>JAWNMR010000362.1:4997500-6198125 GCA_035043845.1 Drosophila picticornis
GTGTCATTCTTTCAGATTCTAATCACTCCATATCTGGACAGTGATAATTACTAAAATTATACTTTATTTTTGTATCGTATAAGAACCGTATATCAAAGTCAAATCTTTTGTTTTTCTTGGAAAAATAATTATATTTTATTTAGTAATTATTAGCAAAAATAATATTATAATGGAGAACACAAGCTGGAGCACTCGCAACTGGACCTTCAATTCGTAATAATTTGAGTTATGAAGTAAACATTTTGCAGTTGCCAGCGACAATTTGCTAAGCTAGACTCGAGTTGTTGCTCAGTTTTTGTGTGTTGCTATTCGCTTTTATCGTCGCGTCGTCGCCATAAAACATTATGTAATGAGTCGGAGGCTTTGTCTGATAAGCAGCCAACCCACACTCTCGATATTGTTTTCTTCTCATTTGTATTTATTTATTTATGTTTTTCCTTTTTTTTATATCTGCCTCTTTGCATAATTAGTGGGTCAAGTGCAGAGCGTAGGGTGTGTTAATGAAAGAGAAATTACTTCTATTAATTTACCATTTTTATAGGATCTCTCTCTCACTCTCTCTCTCTCCTCTCGCTCTCTGCTTTTCAGTCTCTCTCTTGTTGTGCTCCTTTCTTGTTGTACTTTGCTCGGCTGATCCGCTTTATCCTAATTTCTGGTTTGCACTTTAAATGGTTTTCCAATTGAGTTAAGTCGGCTTACAATTTATTTATGCAGATAGATTGATGTTTTTTGTATTTTATTTATTTGTTTTGTTTTTCTTTTCTTTTTTTTTTTTTGATTTGCTAGTCGTTTTTGTAACGGTGCTTTTAAAATTGTTTTAGTTGCTTTGCCTGTCACTTTTAACTGGTTTTGAGTGTTGTTGTTGTTGTTTTACTTTTTGGCTGCACTGCAATTGAAATTGTTGTTGTTATTTCGATTACGGCACATTTCAAAAATTGCTTGCACGCCCACTTAAAATTATTTAATTTATTTGTTTTTCCTTTTTAATGTATGTTTTTTCGTAATTGTTACGCGCAATTTGCAATTTGTAGTTTAGTTTCTGTATATTAAAAACAGTGTTGAACAACTGTGGCTTCTTAACAATTAACTGCACACACACACAGACACAGACCGACAGGGGGGTGGGGGTAGGGAGCAATAAATATAATTAAATAATTAATAAGATGCTGGGTGGTGGTGCCATCAATACATGTTTGTCAATGATTATGTGGGCGCCGAGAATGTGGTTAGCACATCAAGAGATTTAATGCAAACAGAACGGAACAAGCGCCTTGCAGAGACATGAATAAATAAATAAATATATATCTATATATGTATATATATAGATATGGATATATATGTAGTAACTACAGACATGACTTGGCCATAAACAAATAAACCAGTTAGTTGTGGTCACACTGCTGGCGCTGATTTATGCTATGCGGCTAAAAGAGCTGAAAGAGAACCGGTTCCCCATGCCGGCTGTGGCAAGAAGGGGCAAACAACACACACAGAATTGATACAATTTGCCAGCAATGCGAACAATTTTGCGGGTGTGGGAAATCCTTGGCCAACACCACACAGCCCCTTATAGCTCCATATGGCCAACGCAGACTTTCACACGCCCGAAAAAAACCAAAAAGAAAAAATGAGAGGGGGGGGGAAAGAGGGAGCGGATGAGGGTATGACAAACAGCTGGCTAGCGACCTTTAGGCTGTGGCACAAAGTTCAAAGTAAGTGGCAATCGGCAGTGCGCAACGTTTCGGCGGAAATAATCGTAAAGTGAGGTAAGTTGAGCTGGAGTTGGAGCAGAAGTTGGAGTTGGAGTTGGAGTTGGAGCCGGGAGACATATGTATAAGTCTGGGCCAACAAGATCTGGCCTAAAGCGCACGAAGAGCCGTCGAAAACGCAATAGCATAAAATAAAAGTTTAGCGCAGAACAGAAACAGAAACAGAAAACAGAAAATGGAAATGGATGGCTGGCCAAGAACTAGCCGGCAACTGTCGGTTTGAACTTGGCTAAAATAAATAAAGCCATACAAGCTAACAACAACAGCAACAACAACAACAACAGCAACTTAGACATTCGACATTCGGATTCAACATCAACTTCTTTCTCCACTTCTTTCGCTGATACACACAAAGTTGAAAGCAATTTTGTTGTAAGTTAACATTTGGCGCCAAATGAAATAGTTTTGTGGCAGCGCCACATCCATAATTCAATTTGCGGCTAATTGCTACAGCTTTTAATGAAGACCCCCAAATTGTGCAATGTGTTTCTGTGTTGGCCAATTTATGTAGCCGATTTCCTTCCGGCACGCATTTTGGCTCCCTCAATTAAATGGCAAAAAAACGTATTTCGCTTTAATATTTATTAACACGAGACTTTTTCCAGCTTTTCACGCGATATTCTCAATTTTTTTTTTTTTTTTGGCACGTTTCGCCAGTTTTTCTTGCAGTGCACTTTGGCCCGAAACTTAAGTGAACTGAAATTTCAATCTGTGGCTGCAGCTGCAGCCGTAATGGGAAAATGCATCGCGCATCCACGTGTAAAATTTGTGGCAAAACTTAACAGATTGAAATGGGTTGAAAGCTGCAGCGAACTTGAAACGTGTAGGAATTTTCCAAATTGAAATTTAACTGGAATGTAATCCCTATGGAAGAAGCAGTGAGAAACTGATATATCATTTTGGATTTTTTTTTTCTACTAGTTTTCTTTGTTATATCTTTGCAAAAGACGAAACTTTTAGCCACGATTTGGCAAAGAATATTTATTTGTATCTCTAATGTGAGAGAAGAAAACGCTAACTAAACTCTAAAAACTTATTTACATTGTCACTGAAGAAATATAAATGAACATCGATCTAAACTTGACATGATCGACTTGTTTGAACTTATTTCGCTTTGAGAATTGTTATGGAAAAAAATTTAGACTCTCTTAAATCCTAAATCTTCACATGATATATATTATGAAAATAAATGAATCAAAACTAATATTTTATTCAGAATATTAATTTTAAAAATAATCAGCTTAAAACTCGCTAGGAATTCAAATAATCTTTGCATACAAAAACGATTACGAGCTGGGAAGCAAAAAATATTGTAATAAATTACAAATTTCCAGTTTCCAGAATTTTAATTAGAGAACCATGAATATTGAGTTTCAGTTTAGCCAAATTCTTCAAATAAATTCGTGTACAAGAATCGTGTTCAGCTTTTCTAAGGGAATTCCAAGTATTTTCAACTTCCAATTCTTGCTGAAATGTTGTAGATTTGCTTAAGGGAATTTGAATAATATTATTTATTTTGACATTATTGTTTTTGGAGAAGCTCGCAAATAATTTGCGGCCTGTTTTATGGGTCATATTATTTTGTAGACTTGCTTTCCACTTAACCTAGTTTCTAGGTCTTAACTTATTATTATATATATTTTTTTTTTTTGTTAATATTGTTGAGTTTGTTGCTCAGCTTTGTTTCTGCTGGCGTTGTCAATTGTTAACTGAACTTTGCTCGTGACTCATTTTTGTATCTGATAGATACAATAAGGTAGCTCGTACTGAAATCACTTTTCGATCGGTAATTTTAGATGCTGTTGTTGTTGTCAATTGTTGTCGATTGTTGTCCATTGTTGTTGTTTGTAAGTGTACACCTCAATTTCGTTGTTTTTGTTGTTTTTGATTTGAAAAACAATTAACTTTTCTTTGTTCGTTTTACTGTGTGGTGTGCAATTAAAATGTTTAGATACAAAATCCAGTAAAATTTATCTATGCACTTATTACACAAACGGTTTCCGCTCTTGCAATTGTTGTTGTTTTATTATTGTTGCGAATTTTTATTTGTTAATTGTTATTATTATAATTTTTTTTTCTTAATTAATGATTGTTAAACTTTGGAAATGCGATGAGCAAAATTTGAAAGTGTTGTTTGGGAATTTGCGTATTTAGTAATTTTATAATGCCTCAAGTATTAACTAACGACGCTTCTCGGTTGTTGTTGTAGTTGTATTTATAGTGGCTATTGTTGCTTTTGTTGTAGTGATAGTTATATTAGCTGTGCCTTCAGATTGTTTGAAACTTGCGCACGACGAGCAGCTAACTGCGTTTCTGACATTAGACTGACTGGCCCGAACCAAAAACTGTCGCGGTCTGAACTTAACTGCGACTCGGCTACCTCAGACATCGGGTCTCTCTCATTCTCTCTCTCTCTCTCTCTCTTTGTTGTTATTCATAGAGCGCCCGGTTGATATTCACACACTGTTAGCGGCTAACAGCGCTCTGTTAGGCCTCGCTACGGAACGTTGGCTGCACAAACAATGACTGGTTGCTTGGCAATCGGCTCTTAGCAAACGCTCTCGTGCCATTCGCTCTTCGGTTCGCTGGAGGTAGCGAAGCGTAGCGGTAAATAGCTCGGTTCGGCAACAATCATCGGCACCGGGATCCCAGACATCGTTGTCAGCCTTTTCATCACATTTGTTTTGGTTTCGCACTTCGCAAACCGAAGAGCTCGCACTGTGGATTCTAAGAGCGGCGGCTGCCTGTGCTCTTATGGATTCCAACTAGCTAAGAGCGCCGCCTACCACTTCTAATTCGCTGCGCGCTACATTTCCATTTTACAGCAGTCGCTGTTAACTGGCACAATTGGACAACTTGGGACCTGGGAGCAGAATACTTGAAACATGAAAGCGAATGCGTCAGAATGGGATCCTGCCACAAGTCGAGAGTGCTGGACTACAGAATACCCTGTTATCAAATGTGTATTACATTCAGACATTTTTCGTTTCTCATTGTTTACCAATATGCAAAGTCTGGCAATATGTCTTCTTCTTGGCTTTCAGCACCGTTACTATTTGTACAACTTAATAATAGTTGTTTTACTCGTTTTGCATGGCTACAGGGTATATTTTGAGAAATGGACACACTGACAATAAATCACGTGCGACACAAACTTTTATGGAGAGCAGGTGCTCATCCACTTTCTCAAATCTCAACTGAATCACAAAAGCAAAAGTTGACACAAGAAAATGTGAACAAATCATTTTGCCATTTTTAGAAAACAACGCGACTTGACACAGTTTTCCGATTATGCAACACTAACTAAACCTAAACTAACCTCACACTAGACAGCGACAGCGACAACGACAACGACAACGATACAGACAACGACGACAGCCAGGAATTTGAACGATGTGGCGAACTGGATTCGAAACTGAACTGAAAACCCACCAAGTGAGACTGGGAGTGTTGCCGCTAGACAGGCTCAGGCCCGTCTCAGGCCAAGCTTATGCCAGTGGCAAGCCAATGCAACGACAACTGCACTCGAAACATGTAAGTTAGTTTTCGAGTCTCGAGACTGCCCACGAATTTACTGACTGAATGCTGTGATTGGTTTCGTTTGCGTTTTGCTTGTGGTGTGCATATACCCTGTAATTGTAAGCCAGCTTCAGTCGACTTCTATCATTTTGAACATAATATATAAATTAATATATGCTTGTAGTTGATTGAATTCGAGTAGATAAGAATAATATAAGAACTAAGCTGGAACTAGACTTGAACAGTTCAAATACTCTGTGGAGATTCTTTAACTATGAAATACTTTATAACAAAAGACGGATTAATTTTTAAGTTCATTGTTTTTCTTAAAATAATGCTATTTCTAATTCTTAACCATTCTATTGATGTAGATGTTTTTTAAAAAATTCAATATTGTTTTCTTGCTAATTCTAAGCTCTTCAAATATTCAAGTTGTTAAAAGGAAAACAATATTTTTAATTTGTTTCTCATATATTTAATATTAAAATCTTGCATAAACATAATATGCAAATTTTCATTGTGAAATTAGTTTTAGTAGCTGTTAAAATAATGCCTTGAATTATTTACTTTACTCTCGTAAAGTTCATCATCCTATTTGCAAACTAATAATAGATGTGCAAAATATTGCAGGATATCAGCTAGTCATCAAAGCTTGTGCTTCAACTCTTTTTATTTATTCCATATCTTTTCGGGAACTTTTTTGCTGTCTCAGCCACTTGCACTTTTTGCCAGAGTCCAGAGGATTGAGGTATTAGGGGAATAAACGCGACTGGACTCAGGAATTGACTGGGCTGTTTTTTTGGAAGACTGAGTAACGTTCATTAGTTGGCCAATCGATGGCATGCTTGCTGCTGGCCAGTGCCAGGAAGTGTGCTCACTTAACGCTCGACTGCAGTTCAGCAGGACAGCAGTCTCCATGAGACAGAGAATGCAGTATACACATATATATATATATATTTATATATATATATATATTTCCTGAAACATATTTAAGTCAAGTTACCCGCAACCCGCCAATGTGTCCCTCGCTGTCGATTTGTAAATAGGTTTGTTTGCATTTGGTTTCGATAATTTGTCATAAAAATTGATCAAACAAGCGAATATTAAATGACAAGAAATGCAATTTGCATGTCAGAAATTCTCAGTACCGCCATCCCCTCATTCCCCCCATCCACCCATCCACCTCCACCCATCCATGCATATATCATTTATCCTTGACTAACTACACATGCGTGTGTTGGCAACGGTGGAGGGGGCAGGGGGGTTGGGGTGGGTTGTAAATTGTTGAGGGTTTGGGGCGCTTGTATTTGGCCTTACAATGATAGGCAGTCACGATTTACCATTTACAATATTTATTTATTCATAACTCTGTTTTTCTGTTTTTGTTGGCGCATAATAAGCGCAGCGTTTAGTATGGAAGTGGATGGGGGTGGAAACGGGGAGGGGCATGTGGGGTGCTGTGGTGGTGGTGGTAGGGGAGAGGGGGTAGGGGGGTGCTGCTGCTGTTGTAGGTGTGCGTGTGTATGTGGTAACAAGTTGGTTGTTTGTTATCGCCAACTGACGAGTTACCCCAAATATTTTTGGCATTTTCTTTTTTTTTATTTACTTGAATTTATATTTTCTCCTTTCGTTTTTTTTGGTTTGTTTTTTGATTTTCTTGATGAACAAAGCAAATTGCTTTTCTTGTATATTTAGTTATTGTTTTTCGTTGTTGTTGCACTGCATGTTGGTTGCTTCATGTCAAGCCGCAATTACTATGGAAATATATAAATATATATAAAAATAGTATTTTTTGCGAAAACTAAGTGCGATGAGTTCATAAGTTCGAGGGGGGTGGGGTGGGTTGGCTGCGGGAGTAAGGGGTTTTTGCATAGTAGGTCGCCACGTGTTCGTTTTTTGGCGCAGCTGACGTGATTTGCAGTCATAACTTGGCTAACTTTATTGCCTCACATTTGCATGGCCTAATCACACAACGTGAATGTAACAGACAGAGAGCGAGAGAGAGAGAGAGGGAGAGGGAGAGAGGGAGAGGGAGAGAGAGAGGGAGAGAGGCGTAGTCTTGTTTACAACTCAAAAACAAAGTCGAAACTGTTATGGGAAACTAAGCAGCCGGTGCCTACAAGAGGCAAGAAGAGTGAATGCCATCCACAGAACACACACACACACATACATAACATCCACTTTGTGGCACAGGTAGGTAGGAGCTGTTCTTGCCCCTAGCTAGTGGCATCGGCATGTGTTAAGGTTCTGGCCAGAAGCAGCAGAGGCAGCAGCAGAGGCAGCAGCTGCTGCTGGTCGCTGACTTTAGGCCGCGTTTTGGCCAACTGCTGCTCATAATAAATAAATAAGTGCACAAGTGAGCGGACCACAAAGTCAGGTGTGTTTCAGCTGTTTCTCATCTCTTGCCACAGTTTATTATTTTCCTCTTTTTTTGGGGGTTGCTTTCAGGCGAGCGAGGTGAATGCACCGATTGCTCGAAAACCAGTCTACAGCAATATTCAAGCAATTGCAATTGCACTTGTGAATGCCACGAAACAAAGACTGACAAACGAAACAAACAAGCTAGAAAAAAAGACAAAGACACAATGACAATGGCAAACGCCTTTAAGCCCGAGCCAAGTCTTGGCCCAGACCGCTGACCTGCTGCAGTTGGCAGCGTCCGAGGCCTAAGCTCAAACTCAAACTCAAACCCAAACTCAAATTCCGACCAGTCAGTCGGGGCACTCAGTGCGGCACTCATGAGTTTGAGCTTGCTAGTTGGCCAGTTGTCAGCTTTTCTTTTCTGTTTTTCTTTTATTTTCTTTTTTTCTTTTCTGTTCTGTGCTTTTCTTTTATCTCAGACATCTCACTGATTCCACCCAACATAAGACAGGTAAACAACAATGCTTTTTTACTCAATCATGATTGTGTTTCGTATGTGTTGAATTGACTGGCAATTTATCCCACTTCGAGTAACAAGAAGAAAATGCTTGTTCACTGACTGATTAGGCTTAGGAATACCCTTAATGACATTAGGACTTTACTGCTATATATAAATATATAAAAATATTGTACAACATATAAAATGAAATGGCTTTCATAGTGTTTCTAGAAGACTATTTTAAAGATCAATTTGAAATCTTTCTTTATTATTCTGTTGTTCTTGTGAAATACTTTATAATAAACTCATCAAGTTTTTTATGGATTATCTTATCTTCTAATTGTTTATTGTCAGTGGACCTCTTTAAATAATTTGAATACATATTTTTCTCTAAATGTAAGCTTTAAAAACTGCAAAAATCGACTCTTTTTTAAGAGCTCAAACTTTCTGAGCACAATGCTCAATGGTCAATAATACAATAAATAACTTTACTGTGTCTGCCAGTGTATAATGTATGTCGATGCAATGAGCAAACAATCATAGAAATGCATTATGCATGGCAGATTAAGAAATTATTGGCTAACTACAAGTTTGAGAATTGTGCTTGGTGTATTTTTTGCTGTTTATCTTTGCTTTTTTTTGTGCATTACTTTGAACAAACGTTCAATGCACTTTGACCGTTTCACTGTGAAACGCAGTAAAAAAAAAGGATGTAAGAATTACGAATCTAAAATATGGTCAGCTCAAATGAATAATGCAGAAGTTGGCGCAATTGCAGCAGCAGCAACTGCAGCGATGCAGTAATAATGCAATAAACAATAATGCTGAAAGATTGGAATGGGCTCGCCAGCAGTATGGGGGAGGGACTGGTAAGGGTGTAGTGGGTAGGGGGTGGCAGATTGACAGGCGATGGGACGGCTATGCTTGAATGCGTGCGCAGCGGGGAATGCTTCCGTTTCCGTTCTTAATAGCTTTATTGTGATTTACTCAACAGTGGCAGCAACAGCAGCGAAACAGCCAAACAACAAAAACAACATTAAGCTAAAGCAATCAACGGAATTACAATAGCGTTAAAAGTGCATTGATAAAAGGGCAACAAAAAAAAAAAAACTAAAAAATAAAAAAAGAATAAATACAACATTATAATAAAAAAGACAAGCCAGAAAACACGATGAGCGTAATTAAGGCAATCGCGAAACGCGAAGGGAATTTTAAATGGGGCTTACGGCTATAATAAAAGGGTTGACATTTGTATAATTTGTATAATCTTGAAGTGCTATCAGGTAAGTCCACTATAAATACTTCAATTGTTCTCATACGAACAAGCTGCAAAATATATTTAGTTTTTATTAAAGGCAGTTAGTTCAGTGATAATTTTACTTTCAGAATTCTCACCGATAACCAGAATGGATCTGAAATTTGCAAAAACTTTTGATCCTTTCCGTTTGCTGTGAAACAATGTTTCATCACGAACAATAAATAATAAGCTAGTTTGAACCTTTCTGATAGTAGTTATACATATGGGCAAAAGTTTGTTGGTAAATAAGTTGGTAACATTTTCTAAATATTGTTTTATGAGCCAATTGTCTTTAAATTTCTGTTTAAACAAAAGCAAAAAAACAAAGTATTTTTTATACATAAATTTGAGTTTATTTACGCTTCTTGGCCGAGATAAATTAAAAACTTGAAAGAGCCAAATAAAAGCGTAACTTAATGAGTCAGAAAAGTGTCGTCAAAGGTTGGCTGATTTGATGTTTTGCCGGGGGGGTTGGGGATCGGGAATCGGGGGTTGGTGTTGGTGTTGGGTGAGGCTTTATACAACTACAGGCAACAACTACAACAGCTCGTTTGCCTTTGGCATTGTGGCTTTTAATGAACTTTACGCCTGATGCCGCAATACCTACCCCCTCCCCCTCCCCCTCCACCAACCCCCCGCTTACTGCCTTGGTTGCTGTTTTACTGTCGCTTTGCGCATTTTGTGCGCGCTTTAGCCTTATACTTTTGACACGCACACACAAACACACACACACACACACACAGAGACACACACATACAACCGTGTATACAGACAGGTATGTGTAATTATTTGTCACACCTGAGTTGGCGGCTCCGCTCGGCTCAGACTACACAGCCAACACATACAGAAACACACAAAGCTAGTTGGATGAAAAAAAAAAAAAGGCGTCTCACTTGGCTGAGCCACCCAGCGAAGCAGCCAAGCAACCACTTTTTTAAACGCTATATGCCACACTCAAACTCACATTCACATTTACACTCATATAGCTTAGCAGTATGCCACATTATGTACTATATATATATATATATATACTATAGATAGCTGTACATACTTATGTATACCCCATAATTTGGCCAAAGACTGAGCACGGGCAACGGCCAACCGGCAACTGCCAGTCAGTCAGTCAGTCAGTCATTTGGAGCAGCAGACATTCGCTTCATATTTACCTTCTTTTTCTTTTTTTTTTCCTTCTTTTTTATTTTGAATGACGTAAGCGCAACGACTTTGACCATCGATATGGCTGTGTTTCTACGCTCATTGGTTAGGGGTAGTAAAAACCCAATATACCTACAGAGTATATATAGACAGTACAGAGTTTGATTGGCACACAAACACATACAAATGTGTGTGTGTAGGTGGATCGTGTTTGAAGTGTTTCCTTCCCCCCTCTTTGCTTGGCAGTGGCAAATTACTAAATTGTTAACTAACGAGCGTTTACTAATGTTCTTGTCAAAACTCATTTGGTTTGACAAGGCGTCGAAATTAAAAAGCAGCCAATTCAACGATTTATTTATTTTTGTTAAAGATCTGTCAAAGATCATGTCTGTTGGCAGCTAGATGTGTCTACGCCAAGTTGCGAATTTGATAACCAGTTAAAGTCGCCGACAACTTTAATAGAAATATTAAAAAAATATCATATGATAAAAATATCGGTAATTTTATTTGCTGTAGCCTGAACTGAACTGAATGTTTATTCAGAGGATTGATTTTGATCTCGAAATTCGACTCGTAAAACGTAAAAAAAATTCTGAATCTATTATAATCTTGTGAAATAAGTAGATCAATTTTGTGATCAATTTAATTTGCCTCAAGTTTGTTAAACGCTTACTGAAGAATGTATATAAAAAAACATTTTAAGTCGAATTTAATGAGACATTTTACCGAAGAAATATAAGAATTCAAAATTGTAAAAAAATATATATTTTAAATATATTTAAAGTGCATAAAATATAGTTTACAAAGAATCAAAATAAATTATATCCAAAGTTCATCAGCTTTTATGCTAAGCAGTAGATAAATTTTTCATTATTGTTCAGTGAAATATTTTTCCAAGTAATATTTAAACAAAAAAATAAATAAATACACAAAGAACTCAGTAACCAAATTAAACAAACATTTTTTATTTTAAAAATAATTACACTCGATTTATACTTTTTGCTTTGTATTACTATAAATTCAATCTGCAGACAAATACTAACAAATAGTTGAATTGCTAACGTTGATTCACAGTCCCGTTTTGTGTGTGGCTCGAAAGTGGGGCAAACGCCAATGGGGGGAGCTAGATCGAATGGCAACGGAATTGAAGCTCGCTTGACTGGTCATCGAGACGTGCAACAATTTGTGGCAAGCAACCACGCCACGGGGTAGCTGCTCCAATGTGTTGGCCTCTGACCAGCAGCTGCTGCTGCTTCTGCTGCTGCTGTAACGACCACATTGGTATGGAGTCTATGAATTTGGCTAAGTGACGCACAGTTTGCGATCCAAATGCAAAGCTGGTTTAATCTGCACCGCACCACCCACCAAATCACGTTAAGCGTTTTGTTTTTTTTTTTTTCTTAGCCAGCAAGCCTGGCCAACGAATGACTCTCTGTGGGCCACTGACAGGCCAAAGCCTCACGCATTTAACGGCTAAAAGTCAAGAGACAAGAGCCAAGAGCCAAGAGCCAAGATTTGCTGCGGTTACCGCTGCTGCTGCGGGCTGTTCACTTAATGGTTAATTGCCAGCAATTGAAATAATGCTGCTTGTCAACTGAATCATTTATGCAACCATCGCAATCTGTGTCTCTGTGTGTGTGTAAGTGTTTATTTGTGTATCTTTCGAGTTGGTCAGTTTGATTTGACTGGTGGTTTTTCACCCTGGCAAATGTCTCGCCACATTGACCCCTCTCCCGTCTATGCATTTGTATAACGCTTGTTTTTGTAATTTATGATTTCCTGCACAATTTGCATTCGAGATTAAAATATCAAAATGCGAAGCCGCTGGACTTAATTACAATGCCATTCAATGTAAATTAATTTGAGTTTGTTTTGGCGATGCTTGAATGTGATTAAATTAATTGAACACTCGACACGCCTCGACTCGATTCGCCTCGACTCGAATCGCCAGTTGGTTACTACAGCTTCAGTTTAAGTCACAAACTAATGCGCATAACGGGCATGTTGAGTGCAACTTGTGGCATGTCATTGAAACGATTCCAATCGTAAGACTTGACAGACGTAAGAGTTAAACACGCTATTAGCTTTCATAATTGCGACTGAACGTACGGATTAAAAACCTTTATTGAATAACAAGCAGCTATCGTTGAAGTCTGATCAATGTGATTTCTAAGCCATGAAAAAACTTTGCGTAGTTTTAAGCAAGCTTACTAATTTCATTATTTTGTTACATTTAGATTCGTTTTAAACATTTAACTTTAAGTAGTAGTTCTCAAATTTAGCCCAATATTATTTTATTTGACATGTAAATTGTTCTAAAATATCAGGGCTGTCTTGTGGTAAAAGTATAATACTAATAATTCTCACAGATTAACGTAAAGAGTTTTAAAAATTGATTTCTGTTAGTCTTTGTCCACATACTCTACCAAAACTACATTTCTTGTTGTCTTGTAAGGTTGCATTCCAAAATTAATTTGATGTTCTTTGGCTCCCTTCGTCGCCAGCCACTAAAGCGTCTTGGCATATTTATAAAAGTTACTTTCACATGTTCTTTGTTAAATTTGACGTGTCTAACGTGTGAGCAACTTATTAATAAACTATTTTCCCAACCCGTTGTATCATTAAGAACCAATTTGGATCACATCATGATTTAGAACTCATAAATCAAAAATCAGCTTGGCAGGGCTGTCGCAATTAAAGGGCATAATAAGTTTCAATAAACACTTGCTGAGCGGTGAGCTAGTCGTGAGATAGTCTCAGATACGATTTGAATAAATTCAGCCATTAAGTGACTTTCAGACATAAATGGATCAGGTTTGTGTATCTGATGTGGCTGTCAAACAGAAAAAGAAACTTGTTGAAAGCAATCCGAACGAGATTTCATAGACTGGATGTATAAAATATTTGAACAACATTTCACAACAAAACTGTTTAGTTAAACAAGTAACTCACCTTGCCAAATAAATTGCACGAATTCTCAGCCAACGTCTGCAAAGTCTGTAAATGAGAGTGTAGAGAAGTAAGGATGAGTGTGAGATAAATATTAAGCTCAAGTATAATTATCGTACACTTGATTAAAGTGGATAAAGTTAGCACTTGATTGCGATGCCTTCAAACTGATGCCTCATGTACAGAAATATGTGTGCAGCCAAGGAGCCGTTGCTGTTGCACACATTGCACCAGGACTTTCGAAAGAGCCCCAATCGATTTCCCCTCAGCCCCCACCTTTTTAACAGGCTGCTGTCCCTTTCTATCTCTTTGCTTTGATACGTTTGCACTTCTGGCTTTTAGTTTTATTTCAATGCAATTGTAAAATGCGCTTTTTTCAATTCAATTTCATTTATCTTTGATTTTACTGCAGCAACTGCAACCCTTCAACCCCTCTGCCCTCTCCACTCTCACACCCAATTTCATTAATTTTATATGTATTTGCTGTTTGTTGAGCTTTAGCTGTGCTCAGCTTTAAATATGTTCGGATTTTTTCTCGGTGTGTGGCAAACTAATTGCAGTAATAGCGTTGCCATTGTCCGGCTGCTCATTGCTAAATTACTTTGGCAATTAGCAGCTAGGCACGGATCCCCCCATTTGCCACCTTCATCCCCACCTGGATACCAAGTCAATTTGCCTTTTTGTGCCTTAGCCCAACGGTACTCGAAACCACAAAGCTCATTTTGTTCGCTTGTTGCTGCCACACACATAAAGCTCAACATTCCAGCATGTTTCAGTGCCATCCAAAAAATGAAAAGAAAAAATGAACCCTAAACAATGCCTAAACTTGTTGGGCTCTTCCTCATTGGGTGCATTGTTGTAAATTTCGTTTTGGCACTCCTAAATTCCTTTGGTGCTGCCAACTGCATTTATGCAAAGGCTCAAGTACAGCAAAAACCCCAACAACAGCAGCAACAGGAACAACAACTCGCTAGTAACTAATTTTATTAGAACGCCACAGCAAAGAGCCCCCAACTGAATTGAGCTCGGCCCTTTGCAGTTACTACCTAACTAAGAACGCTCACCGCTACCCTTTTCCCGCCCGCTTCATTCCCTGCTGTAAACAATGACATTTTACACTTGGTTATTTTGCCTTTTAGCCACTTTTGTTGGCCGCTTGTTGTTTGCTGACCAGTTACAGTGGTGAAAATATACCATATGTTGTTTAAATCTTTAATGAAATCGGCCATAGTGCAAAACACAGTGTTGCATTTTAAAGCAAGCCCACCTCGGGGAGTTGCCAACCCGCATCACTCCACCCACCCGCTGCTGCATCAATTGTTGCTGTTGCTGTTGCCGTTGCTGCTGTCGCTCTTGAAGTGGCTGCTCAATTTTCTAAGCCAATTTTGTCGCACATCGCTGGCAATGTACAAAACTCCAAGTAAAACAGGCGCACAACAAAAATTTAGATTGTGGCGAATGGGTACTTTTTGATGAAGGGGAGGGGGGAGGGAGAGGGGGGTTGTGCAGCTAAGGGAAGTCCTTGGATTGTGCGGTGCACTATGCAAAGTGATTCCCATGTCAGAGCCAAACCATTGTTGACAATTGATTCTTTTTTCTGCAGGAAAAAAATAGCTCCCAAACAATATAAAACCCATTTCGATAAGCTTGGCATAAAGCAGGTCGTTGAGAGCAGGCATAAAAAAATAAATTTAAAAATATGTCGGAAAATTAAAGTGTTTATAATGATCTTTTAGTACTTTTAAGAGTTAAGATTTGTAATTTTTAATGAATTCTACGAATTACATCTGAAAAATTAATTTTTGGGAAACAAACAAAAAGTTGATGTTGATTTTCCCTTATTTTATCAAATTGGCCTATTGAAATAATTCTTTGGTTTTTGTACTATGACATTTAAGATTTGAATGATTTTGTAAATACAAATAACTATTTAACTTTATCTATTAAAAATGCTATATCATCCATTTTATTGGCATATATAAACATAAACAGTTAATTAGCTCAGATCAGTATGAATTTCTACAAATTTATATAATGTATTTTTTTTACGAATTGAATTTGTTTCATGGACTTAAAACAAACATAAATTATTTTTGATTTTCGAAAACTTTTAATTTAGGGGCATTTGGCGGCCATCAATATAAAATTAAAGTGTTTATATAAATCAAAACCAATCAATATTAACACTAAAATTAATATGAGTTTTAATATATAGGGTATCAATCCATTTATCAAAGATAACAATTTAAGCGAATTCTGATTTAATATTTATGAAGGATTTAAGCTCTTTTTTTTAGCATTCCGCCTGGCTAAACTAACCAATCCACTTGTGGCCTAAAGCGGTGCACCAATCACACACAACACACATGGAGAGCCAAAAAAGTGGAAAATGAATTGCCATAATTTGCAGCAATTTTTCCTGTGCTTGGTAGTCACAATAAACTGGAGTGCTGGCCAACATTCGAGCTTTGAGCCAACATCGACAGGCTGTCAATTAAAATGGAAATGTTTAAGTTTTGCCAAGCAATAATAAAAAGGCTTCCTTGCTGCAAGTCTGGCACGAGGAATCCAGGGACTGAGTGAGAGAGAGAGAGAGAGAAAGAGAGAGAGATATGTGAAGCTATGGAGTGGGGCAGTCAACCATTGGGAGGCGAGTGCACTTCTGGCGTAGCTTCTCCAGCTGCATTTTCATGTTGATTTTTATCACATTTGAACTTTGACCCAATTTGTTTGGCTCCCAATTCCGGGAGCTGGGAGCTGTCATCCCTGTGCCAGGATTGCCCAGGCAAATGTCGTCGCTTCAGTAGTTGCAGCAACCACTCCAAGTCGAACTCCACGCTGATTGCACGTGGCACACACAGGCAGACAGACAGACAGACACACACAAATATATGTGCGATACATATACGTATGCATTTGTGCTACAAATTGAAGTCTTCAGTCAGAAGTCACGAAATCTAGAGTAGTAGTCTAGTAGTGTCTTTCACTTGCTCCACTGCTCCAAGCGCGAATACGTGTCCTGTGTATTACTTCAATATATATCGTATATTCCGTATTCCGTATTCTGCATTCTGTATTCTGAATTTCGTTTTTGCCTTTGCCGTTGAAAGGAAGTTGCTGCTGCTTGTGTTGTAACTGCCTGTCTGCCTATGCTACTAGCCTTGTCCCCGCTCTCCTCTCTCTCTTTCCTTCCCTCTCGTTACTAGATGCTAGTTGCATGGCTAATAGCTGGCAGTTTGCTTAAGCCTTCAGTGCCGCCCAATTTTGGCGCCCAGCTACACATAAAATGCACATCACATTGTGATAGAATGTTAGTGCTGTCAATTCCGACTTTTTTCCCGCCAAATTTCTGGCTTGTTAGAAAGAGAATTGCCTTCCTTTAAATCTGATTTGTTTTTTTTTCTCAACTTGCTATTCTTAAAATATATTCATTAGGAGTGAAGATAAACATAACTGGCATCATCAAGGATATAAATTCTACTTCAATATCAAACGGGAATTGAATCAATCCATTTTGAAACCCAATTTTAATTTATTCATTTTGAAAAGAATATAACAAATCTTGTATTATTTTATATTTGAAATATGTTACAAGTACAAGCCAAGCCACTATTAATACTTATAGTAATAAATAAAAAATTCAGATTAAGAATTCCGTAATTGGCACAAATTAACGAAGTAAAATAACTAAATTTCAATTTAGGCGCTTCTTGCTTATAATGATTTTTATGTTAGTCTCAGTAAGCAAAAATTTAGCTTTTATTTTTCTGGTGGCCAACACTGGCGACTGCTACTGGAGTCTTTGCCTAGTTAGTTGCTGCACACTCGATTTATACGTGCAACTCTATAACATGTCTACTTCTGCATGCACACACTCGCACACACACACACACACACACACACACACAACCACACACTCCCTAAAGATGGCTACGTGCCGTTTTTGTGTGCTGCAATTCCGAAAAATGCTGCCCCGGCTGAAGTTTCGAGTCTTTTAGGCCCAGCTAAAGCACTTTAAGACCAAAGGTATGCACACACATACACACACACACAAACACACACACACACACGCACTTATTCGCACAGACAGCTGGAAGCCCGCCATGGCTGTGTGTTGTTAAATACAAAAAGATCTCGCACAACCTGTTCTCGCTGCCATCTGTGCAAAATTTCTTACCGGTATTTTTCACTTTTCCCATTTGCCATTTTTCGTTTACTTTTATGAAAATGGCTGCTGCTGCTGCTGCTCCTGGACGCATTTTCAAGGATTTGCAATGTGTAATGAACTGCACAGAGAATGGAGTGCTTGTGCCTATATATATACATACATCTATATATATATATATATATATGTCTATAGATTTACAAATAAATATATATATTGTATATGGACTTCAGGTCTGTTTTTCTCTTGAGAGCCACTGACCATTCTTAAAAAGTAATTTAAAGTGCAGGTGTGCCTGAACATCATTCGTCTCCTCCACCTTCTGCCGCTGCCCCACTCGACTCGGATGCTCCTCGTGCCGCCACTCGATTTGTATTGAATAAATGCAAAAGGCGTGTTAATTGACAGACCATGAACAGCACAAGCAAAATATTTTTGCACTTTTCTCCAACTGGCTGCCAACAAACCAACAACAACAATACATACAAAACCAACTGCTGATGCATTCGAGCTGAGCTGCAAATGGCCAAGTAGACTGAAATGGACGGGGTAAAACGCACTCTGAAAACTTGCATTGCGCTTCTCGCTGCCTGAACTCATACTCGATCTGAGAATGAGGTATATGAGATGAAATTAAATAGTTGTTACAAGCTTTTGAATACTATTTATAAACTGATTTTTACTCTTACTAAGTTCCAGTTTAATTCTTGATTTAATATGTTCATTATTGCTCTTTCTGATTTTAAAGTTTTTCTTGCTGTATTTCTAAGTCAAAAGCTGCGGTGTTTTTAATCAATTACTTAAGTAATCATTAACTAACAAAATAAGTAATATTACTTCAAGCAGCTCTTATGCTAATTATGTTGATTATAATCCAAAATCTGTGTTATGATTATAGTTTTGAGAATTTCTCATTTGTTTTCATAAGCCACAGTCAATGTTTTTGTCTTTTTTTCTGTAGAAGAGTTAAAATTTAAGTATCTAGACTTTGATCAGACTCCTTATAAGTAGCATAATGAACTCTGAATAATTGTAGAATTTAAGCCAAGTCAAAGTAGTAAATTAAATTAGTTCATTCCTTAGCCATATAGTAATTTAAACTATGCCAATTTTGGACTTGTTGAAAGCATCTCAAACGTTTACGCAATGACATGCTGAACTTTAGGTATTTAAATTAAACATTTGCATTTCTAGTTATACTTAATTTTGTTCATATGTTTATATAGCAAGCTCAATGCCTAATTGCTCAAGTACTCGCGAAAGTGACTTAAAATGTGAGCTGGCTTATAGAAATCAATAGCCGACCAAATGCGTTTAACGTGCTTTTACTTTAGAGCTTATGTAAAGTTATGTAAAAAAAAGTGCAAACTTCGTCTAAGTCTTTAATCTTTAAGCCATTGCGTTTTTTTTTTTAATTTTTGTAAAAGTTCTGAAAGTCCGTCTACCTGTTTAAAATGAAGCACAAGTTTCTACAAGTACCGTTAGCGAGTCCATGACGAGTCCCGCTGCCGGTCTGCGGGGTTAATGCAAAAAAGTCAGCGACGAGGCAATTATGTTAATTTGTTACTGCTTCGGTATTTTTTTTTTCGCATTTTGTCTTGCGCTTGTTGTTTTTGTTTTATTATTAATAGTCGGGTGCATGGCGCCTATAAATCCGAGAGCCAGCGGCGCATGGTTTATGACGCTTCGCTGGACTCGACTCGTTGGTGTTGTCGTTGTTGTTGTTGTTGTTAGACGATACGGTTCTGTTTGGTTTTGCATCAAGTGGCCAAGTTGGAAGTTGCGTGCGGCACTAAATCGCCTATATTTATCTATAATAAAGGCAATTTGGAAAACCAGTCGATACCCCACAACCCCCACAAGCAAGCTTCGTGCCCTTAGCCAGCGCAACCTGGCGCTAAAAATCGATTAAACAAATCGAGTAAATTGTTGCCAGTGTCTGAAACCAACTCCAAACCCCAAACCCCAACCCCCAACCGGTGATAATGGTACATATATGCGAGAATATATGTATGTATGTATGTATGTACATAGTATAGTAGCTAGCAGGTAGTAGCTGGAACTGTATGCCATGTCCTGTGGGTGGCTGTCTATAATTATATGCTGGGCTATATACTCCATACCATATTTTTTTTTTTACTTACATTGCTGTGTTTGTTTGGCCGCAACACGCGTTGCCAGGCGACGCGTCAATGAGCCACGTATATGCCACGAAATGTTGCTTCACTTTACTTTATGAACACATACAGACATACACACAAACACACACACACATATATATATATATATATATATATATGGTCTTTTATTTAGCTGCGTTTCTCTTCCTTTTTTGTGCTGCCACGAAAATGCAAATGTTATTTACTTAATTTTGCAGCTTCTGCCCACTTTCTTGCTGAATGTTTTATGAAATTTTGCCCAGTTTTTGCTTGTTTTTTTTTTCACTTCTTTTTCTGCTGCTAATTTTATGTTTTTATATATATATATATTTTTTTTTTTGGTTACTTCTGGGTTTTCACTTAGTCAAAGTCGTGCAGCTAGATGCGCATCCTTGCGCAGCTTCTTGGCTAGCTGATGGCAAAATTTCTGTGTATAATTTTTGATTTTGTAAATCTTTTGGCCCAAGGACATTGTTGCCATCCGTCACGTTGTGCCACTCTGTATATGTATTTATTACGTCACCATTTTGTGTGTGTATGTGTGTGTGTGTGCGTCGGTTGATTATGCGTTTGTGTGTATTTTTCGTGCTGGTATTTGAACTGGTATTTAATGGGTATTTTCATAGTTTTACATAACACACAAATTGGCGACTGCCACTGCTGCTGCCATTTGCCACCGCTGCCAACTGCCAACTGTTCGTTTCAGGACAACGCGTATTATTGTTTTGGGCTTCGCGTTTCCTAGCAATGTTCAGGAATTTTTGCGTGCATAGCCGCAAAGTCCTTCGTGCTAACAACGAGCCAGCGCGCGAGCAGTTAGCCCTCGTCAGCTTGTTTTGGCCAGGCTAACAGAAAATCGTTAATAAATTGTTGCCATGACAACTTCGTACGATTCAAGCCGCCGCCCACAAGTTGCTTTAAATTAATTACTTGTCCAATAGATTTCATTAAAATAATTACTTAAATAGCCGCAAGTGCGTTGATTATATTGCTGATATCGATCTAATAATTGCTTGGCCCCAATCTCTCACTCATTGGTTGGGGCCCTGTGTTAATCGAGCTAATTGCAAAAATTACAATTGATAAGCAAAACAAGCCAAGGGAAATCAGCCGTGTCCGTCAGCTGCAACCCTCTCCATTCAAATTCAAAGTCAAGAAGACTGCAGGACTATCTTAGGCACTCCGAAGAGCATATACCCTAACAGACTGCAGTCCATCTGCTAACATCTTCATTTCTTTATCAATTTAAAGAACCAATCGATTGTTTCTATAGAAGTTTTGAATTTGGCCATGCGTATTTGTCCAATTTGTTGAGAGTTCAAATCGAATATCCTAAAAAAGGAGAAGTTTTGTCATACAGGAACTCATCATTGAACAAAAAAAAGAAATCGGATTTATATTCAGATATAATCTCATGAATAAAGGGACTAGGGACTAGGGAAGGACTAGGTCAAATACAAATGGCAAACGGGATTGGCTATATTGAATCGACTAATGATACTGTTCCCCCATGGGGACTGAGATGTCACCTTCAACTGTACGGCAAAATTATAATACCCCCATACCCACCAATGCTATACAAATCGTCGCGAATGGAAATTTCATGGGAATGTGCCTCTTTTGCTTGTTACTTAGTGAAAATTCATACAGTCGAATTGAATTTTCATTAGGTAACACACAAAAGTGAGGCACACTTACATTTCCATGAAGTTTTCATTTGCGATCGTCCGTTGTCGATACATCCAACCACTACCCCAAAAACCCACCCCCTCCCACCCCCTCCACCCTTCGGACAGCTTTTTTGGCCATTCACCGGCACTTAAAGGATCTACGCAATGCTGTCGCTGCCAAACTGTGATTGACAGTTGAGTTGAGGCCAGAACCAGTTTCTTTTGCTGTCAGTTATAATTTTGGCTTTACCTGTTCCCGACAGCCCATACACAAATACACACCTTCTAACCACACACCCCCCACACCACAACCCCACCTCCTCCCCGCCCACAACAAAGACGCTCCAGCATTAGTTGAATTTGACAAAGCAAAACGGAAATTGCTAACAGAATGTGGACATGAGCATGTCCTTGCGCTATAAATTATTTAAATTATTTGTATGCTTCTGACAATGACAACGACCACGACAACGACAAGAGAAAATATTGGAAAATTGAAGTCGACTTTCGCCAAAGCGACTGCTTGAGCTGCCCATTGAGATTTCACTCTAGTTGAAAGCAAATCAAATTTATTTATCCAAACATTTTTGTATGCAATCCTCTTGCACAATAGATTTTCATAATAAATCAAATGGCCAGAATCTGACTGCGATGTCCAATTTTTCTTGGCTGTCCGATTTGCATATCCAGCTGTCCGTCCGTCAGTCACTCATCAATTTTGAAAACTATTAAAAATTTAAATGGAATGCCAAAATGCACTCAACAACAACAGAAACAAATTCAAATGCGAGTTATATAAAAATTTCTCTTTGCATTGGTTGCTTTTATGCCTCTTTCTCTCACTCTCCCTCGCTCTCTCTCTCTCTAGCTCTCTCTCTCTCTCTCTTTTTTCTATCTCTCTCTCTTCTCTCTCTCTCTGTGTGTATGCTTTATTTTGTGACAGGCTTGTCAAACGTTGTACATTGCTGTGCAAAGTTGCCAATGTGTATGAATTTTTAATTTTAATTGTTCACCAAATGCGCTGACAATATCGGTTCACAAGGATACACATCACACACACACACACACACACAAACACACGCACATACACAGTGCTCAAATGTTCGCATAATTCAATGCATGTACAATTTTATAAGCCTGGTCAGCACGAGTTTGGTTTGTTTATTCATTTTCATTGTGTAATATTCTGGCCTTTTATTGACACAATCGAAGACACATCAAGGCGGGGTGCGTGTGTTGTATTGGATAAATCGCAGCCGCATCTGGGGCACGTAATACCCACTTAATGACTTTTATTTTATTGACTCTGAAGCTCATACGAAAATACATTGAAAGGAGCTGCGGCACTAAGAGTTCTTCATTAGTTCGACGGGCAACAAAAAAAAATTCATAATTATAATGCACCTTACATCACGCTTCATTAAGATAATGATAATGAATACGTGACTGCTCAGTCAGTTACACACACACACACACACACACACAGACACAGGCACAGTCGCATGTCCTGTGAGATAATGGCACGCATGAGAATATATATACAAGTTTGTGTGTGGGTATTGTATCCTTGCGACCGAGTCTCTGGCCCACAAATGGCCAACGGGCAAGTAGAATTAACCACTTTCCGCCCCAAAGGCCGACAAGGGGTGTGGAGGAGTGGGGGAGGGTAAGCAACGTCGTTTTGCGTGACAGGCCTCCTTCTACTTCTACCTTCTACCTTCTGGCTTCTGCCTTCTGCTTTGCGCATGAAATGCGGTCGATAATTTACATAAAAAAAATGAAACACAAAAGGTAAGCAACGAACATTTTACGTGAAAGTCCTTTTACCCTCCTTTCCGTTGATGATTCAATGACACTGGCCCAACTGGACAGCTAGAAACATTCGATTAATCTCGTAGGAAATGTGTATAAATCGATATACAAATCGATAAATACTGTTACCTCCACAAATGAACTGTCAATTAAATTAAATAAATAAAATAAAAGTAAATAAATAAAATCTATATCTGATAGTATGCACATTAATTTATAAAAAAAAATATTGATTGACATTGGTATTGAAGACTCTTCAGAATTCCACTGTTCTTTTTCAAATATTTAAATTCGCAACTATTTGTTTCCTTAAAGAATTGCAGAAGTGATTATTGATTATTGAGAAACTTATTTTACTAGCTGTCACTCTCTCTCTCTCTCTCTCTCCTTCTCTTTCTTTTTCTCTTTCTACTTAGTAGTAAACATTTTTGAATTAGTTATTTTTGGTCTTCACCATTAAATATTTGTTGGATAAGTTTTCATTTAATCCCACCAGATTTATTATTATATTCTTAATTTTTTGCATATATTGGTGTTTGCTAGCTACGTTTTTCAAATTTAAATTCGATTTGAAATATTTATTTCTTTATAATTGTGGACAGTTCTTAATAGTAAATAATTTCGAATATATTCTTAAAAGCTGTGCAATCTTCAGTCTATATTTTTACACTTTCTCAACATAGCTTTAGTTTCAGTTTGTCATTTTATTACAGTTTGCAATGTAAGAAGGTGCTTGAAAAGTTTTAAATGTTCACTTGTTCCATTACACTTACTCTTAAAACAAGTTTGACTTAAAGCGCGTGTCATTGGTCCAAGACCAGCATTTAAATGAATGCCTGGAATGGTAATAAAGTTCGAACAGATTGTTAAGTTATTGTGTAGCAAATTGTACAACAATGTGTCTTTGCATTTAGCTAAGACATATCGAGCCGAAGTACAGCAACTGATGAAGCAGTCATAAAAAACCATAACAATTATTATATAACTGTGCTAGCTGCATGCGTGCTGTTGGCCAATGCGAGTACGGGTGGAGCACAGCCCCGGGCATTAAAAACACAAACAATGGCGTCTCAACTTTAACCTTTTTGCCAGGCAGTCAGTCAGTCAGTGAACCCAAGGACAAATGGAGCGACAGTCATCAATAAAATATATTGCCAGTAATTTCAGGTTGTGACGATAGTTACCTCCGGCTCTGGGTTTGGTGCGTTGTTCTGTGGGTTTTCTATGGAGATTGTGGGAAAGTTTGTCCCCAGCATAATTAATTCAGGTGCATGATAATCAAAAAATCATTTGATTAATGTCCGCTGCTCAAGACAAGTGCAAACAAGAGTCCGTTCTAACATGTTTGTCCATCAACAAGGGTTGAGGCTGTCCAGGATTAGGGGTTGGAATTAAACTTGTTGGAATGCCGAGTCAGTTGTGCGACGGTGCAAACCCCAAAAAGAAAAAGAAAACCCAATTGCAAATGAGTTTTATGTTAAGAGCTAATTTGGGTTAATGCCGTAAAATGTGGCGCAGTTAAACAAATGCTACACACACACACATACACACACATACACACACATACACACACATTCACTGACTTGTTAAGTAAGAAATGCTGCTGCTTGCGACAGCTTTTTAACATGCGCTTCGAAGTATGCTACATAAAGTTGCACAATATGCGCAGCAGCCACAGGGCAACACATACATGAATATAAATATCTCTCTCACTTTGCGTGTGTGTGTTTTTTGTCCTTTGCGGTTTTGCTTCAAGTAACTGTAGCATACTTTTGTGCGTTGCGTTCTTTTTGCAACACCAGCATTGTATTATTTGCCTCGGCGCACTGTTCTTTCCCGATCCGCCCCTTTTTGTCTGTGTATCGCCATGGCGCCCTGGTTTTATGCTTAAATTAGTCAAAATGTCAACTTGACACAGATTTCTTTGCTGCACACACACACAGTCTCTAAACAATGCGTCGTGGAGAAAGTAGTAGAGAAAGAACTCAACAATGCGTCGCATTCTTCAATGTAATTGTAAGAAAAGAACTTTATATGAAGTTCGCTGCATTCATTAATTAACTGTTAAGTTAAATGCGAGATATGCAGCAACCCTTGTTTGTTTTGGCCACTGATCGCGACTGTAATCTTATTAAAATCCCACTCAACGCGGCCATAATTGCAGGCAATAAAAACGGATCGGAATTCCCAAAGGAGGCCGGGGAGTTTCTGCCGCAGACATAAACAGCCGCAGGCACCGATTGAGCATTTTATGAATGCTCTTGAGACGCAATGAAATCATTCCGAGCAGCAGCTCAGACAAACATTGAGGAAGATACAAGCAACGGATTAAGCTCAGAATTCGCTTGTGGTAAAAAGTCTGGGCTAAGGGTAAAATTGCATTGCCTGCAATAGAAATTTAAAGATGGAAAAGCAAAAGACGATTATTAATTGAGCGCTTTAAAAAGTTAATTCTTTCATAATTCGCCCAAAGTCGATAATTGTTATTTTGTACACGAAGAATATTAGTTGATAATTAAGCTGGGAATTTTTGTTCTCTTGTTTTAATCTTCTTTGTAGTCTGAAATAAAAGCTCAATTTTTAATACTCATAAAACTCTTACAAATTTATTCTACTTATTCCTTAGAAAATAGATTTTTTTTATTTAAATAATTCACCAAAATTTGTTTATATATAACAAAACAAAAATTAGATTAAGCTGCAATAATTCCAAATAGAAAATTTCAAAAATTCAAATTCAATAACTTGTACTGCTTGTGTTTTTGCTTTAAGCTGCTCGGGAATGTTGCTCACCTTGACGCAGCTACCGTCACCATAAACCAGCTCTCTGACCACCCCAGCCCCCACCCTTCTTCGTAGAACTACCTGGCAAATATTGACAAAACATTTGCGCTGCTTTTCGTTGCCGAGTTGCCTGGATTAGTTGGTGGATGGCTGAGTTGCGAGTTCGGTGCGCGTGCAACGCTCCATTTGCTTATCTTAAATTACAAATCAGTCAATATCAAATTGAATGCAAACAGAAATACAGGCAAAAAGGGCGGATCTGACTGCAGCTCTGGGGAGCTATAGAAATGCACAAGTTCTGAAATGCGAATGTGAATTGAGAAGCGTGCCTGAGCCAGATGGAGACTGATAGAGAAATAGAATGAGAAAGAGATAGAGAGAGAGAGAGACAGTGAGAGAGAAAGGGGCAGACAAAGAGAGCTAGTTTGGTGTTTGGAATTCACTTTGAGCTCGTTTGAAACCACAAACCCATTGCAAAGTCCAAATGCAGCTACGATTAAGGCATTTAGATCGACATATACAGCGATAAAGGGATATAAACAGCAGACATTTTGGGAATTCTCAACTCAAATTCAGCTCAATTGCCATTTAAGTGTGATAAAGAAAAACCAAAAGAAAATGAGAATGTGAGTCGAAATACTTTGAGCAGAAGTTAGTCTGTGCAATTTTCTTTGATATGTTCATATGCTTAAATTTCAAATGCCAAATTTGCCAATCTGTTGCTTCACTTAAGACTTTGCTTACAAGCTTTTAAATTGCATAAGCATTTGGTTTGATGGTTCTCAATAAATCACATTTCGTATAAAAAGGAAATTCATTCATTTCAATTTAGCATTGCATACTTTTTTGGGGGGGGGGGGGGGGGGGGGGGGGCACACAAAATATCATAAATTCAATTAGCTTGGCTCTCGAGGCAATCATTTAAATGCGCTGCGATTTGAGTAGCCCGACTGACATATGATAAATATATTTATGATATATATACATACATATATTTTATACAGATAAGCTCAAGTACACATATATATATATGTATGTCAGGCGAAACCTTGCTGGCATACACAATATGTTTTTTGATAATAAAAGTAAAACGCAGCGTGTCTAAAAATGTATCCCGATGCCCCCCTCTTCCTCTTAGCTCTCACTCTCTGCCGCCCTCTTTCACTCCCTTGCTCTGTGGCACGCTTCATTACATTAGATGACATGCCGAACGGCGACAACGCCGAAATTGCCCAAGCGCCTATATATATGTAGGCTGTTGCCACGCCCACCTCAGTCGTGTGACAATGACGCAGCATAACATTTCATTTCCATTTGGAATACCCTTACAATTTGTATACGTTATAATTTGATAAATGGATGTCCTCCCAATGTATGCTCATATTAAATATTTAATGTCGTTTAAAAAAAAAACACTTAAAATATTCATTATTGTATTGGAATGGACCAAACTAAACGCATACTTTGTTGATGATAATTGTTGGTCAATTAATAAAGATATTATGGAGTTATAAACTATAATCACAGATTATTGGCTTTGTGGAATTTGACAAACATCCAGAATGTTGTAGTGAAACTATGGGGTTCTGGTGCTATTAATATAAATAGTGTAAACAATCCGAGCCATGTCTAGAAGAGCATATAGTTTTCGACTTGCCACAGAAGGCAGTTTCTTTTTTATTTATTTTTTTCTGGGCATGAGGCATGAGTATGACTAACTGCCACCGGCAACAGCCACGCACCGAACGCACTTTTCCCAGCCACCCCCATAAACTACACACGCACACACTGAGAGAAAGACACGTTCGCTTACACGGCACCGACTCATTTTTAATTCATGATATGTTTGCTAGCAACCAAAAATTACACTTAATGTCAACTTGGCAGCAGCAGCCAAAAGGTAAATTCGGGCCCTCGAACAAACAGAAAGACACCTACCCCAAAAAAATAATTGTCACTTACTGAGGGTAAGCGGTGCTCAAGGATATGTACACAAGGATATAAGGCCCGGCTAACTAAGCATGTACATTTATATATACATATATACATACGCACATATGTATTTATTATACAGACACACTGATATCCAAAGACCACATTATAAAATATTTACGACAATGACATCTATACAACTACATATGCAAGTAAATTGATTGACTGACTTACTGACTGACAGTCGGAGAAGCAGTCAGGCAGGCAGGCAGGCAGACAGACAGACTGACATACAGACAGAGAGACAGACAGACAGACAGCCTGACAGAGTGACTGCAGATTGACAGGTGCGTTGTGGCATTATCCTGATGTTCATTTCCCAGCCGTATGCATCTGATATGTTCGTGAATATTCTGACCAAGCTGCTGTCCTTCCCAGCGCTTGAACCAATTTTAAATTGTCGCATTTAACTTAATTTTTAATGCAACGCCCTCCAAGGCCCCGTATACTTTGCATATGAACAGTTATTTAGTGCCCGCTTGGAGTCGGCTGGCTGGTGGAATAATAATTACATATATCCTCAGCTGTAAGGCTTCACACAATGCGCATTAAGAAATTAAGAAATGTACAATGTTTGACGGACACTGAACACCCACACACACACACACACACACACACACACACACACACATACAAATATATATATTGTGGAAAACGGGAGCACATATTAATTATTCAGGAACACGTTATTACTTTCAACAATACGGTTGCTTTATAAATACAAAATTCATATGTGAACTCGAGCAGGATATTAAAATGTGTGAATAAAGGTATAAGTATAATAAAACTGTGTAAATTACAAAATGAGTTGTTGCCCGGACACTTATTAATCTTAATCATATAACAAAATACAGCTGCCCATATTTCTATCTGTCTATAAAAAATCGTAGAGTTTATGTGCTGAGTTGGGCATTCGAAACTTAAATTTAAATAATTTGCATACATTATCAACTTTGAGTAATTATTTGCAACACAAATTCCACATCTCATTTAACAAAAAAAAAAAAAAAATGATAAACCAATTAATTCACTTTTAAATTTAAGAAATAAGAAAAATTAACGATATTTTTAAGTTATAATTTCCTTATTAGCTTATTAGTTTTCTGTATCGACTGTTATTAGTCAACAGTAAACAAATCAATGTTATTATTAGCCAAGTCAGCTCTCTGAAAATGATTTTCTACTGCCTGGGTATAGGGTATCTAGTCGCCGACCACTCGCACAACTAACTAAAGAATTATTGCTGGCTTTTACTATAGGGAAACAGTTTAAACCTAAAATACAATTATTACTGTATAATTTTAGTTTAAGTATAAAGCTTTTTGCTGACAAATTTAAATACACAATATACATAAACTCGACACGGATGAACTAATAAAATTATATTACTTTATTTTACTTCCAAAGTTCATAAACAGTGGAGGAGTAGAAATTTCGGAGTATAAAATACATCATTCACCTGCTCTCGAGTAAATAATGTTATTTTGTATGTCAAATTTGGGAAGGACTTCTTTCGATTTGATTTTGCCAATTGTGTAACCCAATCTTCAACTAGAACAAAATAAATAATAACAAAATAATTAAAATAGTGCACAGGAAAAATAAACAGATATTTTTAAAATCCATAAAAATTACTTTTCCAGGCAAAAATTAATAGTTTTTACAAATTAATAGTTTTTCAAAATAACTTTACAAATTAACTTTAATTTTGCAATTATAAGTTGAAAACTTAAAGTTGAGTTACTTTTACTCACAAATATAATAAAAATGAAAGACCAATAAGCGTAGTGTTTTCATAATAAATTTCGTGATTCCACTTTTAGCTCCCTCCTGAAGAATAAGAAAAGAAGACATTTTTATGTGCACAAAGAGAATGTTACATGGAATTTTGTGATTTTGATGTGATATTCAAAAACCTGAAAAGGAAGAAACAAATTTCTTAAAATAAAATATGCGAGTGTAATTTGGTTTCGCCTTTTATTTTGCTGATGACCTCACATTTTGTGCCTCCTTAAAACACAAACCCCGCAAAGTATGCAGTGAAAAACGCACACGTAACTTGCACAGAGAGTGGGAGAGGGACAGGGAAAGAGTGTGCGAGGGAGAAAGAGAGAGAATGAGGAGGATTGGAGCTGTGAGGGTGTCGAAACGCGCACTACTTTCAAAGTGGCCAACAAAAACAATTTACATGAAAATTGTGACTACGTGGAAAATTACCTACACCCACTAAGTGGCTAGAAAAGTTGGCATCGCAACGTTTGGCGCCGTCGCCTGTGCGTTCCCCAAAGCGCATTTCTGCCATCATTAGAAGACACCTGAAAATATGCAACACATACACACACAAACACAAACACGCACACATACACACACAGCAGAACGAGGTGGCCAAAGTGGTCTGGCCAGAACGCAGCTAGCAAAAGCGAAGAGGGCCAGAAGCTAACAAGCCAAAATACAGCAGCTGCTGTGAGGCAATTTCGTTCGTGTGCTTCTCAGCGAGTGGATTATGCCGCGGCCCGCAGGGAAATGCTGCGGTGGGGCAAAGGAATTGCCAACACCAAAGTGTTGTAAATTTTTTATGTGCTACTGCAAATTGAAGGCAGCTGCACTGTTTGCCGCTTTAAAGCAACAGCAACTCAGAGAGTGAGCGAGATGGGGAATGTGACTGGCTGTGCTAATGGCCAAAGTACAATAATTTGTCAACATTATGCTAAAAAATATTTAATGCTACTGTTATTGCGGCTTAAGCTGTTATTGTTGCTGTGCAGTCACCAGTGAAATGTTCCCATCATCTTCTTCATCGGAAATTGGGTCGGCAGTAATTGAAAATTAAATGTACGCTTATGGGCAAAGTTAAACAGTGACACACTCAAAAAGTATACACTCACACACACACTCACACACTCATACAGACACACACACGCACAGGGGCAATGTTTGCGTTTTGTGAACCCGCACAATTGTTTTGGATTTTCGCTGGCGATAATAATAAAAATGAAAATTTTCATAGAGTGTGTGTGTGTGCGTGTGTGCCATATGTACACGGCTAGAAATATCAAGCCACACACATGCACACACTCACCCATATTGATTTTGTTCCTTGCTTGCCATTGCATGCTTTTAGGCGCTGCCACAAGCCTTCAATTGCCTGTGGCATATTGAAATGTTAATTTTGAATTTTGTGTTTTATTTCAATTATAATTAGTAATGTTATTATTTACTACGAGCATTGCCCTACGCACAGCTCTGAGCTTGTGCGACTTTTGGGACAAAGGCATGTGACAACATGAAAAACATTTCATGATTCTCATATTGGAACTGGTTAAGGAAAAAATTCTGGAAATCGCTTTTGGCTACGTGTACAAGAAAATACAAAATTCTGAGAATTCCGCTAAAGTATTCAAATGCTATTAATTTGGAGCTAAAATTCGACATTTAATTGAATATATATATTAGGTTTAATCGGTAGAGTTTTAAAAGCACAAACAACAAATATAATCGTCTAATAATTTTGTAATTACAAATACAAATATTTGTTGTGATTGGAGACTCAATAACAATGTGTATCTGTGTAAGTCGAGATTAAAAATAAATATAATAAGAAGAAGCTCATCCTATGAGCTACCGAAATCCAAAGAATATTCCAATTACAATACTTTCAAATACTATGTATAGAAAAATGTATTATTAATGAAGTATATATTTATATATATATATATATCAGCTAGCATATTTAGCAGAATGAAACCAAATCTTTCTCATATTTTCATCTCACCTTTAACATTGGTATTAATTCCGTTCGGTTCAATGATTTCAAGATATGTGAAATTTGGTCCACGCGTCGGTTTCTTTATAAAGTAATCAACTCTTCCGGTATCATAAGTCAGTCACTATATTGTTGATATGTTTTGTGATGTTTGCTATGGTTCTTAACACACATTGATATGTTTTGTGATATTTGATTTAAATAATATATGGTTTTGTATATTTTTGTATATAGTTCTTTGGTTTGATGTAAAGTTGCTAACCAAAAGTCACGCGGCTCATTAGTTATTAATTTTAAACTTAAAAATGTTATTTGTATAATTTGTTATATTTCATTACATTGACTTACACTCGATTATATATATAGATCTATATATATGTTTTTATATACGCTATAATATATAAATACGCTACGTTTACTCTTTGCAAGAGCTTTGATATGTATGCGATATTGAGCACGGTTTTTAACTTAAGCTACAGCATTAAGATTAGTTTGTTAGATGTTTTTAATAAATTTTTAAGCGGTTCACAGAAGTTTTGGGAAACTTTTTGGGTCTTACGACATGATATGTTTTGCTTTAGTTTTTGTTTTAAGAAGTTATTTGCTTTTTACATCTCGGCGTGTTTACTTTTGATGTAATTTATGCTTTACAATTTGCGCTTGGATGTTTTGTTTTCAAATTTTGCCTTCCACACAAGATCCACAATGGCTCCAAGATATTTTCTCTTTTTGTTGTGCGCTCTCTTTTAGTCTTTGCAGTAATGGTTTGCTCTCATTGCCTGCTCTCTTCGTTACTCTTGACTCTTTTCACATACATGCACGCATTCACACATACGCGCGCGCACACACACACACACGCATGGAGACACAACCTTTCAGGCGGCAACGGCAGCGGCGGCGATTTTTCGATATATTCCTTTTTGAGTCGAAGTTTGCGCGATTCCGTTTTATGTCCACATTCGCTTTACACAACGCAGTTTAGCGAAAAGCCCGAAAATTCATAACAACAAAGCACTCCATAAAAATTCGATGTTTCCGTAAATTGTTATCCACAATTAATTTAACATTGCTTAATGTTTAATGTGTGTTTTTTCCTTTTCGTTTTCTTTTCTCTCTTCCTTTTACTTTTCGCTTGCTGCTCCTGGCCGCTGCCGTTGGCCGCCCGCCCCTCTCTCGCAAATTACACAATCGACACAAATATTTTGCGGCTTTCGAATCGTTTTTTGTATATTTTTTTATATTTCTTATTTTTTGTGTATTAATTTCACTCGCGTTGCGTGCACCGGAATTCAAAACGTGATTTTCTCGAATATTTGCAGTTATCGGCTGCGCCTTGCGCTGTGCTGCGGTTTATTGCACAATTAATAAAGCCAGTCGATTGGAGAATTTATATTTTTGAGTTTCTATTTGGCACTCGCCTCTGCTCGCTGCGTGTTGTAGAGTCAAAGTGTTGTCGTTTACTCACGAGCTGCTGGACGCTGCCAGCGATGCCAAGCAATGAATTTTTCATGAATTCCTTATTAGAGATTTTTCGCCCCCGTCTCGTTGAGATTGCTGCGCGCTCAGCGGCTGCCAGCAGCCAGCAGCAGCCAGCAGCAGCCGTCGCAGAAGGAGCAGAGATCGAGAGAGAGAGAGAGAGAGAGCGATAGTTGATGTTTTTATGGAGTGGCTTTTGGGTTGTAGGTGTGAGAGAGACCGATGCAAGCTCTATGGAAGAGAGTGCAAGAAATTCGTAGGAAAAGCGTTTGCTTGAAACACTGCTTCCTACATGTCTTCATATTTATTTATATTTTGCTTCTTTTTTTTTTGGGTGGGGGAAGATGGCTTCACCTGCAATTTTGGGGGATGGAACTGGGGATTTTGCTTTGGGGGTTGCTTTATCTGTTTATTTAATGCTCTTCGCGTTGACGCAACGTTCCTCATTGTCCGCTGCTTCGCATCTCGATTTGACATTTGCCATTTTCTCTCTCTCTTTCCCTGTCTCTCTTCGCAGAGGTGACTTAGCGCAGACGCCATACTTCCAACAATGTCGCTAGATGTCGCCGCAATGGTTGCCGACTTGGCTAATCTAGCCGCTTACAGCGGTTATAATGCGCACCAATTTAGCAAAAACTAAAACCATTAAAAATGAATAAACGAATGAATATTCAAAAATATTTTATTATTGAAAAATATATTTTAATCCTTGACTACGTTTAAAAACTTTAATCTCAAAATTGTAAATATTTATAATTAGCTTAAAGATAAAAGCAAGATGACTAAAATTTGAAGTTTCTAACAATTGTTTTTGATTGCTTAGCATAAATAAATAGTTATAGTTATATATAATTAATAATCTTTTTGACGGCCATAATCGACAAATAGTTAAAGAAAGAAAAAGTAATGGTAAGAACAGACTTAGAGTGTGCCAGATTTGCCAGGAAAAGATTTAGTAAACTAGAGAAAAATATTTGAAGCTCGGAGCTGAAATCGAAACCCAAAAACCGACAAAGATTCTCAAATGCGTTCATGAATTGGGCTGGATACAAGATAATCAATAATAATAAATTATAAGCAAATAGTCAGTTTAATGATCATTGCGAAATCCAACCAAAATTATTCACTTTGAATGATTTCGATCTTTATTTATGTTTGTTAAAATTTCTTAGCTTACTACCAAAATTAATGACAATCGGACCTTTGACCTTTCTAGCCATTTTAAGTCTCCATGACGCTTCACTTGGTGTGTCAGCTGGCGCTTCAGTTATTAGAGGTCCTTGACCTACAATACTACTCCATTCAGAGCATTCGTCTGGTGTGCAGTTGTTGGGATCTGCACAAGCCACGTTTCTGCTGCTTATCAAACAAATGGCCAAAATAGCCAAGACAAAGATCAGCGTTTGGATTCTCATCTTCTTGTCGAAGAGTTGGTTTCAACATCAAAGCCATGCAAAGAAAAAGCAAAAGCTCCGATTCTTGTTAATTTTGGTTATACGAAAAGAAATTTTATTAAAAAGAAATATAGATTCTAATCGCCTTAATTTAATGAGCTTTGCTTGATTTATCAACAAACACTGTGTAGCACTCATATAATTAATAATAAAACCGAGAGAAAAAATTTACAAAAGTTTGGTTCTTCAAATTCCAATTAATATAAAAATATTGTTTATTATGTGACATAAGTTTTAAATTAATCAATTTGAAATTTAGGTTTATATGAACCTCTATTTGCTAACTGCATATATACAAAAGGACACCCGCAGGATCTGTTGGCCACGAGTTGCACGTGATTTGGGCAAAAGTTTCAGCAGCAAATAACGTTGTCACCAAAAGTGTGGTTGGGGGTTGGGGTGCGGAGGCACAAGTTTGCCTGCCCCATGACGATAATATTTAGTATGGATGAGACTATTATTGTCTCTGCTCCTCTGTAATCTTCTTCTCGATTTTCTGTCTCTATTCGCAAAATAAAATGAGCCTTATTTCAATTGTTGATAAACATTTGTAAGTTGACGAAATAAGTGAAATTTTTAATAAATATTTGTTTTTAATGAGGCAATTTAAAGATCTCGATGCTTTTTGCTGTTTAAGTACCATTGCTGTTTCTTATCAGGCCAAAATGACAAATCCAAAGATCAGATCAGATTGGATATTGCATTCCATTCTCTTGCTGAAGAGTTGACTTATTTTCATTCACATTCAGTTTGTGGTTTTCTTTTATATAGTCTGACTTCTTTTAAACATTATCTATTTCAGTGCAGTTTTGCAAACAGAGTAATAATCTAAGCACTTCATGAGAAGTGGAGCTTTTTCGAGTAGTTCTCGTTCAAAGATTGACATTTTAAATTCTATGCAGAAGCACTGCAAAGCCATCACATTACCCAAATTGAACCCCATCATATCGCTGATATTTTATCAGCACAGCAGTTGGAAGTGGAAGTGGATGCTGAACAATTCCATGAATGGGAGCAGTTCAAAGAATTGTTTACGCAATGTTACCGAAGCGAAGAGGCGCCAGCGGCCATGTTTTTGAATATGCTAAACAGCCGTCCGATGGTCGACGAATGTCCTGCTTGGAGGCGTGACGTCATTGGCCACCAAAATGTAGAAATATGAGCAGTGAAGCAATGAGTGATTCATCTGTGCCTGCTTCATTCCGAAAGCAGCTTCCTGCGAATTATCCTTACAACAAAAATGAATTAATTCATACAATAATTTACGTTGAACCATCTGCGCAAAAAACAGCACATCAAAATTATATTTCGTTGAATTAGTTCACGCGAGTGCGAATCAATTGGAATTTAGGCAAATGAAAAGGTATTCCTGAACACAGTTGTTCAGTATTTTAGCTAGTCTATCTATATATCTGTCTTCGTAAATTGGTCTAAACTTTATGCATCAAGGAAATGCTATTTTACTGGAAATTGCATTTTGCACAATTGACTCAGTTTTAGTGATCTTTGGGCTATGCTTCTGCAGAGTACTAAGAAAACACATAATTTAGTTAAATATTTTCCTAAATACTTCCTGAACTACGTCAAGATACCATTTCTGTTAGTTGGATTCGTTGGTAATTGATGAAATCTTGAAGCATTTATGGAATTTTATGCCTAGCCCAGGTCAGTTGTACATCCTCAAAGAACTTGTGAAAGAAATCTGGTTTCCAACAGAAACTGATTCAGCAGTGTGAAATGTCCTTGAAAACATAGTGTTTACAGGCAGAAGGACAATATTGGATTGAATACAATATAATCAATATAAGAAAATTGGAAAATGCACAAATTTATTCATTTTTCTGTTGCATGAATAATTTTCAGATTAAGACGCGGGACATGATTGTAAAGAAAAACAATTTTGATAATATTTATATTAATAAAATATACTTTATAATATTAGCATATTTGAAAAGCTTGTCATGTCTGTTGTCTCAGTGGCCTTGTGGCCATTATTAGTGAGAGAGTCGTGCAAGCTGCGCGACCTGCTCAGAGAGAGAAAGAGAGAGGTTTGAGAGAGCCAGATGAGATGCTGAATGTGAGCAATGAGGTCAATAAATATAAGAAGCGATAGTATCGGGATAGTATCGATGGAGTATTTGTGTGAGCAGCAAGATTCATTTTAAAACTAGAGAATAATTTAGAGCCACAAATATTGTTACTGTTATCCCGTAACTGTACAATACATACACTCCTCGCCACTGGAATAGGACACCCTTCGGCTTTTTAATTTTATTTTAGTTGAACATTTAATCTTTAGGTAAAAATGTATTTTTTTTAAATACTTTTTTAAATAAAATTGTAATTCTAAAAATGAGTCTAATCCCTAATGCCTGCTTCTCTCCCACTTTCTCAATTTCGTCTCTCAATCTCAGTTACTCTCTCGCTCTTTTTTTCTTTTTTTCTCTTGCTTCGCAGAAGAACCCTCCCATCATGCGTTGGCTGCTGGCATCTGTTGACCGCCCACTTGGGAGGCAGCTGTCCTGCTGCTGCTTGTCCTAGCACAAGTATTATTTTTTTTTTTTTTTGGTAAAATGAAAATCAATAAAAAGCTCAATGACGTCAGTCGCATGTACACATGCAATACGAGCACACACACGCACACAACGAATACAGTCATACATGTGTGTGTGCGTCTATGTTTAAGATGAACGCAGAGGACCGCTGGCAAATGAGCTGCGTACGGGGCGCACAGGACACCCGCAGGATCTGTCGGCAAACTGCTGCTCGGGATGCACGAAGATGTCGCACGTGAGCCGGCCGAAAATTTTAAGCAGCAGCAACTACAGCAGCAAAAACAGCAGCAGCAGCAGCAGCAGCAGCAGCAAATGCTAAAGTTGCCCCACACACTCACTTTATGTTGTGCGTCAAAAGTGGTTGTATGTGGTGAGTGGTGTGCGGTGTGGTGAGTGGGGGTGGTGTGTCTGCTACTCTGCTGCTAAGGCCGCATGATAATTTTCGCTAAATCACATGATTGTTGGCGATAAGCAGGCAGATAAAACCGACAACGACAATGTCATTTCGAATATGCACAGGGCGATCATTTTCCATGTTCCTCTTCATTGTTTGTTTCTGGTTTTCTGTCCAAGCTCAATAATTTGCTATCATATTTTTCTCTAGGCAAGTGTTTCCCATTTCGAGCATTCATAAATTGTATATGTTCCCAAATTTGGAAAAATTAACTCTACTTCAGGTGTAAAGAATCATTTTGCGAGCCATTGGAAGCTAATATTGGCCTCAATTAAAAAGGGACTAAGTTCAACTTGTATGTTCTCAAATAAATCCAGTGCAACCTAAGTTTATCTCATTAGTAATCAGTCGATTAGTTAAATTAGATGCAAGTTTAAGATTTAAGTTATAGTATTGGCCATTTTTTAAGGTACTTTTAATTTAGTTAAGTGTTGTTTATAAGCCAATTTCAAGAATCTGTACTCCATTTTCAATCTGACTTAGGCAATGATTTTCATACTTGCTAAAGCATTACATCATTGTTTAATATTTCAAAAACCCTCTCATTGTCTACCAATTAACATATTGACGAATGTTTGTATGACAGTACACAATTCAATTAAAAAAATTAGAAATATATTTAAATAATGTGATTGTCAACCTGGGTTCTACCTGGTCTCTACTATTATAAATATTGCTTTAAGGATTTTATGATTGAGCGTAAAACTCTCTGTTTTAAGATTAATAACGCATCACCAAAAAAAAGAAAGGATTCATAATTTCAAGTCATCTAATTGCAAGTTTATTATGTACTTCAGATTCCTGTTTAGTTTAATTGATATCTGTCATCTGATATTGATATCTAATTATTAATTAACCGATGTCTGTTTTTAGAAACTATCTGCTATTAAGTCGAATAGGAACAGTAAGGCAATAAGCCATAAACATTCAAAAAAACTATAAAAAAAACTTGTTTCTAAAGATTTACCCGCCATTTTGATGAGGAAAACATGCAATTACTAAAATCGAAAAAAGTCAAATCAGCATTTTAGTTTATTATAAAAGTTAGAAAAATATGATTAAACCTTAATAAGATTTAAGATTTAACTGCTTTCCATTGCTTGTATTTTGAATTAATTTTTTTTATATATCCGAAATAATTAACAATCGGTCCTCTCCTCCAGTGAGACCGCTTTCCCATCCATGAAGATCTCCGTGTTGTGGTGGTAACGGCGATGCAGCTCGGAGCACCCATATCTGCGGGATCTGCGCATTCCACATCAGTGCACGCGGAGGGATCTGCACATGCAGCATTGCTGCTCCTTGTCAAGCAAATAGTAACAATGGCAAAGCCGAAGATAAGCGTTTGGGTACTCATCTCGCTGCTGAAGAAATTATGTGGGTAGCTTCATATTCTTTTATAGCAAATGCCTTCTCTTAGCAATAGCGAATTAAGTGCGTAAATTTAAATAAATAATAATATTATTTTGGAGAGTTTTAAAACAAAATACTTGGGTAAGACCTACTCAAAACCTACTTAAACTAAACTGGTAATGTAAACAAAGTAAATGCAGAAAAGTAAGCACGAGGAACTTTGGCGTAAATACTTTTTTATGTATTTATCAATTTTAGCGAAAAAACTAAAAGCCTCGAAAAAGAAATATGATTTGAAATTATTCAAATAATTAAACACAAAAACTTTATTTATTGATTATTATCATTATCCCTATTTTTGTAAAATAAGTCTGTCAAGACAAAATTAAATTGATGACAATACTGAAGTTGAAAATGTACAAAAGTTGTTTTGTTCAAATCCGCTTATTTAAGTGCCGATATTTTGTCGGGTGGACGGGAGAGATATTGCAATAAATTGAAATGAAACCACAGAAACATGACAAATAACAACATGAAGCAGTCACTGCGGCAAAATCGCAACAACAATAACAGAAACAAGACAAATAAAGCGAACAGCAACAGCAGCAGCAACAGCAACACCAACAACAACACGTCAAAATACATATAAACACTTTAATTTTATGAATATGCAACATCAACATCAATTCCATGTTAATGTTTGGCAGCATGCGACAGAGAGCGAAAGAGGAAATCGGGAGAATGGTGGAGAGGAGCAGTGAGGAGCAGAGAGAAGCGAGCAAATACACACACACTCACACACGCACGCACACAACCACAGTCACACAACCACTCTCACCCACACACACGCGCACTTTTATTATCACATTTAGTTTGTAGTAGGTGTTAAAATTGCACATGAAATATGAAAAGGCACTCATAACAGCCACACAAGCACTAACGGTACCCTACACTGCTTTTCGCAAACCGCTACGCCTCCCCCACCCCCCTCACTCGACCAGCCCCTCGTCATATACTCGTTCGCATGGTTAATAACTCCCTTTGGCATATTCACCACAGCGAGAGCCAGTCAGAGAGTGAAGATGGACTGAGAGAGGCAAGCGCTGACGACGCTCGTTCGGCTCCGCTGCTGTCTCTGTTGCTCGCTGCATCTCGCTCTTGCGCACACAGTCGTTGGCCTGTGGGTGGAGCGCTGCCGTTGCGTTAACTGTCGACTCGACACTTGAAAAGCTCAGACGCTGTTGGCTTCAGTTTCAGTTTCAGTCGTTGTCGTGTCGTGATGTCGTTGCCGTCGTCGTCGTTGTTGTAGTCGCAGCAACCGCAGCAGGAGCAGCAGCAGGCAGCAGGCAGGCAGCAGCAGTAGCAGCAGCAGCAGCAGCAGCTTCAGCAACAAAAGCAACAACAACTACAACAACAACAACAGCAATAGCAGCAGCAGCCGCAGTCAACGTAGTCCGTTGTCGTCGTCGCGCGCATTGTACAATAACGAAGACAACAACAACTACAGCAGCAACTACAACAACAATAATAATAAGCAGAAGAACAACAACAACAACAACAACAACATCAACAGCAACAACAATAATAATAGTAACAGCAGAATAAAGAAACTAAAAATATATGAGTAAAATTGATAAACGCCATTTGGGGCAGCAAAGTTGCGCATATGGAATGCAAATAAGAACGCACAAAGCCTTTTTAGATATACACATGTATTCGTGTACATATGTGTGCGTCTAAAATACATAAGTGCAAACCAATTGTGATTTAAGCTAATACCAAAAAAAAAAAAACCAAAAAAAAAACATAAAAATTTATTAACTGCAACAACAAGTAACAAGCATTAACAACAAGAACCACAACAACAACTGCAAACATTGTGTTTTGAAGTAAGACAAAATTTCATTGCTTTGCACTTTTTCATCATTATTTTTTTGCTTATTTATTTTCTTTTTTGCTCGCTTTGTTTCGTGTTTTTTTCTGTACACACACAACACCACGCAACCCGATTCAAACCTGACCTCCTGCCCCCTACCACCCCCCACAAAAAAAAACACACACACACACATAGAAAAAAAATATATAAAAACCCAACCCAAGCAAGCGTATATTCTCTCCACGACGTCGTCGTATTTGTGGCCGTGACTCTCGTCGTGCCTCGTCGCACCGCTCGCCTTTACAGGATAAACACATTAACCAAAAAAAAAAAAAAAAAAACAAAGAAAATAAAAATTATTTATAAATATAAATCGCATGCACAAAATATTTATAGATACAGTTTGTTAAGAATCAGAAAAATGTTTTTAAAAATGAGACGCGTGAAAATCATCCAACAATAATGCAGAAAAAAATGTGTGCAAAAATAAAAACGAAAAACCTGTAAAGCAATTATGTGTATGTGTGTGTGTGTGTGTGTGTTTGTGTATTGTGTGTGTTGGTGTAGCTATTGGTATTGGTGAGCAGAGGCAGCAGTCACTCACTTTGCTTACTGACTCGCTCGCTGTGATAAGTTCACCACACACACAACGACAACAACAACGACAACAACAACATCAACAGCAGCAGCAGCAGCAACAAAAATCCCACGAGCATTGAAGCAAAAACAATGCGCAACTCAAATGTTAACTGTTAACTGCCAAAGCGCACAATAAAAAAAATAAAGTTGGCAGCCCTCTGCCTACCCACACACACACACACACACACACAGGCACGCATAAAGAGAAGTGACGTCTAATGGCAAATCGTTTGGTGCTCGAGTGTAAAAGACTACAACAAGTTGCAGCCAGACAATGGACATCAGTGCGTATGAGCAATGCGTGCCACAATGAGCGAGAGTGCAGTTTGTTGAAAAAGTGTATCCCGCTTGCTGCTGCCGCTATTTAATTGTCCTGCCTGTAAATCCCACTATATATATATATATATGTGTGTATATATATCCCAGTATTTCCCAACTTGTGCCTGCAGTGCAATGCAACATAATTACAGCTCGATGCTTTCGGCTCAGAAGGCAATCGCAGCTCGTAAAGTTCGACTCGTCGACAAGTCAAATTTCACATTAATTATCAAAATATTTATCACAAAATATAATGAAAGAATAAATCACAGCAATTTTGTACGTATTTGCAGTTTAAACAAACATTCAGCAAACACACAAATTTCTGGAGCATTCAAAATAGCTAAATAAAAGAATCTATTGTGAATTACTTAAATTATCCTACTTACTGTAAATAAGCTTCGCTTTTCTATAATACAAATGGTGCAAAATCATAAAAATGCTAAAAAGAAAATAAATCTTTACAACAACAATGTCAAATGCAACAAATAATATAAAATAAATAAATATAATTTTCTATTGCAAATTTAAACAAACAACAAATTAAGACAACGAATAAACGAACAACGCCGTTTACAAGCAACAACAACAAATTCTAAACAAATGATGATTAAATGTGAGTAAATCATTTCCACATACAGAAAATAGCAATCTTTTATTAAGAATTTCAATTTCTCAAAATTGTTTAACTTAATATTGAATACCTTTTTTTAATCAGTGTAAATAGATAATTAGAAATTTGTTAAAGGATTTTGAGCGTATTGCAATTATAATCGTATATTTTTTTGTTTAATTTTAATTTATTTTTTTTTTTATAAATAAGGATATGCAATTATAAATTTTGAAAAATGTTTGCGTATTCCAAGTGGCCTAGATAGTGGAGTAATCCATAACACTAACCCACTAAATATGATATTTTGCAACAATGGAATGCAAAACAATGTCCAAGAGATTGCCACAAAGGTAGCAAACACAAGCAGCAGCTTGCCCCACGGCTGACTCTGTTGCTGTTTACTGGCCAATAATAATAAGGCTCTGGTTGGGCGGGATCAGGGGCGGAGGACCTACATGAATGGGCGGTAAATTTAATTAAAAGGTAAACTTGTTAAGCAACAGGGACGAACAACAACAATAACAACAATAACAACAACAACAGCAGCAACAGGCAGCCGTTGAATCGATTTTACATGTAGTTTACTGTGCCGTCAAATCAAAATGGCAAACGTCACGAGGCAGGCAACAACATCAACAATATCAACCATGACAGTAGCAATTGTGGCGACCACAATCAACACACCGACTACCCGTTGACCTTTGCTAAACGGCACATTAGAGGAACCAAACGAAATCCACACAAAGGCGAATCACAAATTGTACCAAAATTATTGCTTCTATTACCAAATCAAAAGCGATAAAATCATTCATTTTTCATCGTATGACTTTCTGTCTATTGATAAAAAACAGAATAAAAATGTTGCTGAAGATAAACAAACTATTAATTAAATTTATGAAATAATGTGTCTTTTTCACAGCTGTAGTCTACAACCAAGAGCTGAAATAGCATAAAGAGTCATTAAGCTTTTCCAGGCTGAATGACTTGCCGGCTCCAAATGCCTTTGTTCGCTTTGTTGCAAACACTCTAGCTAAACTTAATATACCCAGTTAATGCATCTAGTTGTGTTAGTTTTTTGCTTTTGGTGGGCGATGTCAGAGGTCATCAGTTGAGTGCTGTGGCTGTTGTTGTTGTTATTGTTGTCGGTTGCCCTGACAAATGACAATGATGACGACACGTGACGGGGCCTTTGACAAGCGACACAGACGCAAGATGGCCACGAACGTCATAAATGTTTGACACTGCACACGCGTCGTATGAGTAATTCCAACCTACACAAGCACACCCAATCACCCACTAGCTGAATCTCTAGCCATTATTGCCCGCACACACCCACACACACAAACACAGTGGGTGCTTTGCTCTTGTGGGCGAAGCTTGTTAAAAATTATCGAGTCAACTAGCAACTACTGGCCATATCTATTTTTCAGCTTTTCCTTTATGTTGTTGTCAATGTTTCTGTTGTTGCTGTTGCTGTTGCTGGGTTCAATGGGTGCATAAAATTGCTTTTTGTGTCCCTATGTCATCGTTCGCTTTTTGACATTTTAACTACATTTACAATACCAGCTGCCAACTAAGTGTGTACATTACCTTCGCCTCTTTTCCCCTGATCCCTCCCCTCCCCATATTTGCTTGTGTTTTATTCCTTTTGTTGGACAACTTTCAGCTGCAGTCGCCCTACAGTCAATGTTCGCCCCTTGTAATTGACAAGTTTTGTTCATGATATACATGTGTATATATATACACTACACATATTTGCAAAGAGTATATATATGTGAACATATTTTTTAGTTTCCATACTCAGTTGAGGATGTTCTGGTATTTGTTTTCAGCTAATTGCATGGAAATTGTGCGCACAATTGTACAACTTTGCAGAGGAAGCAAATGTGGGTTTGTCTCTTCCTCTTTCGCCCCCAATACCCTATTTGTCTCTTTCTTATTATAGTTGCATTTGTCAGCACACAATATTTCATTATTCTGTTGGCCACAGGCATATTATTGACTGCCACGCTGTTCAGCACTGGCAGTCCGGGCAAGATGCTGTCGGCTAAGAATTGTGTTGCCTACTTTTTTGTGCTCGAATATAAAATATTCTAATTACATGCACGCAAAGAGCAACAACTTTGCTACAACTGAAATGACCCATTTGCTGAGGGGTTCAACAGAACTTTCTTTGGCAGACAAGAACGACAAAGTAGCCAAGTCATTGGCTCTTTTATTGTTTTGGCTTTAGCTTTGAGCCGCAACCGCAACACAGCAACTTGGCCACGTTTTCTTTTCAGCTATGTGTATGTGCCAAGAAATAAACTACAAATTCGCACACACAGACACACACACACACACACAAGGCGAGTCCATTGCACCCGTCAACGTTGAAAATGATGCCATGAAAATTATCTGCATAAATTTTGTGAACGCAGCGGGCGATGACGCCACGTGACATCACTTAAAAGACTAGCCAAAGCCAATGGCAAAGAAAAGCAAAGAAAATTGAAAATTACCATTTGCGTTGACAGTTGACCACGTTTGATTGTGATAAATGGGCAGAACACAAACACGGCTGCAACTTGCAACTCACAAGCTGCAACCAGTTGCCGTTTGACATTTAAGCAGCGCCTAAAAATAAAATGCAGCTGACAACAACAAATTGCAACGTCGGAAAACCAGACATAGTAAATGAAGCGGCAAAATGACATATAGATGTAGCTGGAGCACTTAAGTTGCAGTGACAAGCAAGTGAACAGCGAGTTCAATTATTCTATTAAAAATTTAGCACCACTCCATGCTTTCTAATAATGTTGTTAAGCTGTATCGAGCTAAAGGTTATTCCACTCACTGTTGCCTGAAGCATTTGAAAGGTCATAAATTAACTGGATATTCTTGGTTATTTTTAAGATAATGCGCTTTTACTTTTCAGATGTACATCGAATTTAATATCAACACAACACTTGTTAACTTTGTCATGAGCATATCCAAAGAGCTAATGTGAAAACACTTCACAAAATCCAAATTTAAATATTTTAAAATAAAAAATTATTAATTGAAAAGAAGGTTATATAAATGAAATACAATTTGATTTTAAATTTGTGACACAAAACACAGCCAGTTCTAATATTTTATTCTTAATCCTTTTTAATGGGCATGTCTATTTATAAACAACAACTTTAATTTTAGCATTGGCTTATAGTCTTCGTATTTTTCTTCTGTGCTATCAGCTATCAGTGCAACTGATTGAGTATGCAAATTTCTGAGCACGTCAAGCTCTCATTAAAAGGATGCCTGTGTTCACTACTTAATTATATTTTTGCGATTTCGAAATGTATTGGAAAATAAGTTGCGGTCTCTTGCAGTGAACAAAAAAGAATCAAAATCATAAATGTTCTGTATTCCAATGACAAAGTGCTGTCATTAAAATGTGTGGCAGAGTGCGGGGGCGTTCAGTAGCGAATGTGGCATGGACTTATTTTCTGATTGTAAGCTAAAATGTGCGAAAGCTTTACATGTTGACCTTTTGCTTTTTTTTCGTGCTGGTTGCTGGTTGCTGGTTACCATGCCCTTGCACTTACAGCTGCTCTTTCAATTGTTATTGCTAATTGAAAGTGACAATTAGCTAGAGAGCACATGTGCGAGACAGAGAGCGCAATAGGGAGAGAGAGAGAGAGGGAGATAGAGAGAGAGAGAGAGAGAGATAAATTAAGTTGTCAGATTACAAGCAGTTGTGGGTATCGCCAGCAGCTATCAGTTTACCGGTGAACTTTCACATTTATCACACGACATTTAATTTTACTCGCAGTGAGAACGGGGCGTATACATTATGTGCATTAACCTTGATGCAAATTTGATAACTGTAATTGCTCAACGCTTGATAACGTACCAAAGCTTGATTGACCTCTTTACTTCACTCATTGCTATTCTTTTAATTCATCCTTGTGCCCTTTAAGTTGCACTTGTTTGCCTTTGCCTTTGCAAATGGGGGTTTCCATTTTACTTATTTTCCATGTTGTTTTGTATTTTTGACTACATATTGCTCTACTTTGTAACAAAAATACTACCACAAACACACTCACAATAGGGATACTGGGAAATTTTCTAGTGAGTTTTCTTTCCCTTTGTGCGCGCTCTCTCTCTCTCTCTCTCTCTCTCTCTCCCACTCTCTGTATTTCTCTCTCCCTCTTGCGCTCCTGCTCTCTTTGCGCGCTGTGGTGAATTGTTAAACTTACTCTCAGTGACAGCAATATTGCCCGCATTCCCTCGCTCAGTTGTGCCCTATTCGTTAATGTTAAAGTTTTCCCATTTTTTGCATTTCATCATTTTGTCTCAAGCTGAAATTGCTTGTGTGTCAAGTTCTAATTTTATTTAGTGTCTTGTGTGTTTTTCTACCTGCTGTCAATGTTATCAACTGCAGTTGTTGGTTACTCTATCAATTTTTCGTTGTCAATTTGGGCATCAAGCAAATGACAGCAACTGTCCGATCCTGCGCCTATGCCCATGCCTTTGCATCTGGCTTTGTCCTGGCACATAAAATAGTCACTTAAGGCCCCGCAATGCTCCCAGCGCAGCCATCAATTTTGCATGGATATATGTCGCTGTTGCTGCCAGTAGCTGCTCCAGTTGTCGCTGTATTTGTTGTTGTTTACTATTTGTTGTTTGTTGCTGCTTCTGCTGCATTTGCTGCATTACCAATTCATGAGCCCAACGGAGCTCAGCTGCCAGCGACACGAACTCGAAGCAGGCCATAACACTCTGAAAACATAATATTATCTCGCCTGAACTATTGCCGCTGTGACAGCGGTCGGAATAGGGATGCTTGGGAAGAGGGTATGGGGATGGGCATGGGGGGGAACAGACGTCTTGTTGTGTCAAGACCTGTTTGCCTGCGGCTCTAGCTCCAGCTGAGTGTGTGCATGTTGTCTTAAGGCTAGCAATGTGCCAGTTACATTATCAATGGGCACTTGGAGTTTGCTTTCAGATGAGCAAATATTTATGAAATTATTTTTACTGACCTCGTTAGATGCTTTCGAATAACTGTTAAACTGCTTAAGGAACTCAATATTGTTTTCATCTTAAATCGAAATACTCTAATTCATACTATGCGAATGAATCTATATTAATTTTATTATAATTATAATTAAGTTTTATTTAAAGAATTAGTCTCAATAATTAATTAATATAATTATTATCAATTAATTATTAATGGAAATAAGCTCCAAACTGTATCCAAGTTGCACACTTAAGAAAACTTTCAAAAATCGTTCTCTCATCTGCATTGCTGATGTGCGCTGTGCCACATTTCAAGCCTGTCCTGCTTTGTGCTACTCCAAAATGTCAGCCACAGCAGTCGCTTGAGACATGGGGGTCGATATCCTATTAATACAAGTAACTTAGCCCAACCCACTATGTTACTACTTATGGGCTACTCTTGTTTAGTGGTTTCTTGCCAAATCATTCCTTTAAGTTTATCAACGCCATCTATGCAATAAGTTAATTCAAGAGCGTAAAAGCCGCATTTCAATCTGCAGATAAGCAAAATATACACACATACATAGACACGGACACGGACGTGTGGACGGAAATGGGGCGCATAAGAGGCTCTTGCTGCAGTTTCCTTATCCTGCATCTACTATAAGAGTATTCCACAACCCAACCCCTTCCAATATGCTGCCCTCTGTGCGCCCTCTCCCTGTCTCTCTCTCTCTCTCTCTCTCTCTCTCTCTCTTTCGGTCGGGGAAGTGTTTGCTTCCGCTTGCATTTTTCAGTCCTGCGCGCCCCAACGAGCAAGTTTGTCAACATAAATAGTTCTGCACCCTCCTCCCTCCGTTTTTACATGCATTTGCGTGTGTGTATGTGTGTGTATGTGTCTGTGTGTGTGTGTGTGTGTGGCCTCGCATATATTTTCGCATTTTAAACGTGCGTCACCGGGTCAACCGCAAGCAGCACAGCTCTCAAACCCTCGTCTCTGCACCTGTGACCAGCTGCTTTGCTGCTCTTCTCTTCACTACTCTTCTCTCTTTCCCTCTCTCTCTCTCGCTCGGTCTCCCATTGTGGAGCGGCCCTTTGGTTTCTGCGGCTTTTTATTTGATGGTCATAAATACTTTGTGTTACATATGTTTGTATTGTGTTCAGTCTGCCCTCCTATTCAGCCCTCTTCATGCCAACGCTCTGCTCTTGGTCCTCAGCTCGATCTCGTTAAAATTCTCATTTCCGTTTTGTTTATACATATGTTTCGAGTTTAGCAGACTGCATTTCATTTCGAGTTGTAATTAAATGGTTAGAGCCAAAAAATGTTGCCTACTTTTCAGCTGCAGCTTGATTTAGCATTTTAATCGAAATTTTGTGTTTATCAGAAACGTGCCGAAGAATCTAATTACACCTGGTCTGGTTCGAATTTAGTTTAGGTTTGCAAGTACACGTCGATGGAATTCATTTCCGTTCGTGGCTTCAAAAATTTCCAAAACTCATAACAAAATAATAGTTGCAGGTGGTTTAATATTATTTAAGTAATTAGTTCCATATTTGTTATTCAAACATAAATATTTGTGCTATTTAATTGGCAAATTACCTGTTTTTTTTTTTAATTTAGATAATATTACAAGTTGCGGGCAGCATTCTGCTGAGAAAAACAAATAATCAGATGTATAATATTTCGCAATTTTTAAATTAAGCAGTTGACTCGAGCTTTGAAATACTATAGTTATATCTTATATTCTCTCTCATTTGCAGTGCTGACTACTGAAATTCTTCTGCATAAATAGCGAATGCTTTCAATTGCTCATCAAAGATGGCTTCGCCACACACAAAATCACAACAACAAGGAGACCATCGGCAGCAACATAACCAACAGCAACAACCATTTAAACTGCAACGGCAACAACAAGAACAACAACTGCAAACGCATTCAATACTTCAAACACCAGCAACAACAACAACAACAAAGGCAAGGCAGCGTTTTAGAGCGTTGACAAAATGAAACAAAAACAGAATCGAGGCGCAGTTAAAAAATTTCTAAAATTTTTGCTCTTAATATGAAAGCGACCTAAAAATACCGAGAAGGAGAACTGACCTTGAAAAGGTCAAAGTGCAACACACATATACACGCACACACACAGACAGACATACTCACACACATACACATCTCACTCACTGGCATACACATTACCACACACATTACAACAACATCATCCAAGTGCTTAGCGAAAGGGGAAACTGCAAAACTGATCAGCACCTTTGTAAAAAGTTTCAACGAATTTCCAAAAGTCTAAAAAAAGAAACCAGAAAACCAACATCTATAAAAAAATAAAAAAAAAAACTTCTTTCAAACAAAAGTATAACAAATTTAAGATAAATAAAAAAGTAAAATTTAGAAATTTGCTCTGTGATTTTCTGTCAGAATGGTTTAATAATCCAAATAAATTTAATAACAATAATAATAATTATAAAAATAAAAAAAATATTATATTTATAAATATTGCCTAATTGCATTCAAACCAAAATCTATTTAAACATAAAAAGAGAAGCTTTAAAATTTCCCAACAACCAAACAAATTCTATAAATTAAATAATAAATAATTAATAATTATATACTCGTATACATAAATTCAAGCGATTAAATTAATTAATTAGTGCAACTACAATTAGTATTTATGTGCTAAACCAACGAAACATAAGCCGCGGCACAAGCAGCAACAACAACAACAACAACAACTAACATTCAAAGCAACAGTTTAACTCCAGTTGTCTTTAGCCATGGATGAGATGCCCGATTTGTCGCATTTGACGCCACACGAGCGCATGCAGATTGAGAATGTCCTTATGCGGCAGAAACAGGAGGAGGACCAACAGAACGAGATAATGCGGTGAGTGAGCTGGTAACAGCTGGCTGATAAGCCAATAACAATAACAATGCAACCTAACCGACTGTCAACGCATCTTCTACAGCCGCAAGCAGGACGAAGTTGTCACGCTGGAGATGCAAATCAGGCAGCGATCCGAGCAGCAGAAAAAGGCCGGCGTCGAACTGGATGCCACCTGTCACATTTGCCTTAAGACCAAGTTTGCCGATGGCGTTGGCCACATTTGCCATTATTGCAATATTCGCTGCTGTGCTCGCTGCGGCGGCAAAGTGACGCTGCGCAGCAACAAGGTAAGTGTTCTATTTGTGTTAGCCCTCTCTCTACTCATTTCTTCCCTCTTCCAACCTGGCTTATATACACTCAGAAAAATTTGTACAAAGAAGGAAAATAATGTGTATGCTTTGCACATTATTTTATATACTTTTTGTGAAATACCTATTTAAACTCAAACTGTCTGATATGTCATTAGATGAATAAAAAAAGCAATTAGTAATACGCAAAATATGAAATAAATGTTAATTTGCAAAAATTGCAAAGCAAAATTTAAAAAAATGTTCCATTCAATTTTGTTATCGAAAGAAAAGAATATTAACAATATAAGTAAGTCCCATAAACCCCATTCGCTTAGCTAGCTTAAGTTCATTGTTTTAATTCCCGGTACAAAATTCTCAAAAGTGCAGCTCAAGGACCGCATTGACTTTAAGAGCAAAGCAGAAGGCTGACTAAAATAAATTGGATTATAATAAAAATGTTAACATGCTTAAAGTAAAACGTTTTGTTTTGTACGTGTATGTGTTGAGAGAGTTTTATGTGTGTCTGTATGTGGATGTGTGTGCATCTCAGCTGACAGACCAGCCTGACACATTTTCCAGTTGGCAATTTTCAAGTGCCATTAGACGCGCCTGTCACTCGGCGACGCGTGTAGCCAGCAAAATGGCAGCGACACTCTGCGAGTCCTGCTTATTTTGCCAGCCAGCCATTGATAAATTGGATGACACTCCGTCGCCAGCTATACTGGCGTCTGCTGACTACTGACTATTGCCTGCTAACTGCTGCTGCTGCTCATTGAAGCGACGGCCCATCGCACATCGCCCATCGCACAGCACCAGTGGCCAGCTACTCGCTACCAATTGCCCCTCAAAAACTCTGCGTGCACCACGCATAAATAATGGTCTATGTCGCCAACGCGCAACAATAAAACTTAGTCGATATATTTATTGGGCGTTTAGATTTCAATGGTCGCGGGGGTTCCACTTGGCACTTGCTCTTTGACTTTGAAAGGCAACTGAGGCAAGCGCGCTTTAAATAGTTTTTCCCTTGATGTAATACCACAATCATTACAGAAATTTTAAGCTAGAAGTGGGTGGACAAATATCTAATAATAATTGCTTTGTCTTCAATAACATTTCACATGAACTGATGAAGTTCTCATTTTAATATAAGGTTCTTATTATTATCAGATGCCAAGATTTCGTAAGGTAATTTTAAAAGTTGAGACTCGCTTAATTTGGTTTCTGGTGTTTTGAACCTTAAATCTCGCGCATATATGGAACATGTACAATCTTAAATGGAAGAAAGAAGTTTTTGTTAAGGTCCTTATGGATCTTCTCAAGTATTTATTAAAGATGCTTATAGGTAAAAATTGTACAAAAAAAAAAAAATTGTTTTGTGCCAGCATTTAGGAGAAGGAAGCATCTTTCAAAGCTGGGCTCAGGGAATACCCTAGACGAGCTCTCTCTACTCGAGCTTTCTTACTTGTTACAGTTCAGGAAGTCGCTGTATTGTTGCCGTATATATCGCAGTGCGATCACGATGCATTAGTACTTGATCCATATTATTTGTTATCAATTTTGAACTAGTTTCCGAAAGTGACTATTCATTTTTGAAATGCTTGTTTTGGACAAGAGTCTTTTCAACAATCTGTCAAAAACAAATAATTGTAATAATTGTTAATTTGACTGTACTTAAAAATATTTCGGAACTCATTTCATATGTTTTACCTATAAGAACCACTTGGCAAATGTTGGGAATATAACTTATTGCAACTCATCACACAATCTCTACTCAATTTATTTTTTTTTTCACAAGTTTTCTAGTTTGACTTTCGGTTCAAGGCAAAGTTTTTTTTAGCAATTTTGGCTGCAATTCTTTTGGGGCCCGTTCAGCAAGCATTTTAGCATTTTGGCACACCATTTACCATTTACCATTTCACATTCACCATTCCACATTGCATTGCATTTCAATTACACGTTTTCGGTATTTCTTTCAATTTTTATTTTGTTCAGTGAGCCGTGACGGTTTGTCTCTCGCCTGGGCTTATCATTTGCTGGCCACGTTGCCAAACGATTCGTTGAAGCCTTGCCAAGATGTCACACACATATTAACACACACTGTGTACATGTGCACACACACACACACACACACTTACATTGTCAGATATACATACGTTTAGTAGGTAAAAATACGATGAGAACAAAAATTGATAAATTTCCGGCCTGGTAAAAAAAAACCGCCAAATAGAATTTCAATTTGCCATGCAGATAATATTCAACTGTCATTCGAATGGGCGGCTTTAAATACGAGCGTCATGTGAATCCCTTGAATTTCCTGCTGCAACAGTCCCTCCTCATCCTGCACCTCCTCCGCCCGCTCGCTCCACTCAAGCAGCCAGGCCCAAGACCAACGGGGTGCCCACAAATGAAAACAGCAGAAGCCGGAAAAGTATTCGTGATCTCCACGCTCAAAATATGCAATCCAAAGGAAAGTGAAGGTGTGCCACAGTTGACTACGGTCACCGGCGATGTAAAGCACCTCGATGGGTGTTAGGAGTCGAATTTGCACTCTATCGTCCTGTTCCATGCTCTGAACTATTTTATTATTGAAAATATACGAGTAGTTGTTGACTGTAACCTAAAAGTAACTGTGCTCATATTTTGTATATTGCACCACAAAGAAACAATTGAATTTTAAAAATTGCCTTAAATCCTAATGTCTCACTTAATCTCTTTAATCTAAAGTATCAAATTTTCTGGGTCTACATTTTAATTCGAATCTTTTTCGTTTAATTAAATTTTTAGAAGAATTTTAGCTTATTATGCAGTGTAATTGAATTTGAACCGAAACTGAATATTATCTTTAATTTTAGGTAATTTGGGTGTGTATTCTGTGCCGCAAGAAACAGGAGCTGCTCTCAAAGACGGGCCAGTGGATCAACAAAACGGCGGTGCAACAAGATGGTTTCATCAGACGCATCGAGCCCGATGGCAGCAGCGTAAGTGGCAAGCTGATAAACCCAGTTTAAAGTTGTGTTTACATTGCCTTTACTTATTCCTTGCACAGGACATCTCGCAGCAGGCCATTGTGGATCCGCACGATACGACGGATAAGCGGCCCAAGCTGGAACGGACGCGCAGCGCCGCCGAGAAGGAGAACTTGCCCATGCAGCGAGCAGGCAGCATGTTGCGTCGCCAGTACTCACAGCAAGAGCAGCCCACGAATCGTCGCCTCTCCATCTCAGACAGCGGCATGGATCCCATGAGTCCCGGCCAGCAGCAACAGCAGCAGCAGCAGCGGCAGCGCATGCAGCCAATGAACCCGCAGCAGGCACAACAATACCAACAGCAGCAGCAGCAACAACAACAGGGCTATGGTCAGCAGCATCCGCAGAGATCGGGAGCCTATCCCGAGGATGATCCGCGTTACTATCAGGTGACCATTTTAGACCTACAATCTTTCACTCAATATCACCAAATATTACAAAAGCTCGGCCAGCAATAGGATTGAGAAAAGGATTAAAATCGTTATTTGGCAAACAAATGTGCAACAAATTGAGTTATCGTTGTAGTTAATGTAAAAATGTAAACAAGTCTGTTCAAAAAACTTAGAAAATTATCCAGCAATTAAGGCGATAGGGCAAATACCTTAATTCAGAAAAAGCAAAAGAATTCCGGAAGTTTTCATTGATTAAAATGGGTTACATAGTTAAGTTTATTAGAGTTATTCGATTCTTCAGACTAAGAGTGAACAAGGTTTTGAAACTGTTTTACAAAAGAAATTCCCAGAAAATATATTTAGTCAATTTATTTATTTATTAAATATGAAAATAAAAATGACAGAATCTGCTTTTCAGATTTGTAAGTTACTTAATTTAGCTAATCGACATAAAAAATTGTATTTTTCAACTCGTTGCAGGGCGAATTGGACGGATTAATGCGACAACATCCACATCTGGCGCATCCTAGCCAGGTGCCGCAGCAGTCACATTCACAACAGCAGCAACAACAACCGCAGCAACAGCAGCAGCAACAACACATGGCGCAGCAGCAGAGACAGGCACCCCAACAGCACCAGCAGCAACAGCTCACTGCACGGCAGCAACACCTGCAACAGCAGCAGCAACAACAGCAACGTCAGCATCAGCATCAACAGCAGCAGCAGCAGCAGCAGCAACAACAGCGAATGCCGCCACAACAACAGCAGCAGCAGTCGTATCAAGGAGCAGCAACGCACGCACAAATCCATCAGCAACCTGGCCAAATGAGTGGTGGGTATCAGAAGCCACCGCCACTGACCCGCAATCTGACGATTAGCGGGGGACATGCAATGGATGCCACCTCATATAATCAGCAACAGCAGGAGCAGCAGCAGCGCCGGACATTAGCCGGGGCGCAGTATGCGTCACAGCAGCAGCGATCCTTCAGCAGCTCCGAGGAGGAGTTCCAGAGTCATCTGATGGCCGCACAGGCGCAGTCGCAGTCGCACACTGTGAACGCTGGCAGCGATTATGATGGTGAGCTTTTGCGTTTTCTCCAATTTGCACACTTTTATGCCTCTCTCTCTCTCTCTCTCTCTCTGTCTCTCTGTATCTCTGTCTATATCTATCTCTCTCTCTCTCTGTAAATGTAACTGTTGATCGCGCTGGCGTTCACTCTCTCTCTCTCTCTCTCTCTCTCTCTCTCTCAATATATATACATATATATTTATATATATCTCTGTATCGCTGTGTCTCTTTAACCCCGATTCCAATTTAAGAAATTTAAGTGTCCTTTCTAGACGTTTAAAAAATCAAAAAAAAAAAGAGCAAATGTTTCTGTTTTGATAAAAACTCTTAATTCTTACTGTACTCTCTCTCTCTCTCTCTCTCTCTGTGTCTGTCTCTGTCTCTCTCAAAACATTCTTCTAACTCGCTCGTTAAGAAAATAACAATATTAATATAAAATATCACAAAAATCATATATAGATATATATTCATATATAGAAATCTAAATGTGTGTATATATTTATATATCTATGAAATCTTTTCAAAAAAGTAACACACTGCTGTCTCTCATTGGTGCGTTGTCTTTTCCTTTAGCTCTTTTTGGCTTTCTACTTACAAACATTTCAATTAATGTTCTTTGAAGCAACAATTTCAACAATTTCCATCAGATTTTCTTACACTTTCTTTAATTAAGAATTATATGTTTTCTTTATGTACATAAATATTTAATATTTTTTTCATTTTGTTAACTATTCATCTATTCTCCTAAGTCTTAAGTCTTTAATTAAGCTAGTTGTAAATTTAGATAGTTATTTGGCGGTTAAAGTAAGCTCGACTTAAGTTTTTTTTTAGCTGGCAAATTGAATATGGCCATTTTGCTGACCTGCTTTTATAGCGTAATCTGCAGCTGGCGGCCGTTAGAAAGGAAGTCCTAAATTTTCCACATAATTTCTCACTGTGAAAATTTGTTGGGCGAAAATGGCAAAGAAAAGTTTTTCAAATGCCACAAAGGAAAATGCAAGTTGCATGCACCGCATTGCAAAAATAGAAAGCGGACCACACACATAGTTTCTTTTTGCTGGGGAAACATTTGGAGGCGCTTATCTTGGGGCCACTTGACTCTGAACAGCACCAAGCAGCAGGCAGCAGCAATGGCAACATGAGCGAAATAAAATAAAAATAAATTGTTGACTGGGCGGAGAACAGGCAAAAGAACCGCGACAAGTGCTCACTTTTGAACCCCGTACACTTTTTAGGCGAGCAATTCTGTTTTTGTTGTGCTCCTGGCCGTTAAATGCAATCAGCATAAATTATATGCAGCAACGGGGCACCGCCTGAAAAGCAGCAGCAGCTGACCCGAAAACACATTTTCCAACCACCAACCGTAGTTGTAGTGGTAGTTGTAGTAGCCAAAGGCAAACCGCAAGATATCAAAATAGTTGCTCTGTACTTAAAGGTAGTTGGCTAGGGGGGGGGGGGGGGGGGGGGGCGCTCTGTTGCCTTGGTTCATGTTGTGCTGAGCGACATCACCGGCGACACTGTCAAGTGCGTTGCTGGCCAAATTTATTATCCTAATTAGAAAGTTTCTTGTTGGCACTTTGGCTGCCAGCCTCCTCAATAAGTAGGCAGGCAAGACAGGCGCAGGCAGGCATGCGGCGGCATGCAACATGGCGACGGGTGATTTAAATTTCTTGCCTTCTTTTTTATTGCTGCACATTAGCGTGCACAAAGTTTCTGGCAAGCATGTTGCACTTGCCACACCCCTTCCGCACACCCACCCAACAGCGCAAACTAGCATATAATAATTATTGATTTCAACTTTGCCCCCCACCAGGCCAAAAAAAAAAATACAAATAAAACAAAAATAAAGTACTAAGTGCGAGTTGTTGTCTGGCAGCCAAGTTTGCCGCGGCCTGCTGCTAGAAACTGTGGCATAAAATTAGGCGCAAAGTTTTTGGTCTACCCAACAATGTCGATAAGCAGGCAGCCTGAAAGTTTTGTGCACAACTCTACCAACTGCAACGGTACCTTTACCACTGATACGGTAGCTCTCTACACTGTCAGCACTCTCCTCCCCCCATAGTGAGACAATCACAACCGACCGACCCCCGCCCATCCTCCTCTGCACTGTAAGCTTGTTGCAGCTGGTCTAGCGTATGTCTCGGTGCAGCTGCACTGGCGCCTACCCTTCGAAAATCACCACACAGAACCACGCGGCTGCCGAAAGTTCACCACAGTGTGTGGCTATTTCCCCACTGTGCTCGGTTCACAATAGTCACAGGCAACGCAAGCGACATGCGCTGGAATTGTTTCCAGCGACAAATTGGAAAATTCCCACAAACAAACACAAATGGATGGCAAAACGCATGCGCTGCATTTGCTTGCCGTTGTCCGCCTACTCAGCCCCTTCCATTTGATCCGCCATAGCCCAACCACCGCCCCACCCACCGCAGCCCCGCTCCCTCAGCGCGCGGCATTGCCATCTCTCTGGCTCTTCCATGGCCTTAACAGCAGCTGATGATGTTGCGATGAGCGCGCATAATGTCAAATTTATTTGATTTAAGCCTAAAAATGTATTTGCTGCTCTGAGTTAGTTAGAAATAACACGACCTTCCGGCTTAGCGGGGTTGCCGAATTGTGGAGTGGGTGGGGGGGCGGTGAAGTATTGGGAGTTGCTTGCACTGTGTCAAGGGGTTGCGCATACTGTGAAATGATATTAAACTAAATTAGTTGTATATCCTGATTTTATGTGCTTCGTTTAGTGTATTAGAGAATTATAGTTATTTGTTTTTGCTATTTGAGTGAATTTATTTAAAACTCTACTTTCAAGATGGTTGGGATCTAGCTGAATGAAATTTAATTTGCACTGTTATTATGCATACATGTAATGCTATCTTTTCAATTTATCTATTACAAATCCTGGTTGGTCGTGATTGCTATTTTTGGCAAGCCTTTGCATAAGCAACTTTTCAGCTGAAGTGTTTTTTATTTAAATCTATTGATAACTAATTGTCAATGTAGGAAATGTAAATGAAATATTTTGTTCATTCTTTATCATTCTCAATAATTTGTTCTTCTTGATTGAGTCGATCGGTCAATAAGATCAGTTAACAGCCGGCATTGGAGTTATTTAATTAATATATTCATTATATATGTATTACATCAATAGTAAGAGTAACTCTGATGACGCCAAGCGCATTGTATTTATATCTGCGCATAGATCAGATTTCAGCAGTCGCTGCTCATTCCACTCCCAAAAGTCTGCTTTGGCGCAGCGACGTCATTTCATTCACTGCATTTCATTTGCTGCAGCGTCATGCTCTTTACTACGAATTCAGCAGCAAAAACAACAACGACAACAACAACAACAACAACTAATGCACTTGCAATCCAGTTAGACAGAACAGTTAGTCAAGCATCCAACACGCGCTCGCCTACGCTTGACAGCGGGCGACAGGGGGAATGGGGAATGGTGGGTGTGTGTGGGGGTGGTGTGGGCTAAGAGGTTGACCCAACCACTCGCTGGAAAGCAAAGACAAACACGCTGATTTTGCCACTCGCCTTGGAGGTGGAAAACACAGAGCGCAAAAACACACAAACACAACAACAGGCAACGGAAGAGAGAAAACAGGGGTAGCCCCTAACCCCGACTGAACCCTAAAATGCGGCAGCAGCAGCTGTCAATGTTATCGCAGTCAACGTCGCAGTCGCAGTCGCAGTCACCGTCACTGCCGACGTCGACGTCGCTGTTGTCGTCGCTATGGCCACGCTTAACTTTATTTTTAGTTGTGCATTGGAAGCGCCATGGGAAAGTGCTGCTACAGCAGCAACAACAATATGGCGAACTTGTAACATTGTTATTGGAAATGTTGTAGGCTCCCAGCACCACCATTACCACCAGCACCAACAACACCAACAACAACAAGGGCAGGCGCTAAAGGAAAGCGAAAACGTAAAGCAAAATTCCATTGAGGTTTTTTTGAAATCGAAACGAAATTAGTTTTCGATGAACTTTAAACGCGAGTAAACAGCCGCTGCGGGCCACAACTCGTCGTAAAAATCGCACGTGTCGCAAGAAATCTAAATAAAACAGAAAACGACAAAAATAATACTAACACCACAGATAATGGCAAACAACGCAAAATCAGAGCGAGTTTCGTGAAAAACGCCGCGAAAAAACCATGTGCGAGAAATCGAAAGTGAAACTTGATGTGTGCCTCAAAAATGAAAGGCTAAGGTTGCGCTAAAAACAACCTTGGAGCAAAAGAAAAAAGAAAAAAAGTGTGCAACAAAAATACATACATAAAAGAAAAACAAAGTTCGTTTGTTATATTTGTGTGTTTGTGTGTGTGTGTGTGTGTGTGTGTGATAATAAATCGTGCAATTAATTGACATTGAGCAATAAATAATTCACAACTTTCACAAGCACGGTGAAGGTTAAATGTGTCACAAATAAGAGGAAAACACAAATATAATTCAAAAATGCCTTAAACGGTGCAAGCCATGTGCAAAATGTTGCCAAAACACAAAAAAGCTGCAAAGAAAAAAATTGAATAAAGTAAAACAACAAATAATAGATTAAACGCAAGCCAGTCAAAAATAAGTCAATCAATGAATTAAAATTTATTTTAAAAAAAAACGGCATATTGCTTGAAAGGTAAAAACGGCGCCAGTCTAAATCGACTACAATTGCTTAAGTGTCGTGTCACATTCGTAAAAGTGGTGCCAGACGTATGTAACATGTATAAATATATATTTATATATATGTATATATATATATATATATTTTGCGGTCGCCAGCTAGGAGTAAGCCATCAAAATTAAATCGAATCAAGGCATAAATCAAATTTTGGTCAGCCTAAAACTGCGCAAATTGTGGCGCCCGCTTGACGCTTTTGCATATGGCCACACACACGCACACATACACACACACAAGCACCCACATGCGCCCAAACCCACACACACACATATATGTACATATATATATGTATACGCCTAGGCCATTTTCTTGCGTGGGCAAAAAAAATTATTCGTATTATTCGTATACTTATTATTGTGTTGTGGTTTTATTTGCCTTTTCCTTTTGTGCTGAAGGGCACAGGTGAAAACAAAATATAGGAAAATTTACGATTTGTTTACTGTACAGCCACGCGATTACCTGCTTGTTCCTTGTTCCTTCCCACTCTGTTCGTGGTTCTGTGGATGTGTCTGTGGGTTTAGGCCATGCTTAAGCAAAGCACACAATTTGTTCTGCAAATTAGGCGACGCGTTTGGCCAACAAAAACAATGAAAAATACAAGTGAATCACAAATTATAGCAAAATAAAAGTACGATCAAACATAAATTCTAGTGTTTTTGGTGCAGCTCACTTGGATTAATCACCTTAAACGACCAATTCAATATTTGTAAAACACAAATCAATAACTGATTAGTTACCAAACTAAATAAAAAACAGCAATAATAAGGTGAGTGGCGATCACAACTAGTGCAGTTAGAACAACAACTAACCACAGCTTGCACTTAACACCAACAACTGTCACACACACATACACCAACAAAAAATGCTTAGACAGCAGCAAAAAAATAAAAAGAAAAAAGCCAGCAATGGAAAAATTTAAATGCAAAATGCAAATAGATTAGCACACAACACAGGCCACAACAAAAAATTGCAGGCATTTGCCAAAGTAAACCTGAAACTGCCAGTAAAAAGAGAAACAACCACAAACAAAAAACCTAATCGTTGCCAAAAAAAAAAGAGTCCTTAGAAATACACTGTACAAAAATCGCTTGAGTGTGTAGAGAAGTCATTTCATTAACCTCATAGATTTTGATCCATAGCAGATGATCGATATTTGTGTGAATAATACACATATAATTTTTCTTTATAGAAATTGATAAATAAGTCTCAATTAACAGTAGTACAATTATTTGTTGTAGATATCAACTGGCACTTGAAACCCAATTAAACCCATTCTTTCTGTATTGAGCTCTTAATCTGAAAAGTTTAATGTCAATAAGATCACTTTCAGATTACTTCGCAAGCACAAAGAATCGTATGCTATATTAAATTACTTTTTCTATATACGTTTTCAATATTGATAAATTTCAATTAAAACTAATTCCAATTCCTATAAATAAAATACGGCAAATAATAGCTTAACAAATTTTAGAAAACCATATCCGCTTATTTTTAATATTTGATTAAAACTCCGCACCAAATTTGATTGAAAATGGATTTGGGTGCTATTTCAGCTTAGCCACAATCCTTTCCACTTATTTTGAGCTGTTATTTTATTGGATACACATCAGTAAACAAAATAGTATTGCTTGCCATATTTCTAGCATACTTTTCAGCGCTTTGATGAATGATACTTTTTAACTTATTTACTCACCCTCTCTGCTCTCTGGCATGCATCAAGGGTGGTAGGTGGTAAGCCGTCCTATCAAAAACAGCTTCTGCAACTGCATTCATCATGCATTCCGCATCATTTGCCATCAACAGCTGCCTGCCAGCGTAAGAAATAAAGGTCCTTTGTGCTCTTGTGTGTTTATTTGCATTTCGATTAGCGGGCATACAAAAAAAGGTTGCCAACAGTTTTGTTTCACTTTTTCTTTTGTGTCAACTAAGTTTAATTCATGAATAAAGCGAGATCAATAGTCAAATAATGAAATGGCCAAAATGACAACCACAAAAGCCAGCAAATAACGCGAAACATGTCACATATGGCCGCCAAGCTGTAAATAAGTAAATAAATATAGACCGCACTCAACGTGTGTATTTGTGTGTGGCTCTATTTAAAAATATGGGAGCGAATGCAGCCGCCGTGGGAACGAGAAAAATTTAATTAAAATGTTGACCAACAACACTGTCACTGCCTGTGTGTGTGTGTGTGTGTGTGTTTATGTGGGTGCGTGCGTGTGCCTGTGCATGTGCATGTGCAGCTGTGCGTATGAGTGACATTAATGCGAACATTGAGGCTGGCTGGCTGGCTGGCTGGCTGACTGGCTGGCTGGCAAAAGGGACAACACGAACAACACCAACGCCTTTTTGTGCGTAGCTCTTGTTGTTTGTGCTATTTATGCGCCTGCGTCTGTCTTTTCACATATATATATATATAATATATATATTTGTGTGTGTGTGTGTGTGTGTGTGTGTGGGCTTGTGTCCTGTGTTTATTTGTGTGCGTTGCCTGCTGGTTTAAAAATAGAACAAGCTGTTCTCGCCTGCTGTGCTTTTGCCAGCCGCATTGCCCAAACACCTCGTCACCTGACCCCCCTCATATCTGCCCGCTCTCCCACCATCCCTTGTCCAGCCTCTGGTGGCGCAATCTCTCGCAGGCAACTTGGCTAGAATTTATGGACAAAAATATAAAAACAGGAAGCAAGAGTGGCGCACACGCACAAACACAAACACAAACAAACACAAACTGAGGCGCCGTTTTTGTTTGATTTTAACATTTTTGTTGTTGTGCGTTTGGCACAATGCGATGATTGTGCATAGCTTGGCACACACATACACACACATGCACACACACACACACACACACAACCACACAAAGGCACACACACACACACACACACACAGCAAAGGGCAGCCAGAAACGACCGAGCGTCCGTGTTTTTGTACACATTATTGATTTTTGCCTTCTTTTGCGCCATCTTTTCCTCTACGTCTTGGCCTCTTCGTCTCTTCGCAATGCTCTTTCTCGCTGAAGCATACAGTCGACTGTGCTTCGCTCCTTCTCCACCTGCTGCAATTGTGCGTGCGTTTCGGCATTTGACTTTGAAACAACACTGTGCTACAACAACGAGAGACATATGTTTGCCATAAATTATACATTTTTTTATAAAGTCGCTTTGCTAAATTAGAAATCAACAGATTTATGCATATTTATGTACATATATGTATACATATATAATAATCCAGATAAAGATATTTCAAAGACATACATTCACATATATTGCAGAAAGAAACAAAAAGATTTAAAATATATTTTAAAATCCGGAGTTCTGAATCGAAGCGAATACTCTTCATTATCATTATCTCAAAAAGAAAAAACTATTAAGATAAAAAAATATATGCCGCATATTAACAAAATCTTAGTTTTGTTTTCAAATTTGTAAAACCATTCAATTAATGAGTATTCGTTTTAATAAGAAATAGATTCTCAAGCCAGACTTTCATTTGCAAATCCTGAGATTTCAATAGTATCAAATCGCAACAAAATGTTCCAATTAAACTTGGCCAAACATGACCCAGCTCTGCCTTGGTGGCTGATCACTCTGGGGACCTTAAAATCAAGTTCTAAATATTGTACAACTGTGTTATTTACTTTGGTTTTGTTTTGTTTTCGTGTGTTCTTTTGTTTACAGTAAAACGTTGTCGTTGTTGTTGTCGTTAGTCGTTGCTGTTTTTATGTAATTTTTTTGTTATATTTGGTTGTTGTTTCTGCGTTATTTTGTCGTCGTTACGTGTACAATAAACGTTTTATATCGTGACCAAAGTCAAAAGAAAGTGTGCCAGGGGTATAGCCCACAATGGGAGGACAACTATATGCGAGTGAGTGAGTCTGCGCCTGTGTGTGTGTGTGTGTGTATTTTTGTGGGGCATAAAACTAGGTTTCAGCGTGTGTGTTTGTGTGTGTGTGTGTGTGTGTAAAGTTTAAGAATGGACGCATTGCGTTTTTCATGCAAATAATATTGAGCCTACTTCTTGTAGCGAAGTAAATTCAATTGTATTTTTTGCTGTACTTGATAAAAATGACAAGAAAACATATGCACATTTAGTTTGTAGTTGCTAATTAGTGTTATTTAGGCTTTAAAACAATTAAGTCTTAAGCAGTAAGCTAATTAAGTTGCCTAAGTCTACATACAACTAAGTAATGTGTTGCCAAATCAATTTCACCTTCTTATTATTTATATTAAATATGAATATATTTTCTCCACTCTCTCTTTCTATTTGTTACTCCAATGTGCGCCCTAAAAAAAAACTCAAATAATTGCCCACTTAAAAATGCCCGCCACAAACTATTATGCAAAATGAAAAATTTTCCCAAATTGTTCAACAATATTTATTGCAATAATAATAACAACAACAACAGCAGGTAATTTTGGCGCCGTGCAAAGTGTCCAATCAAATCTCTCGCCCGGCGATCTACAGATTCATGCAAATGTAAGCAAAAAAAAAAAAAAAATTTAAGAAAACGAAAAAAAATTATGAAAAAATCAAAAATTTTAAGGCATTTTACTGCGTGTGTCTTTTATGGTTACATGTTATAATTTTCTTATGATTTGTGAAAGTTACAAAATGGAATGTACAATTAACAATTTATGTCGTCTCTCTATCTGTCTATCGCTCCTACAAAAACTTTTCCTCGTTTTGAGCACTTAATCCAGTCCACACTTTTTAGACTTTATCCCCGTTCCGCATTATTTCCATTTGATGTTTTGTACGTGTACTCGTACGTGATGGATCTGGGGACGTAGCGCCTAGAAGCGCCTTCTTCCCTGGATCTTTGTTACTGTTTCTTCTGTTGCTTTAAGACCTCTCTCACATCACTCGTTTTTGGAAACCCCTCACCCCTCAAACACACTCTCGCTCGAAGCGCTGTGTACACATAAATGTTTTTTGAATTTCCCTTACGTTTGTTTTTCCAATTTTAATTCTCTCTTTAATTACTTCATTTAATTAATTGTAAATGTAAATTTAAACAAAAAAAAAGAAAGAAAAATAACTACGTGAAGAATTTGCATGGATATCGTAACGCTGTTTCCTGTTTCCTCCTTACTTAAAAATTCAAATAAATAAATAAGAACAACACAAAGAAACTCTGAACATGCTTTACACATCACTTAACAGATTAGATTTACACAATCACAGTTCTGGCTCCTCCCTCCTCGCCCCCTTCTCTCACCTCATGCAAACGAGCAAAGCCAATCATTAGTTGACTTGAGACCAAACCTATGCCAAAACATTCATTTATATATTATATTTAGCTCTAAACAATATAATGTTTGACCATCTTTTAGCCTCAACAGATAAGTATAGTATTTTAGATGATTCGATATATTTAACTATATATCCAAGTCCCCAGGCACTATAATATCCCGATGTTGCCTTGTCTGGCATGTTTTTTGTATCTATTTTAAAAGCCCCAGCACCTCTGAAACTTTTGTCTTAATGTTACACTCAACAGACTTATAGGCTAGGTCAAAAACCGTAGAATCGTTTGCCAAGTTACTAGATCTCTTGCTTTTTAACAGTGGCACCGTCTACAGCTCTCTCAAACGTAGGTCTGCTTATGATACATATGTATATACCCCAAACTAGCTAAATTACATAAATATACTATTAACATCTGATATGCAACTAAAACAAAACATATACAGCTGTCCCTGTAACTATTCTTAGCATATGTTTGAGAAGATTGGAGATTACAAATCGATTATTTTGAAAGCATCACTATAAATCGGCCCGGTAAAAATCCTGTTATGCGTTTCTCTCAACGTCAGTTAAGCTACTAAATGCCAGTTAACATTAGAAGTTGACCAACACTGCACAAAAAGTTTTTAAACATCAAAGTATATTGCCAAGTCTGGGGTAAAATCCGGTGCTACTTTCTTGGAATACTTAATAAGGAATGCATACATATCTGCTGAGGAAAATTTTAAATGATGAATTTCAGAGAACATCTTTTCAAGACTGTCAATAATTAATTCTTTTACAAATAAAAAAAAAGTCATGCTTAAAACATTATAAATACATTTGTCATTTGATGTTTACATGCACTGAGCTGTTCATTTCTTGAAAAACAGCGCTAACTGGATATTTCGAAAATTTAATACAGTGATTTACAGAAATACTTCAATCTAAATTTATGTAATTCGGTCTCTGAAAGGTGCTAAGAATAGTTCCCCACATATAATCGTACATAAGTCTTTAAACGCCCATACGTATTTTATTTAAATATTATATATTTTATGCTTTATGAACAAAATAACAATAACATAAACATAAAAGCAACCACATCAATTATCATAAAATTATATTATTATCAAATGCACTATTTCGCCGAAATGAAACCGAAAGGACAACAAACTAATGTCAGGCAAGCAGCAGCAGCAGCCACAGCGAAGAAAGCCCAAATCCGAGCGAATTGAGAACCCAACATACACAAACTAGAGTCTCTTTAACTGCCCCTTTCTTAAGTACTACTTCCACCCCTTAGTCCCCAAAAACCCAACCAAAAAATAAAATAAAAATAAATAAATACAAACCCCTAGTCAAAAAGAGTATATATGCCAACCATTACTAGTACATCCTACATCTACAGGCGGCCGTCTACAAGTGCGTATCACGGAACCTTGGCGCCAGCAGCGCAGTCTTAACGAGCGCGATCTTCTAACCGTCGGTGGCTCCTACAATACGAGTGACTTCCGACTGCTGGGACATACGAATCAGCGGCTCTACTCCTCAGCAGATCAGCGTGATCGCTACGAGCTGCAGCTGCAGCATCGCGAGCGATTGGAACAATATCCGCTGACGAGAACAGCGAGATTGGATGTGCAACAGCGCAACTCGCTGAATCGCAGCAATCACGAACGAGCTGTTGGCGTTGCTGTAGGAGCTGGCGCTGCTTCGGGTGTTGGTCTTATTGGTGGTGGCGCCTATCGTCGTGCACCGCCCTTGGCCGCGGCCAGCGGCTGTGCCGGCGGCAGCAGCAGCAGCAGCACCAGCAGCAGCTACTATCCACAGACACATCACAACAAGCCGCAAATTGTAATTGGTCCCGGCGCTGGAGTGGGTGTTGCAGCGGGTGCAAGTCTGGGTATTCCCTATGAGCGTGGCGCCATGTCGGCGACAGCTAACGGTTCAACCAGGGGCAGCCTAAGTCGAGAACGGGGACTGCTTGGCGCTGGTGGATCTGGTGGTGGCGGCGGTGGGGGTAGCAGTTCACTCAGCTCCACAGAGGCTGCCTATTGGGATGAGCCGACGGGCAGCACATCCTCATCATCGGCCGCGCAGGATTCGCGTCGTTTCACCGAGCGTAGAATAAAGAAGACCGTTCGCTTCGATGCACACGATGATGAGTCGTCAACACTGCTGGGCAGCACAGCCGCTACATCCGGCTGTCTGGGCACACTGCCGCCGGTTACAACCATTCTGCCCTCGACGGCCGTTGATGTGGGCGCCGCAACGCTGCTGACGAGTGCCAAGCTGCAACAGCCGCTGGATGGCGACTGGGCGCGCTGGGATGCCGAGCGGCAAGGTAGTCAGGACTCGGCCACCAAAGACTCGGGCATCGATACAAGCAGCACATTTACAAGCAGCGAGGACTCGAATCGTGGCGATGGCCCTAAGGTACAAAAAATCCTGCAGCAGCAGCAAAAGCCGCAAACAACAGCAGCAGCAATCGAAGCAAAGCGCACGCAAAAGCAAAAACAAAAAAAAAAAAAGAAAAGAAAACAGACCCTCTCAATTTCTAAGCCCGTCAAAATTGCATTGTGTCTGTGTAGAGTCTGAGTGTGTTCCTTGTGGTCCCACAGGATTCTCTCTGTCCGTCAGTTTGTCTGTCTGTCAATATTGTATGTGTTACTGAATCCAGCCGTCCACAAGTTTAAATCTTTACTGCCTTCTATCTCTACTCTATGTCTCTACTCTCCCTTTCTATCTCTGTCTGTCTCTCTTTCTATCTCTCTCCCTCTCTCTCTTCAACTATGTTTGTTGTTCTTCTCATACGTCTGATTACCGTTCATATCTTATACCGCCTGTTTAGCGCTCGAAATCTCTTTACCCCAAATTTTGAGTTAACATTTAGGCTACACTGAACAAAATTCTCTGCCAATTTGATAACCCATAAGCCAGCCATTTACAATACCAAAACAACTTGACATTTCTTAACCCATACAAAACGCATGCTTAAACATTCTGAATACTTCTTTTGTTGTTGATTTTGTGTAACTCCCTTTGCATGGAGGGCCGTAGACTTAAGTCAATCCTCACAGAGTTTCCCCTTAGAGCACGTTCTTAGTTCCAGTTCCATGTGCCAATTCCTTACTTACACCATTATCCCAAAATAATAATTGCCCACACCTAATTGAATTTAAATTTGCACGTTATCGTATCGCATGCTGTTGTCTAATAAATGTTGTAATCGTTATACAAAACACATATTTTTATGCATTTACCGAACTCAACTTTGACAAGATCTTTCATTAATTTCGATAATCGAATTGAAACGTGTGTGTTCTCAAAGTAGGTCAAATACTAAACTCAAACTCAACTCAAAATGTGAATGATAACTATTCTACAAACTATCTAACTACAATATCCAAGCAGCCTTTCGTAGAAAATGTTTCTAGAGTGTAAGGAAAAAAAACAAAAAGTAAAACTGAATGTAAAAAACCAAATGTACAAAATGTTTCTTCAACTACATATTATTTCAATTGTTGTTAATTTATTGTTTTTGGTTTCAATCAACAACTATAAGATGTTAGTCTAAGATAACTATAAGAATTTTGTATGGTGCATATCTAAAACTATAAATCATTCTACTTCCTGCATACGATCATCGACATTCTGCTACACCACAAAAAAAATATATATAAAAATATAAAATCTATGCAAAATTGACATCCACGAAATCATCCCGACACCCGATCAAACACCGTTTAACACCCATCCAATACCACCACCAAATCAACCAAAAACCACCACAACCACCGTACCAAAACCGCCCGTCCATCCACTCGGCGTGTACATATCGAATCATGTATCTATAGAATCCGGTGAATTGGCAAACATCCGCGGATAATACCCGCATGATTGGTCACATGATATTACGTAAATACTATGATGGTGAAGATATATTAGGCTTAAAGGTGAACGGCGGTCAGCCCATCAGTATCGGAGGCCCATGTGGCGCCATTGTGGAGAAGGTGAAACGCGGTTCGGTGGCCGATCTTGAGGGCTGCATACGACCAGGTAACGATCATACCCACAGCAAACATTCAATTCAGCTCATTCAACTTACTCATGTCTCTTTTTCTCTCTCTCTCTCTCTCTCTCTCTGTGTCTCTCTGTCTGTCTATGTGTATTGTGCTTATCGCCATCGTTTGCATATAATACATTCATACAAACAAACAAACAAACAAACACGAATTCATCAATTCAACAACGATCAGGCGACGAGATCATCGAGTGGAACGGACGCAGCTTGCATAATAAGAGTGCGGATGAGGTCTACGATATTATTGACGAGAGTCGACTGGATGCACAAGTGGAATTGGTTGTCTGTCGATCGCTGCTGTTGCCCACAGCGGACAGCAGCGGCGCCAACAGCTGCAACGTTAGCCCCAGCAGTGCCTGCTCCAGTTCGAACAGCACCCGACGCTCCTCGGCCAATTTTCCGCATAGCGGTTTGGCGAGCAGCATGGCTGGCAGCGCGGTCGTCAGCAGCGGAGGGCGTTATCTTCAGCGTAAAGGTAAAATGGGGAGGACTGATTAACTGATTAACTGTGTTGTGTGTGGTGCGTGTGTGTTGGATTACAGGAGTTCAATTTTAGGCGATGTGGTTGTTACTTTAAGAGTATCTTTTTAATCAATCTCTGCCTGGCAGTATCAGAGCTATGTATATGTCTAGACTCAAGCTCTAATCAATCATAATTCACATAGAACAGTGATCTTGTCAACAAACATTCGATGTATGTCTAAGCCACACAACAAACAATACAAAATACGTACCTTTGGGTGTTTCTGTAAGCACTTTTAATTCAGATCTTTATCTTTTCCATGCAGCGACTGGTGTTGAAACGCTCGAATTGCATCGGGATAAGCCGAGCGTATTGATAACCTCGCCCGGTTCACCGGATCTGCACGTTGGTGGAGCGGGCAACGGATTGCGGCACCGTGGCGCTGTCACACATCAGACCCAGCGTCTGGACACTGCGAGCCACACGAGTCACGGTCACGGTCACGGTCACAGTCACAGTCACAGCAATTACAGTCACAGCAGCAGCGGCAGCGGTAGCAGCAGCAACAGCAGCGCCACATTACAAGCAGCCGTTGCGGTCGGTCTGCACGGCACAACGACGGCGGGCCACCATCACCATTGTCTTCCCGCAGCGCCATCACCACCATCGCACGCGCATCCGCATCCGCATTCACATCCGCACGGACATCCGCACGGACATCCTCACGGATACAGCCATTCGCATGTGCCGCATCATGGCACGGGCATAACGACACAGCCGATACCCATCGAGGGTCGGCTGCAGCTAAAGCTTGGCTACGATCAGACCACGCTACAACTGATCGTAACGCTGGTGTGTGCAACGGGTCTATCGTTGCGCCAGAGCGGTGCCGGTCGCAATCCCTATGCAAAAGTGAGTTTGATCACATAAAAAATAAACATACCCAATTCAAATGTGTTTCACTAACGAACCCAAATGTTGGTTAATTGCAGGTGTTCCTTCTGCCCGATCGCAGCCACAAGTCAAAGAGGCGAACGAAAACCGTCGTCAACACCTGCGAGCCGCGCTGGGGTCAGACCTTTCTGTACTCGGGTCTGCGACGCTCCGATCTTAATGGGCGATTGCTCGAGGCAAGTATGCTGTGAAGCACCCAAATGTTTTTCGGCATAGACCCCATTGTTCTGTCCTTTAATGTCCCCATTGATCTTGTCCCACTGTCCCTTCAATTAATCCTCGAACTAATAAATCTTCTTTTGTTACTGACAAGGTTTATCTTTAATTTGAAATTTCTATTGATATAGTTGATTTTCTTTTTGTTATTGATTCTTATTAGTTTTCCTTTGAATCCTTCGCACAACCAATATTTTTGACTGATCTTCCAATTTATACTTCAATTGATCTTTCAAGTGGTGTTTAAATTAATACTTTAATTGATATTACAATTCATATTAATTCTCGCAATGATTATTCTAATTGCACTTCAATTTACCACAACAATTAAATCTTCTAAAGCATTCTCCAATTGATCCTTCGTTTGGTCATCCCACAAATTCGACAACTTAACTACTCCATTAATCCCATTATTCTTTGTACACATTTGTGGATATATTTCTCATTAATTTACTATTGCTTCTATTACTCAATAAAAATATTAACATGTTAATCGATTCACAGGTCACGCTGTGGGACTATGTCCGCTATGGCGCCAACGATTTCACCGGCGAGGTGGTCATTGATCTGGCCCATCACATACTCGACGACGAGGCCGAATGGTACCAGCTGCAGCCGCATCAGGACACCTCCCATCTCGTATGTCTTTGCCAAGGAAATCGAAAGCTTTCGTTTCGTTTGATCTGTCGTTTCATTATCATTTCGTATTTGTTTCGTATTTCATACCGCTTCGGTTCATTTCGTTGCGTTCGTTCTTGACTAAGTGTTGATGTTGGTAAATGTAAAGCCTAATTGAGGTTTTCTGTGCCCCCGGAACGAGGTTTGTTGAGCGAAAAACTTAACACAAATATGAAAAGCAGCAAGTTTATTGTTTTTCATTAAATGACTGTTTTTTATGTTTATCATTTTCGGTTTATACGTTTTATTAGATGTAATGTTTCCCCCCATGCAGCCGTCCAGTTCAACAAAATTATTAACTCAGCATTGCCATATCTCTTTTGTTTTTGTCGTGCACCCGCCAAAAAAAAAAAAAAAAACAAACACCTAAAAAAAAAATTAAATATGACCACCTACCACAAATCACACAACTAAAACAAACCACCAATCAACAACAACAACAACAACACGTGCTCTCGCTTGCTCCGTTCCGTTCTGTTCCATTCCAATAACATTTCAACGCAAAATTTACGACAACAACAACAATAACAACAAAATTAACTACGATGAACAGTTACGTGACGAGGGCAGCGATGTGGACGGCCTGATACTGACACCGACAGATCATTTATCACCGCCCAGCACGATGTCGCGTCTCAGCGATTCGGACACAACGTCCGAATGCGACATCGATGGAATGACGCCCGGTGCCAGCATATCATCCATGGGCAGCTCCAACAGTCCGCCACTGCTCGAGGTAACAAACAAACAAGAACAAACAACAACTACTACAACAAAAACCACACTCAACAAAATATCAATTACAACAACAACAACAACAGCAACAACAAGAACCACAACAAAATTAAGTCAAATTATATATTATTTATGTACATATGTACCAGCCACACAAATACATACATAAAGACATGTGCATATGTACATGCAACAACAACTGACAGCAACAAGAGTGAGGACGCATAAGGGGTCATACAAACACACACACACACACAGACACACACACACACATACAGACAGTGACACTTCAACAAGCTCAAACAAACATACACACTCCACACATTGACCACTGTCTCCGTTCCACAACAAAGCAGTTCCGTCGTTTTTTTTTATACATTTGCAAAGCGTGTTGGTTAATTGTCATTTTTCAAAATCATCAAAATTTCTTAATTACATTAAATATAAAAGAGGAGCTCAAGTCAAATTGTAGGAGGTAAAACATCCCAAATTTCGATGCATTTTTAAACAATTTTTTTTAAAGGCCGAAAAATATTGTTGAACATTTTTTTATATTTTTACTGCTTAGCATTTGTATCTTAAGAATTAAAAGTAAAGAAACTGCTTAGACTATTTTACAGATTGAGCTTCCTACAGATAATAATAGCTTTTAACTCTATAAAACACTTTTTAAGAAGAATCTCTTAAAGAATGCCTAGCCTATATTCAAATATGATCAGCCATACGCTCAGCAAGTGTATAAAGACTTCGGTAGCCAAGTTAAGTGTTCTTTGACCCATTACACACTCAATTCTTCTCTTAATTTCTTTAAGTGTATTCCCTAAATGTGTCTCTCATCACACAATTCGAGCATCCTCAGCCAGCTGACCGGTTGGACAGCTTTCAGATTTGCACCGATCACGCATACGCCCTGTTGTCAAACTTTCCATGGCAAATGCCCAGAGGGCTTCATTGCTGTTCCTGTCAGTTACTTTGCATGCAGGCGATTTTCAACTTCGAACAAGTCATTTCCTCAGATTTGCTCACAAATGCCTTCTCATCCATTCAGTGTACATAAACTTGCACACATTTGACTGTTTAAAGTAAATTTTGTTGATTGTTTGAATTATTATTTAAATTTATGGTTTCTGTTTGTTTTAACTAATTGGTGTCGTTATCTCGTTATGCGTGTGTTAAATTTTTCACTCTCTAATCTCTAAACTCTGTATTCTGAACTCTGAACTCTGAACTCTTAACTCGCAGCTCTATCTACGCTCTACTTACTCTGTACTAAACCTAAACCAAAAATATAACTAATCCAACAACAGCGTGACGTGTTTGAAGGTTCCACGGTTAACAAAAAAACATTCAACGCTGTCTTCTCATTTTCTTAATCATCAAGTTTCAGCTTACAATAATCTTTGCATTTAAGATCAAAGTAATCATACAAAATAGAGTTTAAGTCATACAAGCCAAAATGGCTTAGGTTAAGATCTAGTGTAAACTAAAATACAAATAACTTGGGAACACATACTAACGACTGCCAAGAAAAATATGCAGCAAATCTTAAAGAAAAATCTAAAATCTCGCAACTCAACTTTGTGTCAAATCACCAAGAACAAAAACATGAATTTAAACTAAATCAGCTGCACTTTTAGGCCAACCGTCCTAAAGCCAACTTATGCATGCCTATCGCTTTACCTCATGCTTCTCTATGTAGCTTTAAGTGTGTAGCTTTGATGTATACTTATGTACTTGGCTTTTGATTTCTTTTTAAATAATCGAACCCATAACCCTTAACAAAACTGAATAAAAACACCCACCGTAAGCCATTAGACCCGTCAGTTAACACTTTATCCAGATATTTATATATTTATATATATATATATATATATATATATATATACATATATATACTATATACAAAAGACTCTCGCACACAAACGCAATGTAAGAGTTAACATGAGATCATGTTAATACATACTTAATAACTTTTTCCACTCATTTTGATCATATATGTACATTCTTTCCTCTTGTTCTCTTGCTCTTTATCTATCCCTCTTTCTCTCTAAATATATATATACACACTCACACCCTCCGCGTTGTTAATGTGTTGGATAAATCCAAAATATGCTTCCTAAATAACAACCCAAAAATCCTCATACGCCCCAACCTCGTAAAACTAAACTCACATAATTCAGCTCGATCTAAACGAGCGTCGCTCCAGACGTGACATGTCACCCCAGGGCCGCAAGCGGGTGGCCGGCATGGTGGCACGAGATTATCGCACTGTATCTGGCATTGGACAAAGTTATCACAATCAGGTTTGCACCTAAGCTAAATTAACGTCACATTCCAAAAATATGAACAGAACAGCACCACAAATACTAGGTAAACACAAGCGGGATCCTAGATCCCAGACAAAACTCAGCTGGAAATCCTTAGGACTTTCATAGCAACTTGTCTCCGTCATTCGAGACTTTCACAGTGTAATGCATCCATGAGAAAATAAAAAATGTATCTGTTATTAACATTCATCCTGATCTCAGTCACAATTCACTGCACCTTCTTAATAACGAATTTTTACTACTCTACTAAACAATCTAACTCAACTAACCTAAGCTTCACTTATTTACTAACATAAATCGAAAGCGTTGCTTTTATCAGTTGCCAAATAGAGAGTTTTAGCTCTGTTCCAGCTGATTGGAGCGCTGCTTTGCAGTTGTTAAATTGATTTTGTTTCAACACACAAGTATTCCGTATGCATTTACTACTTAATTCATTATCCGTGTTCTAGTAGAAGTTGCAGTAACAGTTAACCCAAACTACAAACCAACTATTAAAAACACACTCACACACCACCAAACACACTCGATTTTGAATGAAATTCAGAACCACTCTACTCACAATATATATTTATATATATAAAAATATGTAATTGAACTATATGCCTAGCTTGTAAGCTCTCAACAGTGTTGGATTCTGGACCCGGCTCTGACCCGGCTCTGACCCGGCTATTGCCTGAAACTCCTTCCTCTCGCCTTTGTGTACCGTCCAATTAAAGTATATATTATTTTCTCTGCTCTTTCGTGATCGACGCAGGCTTCTGCCACAGGGTATTATCGGCGAGGCGGTGGTAATGGTGTCGGCGCTGCCATCGGACCAGGTGGCATGAGCCTGAGCCAACGCAGTCACTCGGCAGCACCCAGCGATAATTATCACAGTGCCGGCGGTCATTCAGGCGCCGGTGGACATCCGGGCCCAGGCTACGGCTACAGGAGCAGCAGTCCACGGCGAGGATCGCTGTCGCCGCCAGACGATCGCTACATTGACTATCCAGTGCTTCCAATACACGGTTCACCAGCAGCCGCAGCAGCGTACGCGGCCAACGGAGGTGCTGCTGCTTCAGCGGCACAGGCGACACAACAACAGCGATTCCAGTCCCGATCAGCGACTGCCACGCCCACGGGATCGCCCAAGAAGCGACAACTGCCACAGGTGCATTATTGTTACTGTTATTGTCAGCAATGCGATGAAAACTTACTATTATTTTGGAAGAGAAGATTTTATAGTAATTCTGCTATTTTTAGTGATATAAATCGAAACTGCAATGAAGCACTTTAATTTTTTTTAAAAAGTTGTACTTACTTCAGTAATAAAAACAATTTTTAATTTAATTTCAGTAATCTTGCCTTAGAAATAGAAGACGCTAATTACAATCTTCAGTACAATTATTGAGCTTTCTAAGTCTTAATATGACTATTTTAATCAAGTTCCGTTTCAGCACAGAATCTTTTCCTATTTCTTGAATGTGTCAAGCAAAACTTATTCGCGGAAATCTATCATAAGATCCAGTGCGCCCCAATTTCGCACCACAAATAATTTTAAAGTCAGTTTCAAAATTTTTTCTAAGCTTAACGATTTAATATATTTTTACCTATTAACCCATTTATAAACCCTAAAATAAATTAAAATTTCGAATATCAATCAGGACCGTAGACTTTTCGATTCAAGTCACTTTCTTACTAGTTGAATAGTTTATTTCTTAGGACCAGTTGCTTGGCCCTTCTCTAATTATTTCTATATCTGCATGTCATTACGGTTAAAGGTGCCACAGACCTCTCGCAGCGCAATGTTGCGGGATCGACTTGGTCAGGACTTTGATGAGCGCTTGGCCTCAGGCAGCCGTTTCGGCCGGCATCGGACAAGGCAGCCGCATCATCAGGCCACATACCGCAGCACTGGAATGGGGGGCTGGGAGCGTCACTACACCGGACTTTCGGACAGTGATCTGCAATCGATGGACGCACGAATGAGGCCACGGCACTCGCTGTCCCCGGACAAGGATTTTATGGGAGAGTTCGGTGACTCGGACATGGAGTCGGTGGTCAGTGTGACATCGAGTGCCTTCTCCACGCAATCGGAACGGCCGCGCACATCGCGCGGACTCAGGTGAGTTTGGCCGAGCTAAAAACTCGGTGCGTCGTGCTGCACCCGCGTCCGCTTCGTAATAGTCGCCATAAGCCATGCCAAAGCAAAAGAAAAAAGCAATAAAAAAGCAATGCTGCCAAAATTTCATTCTGGGCTACACAACAAAATTGGTGCTCCACTGTTCGAATAGAAGCTACAAAATCCAAAATTTATCAACAATTAGGCTCTGAATCTGTTTGCGTGACCGAATCAGAAGATCGCGCTTACCGCATAACTATCGACACAAAGAAAACTTACACAAATAACTACACACACAAACACAACTGTTAACTAAATGCAAGTCAATCCGAAACAAAACATAAAGTTTATTTTATGCATCTACTTTTTGTGTTTTCAATCAACAACCGAAACTAAAACCAAAAACTAAAACAAAAACAATTCCCGATAACAAAAAAAAAAACAAACTCGCTCAACGCTCGACGCGCGCGCTGCTCTCTTTTGTGTTTCACTGCTTCTCTTGCGTGCTCTTCACCACACTCTCAAACGCGCACACACACACACACACACACGCCACAACCCCAATGACAACTCAACACACAAAACACACTTGTTGACCTCGGACGCCAACCATCGCTTGCATTTGCTAACCGATCGTTCGTATTTTATGTCACAAACCCAAAAATCGAATCGTATTCACCACACCCCAATCTTCGCATGCTAAAACCGAACCACGTCACAAACCAATCAACCGAACACTTACCAACACTGAAATACACCACACCCAATCCAACCAAACCAAATCCGAATGGCTACCGATATCAACTAAAAAATGAAACCGTCAGCTTTCCACGCAACTGGCGCAACCTTTTTGGCGCCCCTACTAGCGGCCCAGTGACTGGCCTCAAATATTATCCCGCTGAGCAGCAGCACCACCATCGCGCCAACACCATCGAGGTGGATGATTGCGACTATCTGTCCAACGGTCCAGCTGGCACAGAGCAGCAACTATTGTTGCTGGAGCAGCTCGAGCAGCTGCAACAGTTGGCTGCTTTGGCCGCCGCCGATTCGCCACCCAATACGGCACTGTTGGGTGGTGCTGCACCACCACCACCACTCCCACTGCCAATGAGCACACAACATGTGCTCGTGACGGACACGAATAGCGGCGAACTGATCGAACAGTTTTTCGTAGAACCGGCCTTAATGGCCGAGGAGGAGCTGCAGATGAACGAACACAAATCACATCACGAACCTTATTTGTCACACACGCATTGCGTTTACTTTTCACCACATTTGCCGGTATCAGACATTTACCAACACCAACAACAACAACGACGCCACCACCACAACGGACGCCAGCTCGCCCCCGCCACCACCACCAATGCAACCACCACTCATGCGCTGCTGCCGCCTTCGCTACAGCTGAACAGCTTTGATCAATTCAAGCGCATCAACAACACAACCACTACCACGTCACCCGTCATGAATCTCTTTCGCAGCTCCACAAATGCAGTGCCCGCCCATGATCATATCCACGCCCACACTGTGTCATCCTCGCCCAGCTCGTATGTGGGCTATGTGCGGGATCATCTGGACAAGAGCTGCAGTCACTGTCAGAATGGCAGTCAACCGGTTGTGCTGTCCACCAATACAGCACTGTCGACCCCAGGACTGGCAATCGGTGCCTGTTCGGATCCATGCTGTCTGGCCGATGCACATCCCCATCCGCAGCATCAGCCAATCGCATACCCCTACACGGCGGAGCAACTGTTGCGTCGCCCCTCGCTCTCCATGTACCAGCCCAGCACCTCGGAACCTTCGCTGCCCACCATGGATCCAGCCATGTGCGGTGAATGTGTCGATCAACATTTTCTGGGCGGACTCACTGGACCACAGGTGAATCTGGGCGTAGTGCCCACCTATCATGTGCACACGCCCACTCCAACGGCTCATCGGCGACACAAGGCACAGTTGGGTCAATCAGCGCCTCCCTTACCAACACAATCTGTACTACGACTGTCGCGACAGTTGAGCGAGGATGCACTGGTTGCAGCTGTTCCAATAGCAGAGGCAAACGCTCATCGGACTCAGCCGACATCGATATTGAAGAAACCCAAACTAGAACGACGTCGGATGTTTCACGAGGGACAATCAAGATCGCTGGACTATGATGATTTGCACACGAAGAGTTGGGGTCGTAGACGTATTCGCTATGAGGATGAGGTGGCGCCACATGAACGGGAGGAAATGGTGCTCAACTATCATCCCAGCGATGGACAATTGCCAGCATCGCGTCGCTACGGTTCCGAGACAAATATCCGACAATCGTATATGGGCGCCAATGTGGATGCCGTGAATCCGTTGAGTCATTCGCATTTTCTGGTCACCGACGATAAGATCGTGACCATCACCTACGACTCGGATGTGGGCTGGACACGTCGCGGCGTTGCACCCTCCCTCTTTCGTGGACCGCATCGTCGAGGCCTCGATGCCAGGAATCATATGTCACTAGACCTGCAGAGGACGAGCCAGCAGAAGCTATATGGACCCGCTGCACCCTATATGAAGCGGAGACGGAATCTACCCCATCCACCCAGTGCACAAAATGCACACAATTTCTCTCCCATGGAGGTGGCCGGAGTTGGAGTTGGTGTCGGTGTCGGCGGTGGGGGCGGGTCACAGAACATTACACAACAACAGAACCACCAACACAATCACAACAGTAGCCAACAACTACAACAACAGCAACAACAACAACAGTACACAAATCACAATAGCCAAGCAGCGAGTAGTGTTAGTGTTAGTCATAACAACAACCACCAACAACAACAACAACAACAATCAGCTAGGCAAAAAGGGAAAGAAGGCATCGCTATGAACGGATTGATGATGACATCGGAACATCTGACGAAATCTAGTAGTGGGAGCAATATTGGTGCTCCGGCTGCTGGTAATATCGTTGTCGATGGTAATAATGCTAATAATGCTTCTTCTTCCTCTTTTGCAAATCCCCCACAACAACATCATGGTGTCGCTAATCAACCAATTACAACAACAACAACAACAAACGCATCACCCAATAAACGTGCCCCATCATCAACACACAATAACACAACAACAACAACAAACGACGCCAACAACTTGACCCATGACGCAACACAACAACAACAACTACAACAACAACAACCACCAAATACATGCACAAATCTCATTACAAATTCAACAACAACAACAACAACAACTGCAACAAACACATCGTCGAATGCAACGAATGCTGCTGCGGCAACAACAACAACAACGACTACAACAACAACGGCAACGACTGCTACAACAACTGCCACAAATACAACAACAAATACAAATACAACAAATAACACGAATGTACCAAACGCAACAACAACAACAACAACGACAACCGGCAACAATGATGACGCTGCTGCGAATGCGGATGCGGATGCTCCGCTCGATGTCATTGACTGGGATGCAATCGATGCCATGCTTGACGACGACTTCAGTGAGTACGACAAGGAAAAGAACGGCACCAACGAACCGAGTGGTGCCAAGTCTGGCGAAGGTGCCGGTGAAACTGAGGAGAAAGTCGGTAAGTGGAATTTAGTGTAAGATAAATCTTTTCAATCGTATGATTTCTGATTGAATGGTGTCTCGAACCCACATTTAGTTAAAAAAAAAATATTTCTCTCTGGCAAATAATATAATAATATCTTCATCACATGCATATGTATTTAATTTTATATCTATTAACAAAAATTTCTTCATTTGATAGCCAACCGACATTTAATTCCCTTCGATCCATTCACAGATGGCAGCCTGTCAGACACCACAGTTGATCGAAAGAAAGGTGCCACTTTGGATCAGGAGCGATCACCAAAAGGTGGCAGCGGCATGGGCAAAAAATCGAACTCAACCTCACAGCTATCGGCAACAGGTATGAGTATTTTGTTGCCTTTTTTGTATGCCGTTCGTTTACAGTTCTCGTTCAGTTGCCTTTTGTTGACCAGTTATCAGATTAATCGATTATCCGATCAGATTATCATATATGAACCATTACAGCAATTGAACCTTGCGATAGTCGAGCATCTTTGGTTTCTCACAAACACATGCTTACAGTATTTTGCGTTACCTAACCTAATCATTGAACATCAATGCTAACCTTTTACTAACAATATGATTTCGTATCGTAACAAATGCAAAAAGAAAAAATAATTATAATAATAATAATAATCACAATACCCACTAAAAATAATGCCATACTCAAAGGTCGTAAAAGACGTATGGGCTTTGGAAAGAAGGGTAAGAACTCGTTCACGGTGCATCGCAGCGAAGAAGTGCTGCCTGGTGATATAACGCGAGAGTTGCGATCAGCCGGAGGCTTGGGCGGTGCCGGTGTTGCCGGTGGTGGTGCCGGTGGCGGTGGCCTCTCTCGTGGCTCGTCCTCTGAGGCGGACCCCATTGAACAGTTTTTCGGCGATGGCGCTGGTGGGGAAAGGTGCGCACAAGACTAGAACTTATTCTGTCTCTATCTCTCTCTCTCTCTCTCTCTCTCTCTCTCTCTCAATCTATCTATCTATATATCTATCTGTCAAACTATCTCTATCTATCTAAAGCTGTTTCTATGATTTACGCTTTGCTATCTTAGTTTACTTTTTGTTTGACTTTTGATTTGAGTATTCAAGTTTGGTTTTTAGTTGCCTTTTAATTGGAAAACGAAGCAAAGAAAATTATGTTTAAGCTTAATGCTATTTATGATGACGACGATGATAAACATTAGTTAGACAAACAAAGAATTACAAAATAATAATAGGAAAAACACTTTAAGGTCCCCTGACAAAATGGACATAATGTACTTTTATCTAGTTCTAAGAGCTTTTCAATTCGCAAACACATAAACTTTTGAGCACGCGCTCTCTCTTTCTATCTCTCTCTCTCTCTCTCGCTCTCCTTATCTCTCTCTATTTACGCAGAAGCTTTGTTAAAGCTTGTTCGTTTGTGCAAAAAAAAAAAAGATAATAAATATAACCAAGCAACCAACTAACCCAAAAACAACCACTCAACCAACAAACAAATCCAAAGTCGATACGTATTTTTAGGCTTATACCAAGGAAATTCTCCATAAATAAAAATGGGTGTCGCACATACCGAAAGCTTTGCCTGGACGTGCAGTTGCCATTGCTAAATGCAGCAAATGCCGACCAACGCAAAGCTTTCGACTGTGCGACCGACCGAATACTGTTGACGCTCACTGTTTATTGTGCAGGAGCAACAACTGGCAAAAGCTCCTAACTCAATCCGTAATGCATTTTAATTTCGTAGCAACATTTTATTAACAAATAGATACTAACCTTAATGCCAACCGTTTGTTTTCTGTTCTTCAAATATATTGTTAATGTCATTTACTGATAACTTATCCATATACATACATATTGATTTTTATTCAAGTTAAAAGTAAAAAAAAAATACAAGCATACACAACATTTTATTCTAGAACTTTGTTTGAACTGCATGCATTGAGTTACCTACTTATAAAAACAAATAATTACAATATACATGTGCCAGACATACCACTCTACGTAGCTTCCAATCTATTACAGCCTTATAAAATAGCTAAGCAATTTACAAAAAAAATAATATATACATTATAAATATAAATACAATTATTTGCAGTTACGTGGTAAGAAATTTCCAACTAATTCTTTGATATAAGCGAGTCAAGGTTATTCATTCGAAGAGTTTGCGAAACAAACGTTTCAAAGTTTTGCATCACTTGTCAAACGAAAAAAGTATCGATATATTATTAATATCGAAATATGCATGACAACGATATATAAATTCGAACTCTGCTGCACTAATGATAAAAAAATGAACTAATGTTTATCATCTGTTTTCAACAAATTTTCTGTTTTTTTGCGAAACAATTTGATATTTATATATGTATGTATATATACAGGGAGCTCTGTCAAAGAAAGCCAAAAAAAATTATAATAATAAAAAAAAACATACACTGAACAACAAACAAGAAACAACTCACACTACACAAGAAGTTCACAACATATCATCAATGAAAATTGGCATCGAAAAAGAAAGATCAATGAAATTCTTTGCATTAATGCAGTCTATTATTACACACAAATTGAAAATCGAGGGAAAGTAAAACTGATAAAAATTATCAACAGAGAAAATCGCTTGCAAAACAGCTTTTTTAACGGTTTTAAGTTAAAAAAGATAAATAACATAAATAATGGAATAAATGTAACGAATTTGAGTATTTAAAAACATTTTAGTTTCAATTAATTTCGCATTACAACCAAATCTATTAATATATATAAATATATCTATGAGCTACTACTTTATTTATAACTTTTTTTTAATTATATATATATATATTTTTTTTGTTGATAATTTTCTATAATTTTCATTTTGGGTTTATGGCTCATTTCACTCTCTGTGCTAAATCATTTTCTGTATAGTCAGGATGTATATTTGAGAACATATTCCCAGAGCCCAGCGTCGATCATCGTCTCAGAAGCCAGCGTTGCACACAAGTCCTTGCTAGTAAGAAATTGAAACCAAAGAAATACCATAAAGAAACACATTGCTGCTGCTGTTTGTACTTTTGATTTATTGAAAATACACACCATATTGTACTATATATTACTCGTACTGTACTATATATGTATATCATATTCTCGACAGACCAATATCAGGCACAGTATTTGGGCAGCTCGAGCGCGAGTGCCTCCTCCACTAGTCACCATCATATCACACTACCACCACCACATCCATATTATCAAAGGCAGTCGCGCGGCTCGGCGGGCAGCATCCAGCGGTCGGTGGAGGTGCCGCCGGTGCCAGCGGTCACCCGTTACAGTGCGGGCAGCATACATTCAATCTGTAGCTCCGAGGGTTCATCGTAAGTTTCTCTGGCAAAAACCAAAAAAAAAAAAAATCAAAAATAAAATTAATAATAATACTCTATGATATTCGAATTCACTTTGAACTGTGCTCTCTTTGCCTACGACTATTTCTCTCTGTCTGCCTCAGCAACACATACTACACACACTTTTTCTATCTCAAAATTCCATTTCCATTGCCTTTGTATATGGCTATATGTATCTCCCTCTCTCTGTCTCTCTCTCTCTCTCTCTCTCTCTCTCTGTCTGTCTCTCTTTCTCTGTCTCTCTCTCTCTCTCTCTCTTTTTTTCCATCTCTTTATCTCACTCTGTGTTTATACTGAATTTCGTATCGTGCTCCTGATTACCTTTAACATAACTTTCTCTGAACATGTTACTTATCTATTTGTGTCCAAATTTGCCGGCATCTTTCTTGTTATCTACGTATGTGCGCCTTGAAACCGTTGAGCCAGTCTGCATTTTTGTATATCCATATATATCTCTTCGTAATTAACGTTCTCTTCACTTTTCCGCTTCTTTACTTCTATGTGTATATTTCTGTCTTATGCAAATTGTACAAATTGTAATTCATACTTTTTTCTGTTGTTATTTGAATCATTCTTTTAATTCGAATTATTATTTCAATAAATATGTAAATACTTGTATAAAAGAGTGTTTCTAACTATTTGTGTGTGTGCATAAAGAAAACACAGACCATAAACTAAATTCTTAATAAAAAAAAAGTACTAAAGTCCTGGGCACCTAGTCTTCACTTCTCTGGCACTATTGATGTACCATTTACTTTCCCTAAAACGACTGAAGGATCTTTAGTATATATTTTAATATATATATACTTTAGAAAACCTGCTAAAAAAACAATTCACTTTGGTATCTGAACAAATTTCAATTGGCATTAAATTAATTTTACCAGAAGAAATCGAAAACTAAAGAAAAAAATAACCTGCATGCTTACGATTTCTCCTGTGCACCACTCCGTCAGAACAAAGGCCACCGCCACAACTACACACATACCATACCCATATCCACAAACCAATCGTAAACCAACTTACACAAAAACTACTTACAACAATTTAACTGTCTTTCTACAACTCCCTGTGTATAAAATAGCCTAGTTACACTAGTCAGAGATGATTCCCAGTAAAAACTCTTAATAAAATGAGAAAAACGATGTAAATGCTTATGAATTTTATTATAATACTATTGAAAACTGTGAAACATCTCTTTACTATATTTTTGTGGAACCAGGCTATAATAATTCTCTCTTGCTGAAAAGCAACAACTTTTATTTAATATTTCTATTGATTTCTATGTGATAATATTTATAAAATCGAATCTATACTAAAGTCCTACAAATCTATCGAAACACAAAAAAAAAAAAAAAAACAACCAAATCATGACTGCAGATTTTCGCCTTCACTGCGTAATGATGGAGCCCTCAATGAATTTGTCGATGGCCTCGGACCCGGTCAATTGGTAGGTCGTCAGGTGCTTGGCGCACCCTCGCTGGGTGATATACAATTATCGCTGTGCCATCAAAAAGGCTTTCTTGAGGTGGAGGTCATACGTGCCAGGGGCTTAACGGTTAGTCAAAATTAAAACCAAAATCCAAAACGGATCTCTGAACTGTATTTCAATCCGTAGCAAAAGGCCGGAGCTAAAATGTTGCCCGCTCCATATGTGAAAGTCTATCTGGTTTCGGGCAAAAATTGCATTGACAAGATGAAAACATCGATAGCACGTCGAACACTGGATCCTCTCTATCAGCAGCAATTGGTATTTAAACAGCCTTACAATGGTTGTGTATTGCAGGTGAGATCATTATTTGGTAAACCAATAATTGCGTACATAATTTGTATATTTTAATCAATGGTTTCTTTAACATTTTTGCAGATGACTGTTTGGGGCGATTATGGCCGCATTGAAAAGAAAGTGTTTATGGGCGTGGCACAGATAATGCTCGACGATCTGAATCTATCGAATATCGTTATCGGCTGGTACAAACTTTTTGGCACCACCTCACTGGTCAGTTGTCCCACTAATATAGGTTTAGGCTCTAGGCGCTCATCAATTGCCTCACTCGACTCACTCAAACTCTGAACTAAAACTAAAACTCAACTCAAATCAAACTCTCAACTCAATAAGAACGTACAAAACTCAAATCGAGATCGACTTGCAGATTGAAATTTATACTCAAAACACAAAATAAAAATATTTAAAACACTTGCATATTATATACAAGCATATACATATAAACATACATTTATGTAGATATATTTTGTTTAGCATTCAGTAAAAAATGCCAAGAAAATTAAGAAAATAATTCTATGAAATATACCTTAAATTGTAGCTTAGTAAATCACACAACATCTGTATAAACACAAGTAAAAAAAGTAAACTCAGCTAATAATTAAAAGCAAACATCAAATTGATTGCATACATTGTCTGCATTTGTTTTTAGTTAGATATTAAAAAATAATTAAAAGCACACACACACCTGTAAATGAATCGTATACACAGTAACACCCATACATTGTTTAATTTGAGGCAGCAACAACCAAATTTTGCATTATATATCGTTAATCAAATAAAATTTCAAATACATACACAGAGCAAAAAATTAACAATACGTAAAAAATCAAAGTAAAAAAACCTATCGCAAAGTCACCTAAAGCTCAGCGTTTTTTGGCATAGCATACAACTCCAACGTAGTTTTTCATAGACTCGTACAATAATCATATAGGTATGTTTCTCTATCCCCAAACTGAACCAAAAAACACAAACAAATTTAACTAATAATAATAAAAAAAAAAAAAACAAAATAACTCAATTCTCTCCTGCATGTGTAGTCTTGATCATATATTTATCATTTGTCATATGCGCCTTGTTTGACTTTTGTAATTCTAACAAGCTCCAAATAAATTTGAATCTTGCTTTATCAAACCCAATCTCAAAACCCAAAACATACACAACATACAACATGAAAGCATAATTAAAATAAAAAATGGCAAATCTCGGCTAGCTGTCTATATAGATACTACATAATACTATAATCGCATTAGGGTTAGCGTAATTGAATCAATAAATAGTTTTATAAATTTAAAATGCTACTTTTGAAATGTGTACCCACATCAGGGTCGTCCGATTGTTTGGGCCGGTGAATCAATAATGGAGGAGCAGGGTGAATAACACTTTCCAGCAACAGTGAAAACACTTTAAAGCACCAAGCACAAACAAATTTCCAAAACTTGCAAACGAACTGAATTGTAAGTGCACAATACAATCTACCTGAAACTAATTAACTATCGAATACAACTTTAATCTTAATTATATTGTATAAGACAAAAAAAAGAAGCAATTTCTTTTCGCAGCTTTCTGTATAATGCGCTCGTTAAGCCATTTTGCCATTTTAATATCCTCCAATAAGCCAGCAAGAATACAAACAGCTCACAAGCAACAAACAGCTAATTTGCCCGTTAACAATTAACACTGCTACATTTAACAAAGAAAAATATTATTACAATTCGTGTAAAACTAATTCTGTGGAAATCTTACAGTAACCCTTGCAAAGAGCTGCCAGCCAGGCAGCCAAATAGCAAAGGACCAAGGTCAGCCTGCAGGAACTGCTCAGCTACATATGTGCAACGAGGGATCGTCTGGAGCTACTGGAACCGCCCGATTCCCATTCAGCATGTTGCTGGCCTAATCTTTGTCCAATTATGTATGTATATTTATTTTTTTTTGTATTCTACGACCGGGGAGATTTCCATAAACGTATAAGGAGCTGTTTAGTTAATTTTGTAAGTCATGAAAACAAATGCATTTAAAAAAAAACCGAGAACACAAGCAGAGCAGTAAATGATTAAACTTAACTATGAAATTCAAGATACAAGCTACAAGATACAAACATACATATATATATATATATATATATATATATTCATATATATATATATATATTTATATATCTAAATAAATGAATAATTATAATTGAAAATACGATTTGACAGAAACAAAACAAAAAAAAAAACAAAAAAACAAACAAAAAGAGAAATGAATCTTGTAAATTAATGCATATTTGAATGAATTTTTATTACACACCTAAAATCACTATTATTTTCGTAATACGATTATTATGATTATTATTACATTATTATTAATAACTATTAATAATAAATAAAACAAAAACTCACACACATACACAGATTACCAAAAAAAAGTGCTAACGTCGGTCATATACCTAACGCTAAGTCAGTGAGATAGAAAAAAATGACAAAGATGAGAATGAAATAAGAAAAAATAAATATTAATAAATTAAATGTGAAGATTAAGTGCAGAAGAGCAAGTTGTTTAATAGATAAATCTAAATCAATAAATTAAAGTTATTTATTAATAGATTTTCAAGAGATGCAAAACGTTTACGAGTATATATAAACAATATATGTATACACATACATATACATATACATATTTAAAGTTTAAGCAAGCAAAGAACCACTAACACGTAAATAAGCCTAACTTACGATAAACTTAAACTTAAACTTAAAGTTAATCATAAAGTAACTAAAATGAGATATATGATATATGAGATATGTATTAATCCAAACCAAATATTTATCAAGCGTGACGATTGAGCAAATTTAATTTAGTACACATACACAGAGAAAACCAAAAACATGCTTTACATTTAATACAACATATTTCGCTCTTAAGCTGTACATAGAAACAAAACAGACACACACACACACAAAAAGACACAAACCTGCAAATGATTATAAGACCCATAGTGAAATTAATTTGAAAAAATTTGCTTCAAAGTTATTCTTTTCTCTAGTTATCTGCACAACTGCAAAGACTTTGCACAAGTTTTTGCAGCTAGCGCAAAGTGGAATAAACAGATTACGCATTCGTATCAGCCATTAGATGCACAACATGGCCTCGCTTCTATGTATATATGTACTTAAACACACATACTATACCCACACAGACACAGACACATTCTCGTACATAGTATATCTTTTGTCTCAATCAACTTGCCTAAATAAGCTAGCTCGAAAAGAATAAAAGATAGAAAATGAGAACGAAAAGAAAACAAAAACAAAAAAAACAACAACACGCATCAAGTACCTTCAAGTTAATAGTGTGAGCTGTAAAAATGTTACCTGCTTGCTAAAGAACACAAAAGTCACATGCAACATGTTTAGCTTATAGAGAGTATTATTTGCAAAAGTTGTACCAAAAAATATACATGCATATAAATACTATATTTAAATTTGGCTTTTGGCATTTGGTCGCGTTTCTTTTCGGCAACATTTTGCAATGCATTAGGGTTGAGGAGATCAACATAATAGATCTTTAAAACATATCACATGCCTGCAAGAGATCTAGATGGTAGTTGTAGATTTTTTATATACATAATATGTATTATTAAAAGATTTATATAGATATGTATACGCCATATAGCTATTGTATTGTTCCTAAACAGATCATAAATACATGACGAAACATTATTTTTCTTCTAAACTCATTTCTCTAACAATATTAATTTCAACCTGTCCGTCCATTCATCAGCTTTTTAAATACTGCTACAGATTCAGATTCAGATACACATACGGATACGGATACCGTTGCATTCACAACGCATATCCATCGAAGCTTCCTAGAGCACAACTACCGCTACACTAACAAACATAGGTAACTTTTGCCAGATAAAGAAAAAAAAAATGAAACAGGGAAATGCATTCAAAATGTTGCTGCAAACAACAAGCAAACAAACATCAATGTAGAACCAAAAAGAAAACGCGCTTTAAGAACTTCAATACTATCAGCGAGGTTTCCAGCAACTAATTATACGATACAGCATACCGGCATAGCGATATGTAGATACAAATACTTACCACATACATACACACAAGTACATACATACTACTATATAATAACCAGACTTTTACACTCTGCTCTTCAACATTATCATTCCAAACATTTTTCTAGAATAAACTCTATTTTTATTTTTTATTTCAACTACTCTCCTAACAACATTTAAATGCTTTTGCTAATCAGCCAAAAACTGCAACAATAACAACAATACAATAATAATAAATGTCGGCAAGAGCCGAACATTAAATGCTCTTACCATACGTGATATGTGACCAAAAAGTACAAAATACTGAAAAAAATAATTAAATATATCTATGTTAATATATATGCATTGCGGCAAAAAATTTATTGAAAACTAAGTTTTTGATGGTCCGATAAATCTTATGATTGATTTAAAAATAAATCGATTAAAATAGATAAAATTCAGTTTTTTTTATCTACCAAATATGGCAATGATATCTAAGATACTATTTATTTTATGCTTGCCAATAATTGGAAAGAGCATTTTTCCATGTAGTACACTTTTCAAAATCGTACTTCATTGTTATTAAAAATCCAAATGGCAAACACACACACACTCACACACCAACACACACACACACACACATATAGAATTGTTAATAATACACAAGATATATTATGACAAGTTATTTAAAGAAGTAAAACAAAACCAAGAACGCTATTTACTAAGTTCAAACTGATAATACAAATTAAATACACAACAGCAACAACAAAGATATATATCATTTATTGCAAAATGTTGACAAAAAAAAAATAAAGCAAATGGCTGCGTGAAATACGCTTCGAATATATTGTATTTTAATATCTCGACAAAAATCGAAGGTCGAGAAACGACAATAAACTGTGAAAATGAATATGTAAAAAAAACACAAGAAATCCAAAAAGAGAAGTATGTAATTATATTATATTAAAATGAAAAAAGACAATTTGCAGAGAAAAAGTCATTAAATATTTAAAAACGCAGACCTTGAAATTGTGTAAACTACAAATTTAATGAAAACCAACATTTAAATAACAAAACAAAAGAAAATATTCATTAAAATTGTTTTCTAATAAAACAAAATAAAAACTCGTTTATTTACTCTGATTATTAAATAGATTTTCAGCTGCTGGCATTTGTATCGTAAGATTTAAAAATGCATTGTGCCTTTAGTCTGGAATCTAATTCTTGTACAACTTTGTGGAGCTCATCGATATTTTCGTGCTTTGGAGGCAATAAGCGATTTAGATACTTTTGAACCCTTTTACAGATAATTTTTGAATCTGTAGATCATAACAACTATTATCAATCTGTACAGATGCTTCTGTATATCAAAGATAGTTTTGTACTCTTTCCCGCACAGATTTTTATCCCGTAGATAATTATAACCTTTACCGAAGAAAGAAAAAACACTTGATTTTTGGGGTTTCACATAAAGCGGTGGTATTTCTTTATTTACCATTGATAAACCTTTAATCATATATGGTATGTATAAATAATTCAAACATTTAAGTATTCATTTGTTTATTTATGTGTTGTAATAAATATATTTATGTATATGTCTATATATGTATGTATATGCGTGTATCATCATGTCATATCGGGGTCATTGGCGGCATTATTCTTATTATCATTTACAATTTTCTCTCGCTTGGTTAGTTAGACTTACAAAAAAATATGACTATGATTACGTACAGAATGTCATATCAGGGGGCATACTTGGTATTTTTGTTAGATGTGTATCATTAATCTTAAATTGAAATAGAAATTATTTTACAAAAGTGTGACTTAAATCTGGCTAGTGCTTAGCTTTAGTGCGTTTCTTAAAGGAACCAATGTTAAAGACTGTGACCATATGGCAAAAATAAGTACATAAATAAGTACATACTACAATTAATGGCCTATCTTCATCATACACACATACGGAATAGAGTCTAGAAACATATAATGCGTAGAATTTTATGAAACGACAAGATTTTGTATGCGGAGGAGGTTTACAAATGTGAACGGCTTGATTGTGCTTAAAGGGGTTCTCATTGTAGGTATTATAATGCTAGTCAGTCTTCATAACAAAAATAATTACGGTCAAATATTCTCAATAAAAGTGTCGACTGTGCGAGTGCTTTATAGGAATTATATTTAAGTTTTAGCTTTTTACCATTTACCATTCAATTTTAAACATTTATCTTTCACATTTACTTTAAATTGTGTGCGTTTTTTTATTATATTCTATAAGCCATGTAGAGATCGCCTAGAATAGTAGCTTTAAGTTGAAAGTCTTCATTGGGATTTGATATCTTTTTTTTTCTTTTTGTTTTTTTTTTTTTTTTCTTTGTGGAGATATGTATGGGAAGTGCTTTGTAGTCCGTGAGTTATGATTTGTGTATGAATGCAAGTATGCGCGATCAGATGGTAAGTATATTAGCTATATTCATACAGTTAGTTAGTTTTATCATACATTAGATATCTTCATATTGTCGCTTTGTTACATTTCATTTTACATTTATCTTAAACGATAAGTATTTTGTCGAGAGACCATAAAAATATGCTGAAGCTTTTAATTAATTAACTCTATGACGACTAGCTGAAGCGTGGCTAATGCTTTCTATATAGAATTCATTTTTTTTCTTTTTCCTTTTTTTTTTTTTGTTTTTTTGTTGCTTATTTGCGGGCTAAATAGTTGCTTAGTTGCCATCGAACTGAATTTCACTTTACAAACTCTTCTATTTCTTCTTCTTAATTATAAAACCATGCGATTGCAGCTTAAATTCGTATGCATATTATTTAATTAGAGAGAAATTTTGCGGAGTTGGGAAAAAATTGTAAATGTGTCTTCTTGATTACTTGATAATAGTACTAGTATAAATACGATATATTGATGCCATTTGCTTAGATTCAGACATTATATATTTTACCATAAGTGATATGATAAGAACTATTATCGTTTATTATCTTACACATTGTAGACGAGCATACCGAGTAGTGTGTATAAATATAGACTTGTATATATAAATAGTATGCATGCATAGATATCGCTTGTAAACCTATGTGAGAGGCTTCAGTTACATTACTGCATTGGTTTTATGCAAACACGGTTTTTGTTCATTATTTCAAGCAAATCATATCAAAAATGGGAGAACTTAGAGATTTACTTCTGTTGATACATAATTAGACATCATCAGAGATTACAAAAGCAATGCCAGTTCAGATTGCAAGTAGAACTCATCCAGCAATGGAACCAAATGATAAAAACAATGTTCCGAACGAACATCGAAAATTCAGAAATTTTAATTAAATTAATTAATTTAATTGATTCCAAGGTCTGAAGAATTCAATATACGGCAGATTTGATGTAATCGCTGACGTTGCCATGCGAACTTGCGAAGTGAGTGTGGAAGATTTAAGATTTGAGGCTTCATCTATACACTTAGGGATAAAGTACATGGATACTTAATTAAGCAAGCAATTATGCAATATTATGTATATGTGACTAAGGAGCTAGTATAGCTTAGTGCAGCTGCGCCGTTACATAGAGTCCACAGTCCTGGTCGGAGGCCATGGAATAGTTGGCTGAATCCCGATCCTCGGGTATGGTCGGATGCGTCTCATGCGGTAGCTTGCTGAACGCGTGATATGCGGCACCATAACCAAGATGTCCGTAGGGCGATTCGGCCGCCTTGCTCACGTGCGGCAGACGGCGCAAAAAGTGCGGATTGGAGTAGCGTACACCATTGGGCAGCGTTGTGTGCGGAGCATGGGGACCCGAACCAAGGGCAACTGCAGCATTGGCATAGTGCATGCTGGGCGCCCTAAAGCTGGACACCTGCGACGGTGGCGGTGGTCCCATCGAACTAGACATGGCCGATGTAGAGGCATAGCCACCATTGTTGTTGTTGCTGCTGTTGCTGTTGCAATGGCTGGCGAGCTGCTGGCTGTGACAGCCCACCGGCAGCGGCATGGTGCTGCAATGAGCCGTATAGTCGAACTTCTGGTCGGGTGCGCTTCGCTGAAGCGGCAATGTGGCGCTATTGATGGCTGCCGGATCCGCATTGAAACTGGACATGCGCATGTTGGTGCAACGGCCGTAAGGCTCCTCCTGTATGGGGGGCTGTGGTGGACGTGGCGGTGCCTTGCAGCTAACACGCGGACGTATGATGACCTCCAGTTCACGCTCTTCGCCCGAGTGTACACCACTGGACGATTCGGAGGGGGCGCGCTCCGGCGGTGAAGTTGTATTGCTGCTCTCCGTTATTGAATTGGTATCGCTGCGTGGCGTTAGTGCCTCATTTGGTACGCCCGAATCGGCGCGACGCAGGCAGCGAGGTGTGGAGCTGGAGGCGATCTGGCGGCAAGGATAACAGAAAGCGTGAGCGAGACAGAAAGTGTGTGAAGGAGGTTTTGGCGGTGGTGATGGTAGGGGATACAGTGATAAAAAGGGGGCATAGATTGATGGGAATTAAAAAGAATCGCTTAAGTTCTGCTTCAGTTCGGTGCCTGCAAGTGAAAATGAAATTAAATCAGGCGAGTTTCCTGTTATCCTGTCGCTTGATGTTGCAATCTGGGTAGAATCAGACAGCTGGAACATCCAACCAGCCAGCCAGCCAGCCAGACAGACAGGCTGACCATCCATCAGACATGTGCGTCCCTGTTTGTGATCCCTTTCCCTGGCACTGACCCTGGCACTGATTTATGCTGTCTCATAACAGCAGACATAAATCTCATGGCCAGCCGCACTGCACCCGCAGGCGTGACATGATTCTGAGCCCACATTCACATCCATACACATTCACATCAATCTAGCCAAAGTGTTAATACCGACTGTACACAAAATTCCAATATTTTATACTCTTTTTTAAGAGATACATTACGTTTACATTGTAGTAAAACAAAACCTAAATATTCTCTTTTAGAATACAACTCAAAGATTTAATAATCTTTTACAACGAAAATAAAATCATAAAGTTTCTTTAGTAGCAGCGAATGGTTATTTCTAAAAGATAATAAAAGAAAGGTGTCAAAATTATATTTTACATTATTTTTTATTTTTGAGTTGTGTAAAAGCGAAGAAAAGTCGAAAGCATCAAAAATATTATCTTTATGCACTTGATTTTCATTATTACAAGTATATAAAATAATTATCTCAAGCTAAAACTTTGATTTGGTCGAAAATAAAATTAATATAGCTTAAATCCTTTTCTTTGAAATAATCAAGTTAATAAAGTAATTAATTAGTAGTTTTCAAGAGAATTCACTATTTTGCAGTAACATATTCAATCATGAATATTGTTAGCATTTCCAATAAATACTTTGTAATCCGCTTTTATAGTAAATTTATGTCCTAAGCGAAGACAATCTGTGAAATAAAATCTTTTTTACAAGTAAATTTCACAGTAAATTGTAATTTGAAGGGACTAAAACACTTCAACTTCATCAGTCACACCACTAACAGATCAAATATCCCAAAATCAACACATTGCACACCCTGCCAGGAAATGAACTGCAGTGCACTCTACACATATTTACACAGCGTTGGTTTCTACTAAAATTGCCAATTGGCGCTGCCCCTTCGCCCTCCTCCTCATTGCATACTTACATGTGCTTCGTTGGTGTGCACGGCGACCGTGACCGGAGCCAGTGGGCTGACTAGATGATGCTGAAGCGGATGCGGATGCGGATGCGATTGCGAATGTTGCTGTAGTGGATGATGAGGAGCCTGCTGCTGTTGCTGTTGTTGCTGCTGTTGCTGTTGTAGTGGCTCCGACTTGTGATGTTCGGGTGAAATTTGCATTATCTCCGGCATGGCTTGGGGCGCTCGTCCATAGCCTGGCTGTTGTGGCACGGACGCACCTTTAGCGGGTAACGGTGGTGGCGGTGGCGGCGGTGTTGCCGGCTTCGGTGGCTCCAGATCTCTTGTAGATGCATACGTTATGCTATCGTCACGCACACATGCCAGCAATTTGCCCTCCTCGGAGATGTTGTCGTCACTGATGCCGCCCAGCCCGCTAAGGTTCGCATAGTCGTGGGCGTGGCCAAGGGCAAGTGGTTGGTGTTGGTGTTGCTGTTGTTGTTGTTGTTGTTGTTGCTGGTGGTTAACTGATGGCGGTGGTGGCAGCTCATCGTATTCGCTGAGATGTAACAGGCCACCGCTAATAATGCTGCTGTTGCCGACGCCTCCACCGCCAGCGTTAATAGAAATGCTGCTCTTTATGCTGCCCATGGTGATGCCCACAACGGCGCCGGCGGTTGCCGCCCTTAATGTCGCGTACTCGCCGTCGTCAATTTCCCCCGCAGAACTGGCAAAACATAGCGAGGTTCCACGGCTCGTATGGCTGAAAGGCGCGAGTGGAGATTAGTCGGTTTTAAGAAGCAACGTTTGGGTGGCTATACTCAGATTAAAATACCCCCAAGAAATTATTAAATCGCCAGTAATTTTTCTGATAGATTATCCGCAAAAAACAATCCAAGACATATTTTATTTAATTGTTCTTTCCCGAAAGAACTTTCACTCTTAACTTTAATATTTACTTGTGAAATGCAGATATGTAAAATCTTTTTTCGAACTTGAACAAACTTTATTTCGAATCTTAGTTGGAGTGAAACCCTTTTGATTTGAAATGCACTCAGAAATTGTTGGCAGCAATCGAGCTCTCAAAAGTTTCCCTTTTATGTTAAACGATATATAAAAACGGCTAAAATGTGAACAATTTCAACATGACTAAGAAAAAAACCGTTTTTTAGACTACTTAGAAAAATTAACTTGGTAAACTTGAAACTTGCAATTAAGAAAATCACTTCTAAAAAAAGTTTAAGTATGGCGATTTATAAGAACTATGGCATATTTTATCTGATTATACCCACATAAGTTGACCACCTTGTGTTGCTCCGTTGATTAGTTTGTTAGTTGAAGAGGATTTATATTGTGGCAAATCGAACAATTGACCAACAACGGCAACATCACAAAATGGATTTTAAATTATTAAACATTAAAATTTCGATTTGGAGACATTCAATTAGCTAGAGTTAGTAATTAACATCTAATTCACGTCTAGTTAATTGACAATAAACAAACAACAATAATGAAATTAAAATCAAATTTCAAACAATACAATTTTGTTAATATAATTTTTTGTGAAAATTTGTTCAATAAAACAGGCGACAAGCGGAACAAAAATTGTTTCCTTTCTTCCTTTTGTTCAAACACACTCTTTTTTCATACAAACTGTTATTTGGTTGCAAATGGGCAATTCCGTTATTGTTAATGAAAAATAAAACCCCAAAAAAAAAGGAATGAAACAGAATGTTTCTCATAACCAAACACAATAATTGTTATGTCAAATGCGCAAAACCATGAAAAGTAAAAAAATTACTTTGCTATGTTGTTAAACAATGTTGAAATTTGTTAACGAAGTATTTTATTCGTCTGCGTGCGTGTGGATGTCTGTGTGTGTGTGTGTGTGTGTTTGTGTGTGCATGTGTGTGTGTGTGTGTATTGGGGGTAATTAGGAAATGAGCGCACCGGATACCAAAAGAAAACGAGGTGGAATGAAACGTGCTGAGAAAGAAAACAACACAACACTGAATACAAATCTAGATAAAAAATGATTATAAATTATTGTTTTTAACGTTTATTTGTTTTTTTTGTGCTTGGTGGTAGTGAATTTTACTGGTGGTGGTGCATGAAAAACTAAATGAATCTAAAGTAAGTACGTGTGCGGTTGTAAGCAGGTTGCACATTGTAAGTAGAACGGACAACGGGGTGATGCTTTATATTTATCTATTTAATTTTTATTTTTTTGTTTTTTTCTTATTTTTTTTTTTTAATTTTTTGTTTGTTTTTTGTAACTAAAAAACGATTTTTTACCGCTTGCCATCAGTTTGTTCTTGGTCACCAATTAGTAGGACATCATCTGACGTACTCGTAACTTCGTTGAAGGTGACCTTCAGCTTGGGCGAACTGGGCGTCAGTTTTGGCCAATAGATATCCTCCTGGGCAACCAGACCCATGCCACCCAATTCCGTGCTTGTTGCGGTACTCATCATATCGGGCTTCGTGGAGTCCATGCCATTTACAGTGGTGCTCGTTGAGTTTGCACCACTGCTCGAATTGCTGCCTGTCCGCTGACCACCACTGGACATGAGCAGCGGCTGGGCGCTGGCCTTATTCAGTAGACCGCCATAAGTGTGATCCAGCGGTGGCAGCTTGAAATGCCAACGTCTCTTGATAGTCAAACACAGCCAGACGACAATCCACAGCAGCAGATGCGTGACGCCGACAAGTGCTGCAGCAATAAACCAAAAACACAGATGAATAAGTCACTCGTTAATGTAGCCCACAAATAAGCCCACAGTAAGTTAATTGCGTCGCTCAGCTCAAGTCTGGTGTAGCCGCTGATTCAGTCATTTGATACACCATGGCTAGTTCAAAAGACGACCCCCAAAACAACAACCGCTAATTGGCTTTTGTGCGAATTGCAGTTAGGGTTAAAGGTGTTATGACACGACTTAGGGTTGATTGTTTGTGTGGTTTTGGGTTTGGGCGGCTTGTGGCGACAACACCAAATACTCTCGTACCCAATACGTTCAATCACCAAGCAGACAATACAACACAATACAATACAATGTATTGTCTGCTTAGGGGTTCAATGTAAATTGGTTTATCTGATTCGACACATCTGCTCTCTATAATAATTGTTGTAGAATAAACCTTTGGTTAATTTAATAATTAGAGTTGCAATTACATTTATGCCTGGTCTGAATTAAATTGTTGACTGGAGATGTTGAGAACAAAAACTTTTCTTCATTAGGAAAACATGATTTTTAGAACTTGTTTTCAGAATTTTAATCAGGGGAAATGTACTCAAATTTCATAGAATAAAGTTATATTTTTCTTGAATAAATTAAATTTATTTTGTTCCGATTCTATTTATACACATTTTCATGAAACACCTTTCCTAAAGTTACTTTTATGACTAAAAAAGCTGTTTAGTTTTTCAATTATACTAAAAATACTTCTTCATTAGCAATGCTTTATAGCATAATATTATTGCATAGACAAGTTTAGTATAAGTTATTCAAAGAGATTTTAATTATTTTTTTTTTATATTACTCATTTAGTGGTTTTTGAGTAAAATGTGAGAAACTGGAAAATGATTTTTTGAAATTTAAGAAATGTGTTTCAAATTAAAAGCCACGATAATATTGAATAAGTATGTTTTAAGTGATCGAAGTTTAAAAAGCCGAAGCTTAGATAAGATTATTAATTTTACTATTACTCATCTAGACGCTTATGGAGCCGTTGTTGCATAGTCTTTGAATACTTGTATTGAAATCGTATGTCTTCTATATCCGTGTCTAATGTAAAAAATGTAAAAATGTCACTATGAACCTTGGCATAACTAAATTAAATGTTGCCTCATTAAAATAATTTAATTAAATTTAGATTCCTTATTTGAATCACAAATAGAAAACTCTTCATTTACTTACCTGCCAAAAATGTTGGGCAGTGCAAATTGTTCTTGTATGTCGCGCTGAGATCATTTAACAGCGGCGCCTTGACCACAGCCAGAGCCAGGACAAAGCACAGGGATGCGCAATGGGCAAAGTAGATCCAGGTCTGACTAGCCTTGAGTGTGATAACAGAGCGATCTCTCATGCGTGTGGCCAATCGACCATGTCCATACAAATACATAACCATCGAGGAGGCTAAAACCAGAGCCGTGGCAAGCAAATATAGTGCCAAAGTCACAGTCGCATTCAAAATGAGTCCCGGCTGATGCACGGGCATGGCCTCCGCATAGATTTGCAGTTTGTAGAGATTGGAGACGCCCACATAGCCCAATATGATATCCAAGGCAGCGACAATCATTTGCAGGCTAAATACGCATGCAAAGGACTTGGAAGTATTCCAGAACACAGCCGGATAACGCACAGACCAAACGAGCAGAGCACACATCAGATTCACAAACTCCGAGCTCGGCGGCTGGGCAAAGATGGCCACATCGATGGGCTTATCGATGCCAAAGAACAACTGCAACATGCCCGCAAAACCATCAAGGCGCACAAACTCGTTGCTGTTGCTGCTGCTGCTGCCTGAACTACTGCTGGGGGCAGCTGTTGCTGGTGTGACAGCCGGTAAGGCTTGAAATTCCGTATCCTCCAGATCGATATCGAGATCCTGATCCTCCGAATGCTGTTGCTCGCTGCTAGACTTGGCTATAAACTCACTGGAACTGATGGCCGCATCGCCTAGCAAATACTCCGGTTCGATTTCTACACCCGATTTTGGAGCAGCTCGCTTAAAAATACGACGCTTTTGTGTCTTCGGCTTGATGGCAATGATTTTGGAATTGCTTGAGACAGGCGTCGATGGTATTATAATGTCGGGCAGGATCTCGGTGCGTACACGATGTATGCTGCTATCTCGGGTTGTGGTCTCCTCCTCGACGCCATAGTTCTCCAGCAGCGATTGTTCATGGGAGGCAACATGATGACGACGAGGTGGTTGTTGTTGCTGTTGTCGTTGCTTGTGGTGGTGCTTGTGGTGCTTACGATTGTTTTTGTTGTTGTTGTTATGATGGTGTTGTTGTTGTGGCAACTGTTTGCTTGAAATTGGTGCTGCGGTTGTGCTGATGGTTGTTGTTGCCGCTGTTGTTGTTGTGGTGCTTGTTGCAGCTGTAGTAGTGGTTGTTGTCGTTGTTGTGGTGCTCGCTGCTGCTGCCTTGTCTAATGTGCCAAGCTTTTGCCAATTATTAGCACTGAAATTGTTGTCGTTGCTTGTTGCTGCTGCTGTCACTTTTGGTCCAAACTCATTGCTGCCCTCAAAGTCGGGCATTATAATAGTGCCCTCATCTCTGCCAGCAACAGCAACTTCGTCATTATCAACATCATCTAAATCATCGTCAAGCTTCTGTCGTTCCGCCTCGTCCTCGCCCTCATCCTCATCTTCCTCCTCATCATGCTCATGCTCGTCGTCAATATCTCGATTAATTAAATCGGGCACTTCAAAGTATCTTGTCTTGCCCGTAGCAGTTGCTCGCATTGTTGTTATTTTCGTTGCCGTTGTTGTTGTTGTTGTTGCTGCTGCCATCGACTTCGCCGCCTTTCTTCCATGGCTGCCGTCCTTATCACGTGTCAGCTCAAACAAATTATTATTGATGTTGCTGCTGCTGATGCCTTCTCGAATTGCTCTGAACATCGTATCATTGTAGTAGTCCTCCTCTTCATCAATATGCTCCAAACTGTTTACGGTTACATTCGATGGTCGCTCCCTCTGATGCTCACCCCTTGGTTGCTGCTTTGGGTAGGGCGGCAAAGGCCCAACCACAGACATGGCCATTAAATTGCGTCTATTGATAACAACAAAGTCCAATTCCGTTGCCCAAACTTGCTCTGCAATTGTAAAGGTCATACAAGTGTGTCAGTCAGAGAGACAGAAAGAGAGAGAGAGAGAGAGAGAGAGAGAGAGAGAGAAAAAGAGAGAGAGAGAGAGAGAGCGCGAGAGAAAGAGAGAGAGATATTTGGAGTAAGTGGTATGCGAATAATTAGAGTGAGCTATTCGTAATTCATTCCACGCCCGATTTGCTGGCAACAACAGCAAATTACTTTGAGCCACTCCATAACAGGTCGACAACCAGCACATGTTGAGGGATTAGATGTATAGCATCTCTGCTTAGGACACACACGCAACCAGGCACAATCATTCAACCACACATAACATTGCTTTAAACAAATATATACACACAGGTAATGAGCATTTGAGCATACAAATACACGCAAACCCTCTCGGAGGCTGGCACGCAGCTAAAGCAGCATTAATTCGCTTTTAGATATCATTAATTAAATGGGGGCGTTAATAGAATAGATTCCTTTTTATACCCTGGACACAATTAAAATTGTTGATAAAAAGGTTATATTTTACAATAATAATTAACTCACTAACAGATCATCCGTAATTTGTTTCATTGGATTTAAATGCACAAACTAATTCGATCTAATTTGAATATGTAAAACAAATAGATTTTAAACACAATTTTCATTAATATTAAAATATTTCCCTTTTGAGATCCTTTCAAATATTTAGTTTAATTTAAATTCAAAATATTTTTGATATAATATAAAAATGCTCGCAATTAACACTGTTTCTAAATAAATTCCCAAGGCGACAGTTGTTCATATTGTTCAACCAAATAACTTTTTCCCCAAGCGACAATTGCTGGTTAAAACGCTTTCATATTAATAAGTGGATACTTCTAAAAATACATCTAAAAAAATTGAGAGATAAGAAATGGTTGAAGATATACCATTATTATTATTATAAAAAATGGATTATAGAAAGAAATATTAAAAATATATATGTGACAACTTAAACTTTACAACTATTGCGATTGTGGGAAAACTTTTGAGTACTCAAAACCTGATTACAGGGTATTTACTAGTCGATTTCATACAACTAGCACACAATTGTAACGCCTAGTCAATTCCAAAGGCTTTACGATGCCATTTTAGCTGCCACAAAAAGATTTGCCTACATTTTGGCTGCCGTTGAACAGGACTCGAAATATCGGTGGGAATGCGAATGTTTCGCACTGGATAATACTAAAACCCCATTGGACTAATTAAGCACACATTCACTGCATATGTTGGCTGGGTTTATGTTCTATTTAACGTTTTTCGACAGATACCTTAGCTGGCCCAACCTTTGCTTTTAGCTGCTTTCAATGTTCATGTTTATTACGGTACAGCTTTGTGTGTGTGTGTGTGTTTCTGTGTGTATTTGAGTATCTGTGTTTGTGTGTGCGTGTCTGTGTTTGTGTGTGTTTGTGTGTCTTTCTTTTTTCTCGTTAGCACAGCTTATGAAATTTGTTGGTGTGAGTTTTGCAAAGGACCGAGCAGGGAGCCTGATAATGAATATTAATATAAGCTAAGCGAATACAAATGCAAATCATTCGAGATTAATGAAACGCATTGTAAGTGGAATAAGCGATAGATTGCATACCAATTTTGGTTATTGGAATAATATTATAGTTCAGATAATTACAATAACAAATGGCCTCCTGCGTATAAGAAAAGTAGATGTTAATGGTTCTGTAGAATTGTGAATGCTTTGCAATGGGTCATCAAATAATAAATTTCCCATCTTCTCAAAAAAAAAGTTAACAATTATAGAAGTAGTTATTCTAAATGTTTTTCATTAAAATCATTGGTGCACTTTTTGTTTAGCGTTTTGAGAATTAATAGCCAACTATGACAACTTAAATTTTATTTTAAACATATATTTTTACATACATAAAAGAACAGTTTAAAATTAGATTGATTTATTATTTGATTGCATAACGCTTTAAATAATCTGTTCAAAAACTGTTTATGGTTCCTAAGTAGTTTTTAAGCTATTTACTTAAATTTATGGGTTTATAATAAAATGTATTAATAAATTTAAACAAACTTACAGCCTTCATGACAAAATTAATCCTGTTTACATAGGACAAACAACTGCTGATTTTCTGCAAAATTACAACACTCAGCTAATTAGTTTATTCCATGGATTTGTGGATGGCTCTGTCAATTTTCACTTTGGCCCAGTTAATAACTTGAATAGCAACACGAAAATTTGCCAAGTTAACACTTTCATAAAATTATTTATTGGACGAGTTGCTTTAAGAGCACAAAGAACTGACGGCAAAGCACAACGGGCGGTCGCAGCAACTGCAAACAGAAGCAGCTCGGAAATAAAAGACCGAAAATTGCTGAACAAATATTAAAGACAATGACCGGGCTGAGCGGCGGGGGTGAGGCAATAGAGAATGATGTGTAGACTTGGTTTTGGTTTTGTTTGGGAAGGATGATTGGGGGCGAGTGGGATTGGATGGGATTACAACAATGGCTGCCATAATAATATGTCGTCGTTGGCAAACGGCAAGTGGCTCGTAAAACCGACAACATCGAAAATCTGCAGATTAACCCAACGGCAAAGTCCTAACTTTGACTCGTCCCGACGTTCCCCGCCTCGATTATGGCAATGACAATAACACCAACGGCAATGCCAACGCCAGGAAGAAGACGAACAAGAAGAAGGAGCAAAACGTTGAACGAACGACGAAGGGAAAGTAATGGAATTGTGAAAATCCAAGCCAACCAACGCCCACAACTGCCTGAAGCAGCGCTGTGGGTAATAGTTGCGTTGCCGATAAGCCTCGCAGGATGCCTGTCTGTGCCTGTGTTGAAATTCGCGCTCGTTAAGTCTTTAGCATTAAATAATGATAAGTTTCTGCCTTGGCCTGGTCGCAAACATCTCGAGCCACCCTCGCTGCAGGTTTAGCTGAGTGCTGTCCAGTGACTGACTCTCAACTGCTTGCTTTGATAATTTCGAGTATTCGCCTGTTTAGCAGACTTTTATGCTCTCAATATGGCGCACAAGAGGGGCCTTCAAATTTAATGCCCAGCATTCTATCACAGTTTTCATTTGTTTTATATTTTACGTAATGTCTGCATTAATTATTTATGAGCGCAACACGGTCCTAACTGATTTAGGACCAGCAAATTGCCGCTGACCGCTGATTTGGGCATATCTTTTAATAAAAGCACACAAGAGGCGACTGCCGGTATCTGAGCGCAATTTTAATTAAATCTTTTGGAATATTATAAAAACAAAATGAGTTTCCAAAAAGCAACAAAAAATAGTTGATTATTATTTGAGGTTTTTCATGAAGTTGATGAAAGTTATAAAATCCAATTTATCCATTAAATTTCAGTACATTTAGAGTGCAACAGTGCGTATGTGTTATAATTTATTTTGATAACTTTAAACTAGCAAATATCTGTTATCATATTTAATTTAATATATTTTAAAATTATTTTGACAATTACTGCATTTCATCTGCGCTGCCCTTTTTATGAGCAACTTTTCCGTTTTTCGTATACTTAAAGTAGTTTTCCCTTGGGGCACCACAGCGGGTATCGTTGCGTATAAGTGATTTCTTTTCCCAAACTCATGCCATCAAAATGTCATAATATTTTAATTAAATCAAGTAACGCATTACGGTTGCAATTCTTACGCTGTCATAAATTGCTCACTGCCCAACTCACCCGACCATATCATTTAATATCTTTTTCGTCAGCTTTTTATGCGACTTGTGGCAACTTTTGGAAAAGTATTTTATTTTTATGATTTTGCGCTGAGCTGCCTAATTGCCTTGCCATTTCCTTGGACCGATTTTAATGCTAATGCAAAAGTTTAAGAATATATACATATAATATGGAGTTTGTTATAATATAACACCCCATGTCAAACAGAACGTAAGGTTTTTTTAATTGCTTAAAGCAAAGTTAGAAGAAGTAGCTTACAATGTCCGATCCGAAGCTGACAAGGTTCAACTTCAATCTTGAGCAGCTTACGCTATCTTTAAGAATGTCAGCAAACTTGGCAGGACAGCGGGATGCAGCCCAGCGGTTAAATGGCCAAAGCAAGGCATTGCACTTAACTTGACCAATGTCCGCTTGCAGACTCCACGGAGACCCATTTGATGACATTGCCAGACACAAGTGCAAAACTAAGACACTGGCTTTGGCTTTGCACCGCTGCACATTTTATTTGTGGCAATGATTTTCTAATTTTAGCGGGAGAAGGCACAGACCAGGATTAAATAAAAAATTGAAAATAGAACAAAGAACGTAAGCATATCTGGTAGCGACAGAATAGAAAAAAGCAAAAAAAAAAAAGACAAAACAAAAGCAACAAAAGAAAAAAACGAAAAGAAATCGAAATTAATTGAAATATCACATGAAGTGAGCTGAGCTGAGCTGAGCCTCGTTGAATTGAGTTGATGATGGCTGTGGCGCATCGGGTTTAAACTCAACTCAACCCCGTCAACACTTTTATGAAGCCAATCCGACGACCGACCGCCTGCCGCATTTTTAATTTACCCCCGCAACTGGATGCCGCTTCACTGGCGGTTTTATTCAGCCCCTCTTGTTATTTATTTTTTGTTCTTTCTCTCTCTCTCTCTCTCTCTCTGTCTGTCTCTCTCTCTGCCCAGTTCAATAAACCCGCCATACGGTCGGTCAGTCAGCCATACTGAAAGTTCTGATGGACAGTGATTGGAATTGCGACTGGCACTCGGCACTGTGCACTAAAAACTGGAACTGTAATTGACACAGACTCCGATGCCGAGTCACTTTAAAAATCGTTTATTTTGATTTGCTTGTCGCTCACCATTAATACAATTATCTTTTTTCAAGTTGTTGCAGCTCAATTTCCGAAGATATTTGTCATAATATATTAAAAAGGGCTTAAATAAGAAAGATCTTTAGTTGTTGAAGGAATATTTTTGATATTTTCTCGTAAGTTTTGATCCATAACACAACAAAAATCTTTATTAGTATATGGAAAAAAATCTCTTTGATTAAAGTATCGATTGTATGCAATCGATGTTATCGATACGATTTCATCATTTAATAAAATGATAATTTAAAAAGTTTAACGTGGAACAATATTATTATTAATTTTTTCTGCTGCTTTTTAAAATGCCCAACTTTAATGTCTTACATTGCCACATGCACATTGCGGCAATTCCGCAAATTGGGCATTAACTATTCCAAAGAATTATCAAAGTATTTGAGGACAAACTATTTTTGCTTTTCATTTTACGTTAGTTAACTTTGTGTTCTGGTGTTTGCTTTTCTGGTTTTGTTTTGTTTTTTTTTTTGGTTTTTTTTTCATTTAATTCTTTTTCTGGCTATTTACTGTGGCATTAGTTTACTGTGCTAAAAATGGCCTCAGCGGAACTCGGCAGCTTATCTGTACACTTAGACACCGGCAAATAAACACACACACAGACACACACAGACACACACACACATCCACCCAAAACACATGCAGAGATGAACAAACAGAGGCCTGCCATAGTCCTGACTGTCCTGCCTCTGTTTCTGCGCCAGCTCATTGAGCCAACATTTGCACAGTTTTGGTCCGGTTCGTTGGTTAGTTTGTATCCTGCCCGCGCACTGTTAATAACATGGCCTATTGCTCCCCATAATGGGCGGTACTATCACCGTGTTGCTTGTCAACGTCTGTGTGTGAGTGTGTGTGTGTGAGTGTGTGTGTGTGTGTGTGTCTGTGTTAGTTTGTTTCTCCGTGTCTCTATGTTTACTCCTGTGGTTGTTAGTTAGCCTGTGTGCATGGCCATATTTGGCTTGTTTGGCTATGTTTTCGTTTGCCTCTGTGTGCGACAGGCAGCGGCTCATGCATATGTTTTGTCAACAGATTTCCCCAGCGATTGCCACTGCTTTGAAGTGACCTGACTTGCTTACATGCACACAGACAGGCACACACACAGGCACACACATACAAACCGTGTCTCAATGCTATTCCCATAAGTTCAGTTTGTTAAGCATGCAGATATTAGAGACTCTCCCAAAATAGTTTTATGTGCTAACGTTTTTGTAAATGTTGTCCAAATTGCTTTGCAGTCAGCCATTTGATTATTGCCTAACGGCCAATTATGCCAGTGACGAAATTATAGGGCGCAAAATAATTTAATTAAAGTGCACATCGGTCACCACTGTGGTGATTGCAGTTGCAATGAAATTATCACCAATTTGCGATGCCTGCGGCATTTTAATCCGGTATTTATCAAGTGGCATTGTACCATGTATGTGTGTAAGCTTAACAATAAAAACAGATAGTGGCAGATAGCTGCAACAAAATATCTTCTGTGGCGTGGCGGAAGTGCGAAATTGAATTGCAATTGGGCAATAAAAGCACAACAGTAAACTGACACCCAACGCCTCACACAAAATGTCACGTCATAACAAAAAAAAAACAAAAAAAATAATAAAAATGGCATAGTGGCAACTTCCCGTCGCCGCAAATTTTTCATGACTACCGCTGCCGTTGCAACTGCAACTGTTGACAGTCGCCAAGAGCTACTTTTGCATTGTCAGCACTCACATCCTTCGCACTGCACTTCACTTAATTACACACCCACCTTTCGGCAATAGTCCATTCTCGATGATGCGCGCCTCCAGCAAAAGTCGCGGTAGCAGCAAACAGAGCGCAATAAGGATGTGCACAAAAGCAGCGGTGGGTCCTCCATGTGTCCAAAGGGCGCGCAAAGTGCCGCCGCGTGCCTCCTCCTCCAGGCCGTCGTGCGGTGCCAGGGTGCAGCGTCGTTCTCTGGCTCCAGTTGCCAATTTGATGCCATCGTTTGCCAAGTTGCCAACCTGTCAATCATAGATACGAAATGTTTCATTACAATATTCGTAAGTTGAAGCAGTTAAATTTTCTATGACATGATGCAATTTTGCAAATCTGTGGCATGCACCTGAACCAACTGACTTTTGACAAAGTTTGGGCTCAACTTTTAGTTGCCATCAGCTGTAGATTTGAATAGTTGAAAAGTTTTTCTTCAGTGGCTGTCCTACGTTGAAGAATGAGTTAACTTTTTGGAAACTTGTAAGGAAATAAATAAATAAATAAATAGGAAAAAATAAAGGAAATGTTTTCCATTGTAAAGAATAGAAAGACTACAAAGCCCTAGAAGCACTCAGCAATTATTTTTAAATAGTTAAACAGAATAAGCCAGTGTATATAAAATTTACTATATTTAATAACCAGTTGATTGTCGTTCACAACTCTGACTCGGATTTTTAGACTATAAATAAATACATAAATATGTTTTGAAATGTCTCCAATACTCAGCAATTCAGCTTGTTCAAACAAACAAACAAACAAGCAGTAAATGTCTCTTTTTATTTGCCATTTACTCGTTATCCTTTTCAACACGCATACGAGAAAAATATACCATCTTTAAAGAGTAAACGATAAGCAAGTTTCAATCATTTAAGATACCTTAACGAGTCAGATAGAAATAGTGCAGAGAATGTGCATTTCTAATAAAATTGCACAAGCACAGCTACATTTTTTTTTTTCACAAATTAAATGAAATGAATTTTGTCATTTTATTTCATTATCTCATTACGAAAAAAATATTATATGGTATTATACAATAACTATAAATTGCATACACGGAGGAAGCAATCCATAAACCAAAATGAAAGCTGTGCACAGCAAAAAAAAAAGAAATTCAAAACTGTCGCATTCAATTGCAATGCTTCTGCAAGGATGCACTAAAAACCACAGCCAACATCTCTGGGGGGAGACAATTTACAGAAACTGAACTGTCGCATTGTGATGTGATGTGCAATTAATAAAATACAAATAGAATATGTATGTGTGTATAGAATAAAACTGTGCAAAACAATGAGAATGAAATATGAAATAAACTGCAGCGTTTATAAAACAAAGCAAAAGTCATTGCGGGCTGCGGTTGCTTTGGTTTTTGCATTTTTTATGCGCAAAATATCGCGCATACGAAACGTTCGAGCATAAAAAATGCACGTGACAAATGGCGAAATGAAATATTTATATATACATATATCGTGTAGATCTACACAAGGGTATGTACTACACAAAAGTACGTGAAGCAGGCAACACATAAAAATCACGTGCACCATATAAATATATGTGCGAGTTTGTGCTTTTAAATTAAAAACAAGCCGTCTTTGTGGAACCACATCGAGAGAAACAGAGAGCGAGATATGGGGAGAGAGAGAGCGGGAGAGAGAGACATAGAGAAATAGAGATTGGAGAGACAAACAAAATAGAAGGAAACTCGCAAACATTTGCTGTGCTGCAATGCATTTTGCCTTACTTTGTGTTATTGCCTTTGCTTTTCGTTGTGGTAGCCTGGGACCAATAGAAATGGACAGAAACTGAGTCATGATTTGAATTCAGACAGAGAGAGACAACACCGAATTAGTATACTATACACATAAATTCGATTGCCGATCTCAAAATAAGTGTGAACTATAATTATTTATCAGTTTACACAATAGGCACACAATTTAATAAATATGTACTCAAAAAACTTAACAAAGCCTGAATATTTCACTCTGCTCATTTATTTTGACAGCAAATTGATTGAGAAACTATGACTTCTGTTTCTTTGTGTATGTAGCCAGATAAATAGCTACGAAACTGGTACAGAGTATCCGACAGTCAAGCACTCTTGACAAGAGCACTGTTGTTATTATTGCGTATGGTCTTAGTTCATTTTGGTTTCGGTTGAGTTCGTTTCGACACACAATGATTGCAATTTGCAAAAAGCGAAACATATTTTGAAGTGTCGACGACGCACACAACACCATCACCAGCTGCAGAAGTGTACCAGGCGTGTCTGTGTGTGTGTGCGTGTGAGTAAGATGGCAAGAAGGCACCCATTTAGCCAACGGGATAATACATTTTAAAGTACCGACTCTAGCAACTCCTGTGGCCAGCTAAAAGAAGTGGCAACGCTCTTCCTTTGCCCCATAAGCAGGGGCAGAAGGAGCAACATACAGAACGGGGGCTTCACACACATCATGAGATAGTTAAGTATAAGCCAACTGCCTCTAGCTTCTGCCAAATTCAACGATCCCCATGTCTGTCATGCAAGTGTGGGATGGTTAATGTCTGTGGCTTTTAGTTTTATTAGCAAACCAAAAAATGAATTTTCAGTTTGCCAAGTCGCTTATGGGCTCCTTTTCAAATGCAGCTTAAAAGCATTGCATTTTTGGCTTAAGAACTAAATTTCTTAATATATATTAAAAGCACAAATTAAATTGAATGTACAAAATATTTAAAAGATTTTAACAGATTGTTTGCTCAAATAGAAATAAAAAATACTAATAATTATTCTATAATATAGGCAACTCAATTAGTATTTTTTCTTGAATTAGTATTTATTTTGATTTGTTGTCAAAATTACAAATAAATCAAATCAAATTTTAAGTTCTAGTTAGCAAAATGTTCTCAACGTGCAATTAAATTAGATTTCTTTCCAATGTATCTTCAAGTTGGTTTTAAGTTAGTTTTATTCGACGGTTGTAAGGAATGCTATCTTGTGAAGTACAAACGATTGTTTTACTGTGCCTGACAGTTGCTTCTGCTGGTAAATTAGTAATTATAAAAATTTGTTGATCATTTTTATTGATACTATCTGTTTGTGCAGAGCCCTATGAGACGCATGCGAAAATAGTTGGCGGCTATTTGGTAAATATTACTAATGCACCCTATATGGTCTCCATACGCAACCGAGCCTTTCATGAAGAAAAGTTTGGCTTAGGCCATATCTGCGGTGGTACGGTAATATCACAGCGTGTGATTTGCACGGCGGCCCATTGCGTTGCCATGTAAGTATAGTTAATAAGGCTAACTGACTCACTGACGGACGGACAGGCAGGTTATTAGGATCAACGTACAGTAGAGATTTGTATACAGTCCAAATTTGTCTATTTTTTCACCAAATTGGCAGCAAACAACTGTGTAGAAAGGGGGTCTCCAGATGGTAGAAACGTAGACTCATTTTCAAAACCATATTAATAAATAAACTAAAATCTCTCCAACTGCTCCACAGAAATGAGACGCATCCGGTCCAATACAGGGGACCGGAGCACTATGTTGTTGTGGCCGGTAGCAGAATACTGGATCAGGTGGAGACTTCGACCCAGGTGTATTTGGTGCAGCAGATAATCGGACACGATCTTTTTCATCCGCTGACGCTTGAGAACGATATAGCGCTGCTGTTCCTCAATAGCCTAATACCATATCAATATCGAACAATTCGACCATTGCCGCTGACTACGCAGCCATATCCCGAAAACACAATGTGCTTCATCAGCGGCTGGGGCAACAATGCCAGGGAGCTTCGACAGGCAGTGGTGCCGATAGTGCATGACGTTATGTGCAATCTCATCTATATATATCTGCCCCAATCGCAGCTCTGCGCCGGCTGGCTGCAAGGCGGCATCGATGCCTGTAAAGGGGATTCGGGTGGACCACTCGTTTGCCAGGACACCCTGGCGGGCATCATCTCGTGGGGAGTGGACTGCGGTCGCTTTTTTTTCCCCGGTGTCTATACAAATGTTTCATACTTTCTCGACTGGATCAAGTTGGCCAACGGCTCGCTAGACTATTCAAAGTACACGCAAATGCGATGGCTGTCCAACAATTGCAACCGTTTTCATTTCAATTTAAAAGCTTTCTACAGCGTTGTACTTTTTTTAATTATCATACGTCTGGATTGAATTGAATTATATTTGCATATGCTTTTTACAATATATTTCAAGTAGAATGTGCACCATAATTAGAAATTCTTTCTTAACGAGAATGTTTTGTTTGACATCATTTTAAAGCGAGCAGAAAAACCTATTTCAAATTAAAGTTTGTTAGTTATGCTGGCAACACATATTAAACAACCAGTTGAAATTTGAGGTTCTGCTATTAAAAAAATAAAAAATAAAAAGAAAAAGGAAATGGACCTATCCGGTTCTCTCTTTTTCATTCAGCTGTAGCAGCTTTTATTAATACAGCCTGTGCCTTTGGCTCGTATTAAAAAAATAACACACAATTTGTGACTGCAGCTTTGACAGCAGCTCGACATGACGAGTCTAATTGAAGTGTGTACATGGACTAAACTAAAACTTCCACAACAACTATAAATTGCAATAATTGGGATAAGAGCTTGAGTTTATTCGGACAAAAGAGGTCCAGTGCATCTGTTGGCAACCGAGTGTCCTGGCCATTCTCTGATAGTCACGCGTCAATGACCAATGTTGGTCAACTATTATGTGAATCGAGTCTGCAAACTCAATGAATTGGCTATGGCCGCAAGCTTTATTAAAAGGCCGCCATGTGATGAAGTCCTGCCCCCCGCTACACAATCATTCAGCTGATGCTGATGCTGCTGTTGGTTTTTGATATTTTTGTGCCCGCTGCAGTGCACTGTCTGACAGTCGTCTATCGGTTGACTTTCGGCAGCATGCGGCACTGTGGTCTATGCACTTATTTACATAAAGTTGAGTACGCATTTTGGTAGGAGAGCTATTCGTGCACTCGTTACTCAATAATACCATTTGTGTTTCAGCTTTGTAGTGTGCCTGCCTCAGCCTTTTAGTTGACTTAAAAACCAACCAATTATTTGTGAAAAGCCCGCAGGCTGCAAATGTGTCCAGACACTGTTTGTGTCCTGTCTATGCAACAAAACACAAACTAACTCAAAATGGCAGAAAAGGACAATCTGTTCTCATCCTCCGCCGCGGGACATCCATAAACTATGTACCATATCTGCAGTTTCCAGCTTTGCCTCTTTCTCTCTCTTAGTTAAAAAGCGGCGGTGCACTTTAAGTGGCTTTTATGGTGCATGTTGCATGAGATCCTCAACCGAGTACACTCGGCAGTACTCAAGTTGAGTGCTATCGACTTTTAGATACTGCTAATATATGGAACTACTTTTGATACAATCTTATGTGGATTATTATTAAGACCTTTGCTTAAGAAATCCTTTAAAAGTATGCCACATTTATATGTAATGTGATAATGCCATTGCTTTTATTTCTTTCCTTTTTTCTTAAATCATACAAAAAGCAAAACTGAATATAAATATATTCAGCTTTTAAGCACTTAATTTGCATTTGCTCAGAAAACCAACTAGTTTATTGCAGCTCATTGTTTCACACACTCTCAAAAATGAACTCATGCCCCAATCAACCCCTTTCATATTTATAGGGTAAAAAAAAAGCCGTTTGCAAGTTATTGTATTTTCTATCGAGTTTTAGCCAGCACCATCGTCTGCCATGCACTTTAAATAGACAATAAATAAAAAGACCATGCATTCAACAGAGCTAGAAAGAAACGGTGAGCTGAGCGTCAGAATGAGATGGGATATGAAAAAGCAATAATTGCATTTATTATGCTGATAAAAGCAGGGACACGAACAGCAAGGATAACCAACACAATTGCGTGTGCACCCGTGTGTGTGTGTGTGTGCGTGAGCGTGTGTGTGTGTGTGTGTATGTGCGTGAGCGTGTGTCTGTGTGTATGCATTTGTTGAAGTCTCCACATTGTCAGCCATTTTGTGGCGCAACACGAGTCAGAAACTGGCCAGGAACTGAAGCGTATGCTGTGTTTGTTTGCAAATGAATTTAATAACGAAAATAACGCCACTAAAATAGTCGATATATAAACAAAGGACAGACTGCTGCAAGTAGACGAAAATTGCATTATCGTGCATCGAGCTTCTGTTGTTTCCATCCCCAAACACACAGGTCCCATGACCGCACAGTTAATTTTGCAAGCCCAAATTGAGTTAAGAACCGAGCTGTTGTCAATTTAATATAGGTACTCACCTTAAATACCGCCGATGTAAAGAATACGGGCAGCAGAATGAATACTACTCCAGAGAGTACAATCTGCAGATTAAGTTCAGCGACGGGCTCAATTTTCCAGGGTATCAGTGAACAGCCTGTAAATGATAATTGTAAATGTTTATCAACAATAATATTTAAATTATAACTGTACGATAAAATGTTTTCGCAGGCATCTAAACTAAATTCGGGAAAGTTAATATAAAAGTTTCAGCTTAACTCTATAAATAAAATAAATAACTCTATAAATAATTTAAACTCGTAATTATACTTGAGTATATATGTATAATAATAATATTTATCTATTATTTTATTTTAGCAAGGAGTAAAAGAGGGAAACCGGCTGAAATTGAGATCCAGAACCGGAACCCGAAACTAAATTCGGTTCGATTTGATTCGTTGACTTAAATAAGATTGTTGGTTGACAATGGTAACAATTTGGCTTTTAATTATCTGTTTTGAAGTTTCTTTCTCTCCCTTTCTCTACATATCTATCAGTCTTTTTCTCTCTTTCTTAAATTCTTTTAGTAAGTAAACTTGTGAACTTTTAATGGCTTATGCGGACAATTGCGATTTACTTACCGAGGAACCTGTAGGCGCCGTGCATTGCCAAGTAGCCTTGGAAAAGTGTTAGCAGAACGCCGTACCATATTGACCAGAGCGAATTAAGATGCAGATAGCTGCTGGAATCGTGACCAGAATGCTGTAGATTGGTATAACGACTCTGATGGCGTTTCGATTTGATATACTTGGCCTGGAGCTGCTGCTGCTGCTGGCTGAGGCTGTTGCTTGCTGTGGTTGCATTCGTCATCACCGAGTTGCAGATGCTAGAATTAAGACTTCCACCGCCACCACCTACACCAGCACCACCACTGGTATTGGCTCCGTTCTTGCCACCCATTTGAAATGAAGTTGGTTTATCCTGTCGCTTTGTTTGTCCTTTCTAATGCTTTTGTTTTCTCGACACGCTTACGACTCCGTTGCCAGCAAATATTGACAGCAAATTTCACAGCTATTTGTATTGATTTTGTATTGATTTTGCGCGTTGATTTTCTATTTGCTTAAGTGATGCTCATTGTTACGCCCGTTGTTATATGTATTGTTATTATTGCGATTGGTTTTGTTGTAGCCGATATTATTTGCTCGCTGATATGCTTCATTATAGCGCCCTGCGTTCATTGATTGCTGTCGCATTTTTAGCACTGAATATAAATTGCTCTTCTCTACACTATATGGAAGTGTTATTATCCTTGTGATTAGATGTCATATGAGCTGCAATGAGAATGGTTTGAAAATAAATTAGATAATTCGTAAGGCTCACCAGTAATGCTGAGGTTGTTTTATGCTTGCATGTCAAGTCTATAATATCGTAAATATATATCTCAGGCAATAGTTGCACTTTCAGCTTTTTATAACCTGCCCATTAATACATTTACCAGCATAATTACCATCAAATTTAATATATTTAAAGCCGTCTTAGAGTAGGCTTTCTAGTACTAACAACATTTTTAAAATACTGTAACCGAGTGTGAATAAAATGTTTAATTTTTAGTCGAGAAATATTTATATATTTAAAATTTTTGGTTTTTAATTGGATCCAATCAGCGTCCCAAATGATACTAACATTTCTCTAAAATTTAAATCTAGCACAATCGAAACACGAGTCTCTTGTGCTTTAGATCTGAATGCAGACAGCCCAATTATGGAGTGACCTACGTCAGTTCAGCTTAAAGCTGAGCCCACACAGAAGTCACCTCGATTTAAAACTTCTTGAACAAAAGACAAGAGTAGTACTCACTGCTGTCCACTGGATCTGCCTTTCAAGTTCCCCTACTGGAGTATTAAAGGAACATAGCCACAACAAAGATGTCTCCCTGGTAACATAAATATAAATTTGCTGCGAATCTCATTTGTCGTAAAACTCACTTATTACTTGAGGTACATTGTAAATAAAGAAACATATGATGAAAAAAACTCTTATAAGTTTAGTATACTTAGTCGAAAATATTCATTTTTTAAGACTAATTTATTTTATTATTAATTTTAAAACTCGGTTTTATTTATTTTTACTGTTCAGTTTTATTTGCGTAGCAACTTATTCCATTTATTCTTCCCAGTTAACTAACTTCAAGAAATTTGCTTTTCGTTAAATACTTAAATTGTGGATTAAAAAATGCGTTAAAGCTCATATAAATCAGTCGGTAAAGGCGTTGCCAGACTGACAACGTAGTTGTGTGCACCAAGCAATTGTTGCCATGAGGAAAGTGCAGCTGCTGCTGCTGCTGCTGGAATTGCAGTTGACGCAATTAAGGCGTCGCGTATTGGCAAAGCAAATGTTGCCCAACGGGAGCAACTGCTTTCGGATGTATACACACAGCCACACACAAATAGGCACACACGTGTACATCCGTCGAGTCCCAGTTGTCGTCTTTGTCTGACGGTTGCTTTATGTGTCGCGCCTTTGAGCCGCAACATGCATAATTAGAGGCAAACTATAGAGATGGCTACCGTTAATGGCAACCAGGTAAGCCGCATGCATTGCGTGTTCCAACCGGGATTTGCTGCAGGCAACAGCAAAAACAACAATAACAACAAAAGCGAAACACCGCAAACCGTTAACATTTATGAGTAGCTGTGGCTTCCATTTCATTACAAAATGTTGCGTTTTGTTAAACAAACTGCCAGCTGGCCAAAATGTTGAGCCCTCATTTGCAGCTTGTTATGTAAAACAAAACAATTTGTTATTACACATGCAATTAAAAGCTGTAACTACTAATTTTTTCAATTGCGTTGTAAGCCGTTAAATAAATGTAATTAGTAATTGCACACCAGCCTGTGAACCGGGTGTTAACACGTTCGAGTTTCAGTTACTTGCAAGCAGATATTAGAGACATAAAGAGAGAAAATTAATCGTGAAAAACATGTTGTTAAAGTAACCCGATCTTGGTAAACATTTTATATTTTATTTATTTATTTAGTAGTTAAATTTGCTTAAAAGAAAAACCAAACCGAATATTTAAAGTATAAAGTATGTCAACTTTTGTACATTACGAGTTTCCCCCAGTTATATGTATGTAGTTCATTTAAAGACATTGGTTTAATACGCATTATGTCCTCTGTTCAGTTGGGCTCTGTTTTCAATTTGGCAACAAATTTTCATAAATTCGACGTCAGGTTTGGCACACACCTGTGTGTAAACTTCAATTTTAAGACACTCAAGTGAAACAAATTATTTGTGCCTTCGACAGAGCTGCCTCCAGAGAGCCGCAAAGTTTGTTGCTTATTGTTGGCCAGGATACAACGGATGAGATGAGATACATAAAACCAACAGCAGCAGCAGCAGCACCTTCTCTCTCCCCCAGTGGGAAAGCAAACAACGGTAAATGCATATATGTATGCATATCCCATATGTACTCGGGATTGTGTAGTCTTGAGCTCTGTCAACAGTCCGGCTGACAGTCGACTGTCGACTGTCGGTTGCCCGCGTCCCTACTCCCATATCCAGTGATGCCAAGGACTTGCTTCAACATGTTGATATTAATTTTATGTTAATTACAATCTTTACATGTTTGCTGCTTGCTGCTTGCCTCTGACGCTTTTGTGTCCTTTAGCCGTGCGACAGCCATGCGCTCTCGAGCTGTCCTTAGCTCCACGTCCCGCTTTGGCTCTTCGAGGGGTTGGCTCGGTTGTCTTGACATGCTCAGCATCAGATTAGCCTGCCCGCAAAAGTCATAAATGCAGATGCTAACATTTCTTTTGGTTCCCCCCTTGGGGCATTTGCTTTGTTTTACACTAGAACGACAGCTCGCTCCTGCCACCCCCTCCACAACCACCCACTTTGGGCAATTTGTCGCGTTCGCAGGACTTTAACGCAAAATGAAACAGCCACTTTATGGTTTTCTCGCAAGTGTGTGTGTGTATATGTGTGTGTGTGTGTGTGGTTGTGTGTGAAACACTCACTTTGTGTCTTTGCGTATGCTTCTCTAAGTCGTTTGGTGACTCATGGCGTGAATTTAAAATGCGCTTTTCATACCTTTAATCTCAAGTTTTATATTTACGAAGCCTTCATATAAGCAAGCTGTTAACTGTTCATCGCCTGTTCGCACAGACTTGATTTTAACTATTAACTATATAAATCGTGGCATTCTTAACTAAAGTAATTAGTAACTGACACCTAGCAACATTAAGAATAATATCTGCAATATCTTTAAATATTTATTTTATCACTTATCCTGAGTTTTGGACAATTTAATGAGCATCACAGCAACAGATACAATTTTCTTATTTATATTATTATTATAGAATAGAATATTATATTATATGCTTGCAACAGTATTTAATTTCTACACACCACAAGAAAAGCAAGTATTTTCTGCTGTTTCGTTATCTTTCGCAAAGCGCCTGCCTCCACTTTACAGCATTTATCTGGTTGAGAGCACAGTTCTCGCGTGCACTGTGGCCACGACTTGCGACATTGCCTCCATTAGAGGCCACTGGCATGCCAGGCACATAGCCAACATGCCACCAAAATATGCTAAATGGCACTTGAGCTGCTTTTGAAGGGGGGGAGTGCATACCTAGAAGCACTTCTGCATCCCCTTTCACACACACACACACACACACACAGATACTTTTGGCACTGCGTCGTCAAGTGGCTGAAGTCCACTCATTCTAATTTATATGGGAGTAAAAAAATTTGTTTTTTGTTTTCTTTGTATGCTTCATCTGTGTCTTTTTGAAGTTAAATGAAGCTGGCAAAGAACAAAGCAAACACACTGCAATATTGTTGGCTCCTGCTGCACAAAAGAGTCGTTTTCGTTGTCACAGTGATTGCAAGCAACATTGTGTGGCAGACAGGCAGGAAGATAGACAAACCGACAACCGCCAACCGCTGGCATTTTTTATTTTATAAATTCATGTTTATGTTAATGTTTATATTTGCGATTCAAAATGAGTCCATCCCTTGCACATTTTGAGCAGCGCTTGCTTCATTTGCATAATTCGACGACTGCATTTTGTAGCAAAACATTTTTGTGCACTTTGAAATTCGACTGAAGCCAAATTCTTTGACCAAAATCAAACACAACAGAAACCCCCTGTCGAACAGAAAAATCTACATAGGGTGGCTGGCAATGTGCAAAGTTTGTTTAGTATTTATTTTTTTTTTCACGTGACAAGTGCACAGCACCAAAACCACCAGACCAGAGGGACAGACAGAACTCATCTCAAATGTTAAACGTGTTTTTCGACAGAACGAAAGATACCAAAAAAAATAAAAATAAAAATGAAATCGTGTGCATTGCTGCAGCAGCAAAAGTTGGCATGTTTTGGATTGGATTTACACATGTGCCGAGGTAATACGTGTCTCGTACGGCGACGTTTTTCAATTTCCAGCAGCCGCGCACGTGAGACAAAAAAAAAGAAAGACTGAACTAAAAAAGTTGAAAAAGTTGCCTACTATTTGGGGCAGACAATGTTGAAAAACTGCAGCAAAAATACTAAATACTTCTTAAGTGGGTCAGTCAGATAATAACCATGCTTTATTTTAAAGCTAATTTTAGCCCCGATTTTAACTAAACAATAAAATACAAAAATTATTTCATGTGAATGTAGCATGAGATTTATGAACGCATATAAAATTTGTCCACATTGCCAAAAAAAATAAATAACGAAATAAATTGCCAAATGAAAAGCAGCAACGCACGCGAGCAAACTTTTCTGTGCAAAATCAAAACAGTTGCACTCGTTTACCAACACTAAGTAGCAGCCACCCATTAGCCAACACCCAAAACCGTAGCATAAAATGGCCACAAGTCGCATGCCACCACCCAAAACATTCGGCCGCAAGCATCGAAATGCGTTGAAATGCCGCCAATTTTGTAGAGCTCAAATTGTGTTAGACTTTGAACCAAAAAACCACCCCAACATTGGCCATTTGTGGGGTGTACTATACACTGCCACACAGCCAAAAAACTAACCCAAAATAATATACATATATATGTATATACAAATATAAATATATACATAAATATTTATTAAGTAACGGTCAAGTTTTAAAAAATATAGTGAAATAAATTCAAGCATTTTATACAATTTATATAATATAAAATATATTGAATTGCCTGAAAAATAGTGGAAAATAAATATCAAATATATATTTTGTGTAAAATGATGTATAATCATTTATTGTAAAAACGTTGAGGCCACTGCGCAAACTTTTGAAATGGTTCACATTCTCTAAAAACATTATTTAATTATAAGGAGATTCACAAAAAAGTGATTTTTTTAATAATTTGATTTGTTTTATATTTTCAATCCTTTCTACATATTAATTTTTTTTAGTGCATGTTAATTTCATAAGCACACACACGCACACACACACACGCACACACACATACGCACACACACACACACACACACTGTTGACGTTTTTTTTCTTTCGCTTTCGCCTGCATTCCGAGTTAAGCTCGTAAAAACGCCGGGAATTTATCGCTTTTGAGTAGATTTTGGGGGAGAGGAAACAACAGCACTCAAAACGTCGGGGGTTGTTATTGTTGTTGTTTGTTATTGTTGTGTGTTGTTGTTGTGCAATTGTAGTCAGTGGCTTTTGTTGTTGTTGGCTGTAGCTGTTGCATGGCTGAGTTTCGCAGTTTGCCACAGTGTATCGAAATTATTTGAAGCTAAACTTTGGCGTTTAAGAAAAATCGATGAAAGAACTTGCCTTCCCCCATAGGCCAACCCTTGGTGTGCACAGGTGGCTGCACATACACGTACACACATACACAAGTGAAATGGCGTTTGAATGGTTCACGACACGGAACATTAAGCGGCATTTTGTTGTGACCAAATTGTGTTGCCTACTTTCCGGCAAATAAGAGGGGGTGAGTGAGAGGGGGCAGCGCACTTGAGAAAATGTTTTCCTTTCTGTTCAAGGAAACTGCGCACTTGGCAAAAATGCTTGAAAACTGGAAAGCGCTTTGAGCTGCAGCTGATGTATGGCAGCTTTCGATGTATTCAAAGCTGCCACTCATCGCTTTGCTTTTGAACCATTTTTTTTAAGCTTTATTTATTTAGCATTGTTTGTATTTATTTTTTTATGGCAATTTTTTTCTTTTCTGTGAATTATTCGGACTCTGTCGGTTCCGTCAGTTTCACTCGCAGCTCAAATTGGTTTTTTAATTAAACGAAACGAAATGAAATGAACTCTAGAGCTTTTTCCCCGTGAACCCATTTCCCAGGGAGTTGAATGCTGAAAATTGCATTGCCAATGACTCGTGGAAGTGAACTAAATGCTATATAGATTCGCTTGCCTCTTGTTCATTTATATGCCAGCAGCGATGCTTCTAGCCAAACCACATGAAGAGTACAAAACAACAACGCAGTCAGCATGATGTGAAAAATTGCATGTACAAGCAGCAAAAATAAATGAAATTAGAAATCACGGGAGAAACATGCACGACATGAAGTTACCCTATTAATGATTGAATATTGATTTCTGTGTAAATATATTTCTATGTGTTATTTCATTAAACCTATGCAGAGTGCACACAACACATAAAATATTAATCCTATTTTCCAACCTGAAATCGTGCATGACATGTATACTATAAACATATGTATTTACAGCTTGATCACAATATATATTTCATTAAGGTTTGTTATCTTAAATAACGTCTTTATTTATTTTCAGATCATTCTTAAAAGTTTACAGTATAATTATATTACATGAAACACAACGTGTACAAACTGACTTTAAGAATATGGAAGTTATCCGAACAAGTCCTCTTACTTTAAGTTGGGTATCTGTTCTTAATTAAAGTGATCTGGAATATGGTAAAATATATTGATACCTTCAAAACATTGAGATTTCTAGCATTCGTACGGTCTGTTTTACTGATGGACTTAAAGTATCTGTAAATGATCTAACAGATCTCTGTAGAAGTTACCCCTTAAAGAATGAAATCAAATGCTTTGCAGACCCGCATTCCACAACTTTTAAAAGAAAGGGTGTAGTGAAAACAAAGCCATTTAACAAATCCAATGCAGCAGAGCGCGCTGGTGAGTAGTTAAGTTAATTAACCATATTTATTGTTTGAGTCAACTCAACGCTAGAATTAGATTAAACTCAGACAAAATAAAAACTAAGTAAAATACATTTTACAATTACGATTTAATTATATCAAAGTAACCTTGTGAGACAATAAAACGTCTAAAGTAGTAATTGAAATCGAAAATTGAAATGAAACTGCAAAGGAATGAAGGGTATTCCTAAAATTAATTCAGTTTATAGCACGAGCAATGGCAAAAGGCAAATATTTATATGGCATTTGATTCGCAATTGTAGGCAACATGGCTGCAATTAAAATTGAAAACAATGGCCAAGTTGTTTGCACATCAATCACTGAAGGAAAGCAATCGCTTTTCCGGGTCAATATGCCCGTTAACATATACGGGGCGTATGAGCGCTGTTAAAAGCATAGGCTTTGTCCTGATTAAGCCGCGTTGATATTGCCTGTCAACTATTTTAATTGATTTTATATTGAATGTGCGAGATTTTGAGCATATTGTGGCTACATTGATTACAACAACTAAGTGGAAAATATGAAAATCGAATTCGATGCAGTGGCAAATAAGCTATGAATTATTTGGTACATGTCTGAATATATTTGTTGACAGCAACAGCAGCAATAACAACAATGTTAACAACCATGTGATGTGTTTATCGTCTACAATTGAAATCTTTTCAAATATGCAAAACATGTTTTAGTGCAGAAATAAATTGGAAAATTATGTCATTTATTAGACTAGGCAATTAGGCAACACTTTGTGGCTACAAAGTGGGCGGGCTGGTCAGCATGTCGTGGACAGCAATCAAAATTAAACATCGGCAAGAAACGCTCCCTAATTTAAGTGTTTCTCATAAAAGCAAGACGCAAAGGACCAAAAACCGCAACACTATAAAGATATGCCAAATGACAAGCTGGCAGTTGGACAAGACAACCGCACAAATAAAGGAAACGTTGAATTGCGAGCTATTCAGAAGTACACATGCCAGAAACATTGAGACAAGACAAAAGTGGACAGCAGTTTTCAATTTCACTTAATGTCCGTAACTTTGAGCGCACCGCAATAATGCGAGAAAAGCGAAATACGAGACAGAAATCATAAAATGAAATGTGAGCACACAAAACCAACAAACAAATAAAGCAACAGCAGTAGCAATTGATCCCTTCTTCCATTCCCGCTCTAACCTTAGTGCCAGGCTGCTCTTGGTCATATTAAACGCAAGATAAAAACAACGTTCCAAACTGATGCCGAGCAAATAGCAAAGTGGATTGCAAGTGCGAGCGAGAGCTGAGTGGTGCGGAAACCACAATTGGCAGCTGCTGCACTCTCGTCCAGTCAGCAAATCAAATGCGAGACTGCAGCTGAAGCATGGGGTAGATGCAACCCCTTGGCTTGCCGCATGAATGCCGATAGTTGTCAAAGATTATGACACGGGCATTCCAAGCAAAAGTCCGCTTGGCAAAGCGACTGCCAAGAGGAAAGAAGGTTCATAAACTTTCAAGCAATGCGCATATGTGCATAAAACTCATATGGCTGATGCGAGCACTGAAACTAGGCCAAACGGCAGAGTAACTTCAGCAAGCAATCCAAGGCGCAGCACTTATTAAATTCGGGTAGACAAACACATACATTTGTCATGCTGATGTATGGTTTTTTAGAATATATTACTGAGTTATTAAACCAATATTTTAATTTATTTTTGTTATTATTAAATTAAATATATAATACAATTTGAAATAAAAATTAAATAAAAAAAGAATGACTTTGGTATCTTGAGGTATAAATTCAAATCTTAATCAATATAGTATCAATCATATAAAAATGGCAAAACTAAAAAATATGAAAATAAATCTTATTTCACAAGAAAAGATGCAACGAGAAAAAAAAATATCAATTATTCGACAGCAATACAAAAAAAAATCTAATTAGCAATATTTACCAAATTCTAAAAAGTTCTTATTTTTACTTTGTATTTTGAAAAGGCATTCATGAAAGCAAACTACTTCCTGGCTATAAAAATGTATGCCTCAAAAAAAATCCATAAAAAATTATTATTGCTTTGCTCTCTATATTTCTCTCTCTCGCTCTCCCTTCCCCTATCTATCGATACTCGATATTTACACACTAGCATGGAGCATCGCCATAAGCATCGGCTTCTGCATCGCTTATCTACTTTAGCATTCACAGTTATTGGCAATGGACGGGCTTCAGCTGCGTTGATGCTGGGCTGTCTGGCTGGTAAAGCGCCCATATAAGCCACGATTATTAAAAATTGAAAATACTTTTGCCAACGGGGAAGTCACTTACTGCCTTACTGCCACGCAGCCAAGGCAAACTTTTTGATTGCAGTTTATGCATATGAATGAAGTTGTTTGGCTTTTAACTTTGCCAACAAGCAAAAGAACAAGTAACTAAAAAATAAAAACATTCTGAAAAAAGAAAGACAAAGTACAGAAAACTGTTGACAACTTGCATTGAAAAAAACCATCCACAAAGCAAGCATTGCTAATAATTAAATTTACGATACGAATTGAATAGTTGGCAAGTGAGCAGTCAAAGAAGGTAGGGGAAACTGCATATTAAAACATGGTGCAGCTCGGCTAAATTGAGGATAAAAATGCATTATTCATTCGGCCAAACATTTTACCAATCCAACCCCTCCGCACCTCAAACCCCTCGGAGCTAACCATTAGGCAATGCATCAAGCGTAAAATGTAAACTGAAATTTTGTGTTCAACAAATGTTGACAGCGTCGCGCGGCCAAGTTACGGTTGCAGAAACACGCACCTCCATTAGACGACTCAGGAGACCGGACTCTAGTGCCTTGAGTCCGGATGAGTCGAGTTGACAGCTGGCGCTTTTGCTGTCGCTGATGGAGAAAGAGATGCGAAACTACGAAGTGACGCAAAGTTTAATTAAAATTCAAGCAGAGCGAAACAAGCACAGAAACCAACAACAGCAAAAACAATATGCGTCTAAAAAACAACTGCGTAAGCTTCAAATTAGTTTTACATAAATTTACTTGGAAAAGTTAAAAAATAAGTTTTCCTTTCATAATATTGTTCGCATAATTAGTTTCCATAATGCTTCATATTTTTCGCATATCTTACCTATCGAATGGGTGAGAAAGAAGGAGACAAAGAGAAATGAAAATGAAGTAAGGAAGGGAAAGTGAAAGGCTGGAGATATGAAAGATTAGAGTAGAGAATGTAAAAAATGGAAATGGCATGTAGAACTGGAAAAAGCAGTGGTAGTAAAAGAACATATTGAACGAATTCTAAAGTACTTAAAAAAGCACTTACTAAAAGATTCAAATATTTATTAATTAATAAATGTAGTCCTTAATAATACTTAGAGACAAATTAAGAAATAAAGAATTACTAAAGTTTTCAATAAAGTACAAAATCGTTAATAACCAAATAAATAAGCAGTGAAGTCATAACTAACAAACAATACATATGAAGATATAAACAGAACAAGAATTAAGTATTTAATTTGAAAGACAACCAAGCCTGTAATTAAAGAAAGGAATTAAAAATGTCAATTGAAAAATTCCAAACTCTAAAAAAATTCAATTAACACAAAATGTAAAAAAGTTAAAAGAGCAATTATCAAATATAGGAGATGTGAATTAATAACTACCCGGAAAGCAGCTCCATTATGCCCTTTCCCGTGGACAACCTAATATGCATATTGCTCATTGAAATTATGCTGCTTATGATATGCTCGAAATGGAGAAACCCTCAAGCGAAAGAAATTCACTTGATTCACTTAACGTTGAGGTTCTGTGGCATAATTTAAAGGGCCCCTTCCGAATTGCCGCTTCGCTGGTCCCACCACTTGAGGCGTCGGCTCGAGTCAATTTCTTGAGTACAAATTCCACTTGGCCTTATGAAAATTAGATGAAGCTAAATCTTAAACTCAACCATATGCGCGGCGACTGCAAACATCCTTTTGAAAGTGCGAAAGTTAAGTGCCGTTAACGTTGATATGAACTGAATGAGTCATGAGTTTTTTCCCCTCATGTAGCACATAATTTTCTTCAACCAAAAAGAAGAAAAGAAATGTGATTGAAAGTGCGCCCGAGCAAAGTTTTTTGTTTGATACTAAGAGTTTTTGCTGGAAGAGTTTATGAAAAAAAAAAATAATAATAATAAAAAGTGCTTAAGTAGGAGCATTCAAAATGCAGACGCTTAAGGCAGACAAATTTTAGCGTCTTATCGGTGGCCCATTGTGATAAGTAAATTTATAGTCCACACTTATACACTCAAGCGCCCACACACTAGCACACACCACCCATTGGGACACATACAGAAAGTAACACGAAGAGACGCAGGTTACACAGAAAATGGATGCTGGTGGTGCGGTGAGGGTGGAGGGTGGTGGGGTTGGATAGATGCGGCCCATGTCGTTATGGTAACATGAAGCTTTTTTGGGGAATCACAGCTGGCAGTTGAAAATAACACTTATCGCCAGAACGCACAGGCCAGAAGTGGGCAGGCGGGCTTAAAGTGTGTTTGCCAACGAATATAGATATATATATATATATATATATATATATATATAAGATCTGTGCTTTTTATTGGATTTTGGGACACACACACAGAGAAAGTGATACATATATGTAACGAGAGAATGAGCAACTTCTTCTCGTTTGTAGATTACTTTAAAACTTAATCCCTTCTTATTGAAAGCCAAACGAAGGATATTCGGCTGCATCTTTAGGTTACACCATGTATGCTTGTGTATTTAAGTTCTTGTTTGGGCGTTTGGGTACGTGTGTGTGTGTGTGTGCTTGTGTATGTGTGTGTTCTTGGCACGTGCTTCTTAGAAAATAGCTCCATTTTGTTGTTCGGCAACGGGTTGAACGTTCCGGCCTAACGCATTGAGCAATTTATGACTTGATTACAATGAACATATTCATCTCCCCGACTCCCTTGTCCGGAGGGCTCCAAAACAGCGGTTCGCATTTCCATTTGCATGGCTATAAAACGTAGCGTCTTCTTCAACTTTGACTGCCGACGCACTGCTTGCCAAATTGCAAATAATATAATAATAATAATATGATAGACTTTTACATAAAAACTGAAACTGGGTGCGGTTACTGAGTAGAGATTGGTTCAGCAAAAATAAAAAAAAAAAGCACAGCATTAAACGTGAGTACAACAGCGACAACAATTCAATTTAACGCTTCATTGAAGTCAATACCGCATGGGCTTCACTTTATTTATTAACTTTTTTTGTGTTTTATAGAAATTTATTGTTGTGCGCGTGTTAAATTGATTTTTTCTAAATTTAATGTATTTGCTTAATGTGCTCTGTGCCTGTGTGAAGTCAAAAAACTTTAAGAAGAGCCACTGCGAAGGCGAATACTTAATATGAGTGAAAGCTTTTGATTTTAATTTAAAATATAACAATTTCAAGTGATTGATGGCTGACTGACAGCCTGCCGTGATTGACTTGCTGACCGACTGCTATTCCTTGCTGTACAGCTTCAACAAATAAAGTAAGTAACTTGCTGAAACCCTATGAAAAATCCAACAAAATACAATATAAAAATGAAAATGTCATGTACAAAAATTACAATTCAATTGCCATCAACACATGCACATGTGGAAATGCCTCGCCCAAATGAACGCCTCAGCTGTAGACTGCGACTCATGCTCATAAATCTAACTAAAAGCATTACTCATACAACACACACAGACGCATACTTGCGCATAACAGCAATCTAATAAGCAGCGCCTACCTCTGTGCGATGCTTTTTCCTAGAATTAGAGCAGCTGCAAAAATGTTTGGCAAACCAAAAACAAAAAAAAAAATAAAATAAAATAAAATAAGTTGCCACAGCTTTGGTAGTGTCATTTGAATTTCTGCGCAAATTTCTTTTACCCAACTCAGAATCTTGTTTTAGTTGTTGTTGTTGGTTAGTCGAAAATGACGTGACATGCATAAATAATTGAGCTTTGCAGCAAAAACAACAACAACAGCATTTATAACAGCAGCAGCAAAAAGGCAAACAAACAAAGCCAACGCCAAGCGGAAATGAAATATGGCGAATGGCAAAATGGCGGCACGACAGTCGCCATATTGAGCTGAACATATGAAATATTTATTTGCTGCCATATGGAGCAGCAGTAGCAACCGAGAATAAAGCAAATTATAAGGAGAACGACAAAAATCTATGTATATATATTTACAGCAAATAAGAAATACAAATACTATATATACGTTTGTATGCATTATGGGCAAAGGTTAAAGTTAATACACAAATTCATTCTTATCGATCCCACTGAAATCAGGACTGTCAGCAGGTGAAAAAGGTTAAAAACCATTTGAGTGATTCATGAATGGCAATTAATCAGACAAATGGTAAGTGTGCTGCCATTGTTCTGGCGACATCAGCAATAACATTAAAGGCTTCAATCAATTCAAATGTCAGAAAGGAACAATGCGAAATGCTAAACTCAGCATTTCTACTAAGAACCGCAGTTAATATATATAATATTAAAAATACTTGTTCTTTATTTGTAAAATTGTAATTAATATTTAGCCAGTTCATGATAAATTGTTCACTGACTTAATTCTCATTGATTTTATAATTGTAATAAAATAAGAAAGTTAAAACTCCGCTTGCTTATTGAAACGAAAACTGCCCTTTAACTATTATATATTATATTATTATATTAAATAATATTATAGATATAAATTTATCTATATGCCTAAGAACGATAATCAGAAACTCCATAATAAAGATTAAATATGCTAATCATTGACCACAATTATTGGACAAACTAAAGAACAAAGTATCTATCATCAGTTATAGATACTTATATATCCCACAACAGACTCATTTAGCACCATACTCATAAAAGCGTCTAAAGTATAAAGTTATTATAAATTATATTCTCTGCCTTTTCTTCTTAATTATTTAAGTGCAGCTCATTCTTTAATTCTTTATTTGAAGTTCTCCTTGGATCCGACAAATGTACGTTATTTTATTTGTTTTGTCGGTCAGTTTGTCAGTTTGTCGAAAAGTTTGAAATAGTTTTTGTTCTTGCTAGATAAATTTGTTATATTTTATAAACTGTGCCGAACAAGGGTACACCGGTTTTTTTCGGGGGAGGTAATAATTTATAGGCCAGTTTATGACTTCGCTGCAAACAGGAACAACTTGGCGATGCTCAATTTGTGCAGGCATTTTGTATTATTAATGGTTGTCGTTGTTGAAGCTGGCAACTGGTTGGTTTTCAATGGATTCTCTTTCACATAAATGGAATTTGTGAAAATGCATTTCTATTTGTCGAGAGCCCGAAAGGTTTTGCTTTAACTTCATTCAATTGTAGTGCGCAGATTTTGGTTTGCTTTTGCTGTGGTGACACATGCTAAAAATTCAACTGCTATGAAACAGGAAACGAGCAGCAGCAATAACAACGACAGCAGCAACAACAAACACTGCAATGTACAACAAAAAGAAACGTCAACCATTTTGTGGGCAGTTTGTGCACTCAACTGTACCATCTGCTGTCCATGTCTCCACTGTCAGTACGTCTTCCCCGTAGTCCGTCTGTTTGCTTTTGTTATGCTGTATATTTTATGACTTGTTATTGCAGCGCCCCTAAGGCCCCGACAGCCAAGCCTGGCCAAGCCTTAGAAAAGTTTTTGCATTGAAATTACAAAAAACCAACTTTAAATGCCCTGCAGACAAAAAAGGGGGTTTTAGTTTTCAGCTAATATCAACCAAAAATCATAGTTCGTATTTGTATTGTAATGCAATGTTTGCATATTTTATACAAACTGTGGACTTATATTGTGGCACATAAACTGAGTCAATTATGGCACTTACTGAAAATATTGTTTAATTCTTAAACACGATTTTGAGTCATTCATTTTAAGGCAATAGTAATCATCTAATGAAAATATTAATGAATCAAAATATTTCTATATTCAATGCTAGTATTTGAAGTAGTGAACTATTCTGTACTACACTAAAAGGCAAATTTGATTAATCACGAGATCAACTAGATAAGAAGCCTTGGTTTATACCTTGCTACGAATATTTAGGGTAACATAAAGTCAATCAAACATTAAACTGTGACATATTCACTTACTTGTGCCACATTCGTCTTGCTAAGTTTCCCTTTTGCAACTTGCGTTGGTCTTCATTTTAAAAGCTACGAATTTTTACTATATTTGTGCGACAGCAAAAAGCAGCAGACCCAGAAACCCAATAGCACTTTAGCAGTTTGTATGAGAAAAAGCGAAGAAAACACAATAAGAAAAATAGAGCTGTGAGGATCTACCGGCTAAGAGTGTTCACCAAGTGTTAGTAGGCGTTGTTTCTTGTTGCTTTCCACTTTTGTTAAAAGATTTTTACCTTTTCGCCTAGTTTTTAAAACACAGGAAAGAAGTTTTTCTTGTATTCCGTTCGGTTCCCCGTTTTGTTTACGGCCAAATACAAAACAATGGCATTTTTACACATGAACGCATTTCAGGCAAGATTTCACTGCAGATTGTTGTGTGCTGTTGTTGTCTTTGTTGTTATTGTTGTTGACAACATGACTTCAACTTGAAGTTTGAAACTGCTCTGCTACTGCCACTACTCAGCTTCCGACTCGGACTGGAATTTGGACTCGTATTGCATATTTAATCCATTTGCTGTAGGTCTTATTCTACGCTGCTGACTAACTTCCTGCTGATACTTAGATCATTCTTTAACTATCCAAAAGTGAAGTATTGTTGGCATCTGGGGGCAACTTCTTCAGCCATTGATGTTTCCACTACTGCTGCATCATTTCAATTGGTCAAATCATTCGATTCATTGGCTCGCTTCAAGCTTGAAGCTCTTCGCTGGCCGTAGTTTGCCGTTCGCATTAGTAATACAAATTGTACTGGGAAAGTTCAACAAACTGCATTTAATCTGGAGCACTCCAACTAAAACCCAACACTCACACAGCAAGTCCCCAACAGACTTTGAATTAAAATAAAATAAAATAAAATGGCGTCGGCAGCCATTTTGTTTGCTTTTGTTGTTTATTTTTTTTTAGCAATTTAGCCATTTTGCGCTGTTATGTCACTTAGCTTCATTGTCCTGAGTTATTTTTGTTATTTTCACTCAATTTAAACTTTGCGTTTACGTTTAGCAACCAAAAATAATACCCTATTTTATTTTATCACACGTATAATTTATAATAATGTATACTTTAGCTTGATTAGGGATCGCATTTATATACTCAACACGGCACGAAAACTAAAGAAAAACTCTGAATGGCAAAAAGGCAGACGAGAAATGCAAGTTTCTAAACTTCCAAATTGATTTTATATAATTATCGGCTTCCATTCTTGATGGCAAAAATTATATGTACATGAAAATAAGAAAATACATAAAAAAAATAAGTGCAATAAAAAGAGCAAATTTGGAACATTATTAATAATTTCCCATATGGTTGTATAAAGTGCACCACAATTCAAAATGTCGATAATTAATTGAAACTCCCATTATATCGAATAACCTACATGTATTAAATTCTCAATAATTAATTTTATAGTGCATATCACTTGAAAATTAATGGTGTTGCCTACCATAAATTATGGCATCTGAAATTGTATGCCATTAAACTTAACTAAATCCCATGTTTAATATTAAATGAAATGTACGACATGACATGAGTGGTTGACTAATTAGCCTGCAATTAACGAATTCAGTTACAATCGTAGCCATTAAAAAATTTATTTAAAACAATTCAGATTTAAAATTTAAAACATACCGTGGCACATAAATTGTTCAAACAGCACTGCAATTTTACGATATACTGAAAATAAAAGAGGCAGACGTTAAAATATGTTAAAATTTATTACTATATACAGTATATATATATACATTTTTCTAACCCAACTGGAATGTACAAATAAAAAATAGATAGAGACCGATTGATTGGACCCAATTAAAATGCTAAACATCAGCCGATATCTCAAAGCTGCCTCGACTGGGAGTTTCCATTTAATGCCTATGTCAATTATATTTATTGACCTTTTCTAGTGTCAAAAATGGCATCATAATCAGAACAGTAAATGGAAGAAAGGAACAGGAAACACACAAATAATAATGGTGGAGCTAATGCTCACAAAACGGTGGGCACGGAGGACACTTAAGGCTGCCATTAGAAGGAATACGCTGGTTACAATTTATGGGCCAAGGCGCTAAATCAAAAACTTTATGAAATCGACATAAAAAGCAGACCTCTTCACATTGTATACTTTTGTACATATTATACACGATGCTGCGAAACGAAGCGTTGCAAAAAAAAAAAAGAATGAAATCTCTCTGTGTCAGTCACACTGGTGGTGGGTGGTGGTTAGTGTCAGACACTTGCGACTGGAGGCCACTTGGGCTGCCTGTTTCATCAAGTTAAACTGCTGACAGCTGAAATATGCTGTTCAATTTGTTTCAACATTTTATTTTTCATCCTCTTTTGGCCCCCATTTAAAATGGTATAAAATGGCGGTTGACATTTGACATGGCTCTGGTAACCCTCGTGTCTGGCAAACCAAAAGTGAAAACAAGTAAGTAAAATAGCTGATATTGAATACTGTTTGCTTTGTTCTGAGCCCTAATCAACTGAAAATAAATATCAATTTTTATCGAAAGCCATCCATTTTTGTTACATTTTGGCTGTAGAAACAATTGTTAACTGCGGGTTTTCTACAAATTAATACCCTTCAGAGGAAACAAGGCAAATGTACAACGTATTGGTTTGAACTTGTCTAACAGCTTGTTAAATGGTAAGAAGCTGGCTTAATTGGTGTATTTTTAATATAGTTCATTGATTATATTTATTTGATTATTTTGCAATTAACCGTTACAGTCTTCAAACTCGAGACCGATTGGAAACTTTGTTTAAGAAATCTACAAAAATATTGAACTCATTTGTATGTAGATGAAAAATATATATACAAATATTAAATAGCTTAATTTTTCTATACTAACTGAATACAAAAAATTAAACTGATAATTGATTATTTTCATACCTCGACTGCAATTTCAACAGATTGTCACATGTTATTTATTAGCAACTTGATAAGAACAGATAAAAATAAATAATTGAATAATTAATGACATTAATTTAGAAGATAAATTTGCTCTTTCAAGTAGATTTTGCTATCACTCTCTAGATATAGATGGAATTTTTGGTTTTTTTTAAATTTGCTAAAGCAACACACACTTAAACACTTGTGTATGATGAACTGTGTAAGGCTGCCTTCGATTTGTTTGTATTTTAGTGTGTTCTATTTCTTTGGTTTTTTAGGATGCAGAAGGGAATAAGGAATCAATTCAAGTGGGTCAAACAAATGCTTGAAACTCAATAAATATTGTGATTTCATTTGTTAGATGTGTTTGGGTTAACATTTTTCAATGTGTGTGTATTTGGGCTATTTTTATACTTGTGATTATTAAGGGATGCCTGCTCAAACTGTTGGCAATTATAGAAAGTAGGGCGTGACATTTTGGTTAGGTATGACACGCTCGTCATCTGACATCGCTAGAAAGATATGCTTAACACGCTCCTGAGCTGTTCGAAAGCTCAGTATGGCGGCCACATTGGCGCAACGATAACAATAGTTGGGTGCAGACCACACGGTGACTAGCTTTCCATCGAACATATACTTGAGTCCCTCGTCGACCAGCTGATGGGCGCGACAGATAAGACTGAGCTTATTGATGGCCATAAAATCGTTTGTCACGTTGCGCCCAAATAACCAGCCAGCGCCGCGTGGACTCTGATCCCAAGCCTCAATATTCTCCGGATCGGACCAGACCAGATCACAAAAGGCACCCTTACAGGGTATTTCAGAATTGCGATCGATGGTGCGTATTTGATCCAGAGTCACAATCTCCGGACTGAGTCCGCCGTGCACACAGAGCACCTGTTCGTCAATGACTGCAGTAATGGTGAGCAGATCGAATACTTTACAGCAATATTTCCAACCATTTGAATTGCCATACTTGCTGAAGCATTCGTCAAAGAAGCCATACACTTTGGTGATCTGCCGCGTCTCGTGATTGCCGCGCAACAGCGTTATTCGACTGGGATAGCGTGCCTTGAGAGCCATCAATAGTGTAAAGGTTTCCAAACTATAATAGCCACGATCCACAAAATCGCCCATGAATATATAATTAGTGTTGGGCACATCGCCGCCGGTACTAAACAGATTCCGCAAATCGTAGAATTGTCCATGTATATCCCCGCAAACGGTGACAGGTGTGCTAACTGGCTGCACATTACTCTCTTCCAAAAGTATGTCGGATACCATTTCACACAGCTTACGCAGTTCATTTTCCGGCAAATACTGACACTTCTGCACCATCTCAATCCACTTGTCAACATCACCCATTATAAGCTTCACAATTGTCACTCAATACTGCTGATAATCGAATATTTCGTATGCCCGGCAGATGTAAGAGACAATATTTCTATGTATTCGCCGCTTTTTAATACAACATGCCCTGAAATCTATGCTAACCTGATTTCTTATTTTTTTTCAATAAAAATAGTCAATAGTTAGTTATTCTATCAATTTTGAAATGTTTGCTAAAAGCTAACAATCGTTAAAATTAATTTTGCTGCTTGGGCAAAGTATAATCAAAATTATCTTTTTGGAAAATGAGTATATTTTCACAATATTATTTTGATATACAACACAATTCTTCTTTTAAATTTAATAAATTGTTGTTTGTTAATTTCAATTCAGAATGTATAAAAATTCCTTTGTCTGTGTGCAAAGCAGATACAGAGAGGGGTCACTGTCCCACTCCCCCCACCCATCACGTGCACCGAACTTTACATAGGCGCCTTTGCTCACGATAAGAACATCTGAAAGATAAGACTTAACTTCAGATGAATATCCTAAGAACTTTAGGAAACTTTTAATGATTTGATTATGATGTAAGAAACGTGTTCAAGATGCAGAATACCATTCTGCCATTACCAGCTTTCACATCGCTTTTTCAAAAACAAAGCTACGCGCTACGTTGTAAGCTGCATGTTAACAAGAGTTGTAAACAACCAACCGAATTTAGAAGCCTTCGGCTACAAATTATTTAGAAATAACAGAGATAAGATGTTTGTATTTCTTTTTTAATTCGAAATCCACAATTATTCTTTTAATTCATTGTATAATAAGAGCAACATTGTTTTATTTAATAGCGTGTTAATTTTCACGAATATGTTAGTATATCTTCCAGAGTGGAATTTAATCGTGTTGAAAAACAAACAGTTTTTTTTTTATTAAAAGATAGGTTGAAGCAAGTTAGGTACATGTTAGTGACAGTTGCCTAAGTTTAACAAAGAATGTCATCAGCTTAAGCGAAAGCATGGCAAAAACTTGATCTTGTGGCTGCCGTAGAAATAACAGTGACACCAACAAAAACAAAAACAATAATCGCCAGCTGTCACCACCATTATTATGCGAGATTGCATAAGGTGTGGCATATGCTAAGATTATAAGACTTCAGACCAAAGACATCATCAACGACAAGAACAGCAACAAAAGATGCCATCCTTGGTGGCCTTTGAAGCTGTGGAAGTCAACATATTGTAAATCCAGGCAGTTCCTCAACGTCAGGTGTGAAATTAAAGCAATTTGCTCTGAGAGATCCACTCAAAGCTACAATTCAGAGATTAACTTAAAGATGCCAAAATTTGTTCAAGTTTTTGGCCTGCCACAAATATTGCCCGGTAATCTAATTAATTTCAAGCACACATAAACTTTCAGAAACTTTCAGAACTTCAAAGTCGATTAATTTCTTAGCCGTATTGGGGGAGGGGGATGGATTTTGCTTGGTTCTCTGCCGGGAATCTATTAGGCTGTAAAGTTGTCCCGTTGCAGACACGCACACGCACACATTGATTAATTTTAAGACAATAATCATAAAGGCGTTGCCCACCTGACCACAATTTGTTGGTCTCCTGCACAGAAAAAGCACTTCAGGCACTGCTGCCATTGTATTCAAAACGCACGTGCCTCTTTACATGTATAAATTTATATATTTTTGGTATAGCATACTTTGAAGCGTCTTCAGTTTCAGTTAACCAAAGCACGTTGTTCAAAGTCTTTTGGCCTGAAAGAAGTTTGGGCTTAGTTAATTCGTTGGCTTCCATCGCACATTGCAACTTTAAGCAAGCCAAAGGCAAAGAAACTTAATCAAACTTGCGTTCCGCTTTTGCTTCTTTCTCTTATTGTTGCTTTCGTTGTTGTTATTATTGCGTCTTGTTGGAAAGTTTGCTATTCGTTGGCTTTTTCTGTACCGGCCGAGCCTGGCACGCAAGGATTCGAGACTAGCGGCGGCGTCGTTATCTCGTTTAGTAGCAAGGGCCAAAAAAAATATCCCACCTGGCAAATAAACTTGCACCAACTGGTTTGCGTGTTTGCCTGTTATTTATAATATGCTTCATAACCCGTTAGAAGGGGGAACTTGACCACACTTGCAGGGCGCAGGCAAGTTGGCAAAAATTTAACATTTCAAGTTGCACCATCTCGACTTTTTGGCCAGCTCGCTGCAGCGTTTAACTTTTAATTGGATTTAAGTTGATTTTATTTTAATGCTGTTTCACTTCAGTCGCCGCTGTTGTAGTTATTGCGGCCGTGGGCAATACAAGCGCATAATTACAACAATTATTTCCACTGAGTGACCACCATTTATTTACATTTTCCCTATTTTCGCATTAGCATTTAAGAGTTGCTCGCATAATAATCATCATTTAATTATACTTTAAGCGCGTATTTTGATTCGTTGATTTTTCAAAATACTCTTCACTTGTTTAATTAGCAATCTGAGCTTGTAAATTGGTTATCATTAAAATCTGGAAAGTACCATCATAATATATGCATGCCGTTCATGATAGTTGAATTGAAACCTGCATTTAAATATATTTCATGACACCATGTGATAATAATATGATTTATTAAAAGTGACATACATAGATTGCCAGGTAATTGAAATGACATTGTCACAACTTTAAAAGTTCGTTGACAAGTCGAAAAAATAAATTAAAAATGTAATTGCATAAAAATAAAATCACATTATTTTGAGATTTTATTTAAAATATAATTTAATTTAACTTTCGAGCAATCAATATGATGGTTGATGGGCACAAAAAAAATTGCATCGTTGTTTGTAGTTGAGTATTCAATTTGCAAATAATAACTTTATTTAAAAATGTATATGCTTTTCAGGTACTTACTATACTCACATACTTATATGCATATACCTTATGCATAAATAAAATCTGAAATTATGTTTATTTTACAAATGTGACTCTTAAAACCAGTATTCATAAGAAATTTAGTTAAATGCATAGTAAAAACGGCATTACATCTAAAGCGTATGATTTGCATCACAATCCATAAACTCAAAAGAGATTTCAGTTTAAATATAACGCGCATAATTTGCCTTACTTCTTTTCCTTTATTTATTATTTCATAAAATGCTTTCATCAAAAGTATTTACAAAGGTTTTTAACTCTTAACACATTCTTGTGCATAATGTTTGAATTAAGGTCATTGCATTTAAGGATTAAAAGGCAGAAATGTTTTGCAAGAGCGTTAAGCTCTGCCAGCAAAATAAATTCCATGGCAAAAATTTCCTTACAAGCAAAATTCCAGACACCACAAGAAAACTCCCAGCCACACACACACCCGCACACCCCAACACACACACATAAAGAAAAAGTGCCCCAGACTCAAGAAGTTCCTTCATTTCCGTATCACATTCCTAGCAGGCATCAATGTAAACACATTCAAAGCTATCAACAATTTATCACGGCAACTGAACGAAATCTCATTTGCAAAAGGGGAAAAAAGTTTTGTGAGCCGCGGGCAGGGGAAATCGAGACGTCGCAGTGATTGTCAAACTGTTCAGCGGACGCTGGCGCTGCTGCAGCAAACAAAGAAAACAACACACCAAGAAAGAGTAAGAGTAAAAATAAAACGGAAGCTGCGACAAGCGAATTTTATGTTTTGTGCCCAACACAACAAAAGGAAATACGAGATGAAAAAAATAAAATAAAATAATGTGAAAAACGCAGCAGTTGTGCAAAAAAAGGGTTTGAAGCTATCCCAAATTTTTTAGGCAAATGGAAATAAATAAGGAAATCTCGTTTATATTTGGCCTAGCTAACAATTGTCATAGGAGTAAGGAGCACAAAGTGCTTTCAATTTCACAGCAATCCATATATCAAAACCAAAATATATATTTGCTGCCGGCACAATATTCAACATTTTGATTGCCTCAGCGTCTGGCTGCATGCTTTAAATTGTACTGCCATTAAACAGTAGTCGGCAGAGGCACACAAAACACAAGCGAAGCCATCGCATTTTACTTCTGTTTCATTTATGAGGAAAATGAACAATAATAAATTATTGTAAAAACCAAAGCAAAAATCAAGCGTGGAATAGCAAAAACAGCAGCCAAAGGAGCGAGAGACACTCGCCGGAACTCACCTAAGTCCGATGCTACTAACTCATTCTGTTGCCACAACAAGAACTGTTGCAAAAAAAACATTAGCATAAACAGTACACAAACATTTTCCAAGCCATGCGAGGACTGTTCTGCGTGACTGTTGTGTGTGTGTGTTGTGGTGTGCCGTGTGCGTCTCTATATGTGTGTGGTGTGAGAAAGAATAATGGAGAGGGAGCCGAGCGAAATTACATTTGTTGTCCGTGTCTGTGGCTGCACTTGCCAACAGAGACTAATAATGACGTCTGTTTTAAATACGCTTATGCATAAGTTCTGATAATAAATTTAAAGAGTTTTTGTTATTAATACGATTGCTCTATGATGAATCCCGAATTTTAGCCTTAATGCGTAATTCGCTCCAATTCGGAATATTTCGGTCTACATAAAAAAAATAAAATCACCTGACCTGCAGCCAGCAAAAATAATACTTTAATTATAATACTTTAATAATATATTATTATATATAATAATAAATCATAGTTTTTTATATTTTCGCACATTTGATGACTGCATTTTTCTTTTGTGTCCTAAATCTAGCAAACATTTTCTTAAATATATAATTTGAAACAGCTGTTGTAGACCTATAATTTATTGTTAAAAATGTTAACTTTTAGAAAATGTCTCGACTTTTTTTTTGCTTGCACGCAAATTTTTCCAACACATTCGCACAGTTTACAACTCATTGCTGGCAGGCAAGTCAAAGAGGATGTGTCTTTTATAGTTATAGCGACAGGACGAATTCCGGACAGAACCAGTTCTTGTGGCTGGCCTTCGTAATTTTCTTTTTTACAGGTTCTCTCTTACACTCTCGCGCTTAATGCAGGCAAATGATAAATTTGCACTCCGTCTTTGTTGTCTGGCGACGGGCGTCGCATTAAGTTTGTCCCGACTGCAGCAGGAGCAGCAGCAGCAGCTCTTCTGCAGCACAGATTGACTGTCCCCGGGTAGGTAAATAGCCAGGGGCATGGCATATGCAAGGGACATGCAAAGGACATGCCAGCCAGACCAACTTGAAGCGAGGATTTTGTTTTCAAAGTTAACGAGCCAACGAGCGGGCCAAAAAGTCGAATTCCGCAGTCAGTTTATAATTTATGGGCGCTTAAACTTTGCCACGAGGTGAGACGGTCCAACAGGAAAACAAAAGAAAATGTGGCACCACAAGGAAATTTGTCTGAAAAATGTTGCAGGGATTACAATGTTGCAAGAGGCGCATAGCTAAATTAATGGACGTGCAAGACTTTCAAACGTTTAAAGAAATGAAATGCGAAATAGGTTTGTTTTTTTATTTGTTGTTTATGCTCCCAAAAAGGACAACACCTGGCCCACAACAAATCTGTAACATTCCATCACGTGTGTGCCACACATGAGGTATCATTAAGGACACAACCCTTCTTTGCCTCTATTCTATTAGTTGGCAATTTTCACGCCTCATACGGAACGTGAAGGAAATGAAGCTTTTAACTGACCCCTCTGGCAAAAAGGCGGCAAAAGCGGCCAAACATACACACGATCAAGGTGACCCAAACAACAACACACCTTTTGCACCTTTTAACACCCCCAACCCTGCCCCGGTTCAGCTTGCAACCACCGTTGCTGTGTGTGGCAGAAAATGTGGACGCATGTGTCCGACACACCCCCAAACGCATTCGAAACATCAATAAATTAAAGGTACAAATGTAATTTCGTATCCTGTGTGCCGAAGGACAAGGCAATAGCAATAGCAATAGCAATAGCAATCGCAATAGAGCAGTTGGAAAATAAATACGTTTCATCTGGCCAAAAAGTTCAATTTCAGGTTTGCCTTTAACGACAACTTGTAAATAGATTAGGGTGTTGTCATGCCAACGCCTCAAAATGTAATTCTATGCCAACTCTGGCCCACTGGCCCTTTTTCGCCCCCGTCACAGCTTGGACATTACCACTTCCATGTAGTGGCTATATTTTAGCCATTTTATGACACGCATTGCTCATATGGCTGAAAAGACTGTCAATGACAGTCGTAATGCAGCAACAGATAAAATTACAGGACAACGCCATAATATACTCTTAATACTCCCAATATACCCTATTGCATGCCTTCCATTATGGCAAGTTAATAATTTCTGTGAACTTGTCTTTGCTTTCAATTATGTCTTGTCTTATGTGCATGTTGTTGTCGTAATACAAGTCATCAAAATAAATAAAAACATCATTTCAGTTGAACATGCGCATATGTAAAATTCTATCAAATTCAAAATAATACATATACCTCAATCGATGGCTTAAGTTCTATAAAATAGAATGTATCTTTTTGTATTCATAATAATTTTTTTCATTTTCAAATGTTTTGTTATTCACATAATAAAAACATATAATTCATATTTTATTGATACTTTTAGTTATAGGAATCTGTAGAATTTATGTGTTCCCAAAAACTAAACAGGAATTATTTTCGGACAGTTTATATTTTATTATTAAGGAAAATATTTCTGAAAAATAGAACAACAGCTTTTTTAATTCTAGGAACATTGTTTTTGTCGATTATTTAGAAATTATTTCTAAAAACAAAAATATATTTGTAGTTTTCAAGATGATGCTATTAAGAAATGTGTTTCTGAAAAATGGTTAATAGAAAGATTTTCTGATTTTAAGAGCATTTTTACTGTTGATTTTACTTAGGACAATTAAGTGTATATATAATCAATTCAAATCTGTTCGTAATCATGTTAATTCTCCAAATATAACAAATAACTAAATAACATTACATGAAATAGCTGTTATTAAATATATATCGCATTACTCCGCCCTGTTACAAACGTTTTGTGGATAGAAATTATGCCTTTACTTATCAGTAACCAGAAGTGATTTCCCATCAAGACAATGCAATGAGCAACATAAACCCCAGTGGCATCTGCTATTTGTTACTTAAACACCTCTTTGTCATTCACAGGACAGATGCAGAGGTGTACAGATGAGAGTAGCTACTTACCCTTTAGGTGCTTCAATTGCACACATACAGCGCACATTGAGAGACTGAAAAGCTGAAGCTGAAGCTGAAACTGGGGCTGTGCCAGAGGCCGAGTGAAAGGCGACGAAGCATATGGAAGCCTCGACAGGTGACTAAAGCCAGGAACAACCCCAACAAGCAGCCATTGATGCGACGGCTGAACAATGTCAAATGAACGAGATGCACAACCCCAAACCACAAACCACAAGCCCTAACCCGAAGGCTAAAGTACTCGACTCAATCCTAAGTGCATAGTTGGGCTGTCATTTTGTTTTATCACACGTTACAAGCAACTTATGAGTGGGATATGGGGTACAAGGGGATTGCTGCTGGACACCATGAAATTAATGGGTCGGAAAGTGTTAAGATTAATCATGGCCGCATAAAAACTGTAGCCTGGTCATCGCCGACTGGTGACGGAAGTGGCTCAGTGTCCCGTTCGCATTCTGTCGCTAACTGCAGCTGCTCATTAAGATCTGGCACAGGCAAAGCCAAGATACTCGGCCAAAAGGAATCTGGGCCATTTAATCAGGCAACGCAAAACTTAAAGCCTAAGCAAATGAGCTGCGTCGAGAGCCAAGCCAAAGGGAAACGTGTCAACTGATGAAGCAGCCGCATAACCAGGGGGATAAGTTGCATTCACTAGCATAAAAGCAGCTAAGGGGAGTGGACAGAGGAAGAGTGACCAACTGAAAGCCCGGACAGCAAAAGCGACGACTTAAAAACATCTGATAAACGAGACTTTAATCTAAAGTCGAAACACAAAACGGCTAATAGGAATTTAATATATAATTTTCAAGTCGAAACTTAAATGCTCTGCGATTGATTTTTGTGTTATTGAGAATACAAGTTATATTATGTAATTATAATAATTTTATTCAGATGGTAATCGTTGAGATTACACAAGATTACTGACTTCAACATTCCATTTGTTACACGCTTTCGATATTTATAAATTATCGATTTTAATTCTATGAAATAGTTCCTAATAAGTTGCTTATTTATAAATCATAGAATTTAAGATATGGTTATTTTATACGGGTATAAATCTTTCTTGTATTTAACAACACCAAGGCCACCTTTACACTCAGAGCTCTTGCCGCAAGTTTTATAGGAAAACCTCGACTCAATGCTCAATTCAGATAGTCAATGAACCATTAAAATGCAAGCCATAAAACTTTTCCTTCTATGTTGATAAGTACTATATGATTTATGATTATGAAAACATTTTTCTATTGGGTTGCAAGAGACAGAGTGGAATGACTCTCGGGAGTGTATACAGTAGGAGAGTGGGACAGACGAAGATACAGATAAACAAGAGCAACGGTCTACGGCAGAGAAAACATAAATTACGCCACAGACGACAACACACACAAAAAATACTATTTTGAAAAACTTTTGTGTGAAGGCGGGACTGGCCATACAGAAACAAACAAAGAACTAAAAAAAAAAAATATGTTTGAGGCAACTTCAACGGCTACTCAGTAATGTGAATTAAATAGGTTGCTGTGGACGGGGGTGAACAGACACAACTGTCATGATGTGTGAGTTATTTAGTACACTAACTGACACATATAGATAGAAGCACAGCCAACTGTCACAGACATTCAGGTATCTAGATACATGCGCACAGATAGGCGTTGGAGCTACTGATAAAAGGGGCAGCCGCAAACCACAATGAGGGCAAATGATTGTTAATGATGAGTTCTGAGCCTCGTATGTGACCCCAACAAAGAAAGGTGACTTTTTGACAACTTCATGGCAGAGTGTTGCCCATTACAAATTGTAATTGACTTGCAAGCAGTCCTCAAACATCCTCGGGCAGTGATGCTGCTGCTCCTACTGTTGTCCTTTGCCATTTGAGTCATTTTTCGGTTTCAATATTTGGGCTCACAGTCGCACCATTTTGTGGCTCGTTTGTCACTCGAGCCAAGTACAAAAATGATAAATATCTAACGGTCTGTGAAGCAAGACACACACACACACACACACAGTAAATATACCACAGGCCCCCAGACCTTCTGTGCTTTTTCTCATTTGCACTTGAATTCGGAAATGTATTCAAATGCCTGTCGAGTTTTGATCTGGCCTTACATCCTTTGGCTATTCCATCACAGAGCCTCAACCTGATATTTCCTCTATTGCTGTGGGGCTGACGCAACAACTACACATTTATCGCATCGATTTAAACTGCCATTACTTTTGCCAGCATCTCCATATCTATCTTGGGAATCTACTGCCCTCCCAGTCGCTCTGGCTGTCCCCCATGGGCCAGTCCATAACTGAACACGTACATTTCAGCGTCTGTCGAACATTGCTGAAATTTGAGGAAGCGAATGTTCCACTGCACAGTCTCAGTCAATCCATTTATTGGCAAAATGACGTACCGGTACCGTAGCTCACTTGGCCCTGTCGCCTCCCTGTCTCCCATTGAACACATCTCCCACACTTTTCAGAATCCAACACACCACCAGCTCTTGACAACTGTCTACGACGTCAGCAATGTGCTAGCAATTTTTTTACTGATCGGGGAATTAGCAAATTGTCAGAAGTTTTGCAGTTTTTAGCAAAAGAATTTAAATTAATTTTAAAAGCATTCAAAAACTCTAAGCATGTATAAAGTGCTTTGTCCTAATTTTAATATCTTTAGTTACGACTAGTCTAACAAAAATACACCACTAACAGTTTTAAAGCGTAAATGTTAAAACTTTCCTTTTATGAAAACAGAAGCATTTGAAAACAGACCAACTTTTTAGGGAAGTATTTGAATAGTAATTTATGTTTTCCGAAAATTGAGAAACTTTTTTCATTATGCTCTAATCAAACAATGTCAGAGTATTTAGTAATCGGTTTGGCCAAATGTTTAGCTAAAATTCTTGCTTGTTATTCTTATCGATTTTTGGTTTAGTTTCGTTTTGGTTTTGGTTTTGCTTCATTTGCTTAGCTTCGATTTTCTCCCCATCAAACTCTCTCTCTCACACACACCTCCCTCTGTCTCTCTCTATCTCTCTCTCTCTCTCTCTCTCTCTCTCTTGCTTCCTTTCTGCACTTAAGTATGCACAGTCGAAAAAGTTTTTATCTAGTTCCACTCGCAGTGCGGGGCTGTCAAACAATGCGACGGCGTTGGAATAACACTGCCAAGTTCAGGCAGCATATGGGCGCGCCGGGGGTAGCAGCATAAGAACAGGAGGAAGAGAATGGGGACAGTGGTAAGAAGGAGAATTGGCTCTAACTGCAGAGCGGTGGCAGCAACGACAGAGATGGCAGTTCAAGTTGAAGTAGTCGTGTACACAATTGTAATTTTTTTTTGTAGATCTACCGTGATGAAAATGCAATGCCCACCACCCATCCACTCTGCCACCATTCCACACGCTGAAGCATGGCAGATGGTCCTTGAGGCGGCGCTGCTCGAAAGTTTAGTTTTTCGAAGTTGATTCGTTTTAATGAAGGAAATTCTGTTTGCCAAAGTGTTCCGGCAGTCTTCATCAGCTGATGACTGCAATTGAGGAACCTGCTAAAATATGTAAGTCATCCTCTAATCGATAGCTGTGCACTGTCAAAAATATATATATATATAAGAAAGGCGAAAACAAAGGCATAATTAATTGCATCTACACCTTGAAATTGTTGTCGTCAGGTAGAAAGTAAAAAACCAAAGACGCAAGGACAATGCAATTAACACATTGTGCAAAAGAAAAGAATGACAAAATGAAAGAATTGTTCAAAGGAACAGAGGAGTCAGAGACAAAGTCGCAGTCGCAGTCACAGTTTCAATTTCAATTTTGTGCCGGTCGATCGGTAGCAGGTAGTCAACTTATTTATGACAATTATTGTGACATGAAGATGACGCTGAGGATGATGATGGGGATGAGGATGACAAGTGCAAGTCTATCTCGTTTCTTTTGCCATCTTTGGCTTACATCTAAAGAGCCTGCACACAACAGCCATTAAACAGGATGTGTATATATGCACTAAGATTAATAGAGGTACAGCAGAGTACATCTATAGACATAAAGGATCAGACGACTACCTGAATAAGTGGGCAGACAGCAATTTCAGACAAACGGCAGGTGTGCACAACAAATCAGTTAAAGCCAACGAACAAACGGGGATTGCCGAATATGCAGGCAGGCAGAGATATATACATATATACATACATACATGCATACATGCATACATACATCTGTACATCTGCAAAAGCGAACGTTTCGCGCTGCGATCGACTGTCGACAGGTCTCAGAACTCCAGCGGGCCACAAGTTTGCACCTGCCGCAAATCAAAGAAGATACACAAGCCACGCGAGGGAGAGAGAGAGAGAGAGAGAGATGGGGGACAGAGAAAAAAGCTGACTGGGCAGGTAACTCGAGGTAACTGAAGGTAACGCGATCCCCAATAACAACAGCAACAATGAGAGCAACAGCCGCGACATCTGTTCGCCTTTTTATTTAGCGGAAGGCAGGTCACAGGGGAGAACAGAGGTGAAGTGGAGCCACTGCAGCATAGGGAGCCGAGAAGCACACACACTCCCTCATTGACAGAGCCGGTTTTGGGACAAGGGTAACCCAAATTTTGGCATTGCCATATACCGTTGCCATATAATTTTCGGCATTAGCTCTGCTCAAATTAATGGGCTGTTGTTGCTGCCTGCAGCGTTCGCAAAAACGGCAGCTGTTAGATTTTGGCAGCCAAACAGGTTAAACCGTTTTGTTAAAACTGCCCTACAACATTTGCCATTGCAATCTTGGAGCTATGGTTAAACTAAAATTTGGCAATTTAAAAAACTTGAAAATAATGTTGAAGCTGTAAGCTTTTGAATACATTTTCGACGCAAAAAAAATGCAAATGTTAATTTGAAAGCAAACAAAATTGACGAATATTTATTGAACCATATTCAAAATGCATCAGTTTACAAAGCGTGAGCAAATTACACATTGCTTTTTTAAGAGTGGACAACCTTGTGTCAAGTTTGAAATTATGATTTTTAAATTATGATTTCAAGAATGGAATATTCTTCAGTTAAGCTCCGCAATGTTTTTGGCATGTTTTTTGTAGATTGCGATTTTGACAGGACACCAAAAACCAAACGAAAGTGAATAAATATTATAAATATTTTATTATGTCAAAATTTATGTTATTTCATCTTATTGCGACTTTTGCTACTCGTACTCAATTTTTTATGAGCACCCACATATGTCTCATACTTGAAATGTTATTGATAAATGAAGCGAATGTTTTGAAGAGTGCTTCACAAAACTCAATTGAGTAGTTTGCCTAAATCTATTGAAAATAAATCTCTCTTTTGGCTCTGAACAACTTGTAAGCTAAATTCCAGAATAAAAAGTAGGAAAACTTATCAAATACCATTACACCATTAAATTGTAACTTGGGTCCGAACTCGGGCTGTACAGTGTAATGGAAAAGGGAAACCAATAAATTTTAAAGAGCCCAATTGATGTTCTAAACATTTCAATTGGCTCGATTAATTAATTAATGTTGCGTTTTAAGCCGCAATTACTGTAAATTAGCCCAGATATTTCATATTGAAGTAACATGCCTGCCAATTAAAACTTTTTATAACCGCATCGCGCGCACAGCATGATAAACGCATAGCCTCCCCCCATGCCCCTTCCATGGAGTTGTTAAAATTTTACGGGCAGCAGGCGAAGGATGCGGGGCTTAATCGATTTTTGATTTCTTATTAATGACACGCACAGAATACGCGACGCCGGAAAGTGGGAATCTGCCTCTGTATAGCATAATTTCACTCCTGATGTTCGACAGGATGACAGGATAGTATTGAACTGAGGCTATACGCGCTTAATTATGATCAGTGCCCATGTCCATGAGTTATGGCCATGTTTATTTTATACTCGTACACACATTTCCATGTCACGCGTTGCTGAAAAATTATTAAATCAATATGGCAAACAGAAAAATGTACCATAAATGTACCTTCTATTTTAGTGTCGTTAGTTTTGTTAGTTTCTTTTTTGGGTCACCTCGCCTTGAACTTCATGTTTAGACAGGGACAGAGGTAGGCAATTGGTTTACGGTCCTTATTTTTTTGGGGTTGTTTTCGTCAATGGCAGAGTGTGTTGTCCCATTTAATTGGACCGTCATTACATGACCAACATCGATAATCAGCGACGTTGCAACAGCGCGGCCAACGACTAAGCCCATCGACCCAAATTCAAGCCGAACTCGAGTGGAGCAACTTGTGCTTCTCTCAAGCCAAAGCTGCTTAAAATGAACGGGCAACATACACACATTCACCCACACACACACACACACGCACACACATACACACACAAACAAACACACATACACTTGCATAGGAATCTTGTTAAATTAACTTGCAAGAAGTTTCCAGTTAGCACCGCTTGAATATTTGGGAGCAACCCCTGCATTAAGTTTCATTTTAGCTAAAATTTCATTCAATTCCGTAAAAACTTTGGAAATTCTTGTTGATATTTGGTTAGTATACAGCATGATACGTTTTTTGGTTTAATTAAAATTTAGAAGGAGTTGTTTAATTTAAATATTACACACATCTGCAAAAATCCAATTAAAGCCATAAAAAGTAAATAAACAAATAATAACAAAATATTATATTAAATATCATTCAAATCGACCAGAACCATTAACAAATATAAATGTTGAAGGAACAATATGACTTAAAGGCAAATAACTTCTGTAAACATTTTTTAGAAGTCATTTTAATTTTTAATTTTAGATCTGACTATTATTATTTGAAGGACAATATAATCAAAAAATATATTATATTATTTAGCGTATGAAGTATTTCGAAACTATTATGAATCTCAAAAATAAAATTAGGACAATTTTCTTTATTAAAACCATATTGTTTGATGAAATCCTATTTATTATTTACTATTCATGTATATGGATTGAATGTGGATTGAATGCACTTTTTCTTGGAATTTCTTACTGTGCATGCAACATATATTTATGCGGATATGCCACAAGCACTTCATAAGTCTTAGCCTACCCACTACATATGTCTCCCTTTCCCCTCGCAAGCTGTCTGCAGAGTCTTGCAGACAGTCTTAAGCTGGTTCTACAAAATGTGGACACAGTAATTAAGTTTCAATTTGCTCGACGTTCGCTCGGCAGCCCTTGCACCCCCACCACGCCCCCTTAAAAGAACCTTTTGTCTGCCTTTAGTACTTGTGCGCCCTTAAGTAGGCAAAAGCAAATACAAATTTTTAATAGTAAACGCGAGGGTTTTTCGCCAACGACCTGCCGACTCATGTGAAAAACAACGAGCGGCATAATGAAAACTTTCCACTTTCTTTCACGTTTGTATCGCAGTAAAATGAAATCCCACAGATAAATTATGCGCCATTTAATAAAGCTACCAAACGACCATTTGCCGCACAACTTTAACGCAAATTATGCCTATCAAAATGAGAAGCGACAATGTCAGTAGAAACAACAACCTGATAGGCCCACGCATGATGAACAGGATGCGGGTGAGTGGTGTGGGTGGTGTGGCAGGAATGCGGAATGAAGATGAGGATGCGGATGCCGTTGCTGGCATGTCGCAAGTGCCTTCGTTGATGAGCGAAATAAAAAAAAAAAAATAAAATACACACGAAAAAAAGAACTCAGCAAAAGTCACGCAACGCACATTTAAAGTCTCAGCATTACGTATGCGAAATATCTCAAGGAATACGGAGGGGGAAAGAGGGTAGTGCGTTATAAAAGTTGGCTTATAAGCCGCCAGTGAGGCTTAACTGGCAGTTGAAAACAGCCAGCAGAGCTGAGCTTCTTTCGAATGAGCCATGCCATGCATTTGCCAAAATGCGGCTGGCTGTCATCGAGTTGGTAATGGACGACAGTGACTCATGCCTGCCTTCGATGCCTTAATGCTGTACGCAGGTAAGAAGCGTTCGGTCACGCCCCCTCCCCCTCGCTCCTGTGGTAAGCTGTGAGCGCCAAATGAAATGAAATATATATTTGTGTATGTGAGTAACATACAAGTCATTTACATTTGCATAAAAAAAGCGTGCGAAATGCGCCAAAATGAACGGTAAAATGGGGAAGAAAATTGTGGTTGGTGGGGCAATGCTGGGGCAGGCAGCCATTTGGAAAATGCTGCACGTACTGAAAGCCAACAAAGATTAACAAACGGAATACCGTGTGGCAGCACTGCACCATGTGGCAATTGCGTTGAGTACATAAATGAAAAGCTTAAGTTGATTCTCAAAATTGCAGCAAGCAGCAGTAGTTACAAACCCCAAAAAGTCCGTAAGACGAGTCTGCAATGCTCTTTTTATTATTTAATGTCAACTAACTATATAACAACTAATTAAATGCAAAGTATTATTAATAAATAAAAACAGTTGACTTGTGAAAGACATATTTAAACTAGATAAACGAGATTTGTTAGACTTATTTATTCTTTAAGCCATCCGCCTTTTAAAAGTAATTTGATGTCTTTTGCTCTACTACATTTACTGAATCTTAAAGTAAAATGCACATTTCTTGACTTTTCTTATGTGTTAATATAAATTTGGATATTCGTTTATGTACATGCAAATTATCATTTTGGAAAATCATTTTGGCTAAGATACAGAATTCAAACTGATTTGAAAATGTTTATTTTAATAAAGACAATCAGCATAATTTCTAAATTGGCAGTTTTCAATTCACCTAAGCCACTTAAGTGTAAAATATACTTTAGGCCTACTTCTAATTCAAACAAACGCCGAACATTTTTAGCCAGCTTACAATTATCGTATTAAGAGTAATTCTCATTTCTTTCCTCTTCAAACTATTTTATATACGAATTTTCTGAATTGCATGCTGACTGCGGTCAGCAGGTAGAATAATGCATCTTGTATAAGTCATTTGGGAACAGAATTATTGTTTGAGTGCACTTAGCCCACAAATTAAGGTTGCAAAATAAAGTAACAACATTGATAACTACTGAACATAATAATTAAATTTTCAAGTAAAATCCATTGAATATAGCAGAAATCCTTATTTCGCATCTGCACAGTTTTGCCAAAAACTGAATGAGCATAATTCAGTAATCCTTATTGCAAAAAATGACTGACAGTTGCGTTAATCAAAGTGTGTATCTGTCTGGGAGACTATGACAAAAACAAGAGCAACTAGAATCGGGACAGCAACTTTTGGCAGGCACCGCAGCAATTTAATAAGTTTTAATACAAAAGTTGGTGAGCTTCATTATGAAACTGCTGTAGCCGCTGCTGCTGCTCTGCCTGTAGTTAGTAGCCGCATCTGAATCTGCAACTCTCTGGCTTTGTTTGTGTGTGTGTGTGTGCATAATATGTATGTGCATATATGTAATTATCCTGTAGCTTCTACTGCTTCTGCTGCATAGAGAAACATCTTCCTCTCTCTTTTTCATTTTCCCTCCTGTAGCTACTCAGCACTCGAGTGGGGATGTTTAAAAGTCTGTGGCTGCTGCTTTTCAGAGTGCAGTTGAAATTATTTCATATTTTTGTATACCCTTGCAGAGGATAATTTGCTCAAACTATTCATTACGCATTGAAGGAGACGTCTCCTAACCCAAAATGTATATTTATCATTATTCCCCAGGGGAGTCAATATAGACATTATGCCACTTTATACTATAACTCGCATGGGTTCAATCCTTTGAAATATGAGTTCTTGTATAAACAGATTTTTTGTTGTCCTAACCAAACTTCCTTTTTATTATACTCCTCACACCTGACACAGTCAGATTGACATCAGACTACTATATATATAGCACGAAACGTATTTCTTTAGCTTTACCAAGTTATCGTAGCCGCACCCACCGCGTATCTTTGTAATTATGCTTTCAACATTTGGACAAAATAAGATCCAAATAAGATTACTATATTATATAGACTTCATAGAAAAAATCGCTCGGCTTATTAAATCAATAATTGAATTTGATTGCTTTCTGCAAGGGTATGTGATCTTCAGCATTCCCAATTTAGATGTTTTCCTATGCTTGTTTATTTTTTGTTTTCGACATCGTCGCATTTCATGCAAATGAACTTAACTTGTTGTGCGTGCGAATGTGTGTGTCTGTGTCTGTGTGTGTCTGTGTGTGTGTGAGTTTTTATGCAAATGAGCTTTGTTTGTGTGTGCGTTGAGCCATGTAAATGCTTAAACTTTGCCACTGCAGCTGCGCATAGCGCAAAAGCAAATATTTCACAATTTTCCGCGGCTTACGGCGTCACCTGATTTATCGCTAATAAATCAAATTTTAATTTTCCACACAACTAATATGATAATTTTCGAGTACTGGCATGAAGCCCATAAGGCTGATACACACACAAACACAAACACACACAAATGTATGGAATCAAGTAAATGCGATTACCATTTTATACCATTTAAACTCCAAATACAGTGATGGCAACAAGAACAATGCCACAATGTAAATTCAACGGGCACAAGAATAAAACTCAAGCCCCACACGATAACCAGCCACCCACCTCTCGTCTGTTCCCTTAGAACAACAGTTACACAGAATGCAAACACACAACAAAAAAAAAATTGTTTAGAACGTTAGGCGGCAAAATCTGCAAACAAGTGTGCAACAAAGCGCACAATTGTAATTTAACTGCAGTCAGAGTCTAGTTGGTAACAACAACAACAACAAATGTTTACAACCGGCAACAGCAACAACCACATCAACAACAAATGTGCGCGCCTCAAGTGTTGTAAGCGGCTTTTGTTGGCAATTGTTTGGCAAATGCAGAAGACCTAAATGAACGGCGCTTTTGGGGAGGCGGTGCGGGTAGCGGTAGTCAAATTGGTAGGCAAATGAAATGCACACACACTCAACACACACACACACACACACACTCACACACATAAGCACAGGCAGAGAGCACATATATACATATAATCCACTTTGGCGAGGCAACAGCAGCTGCACCAAAATCGGATGTTCCACATTCGCCCCGTTGCAACCTCTTCCTCGACATCCTCATCGTCATCGCTGGCATTCCCGTTGTGCCTTTATCTCTTTCACTCTTCACAATCGCTAAATGCACCCTGTAAAGTTAGTGTGCCCGATAAGGCTGCAACGACTTCCTTACTTTTGCATACAACTTTTATAATTGATTTTATGTTGCTCTTAAAAAGCTAACTGGCTATCAGTCTTTGGGAACCTTCGACAATCTTTTTATTTCTTTTTAAAAATATAATAATTGAAAGCGTTTATTAATGAAAAACAAAAACACTTTGCAATTAGTTAAATTGAATTCAAATCAAAGCTAAGGCGCGACCAATAATTATTATATAATTAGTAATTTGTAAAAACATATAAAACACTTATTATGCAAAGTTGCTTTTCAACAGTGTTTTGACAAATTAAATTCAGCAAAATTTAAAAATTTATAAAGCAATTGTATACAGGCAAAAATATACCCATTCGACAGACAGCTCATCCAACAGCTCTTTAGACTAGATTATTGCAAATTGTAACTTCCGTTTCTGGTTTATGCGCGACGATTCTTGCTTGACAAATGTCACAGCGAACGGCGTCAAACTATGCAAAGCTCCACTCATATTGCACACACTCACACGCTCCACCCCTCCCCTTGTCCACACACATACATAAACACTGTGAACTGCCAACAAATGTAAAACAGAATAAAACACTCGTCGCTGCAACATCAACCCCGTCAGCCCCGCTGGCCTACAAGCCACGTGTTGATGCTCGTGAAAACTTGACACTTATTTGTCCCTCTCACTGACTCTCTAACTGTCTAGCACTCACCCTCTTTCCCTCTCTCTCACTCTCTCTTCAACTTGCTGGCTGCATCCCTTTGTCGTGGCTCCATTTTTTTTGTATGGCATCGTCTGGCGCCTGTTTCTGTTTATGTTGTCAATTGTTGCACATTTGCCTGACGCTGAAACTTCTATAACTAAGATTCTGGGCCAATGCCCGTTGCTAGAGCGATAGAGTGTTGCAGTGGTGTAGCCAGCCAGCCACTCACTCATGCAACAATAATGCCCAACAATAATGCATTTCACAATTGAAACAATGGCCAGGGGAAAAGCATTTCCTACAGCAGGTGAAAAAGAAAACCAACTGACCAAGTTAAAACAGCTGCAAGAAGCTATTGTTGCGGTCTTTAGTCGAGGAACAATTGCACAAAGTACAAGCTTAACCAAAGGGCTGCCAATAATAGTGCAAAGTGGACTCATTTAAGAACATATGCGTTTACCATAAGCATAAAGACTCTTATCAAAGAAACATAAATGAAAAGTCGAACGTGTATTTGCCAACCTTTAACTTGTAATTATTTTAGCTTTATATACTGATGGCTATATCAAGTTTGTTAAGCACGTTAATTTTGGCTTAGATTTGTAATTTGGCTTCAAATCCAACTCCACTTCAAAGTTTATTAACATCCAAATGCTTTGTGCATTTATTTCATATATTTATTGCTCAAATAAAGTACTCTTTCCCACTTTAACCGGCATTTAGAGAGCCATTTAGGCGTAAGCAACATTTAGATAAAATGGACGCTTAACTTAATCAAGCGAATTCCGACTTTTGAATTGTTTTCAACTATAATTCAAATAAAATTCCTTCTGTGTGCGTGCGGGTGTATTTGGGTGTGTGTGTGTAGGTGGAGGAGCATATAATCACATTTTAATAGTCCTGAAAGGGACATCAGAACGTAGATCAAATAGCAACAGCAGCAACAACTAAAAATCCACATTAATGGATGCCCTGCCTCAAGAAACTTTTCTGCAATGTCGCAACGCACGGCCCAAAGACATAAAACAAAAGTTGCCCGCCACAACACACAACCCCTGTTCAACGAACAGTTGCACGAAATAATGGCAAACACCAAAAAGGGACCCAATCAAATGGAGTTGGGGACTGTGGCAGAGACTAAAAGACAGGACAAAAAGAAGCCCAGCTGGCGCTGGAGGCACCGTAACAAAGTGAAATGTTAAGAAATCTTCGCAAAACAAAATAAAACATAAAATACAATGCTGAAAATTAACGACAAATTGCGCATCATTAAAATCCAAAAGAGAGCACAATGAATGAATGTTGGGGAACTTTTGGGGGGAAATCACTCTTCGATGACTAAAACCAATCATGAAGACAAAGCTGGGCGCCAACTGACAGCGGAAGCGAGGAGGCACATCCAAGGAGCACCTGGGTGCAGTCATTTATTTGATTATAAGACAACCACAAGAGGACGGTGGAACCAACCCAACAACATCAAGAAAACACACACACCACGCTGCAGAAGTGTGTGTTTGCGACTCAATTCCCCTTGGAGTGATACTTTGCCGAATGTCAAAATATTTGCCATAGATTGGATTTGATAAAATATTTCAAAACAAAATCGATTAAAAGATATTATTTTCTTCATTTGAGTATCTTAATTCACTGAAAATCCAAACTGACTCATAACACGCCAAAAAGTTTAGACTTTGTTGAGAAATTATCAAATTTATTCATTGTTTTAAATACTTTTGACCGTAAATCATTTTATTAAAATTAAAAATTGTAGATTTTAATCAACAAATTCCTAATAATTAATATGTAAAACATTATCATTTTCAGAAGTACAAGTTAAACACAAATCAAAATAACCAAAATCCTTATCATCTTTTCAGCAGCTACTCTAAAATACATCTTAAATAAGCTAAACGATGCCAGGGACTGCAGAACTTAATTGCCAGACAAAGGCAAGTACACACACAGATACACATTAGCGCACACACAACAGTTGACAGACAAAGCTCGCAGCTGCAGCTCCACCAGAACAAAAAAATCAACAAAAAAAACAAGAAAAACACCCAATTTTCGAGAGGCCAAAGCCAAAACCTAAACTCGACACTCAAAATGACTCACTTTGCGGCAATGGTGCTGCCACCTTGTGTCGTTGCTGTCGTGTGTTTGCAACCACCCCCCTCTCTCCCTACCCCAACTAAGTGACAAGCCGTCAAGGTGCACGTGAGCTTCTCATTTGGCTGCTGCTATTTTTTTCACATGCTTTTTTGTCTGGCTGTTTCTTGTTGAACTTTAATGTGAACATGTTTTTTATTTTTTTTTTGCTCATTTTAATTTTGGTTGCTGATGTTGGTGTCGCTTTTGGTACTCCTCATTAATATGCATAATTTATTTTAATTGGATGCCTAAAGTGTTTCCATAGCATGAGAAGCAAATGCCCAAAATATAACACATTTAATACTTTGAAATTGTTATGTTTACAAATTGAACATGCTCGCTTTTAATTGAGCACTAAATGATGCACAGAAATGTGCCTAAGGCTTTTCATACAAAAATACAAACACAAGTTGAATTCGTATCTAAAATCTAGCTGAACTCAAAGGCTACGTTTTTCTATCATATTTTGATATATTTTATTTGATTTCTGAAATTTGCCGACCGATTTTGATTTAGATATCAGCACTGCTTCTGTTTGTTAACAAAATATAATAATTGCTTAAAAATCGTTTTTATTTCTTTATTTTTTTACATTTAGCCATATCTTAAATCAACCCTTTTTGGGGTCTACTCCATACATCTGTTAATTTCCATTGGCTAAACATTTTAATCAGCTTGTTTTTCACCAGACTACAATCTTTCCATTAACTTTATGGCGGTTTAGACCCCGCTCACCACCCACACCACCCACAATTCCACTATTCGCCTATTTTCTCTCTATTCCACGCTCGAATTTCTATTTTACTTTTTGTGGGTCTGCGGCTTCATTTTAATCAAAACAAAATGGAAAAGCATGCCGCAAAAAGGAAAAGGACATACGACAGAAAGCTCGAGCGAATGGTTCTTAACTATCAGATACCCTGTAGTTAGATTATCGACCAATTTAGTTGTGATTTATATAAACTCATTTTATATTCTCAGCTTAGGTGAGTAACAACATTTTTGTTCAACGACTTATTGCAAGAAAATTGTCTTAAAGCATTCCATTTTGAGTTTTGCTGTATTACAAAAATGCTGGCGTCCATTTTTCCTTTTAAAATACCCTTTTTATTTTGTGAAAAAAAGTATATTTAATGCAAACAGAAAAAAAACCGAAACCAAAAAAAAAAGAGTAGCAGCCACTAACAAAACAAACAACAACCCGTCGCTCCTTTTATGCACCCCTTTTGTACTGCCCCTGTTGTTCCAAAAAGTGTTTGCTTTGTTCGGATCTGTTCGGGCTGTTGTTGTTATTATTGTTTGTTGTTATCCATTATTTAAAGCATAAAGTCACAATAAACGTGAAAGGTGCAAAATGTTGCCCAAAGGCAGCCAACTAAGGAGCAACAACATCAATGACAACTACAGCAGCAGCAGCAGCAGCAGCAGCAACAGCAGCAACAACAGCAACAACAATAACTCAACTAAATGGCACTTTTGTAGTTGACGCCGCTCGGGGCAGTTTCACCGCACTCCGTCCCACCGTCCTTTGCATAAATTGTGTCGTATGAACTGAATGTGAAGTCTTCTACTACTTCTGCCACTTCATCATTGCTGGCTATGCAGTCGACAGCGCATTCTATGCCAACTGGCCAATGCTGCCCCAACTCGCTTGCCTCTGCGACAACTACAACAATAATGAAGTGAAATGCCCGTCGGCAACTTGGACAACTCGCATCGTTGCGAGGCGCCATCAACGTCATCCGCGTCACTTTCGGATATGTCCTCTTCTTGCAGTAACAGCTTGATACTATTGTTGTTGTTGTTGTTGTTGCAATTGTTGACTTTTTGCCACAACCCCTCCTCCTCCGCCTGTGCCCTGCCAAAATCCACTTGCTGCCTGATTTTTGTGCCCTTCCGCTTCTCAATTGTTTCCAAGAAACTAAATTTGCTTGAAATGATTACATTGCCTGCTCTCGTTCTAGGCCTAATTGAGGAAATTGCCGTTCTGTGTGTATGGTAAAATGTGCACTGACAAAAAATATATACTTGATTATGTATAAAACTATAGAAATATATTGAAATAGCTCAGGTATGTAAAATGATTTTCTGAGTAGCTGCAAATTAGATAAGCAAATTTCGAGGACAACAAATGTGAATTTCTGTATTACTATTTGAGTAAATATTAATAAAATAAAGAAATAGTTTAATATAATTATTTAATTTTAAATATATATTTTTATTTTATAAATTTTTTTTTTATAATTCTGCAATTGATTTAGATCTCAGCATGGTATCGTTTAGCTCTTCTATCAATTAAAAAATTTATAATTTGCATTTTAGTCAGCTTGTTCTCCACCAGACTACAATCTTTGCATAAAGTTTAAGCAGGGTTAGCTATATATAGCTATATGTTCTCGAAACTGAGATGAGAAGTTACTCAATGCTGTGTGATTTCCATATTGAGAATATCTCTGAAAATTTGTGACAACAAAATTATACTTCTTTAATCAAAGTTAAAGTCCAATTTCGAAACGTCAAAAAAGGACACAAAATTTGTTGTAGTGTAAATAACCTCTAACCGCGGTCACATGAAAAACCTTTTACAGCAAATACTTTGTCACGTGTGTCCACACACAAATACACACTCGTTGTGAGAAGCTGTCCACCAATCGGCGGACGGACTAAATTTGAACGCACTTGACCTGGGGAGGGGTCAAAGTACGTACAGCCATATGGAACCCATATACGAAGATCTTTATGCATGCGCAGCTTGAAATGCACATGTTTTGTGTTTGTCGATTTAGTCGGTTTGTCGGTTTGTCTGTTGTCGCCGGTTTTCTTGTACGCTTTTCGGGCAAATGTCACAAACACTTGGCGCCGATTGTTAGCTCAGCGTCTCCTACTCCCAAAGACAAGCAACATAAATAGCCACACAAGAAACTGTGCATGCACTTGTCGCTGTCCCTCTCCCTCTTCCTCTCCCACTCCCGCTCTGTATCTGCATCTCACTTCAATTTTTTTTTTCGCTCTCGTCTCTAATTATAGGCAAGCTAAATAACTATGTATGTATGTCTATATGTGTGCACATATTTGGTATGCGAGAGGCGGAAGTTTGTTTAGGATACCCAACTATTTGCCAGGCAGCTGCACACAGCGCTCGCTTTTGCTTTGCTATAAATTACCCGCATCCCTTCCCCGCGCTCAGTGTCTAGACACACGCGGCACATTTCCAAATGATGCAAACGAAATTCACTCAAGTTGCAAGTTTGCAATTGGCTCGCAAGTATAACACTTACCTATCGCTCTGATCGAAGTCGCTCGATGTATATCCAATTAGTGCATGGAATGTTATAAACTTATTTTTCTGATTGCTTGCTTCGTTCAGTTTTAGTTTTCTGCTTTGTTTTTTGCTCACTTTCAGTCATATATAGCTAATCCGTTATGATATGTTCTAAGCGGGCTGTAAGGGAATTGATACAGTGAAAAAATTAGTTAGTAAATATATAATTTTAAAGATATATTTCACAAATAAACCTAATCAATGATGGCCAACATTTATATTCGATCTATTTAATATTATCAGATGATGGTTTCAGTCTTTTATGATTAGGTGGGGATATTTAAGAGTCGGGGTCTTTAATCGAGAGTCAGCTTGACTAGAAGATAAGCTGTATTCAGCTGTTAAATACATGGTAATTTGTTTTACATTCAAATATGGGTTGGTTGCCGAAAATCGTGTTTCTGATCAGATTCGAATCGCATTTTTACAGTTGATCAATAACATGCCTTTGACTTATATTGCAACTAACAATAAAATTAAGTAAACTCAATTGAAAAAGGAAAAAGACATGTCTCAACGTACAAAATATTAAAAACTATTTTTATTTTCTTTCTTTATTTGTCTTCAATATTCTAGTTTTGATATTTCACTTGACTTCTAACCAGCATAATGGACTCCAAAATGTGTTTTTGCTAACAGGGCGTGCAGAACATTTCCCAGTAAATCTACCTTGACTAAGCAGTGAAATATACACATATTTGAGTTGACATTTTGAATCGCAACCGTTTTGTTGTCTAGACCGGCGACGTTTGCCGCAAGTTTTCTATGCCAAATGTGAAACAGACAACGTGAAGCAAACGGGAAACTTTTGCCCAACGCACTGATAAAACCGCATAGAAATCAAAAATCAACGGCATAAAGTTGCACGCGAAATCCACAATGAGAAGGCAACCACCACCCAACCATCCCTCCACACAACCACCCAGACAGTCCGAGCGCTGAGTTCCTGTGTCTGCTGGGAAAATCGCCTTCATTGGGGGTGGCTCTGATGCTGACGCCGATGCTGATGCTGAAGCTGAAGCTGAAGCTGACTCTCTGGGCGGCTTTTTGGCTGTTTGGCTGCGCATCGGCGTTGTCAGAGGGGGTGAGGGAGGCAGGTGGGCGCGCCTCGACGGTTGTGTCTCGTCTGAGCGATGCAGACGCTGCAGACAGTTTTCTAATGAAATAAGCAAGGTCTGTTTGGGTTTGTGTGTGTGTGTGTGCTTAACTAGAAATGGAAGCGATTCACATATATGCAATAACAAATATCAGTTATTTATATATTTATTTATTAAAATATACATTGAATTAAGAAAATAGCTCGATTTTAAAAATTGATGAGATTTATTTATTATTCTTTTTTTCAATACGCATTATATTTTCTCTTGTAGAAAATATCTTAAAAAATTGCTCAAAGACTCAGTCTATTTTCCGGCTTTTTCATTTTGACTTGATTTTCATTTCAATATTTTGTAAATTTCTGTGGTTAGCTTTCGTGTCACGAAGTAAAGCACGACACGCGCTCAACTCTAGTGTGTACTCAGTAGTAACATGGCGCGTATATCCCGTTACACGAGACACGCAGACATAGGCAAACAAACACACAGACTTGGAAAAACAAAAACCAAAAAAAAATAAATTAAACATATCCTAAGCATAATCAACTAAAACAATGCTGCATACTTTTAGTGCACTGCCATAGTCATTGGCGGCAAAATACAAATACCGAAAAGTTTACACACACACACACTCACACACACACACACGCACGCACACTTACACTTACACAGACACGTACACACACAAACTGCAAATTGACATTTTTGCGGGTAGTCGGAACTGAATTTCGAAACAGCGACGGCGCCAAAGTGAAGGGATGACAGAGGGCGAGGGAGAGGAGTCAAGTGGGGTTTTGACAGTTACTTTGTTGTGCCGGCAAAAAAAATGCACAAAATGCCGGAATACCAAAACAAATTGCGTATTTTTGGCTTACTCACTTACCGGCAAATTTGCCGCATTGCCAGCGGCAACAACAACAATGGCCAGACGGAATTTTTCCGTTAACCGTGTTTGCTGTTTGTTTTTTTTTTTCTAAGTAAAGCTATCCATGCAGTTGACACTTGAGCATTTTGCTGCTGCTGCTGCTGCTGTAGCTGTAGAGGGTATTCAGTAAATAATATACCCATACACAAACACACACATTTAAACACTCACGCACAACACAACTAAATGAAACACGATCTGCCGCGACACGTCCACACACGTCAATATTTGAATTGGTTTGAACATAAGCCAAGCTACATGACTGTTAGCGGTTAGTCGATGTTACTTGCTACAGTGTGCTGTTCAATCACTGTTATGCTCATTTGAGCTGTTAAGTATCTACTTTTTACAATACTGCTTTGCCGTCGAGTTATATGGTCACACTCTCGCTGTTTCATTCTCAGTTAATATCGATATTACGTTGTAGACGCTACGTATCATTGCATCCACAAATAATATTGTAAATAAGATAGTGTATGATAAGCGCTTGTGTGATATGACCGATAGCCATCAACAGAATTCTCTCAGCACATTTCAGTTGCCTCTCAAAATCGTATGATAATTCCATGCAACAGCTGATTTGCTATGGCGCTGTTAAAATTGATTAAACAGATAAGCAGTTAGCAGATGTTAAACCCAATTCCAAACAACATTCGCCGTTTTTCAATTAAACTGGACACCGTCGAGAACAATTTATCCATATAATATTAGTGCTTGGCAAATTTTATACATTAGCAGAGTAAACAAATCGTTTTTTCTTTCAAATATTTTGAACAATTATAACAGAAACAAGGCATTGCGCACTGTTACTAACATCACGGCGACTGTTAAGATTTCTGTGTGACAACAACAACAAAAAGGGCCTGATCTAAACAAATTCAATTCCCACTGCAGAAAAGCAATACGCCGAAGAAGACGAAGAAGAAAAAGGCGCAGAGTTGATCAAGTGCCGGGAAGAAGGAAAAAGGAAAAAGAACAATTTGCAATTAGCTAGCTGGGGAATATGGTGGAGGTGCAACTGAGAAAGCGCAACGCTTGCGTCATTGTGCTGGGAGACATCGGACGCAGTCCACGTATGCAATACCACGCGCAGAGTCTGCTCGAGGACAACTACAATGTGGACATCATTGGCTACATGGAAACGCGGCCATTGGACGCTTTGGCCGTGGCGCAACCCAAGTGCAAAATCCACGAACTACCCGCCGTGCCCGTAACGAATCTAACGCCCAAATTGAAGCTACTGTTCAAAGCGATCTGGCAGACGTTGAGTCTGCTGATGGCACTCATCTCGATTCGACGTCCTAATTTTCTGCTCGTCCAAAATCCGCCCGGCATTCCCACGCTCATCGTTTGCTATTTGTATTGCGCAGTAACGCGCACCAAGCTCGCCATAGATTGGCACAACTACAGTTATACGGTTCTGGCGATGGGCATGGCCGGTGGCGAGCAGAGTCGCCTCATCCGGTTGACCAAACGATTGGAACGCTACTTTGGCGCCAAGGCGCACACACATTTCTGCGTCACTCAAGCCATGAAGGAGGATTTGCAACGCAACTGGAATATTGGGTAAAAGCAACGGTATTTTTTTTGTTTTGGTTTTTGTTGGTCAATTTTCGCTTGTTTCAGGTCAGTTACTGTGCTGTACGATCGTGCGCCGGCGCAATTCCATCCGATTGAGTTGGCGCAAAAGCACGATCTGTTCATGAAGCTATCGAAGGATTATGCACAATTCATGCCGCACTGCTATGCGGATCTGAAGCAGTCGGGCGTTGTCGAATCGACGGCACTCACCCAGAAACTGTCGAATGGAACTGTGCTGTTTAAGCCGCAACGACAAGCGATAGTTGTGTCGAGCACCAGCTGGACGCCCGATGAGGATTTTGGTATACTTTTGCAGGCGCTGGAGTCATACGAATGCGTCGCATTGGCCGAGCCGCATGTATATCCCTCGCTGCTGTGCATCATCACCGGCAAGGGGCCGCAGAAGACTCAATACGAGGCGCAGATAGCGAAAAGGCAATGGCAAAAGGTGTCAATTGTGACGCCCTGGCTGGAGGCGGAGGATTATCCCAGCATTTTGGCCAGCGCCGATCTTGGTGTCTGCCTCCACTGGAGCACCAGCGGCCTCGATCTGCCAATGAAGGTGGTGGACATGTTTGGCAGCGGTCTCCCAGTCTGCGCATATAATTTCAAATGGTGAGCACTCAATTTCAGTGTTCAGCTGGCTGCAAAAATTATGATCAAGTTTCTATTGAATTTGTTAATTCGTTAGTCTGGACGAGCTGGTCAAGCATGGCGAGAACGGTTTTGTCTTCAGCGATCATGTGGAGCTGTCGGAGCAGCTGCGCATCTGGTTCGAGCACTTTCCAAACAATCCCAGCATTGTCGAGACTCGGTCGCGTTTCGGTCGCAGCCTGCACCAGTTCCAGGAGCTGCGCTGGCGCGAGAATTGGCAACAATGTGCTGCACCCATATTGGAGGCATTTCTTTAGGCAGTTTATTTTCTTTTCTCTCTTTTTTTTTTTTGATAATCTTAAATGTTTCCGAATAAAGTTTTTTGACCAATACCGAAAGGCATTTGATATGACGTGATATGTTCGTACAGTGATTGTTCGATTTTATTTGCAGTTTCCAGATCAAAATTATGATAACAAATGTACAATGTAATCATTTGTTAATTCCCTTAGGCACACAGCGATCCTTACCCATCAATTGGTCCGTCAAGATAAGATTTTCAGCATTAAATTGAGCAAAAATATATAAAAAGAAACAAGGGAGGATGTGTGCGGAGGTGTGATGTCCGCCAGTTTGATTTTTATATATATATATTTATTTCTAACAGCTTTTTGCTATAAAAAATAAAGTTTTGCAATTAATTTTACAATTTTATTTAATTAAAATGGAAACAATTGTAAATTAAATCGAAACTAAATGTAAATCGATTTAATTCCAGAACATTACATACTAAGCAACTCTTTTGCCGTTTATATATCACAGTGGCGTCATGCAAAGTGGGCACGAAACAAAGTTATTCTGCCGGTATAGGACAAGGCAGTCTGCGTGCAGTGCATGGTTACAATTCAGATACGTCATGCTATTTTCTGCCAACATGGGTTCAAGGCATATGGGGCAATTTTCGACCACCACATTGTTCTGGTGCGCTTCATCATGATTTCGATGTTGTCTCGGATTCTGATATTGGTTTTGATGTGTGAACATGGTTGGTGTGGACATGTTGAAATAAATTGCAGCCGCTACACAAATAATTATGCTGCCGCATGTCAAAATCAAGTTTAGAGTCATTGTCTTTGTCACCGCTTGGACGCCTTAAAATCACCAGCACATCTATCGAGATTTATTACTTGTTTTCACTGGTGAATCGCAATTGATACGTGTTTGCTAAATGGTGCGATAAGGTGTGAAGTCCCTTAATAGTTGTGTTTTTGGTCTAACACTCGCGACAGATTGCTCAAATTAGATGGGAGCTGCCAACTTGTTTCTGTTGTTTGGATGGATATTCGATTAGTGTGACCAGCCGAAGTAAGTATTTTAATAGAGTTTATTTATACATTGTTGGGTCTTAAATAACAGTTACTTATTTTTAACACAATTTAAACAATATTTATACGCGATGTGGACTATTGGAAACAATGTATCACCGTATGCGAATTTCCTTATTTTTTTTTTCATCAACTGAAAATGTTGGTATTTTTACATAGCCGATGGATCGGTCACACCGGCCCCATTTTAATTCAATGGTTTTTTTTCTGCTCGAAATAAGTTAAGATTGTAATTGCAGCTGCGCTGCACTTGCAAATATCCATTACTAGTGCAAATAATAAGCGAGTAACAATTTGGTAACGCTCCTGCTACTGTGTGCATGCTATCGATTAGAGTGCACTGCCGGGCAGCAAACTCCACCCCAGTCCACCTCCACCCAAGTCGAGCGATTTTTGAGGTGTAGTTAAACACTGATAAGACAAACACCGTTCAATTGTGAAATTAAGAATATGGCGGAACGCGAGCGCAGCATACATGAAATGCTCAAAGACACACCGTCAATGAACGACAGTTGCGGCGCTGTCCACACTGGCACCGAGGGCACCATCGGCATTGGCAGCGGAATCGGAATTGGAATGGGGATGGGCATCGGGATGAGCGGCAGCGCAAGCAGCCACAGTATTGGAACTGGTATACCGTTAAGTACGACCAGCAGTTTGCCATTGCGAAATCATTCTGGTGAGAACTAGAACTCAAGAAACAAAATGCAAATAACAATTCACGTCTTTGTCTCAAAGCAGCACCAACGACACCCATGTCACCAACAAGTCCGCAGACGAGCAATGGCTTTCTAACATCAACAGATGGCAGCAGCAGCCTTATACGGACAAGTGCGTCCAAGATTGATAGCATCAAAAACTGGAGCATATCAACGTACAAATGCACGCGGCAAATAATGCTCGAGAAACTAGGCAAATCGCAGCGAACCGTTGACTCGGAGCTAGAGGCGCAAATCGAACAGCTGCGCGAGACCCAACGAAAATATTTATCCATATTGCGACTGACACGCGCCTTCAGCTCACATTTTCAGCATGTTGTTGTGTCGCAGCAGGCGTTGGCGGATGCCTTTGCCGATCTGGCGCAAAAGAATCCCGAGCTGCAGAAGGAATTTATCTGCAACTCGGAGACGCAACGCAACTTGACCAAAAACGGCGAACTGCTCTTGAACGCACTGAACTTTTTCATCTCGTCGGTGAATACGCTGTGCAATAAGACCATCGACGATACCCTGCTAACAATACGACAATACGAGACGGCGAGGTGAGCCCCATTCCAATTTTAATACCCCCAATTAATAATCTGTTGGAAATTAATTTCTCGGTAAATTTGAAAATTTGTCAATAGAATTAGTCAAAGGCAATACCCATATATTCGGAATAATTTCTTATTGATTATTTGGATATAAATGCAGTTGAAATAATTGGCGAATTAAAAATTTTTAAGCACAATTATTAAAAGTTTTTTGTGCAAAAAAAAAAACTCTTTGTATGTAAAATGTTGCCATTCGTTTGCAGAATTGAATTTGATGCCTATCGAATGGACTTGGAGAATACGAAGCCAGAGTTAACGGAAGCGGCGGCGTCGCTAGAGGAGACCCAGCGCAGTTATGCCCATCATAAGGATCTGTATGAGAAGCTGCGCGGCGATGTCGCCGTAAAAATGCAATTTCTCGATGAGAATCGCGTAAGTGTTTGCATCCAAAGTGTGCTTGATTAAACACCCGTTAACGAATCATTTCAATTCCAGATCAAAGTGATGCACAAACAGCTCATACTGTTGCACAATGCCATTGCTGCATACTTCTCGGGCAATGCCATGGCACTGGAGAGCACATTGAAGCAATTCAATATCAAGGTGAGTACGCCGCCTCCCAAATGCAATTGCCGATAATACTTTAATCTCTTCTTGCCTTACTTTAATATGCCTTGCAGTTGAAATCGCCGAATAACGTGACCGGTTCATGGCTGGAACAGTAGTGGAAGCCGCCTCCACATCAGCACCCTCAAAACAAGAAAGAAAAAAAAACAAAAGTATTACCCCCTTATATAGCACACGAATCAATTTGTCACCAACATGCCGACACTTATGCGTATATTTCAAATATAGTTGAAGGAGTACGCTCTCTTTAAAAGCTGCATGACTCGATACAAAATTTACGTCGGAATTCCTAATTTATAAGCAGAAAGTATTAGCGAGCAGTCCATATATATATAAATATATAATTTTTTGGTATATAACAACGTATAAATTTCCACACGCAACTCATACTTAAAATAGTTCCTTATGTTCCCAAATTAATCTTTTAATTGTACAATGTGGTCGAAAAGCGCTTAGTGCAATATCTATTTATATACATTATTTTATTATATATATTATATTATGTATATATAATATTATATATATATTATATTATATATGTTGTATATTAAGTAAAACATTTTCACCATGAAATGCTTAAAATGATTGCATCTAGGGCACACAGGACAAATGAACATGACATTATCAGCAGGCCATAAGTGCGCCTATAACACTTGCCTAACTAGCTTCAAGTTTCCATTTTTGTTTTCTATATATAATCCTTTGTATATTTAAACATGTAAACCACACGAAATATAACAAAGTGAATTAACACACACTATTGAATCTTTCGCTAATGTATAGTTTAAACTAATTGTTTACTAGTCAACGTATTATTTACAATCAAAGGGAAATATACAAATAAAAACTTATTTAATTACACATAAATCAAGATGCGAAGTCAATTCTAATTCTTCTCCAGCTTCAAGTCGCTGAGCTTTTCGTTAAGCGCCGCTGACTCATCGTCCTCGGCATTAAACATGTCCTACAATTGAAATAATTCAATGGAAAATTCAATCTCATACTGAAGATCTGTACTTACCGGATCGTAGATGACTTTAACAATTAATGAACAGCTCGGACAAGTGGCCACCTCTTCCCCCTCCATCAACTCCTCCTGCCAAAAGAAACCAAATTTTATTGATAACTGCCAACTCTGTCTGTGATTTGATTCTGATTCTGGTTTACTTTTGAAATTTGAAATCGATCGCCGCAGGGACATGGATAGTAATACATCTCCTCCTCCTCGTCATATTCGAAATCCTCAATCTCGACCTCATCGTGGTAGATGCTCATTGCTCAATTGGTAAATTTTCACGTTGTTTATCACCTCGTATAATACATTATAACAAAAATTATAAGACGCATTGCACATGTTGCGGCTGCGGCGCTGCCAACTTGTTTCAATGAACAGCTGATGCCCACTGTAAACAAATCGCAAAACGTTTGTCAACTTATCAAATTTCGCCAGACATTTAGGTGAAGATGGCCAGCAACAAGAAGTATAGCGATGTGAATCTCTACGAGCTGCTCGGCGTCTCCTTTGAAGCAGAGCAGGCGGAAATACGCAAAGCGTATCGAAAACGAGCCCTCGACTGCCATCCCGATAAAAATCCCGACAATCCCCAGGCGGCTGAGCGCTTTCATGAACTATCTAAGGCCCTGGAAATACTCAGTGATGCGACGGCCCGTGCCGCTTACGACAAGATCCTGAAAGCGAAAAAGGCCGCCGAGTTGCGTACGAAGCAATTGGACAGCAAACGGCAAAAACTGAAAGAGGAACTGGAGCAGCGGGAACGAGCTGCGCTAAGCAAACTGCAAGCAGGACAACCCTACAGCAAGGTGGGTAAGAGCGATGAGGAGGTGCTGCTTGAGCAAGTTGAGCGGCTACGACGCGAGGGCTCCAAGCTGCTCGAGGAGGAGCAACGAGCGATGCGCGAGCATCTACAGCGCAACTATAATGAGCAACAGCAGCAGCGGCAACAAGGTAATGCATCCACCTTTGACTCCGCCAAGCATCGCATCAAGATCAAATGGAAGGCGGAGAAGAACGATACCAGTAATGGCGGTTACACTCAGGATAAACTGGTGCAGTATCTCAAAAAATACGGTGAGGTGGTCGCACTGGTCATGAACGCAAAAATACGCGGTCGCGCCATGGTAGAGCTGAAGACGCGCGAAGCCTGCGACATGATCTTGGCCTATGAAAAGGGCAATTCGGCAAATCCTTTGCATTTCCAATGGGTGACGCCGCCTGCGCAAGATAAGCAAACAAGCGACAAACCAACGACGGCGTCGAGTGGTGCAACAGCGCGGGACTATGAGGATTTGGTCATGCGTAAGCTGCGCCAGGCGGCGGAGCGCAAACGTTTAATCGAAGAAATGATGAAAGACGAGGGCATTGAGTAACCGATAAAAAATACGTTAAAAAATTGAGCATAAGATAAATGCACACAAACAAGTTGGCAGCGCTGTCGTCAGCTGGTAGCACTTGTATTTTAAGGTGTATTAAATTGGTCTTGTAATAAAAAAATAATAAAAATCTTTGTACCACGCATAGAATTAATTAAATTAAATATATATATATACTCATTTAAATTTAATTTAAAAAAAATGTAAAATATAAAGCAAAGATCCTAAATATATTTAATGTTAAGAATATTTATTTTAAAATGTAGGTATATGAATTCTGAAATTAAAGGGCATTTAAGATTCGTTGCAACAGCTGCTTGCTTTGTTTGTCAATTAAATGAGTGCCAAAATGCCACGAGAGAAAAATTAAATTGCAGTGTTTAGAATTGCAGGAAACAGTAGACTTATTGTGAGTTTGGAACTAATGCAACATGGAAAAACGACAGCGCGAGCTGGAGTCGCTAGTGAGCACTCAAAAGGAGCAATTGTCGCGCTACGAGAAGCGCTTGAAAGGTGACTTGTTGTGCAATAAACAAAGCATCAAATTGATAATTGACTCACAGAAAAAATTAAATTGCAGACGTGGTTACTGCGTACAAGGGTCTGCTCAAGGAGAAGGAGGCCCTCGAGACCAGTTTGGCGGCGCATGCCGAGGCCACCGCCGTCGCCAGCGATCCAGGCGCTAATCCCTGCGATGTGCCCAGTGCCAGCGCAGATATGGCTGATGGAGGCAGCGATGATGATAGGGGACAACTGCAGACGCAAATCATAACGCTAATGAATTCGCTGGCGACGCTCTCAGCGGAAAAGTCACGTATGGAGGCCTCGTTCCAGGCGGACAAGAAGCAGTTGCGTACGCAAATTGCCCAGAAGGACCAGACCATCCAGGAGCTGCAGGCGAAGGCTAAGGAGCAGCAATTGCGTGCCAAGCAAGACGTCGACGAGATAAAGGCCAAGTGGATTGTGGAGCGGCAGGAGCGTGAGAAGGAGACCAACAATCAAATGATTATGCTGCGTGAACTGCAAAAACTGTACGCGGATGAGCGTCATCTCAAGGAGAACATCGAGATGCAGCTGAACAACTTCAAGACGCAGTTCGCCAGCAATGAGGGCGAGAATAGCCGACTCCGTGAGCTTCAGCTGCAGCTGAAGGAGGCGCGTGCCCAGCTAAAGCATAGCCAGGCCAAGGCAGACCAGTCAACGGCTGCTGCCCAAGCGACGGAGAACAGTGCACTGTTGCAGCAGGTGCGCCAAGAGATGCAGCAGCTCAAAGAGCAACATGCTGTCGCAATCAAACAGGAACAGCGCCGTGTGCTGCGCGCCGAGGAGCAGAGTCGGCGACAGACGGCGTTGCACGAGGATCGTGTGGCCAACCTGGAGGCGCGCCTGGCCGAACTGAGCAGCACGGTGGGCAGCTATGATCGACTGCGTCAACAGGATCAGGATAACATACATGCGCTCAAGCAGCAGCTGCACGAACTGGAGCAGGCGCACAAGGGTACGGCGCCCGCACCGGATTTGCTTAGCGATGCGGACATGGGCTCGTTGGTGGATGAGATTGTGCGGCTAAAGAAGCTGCTTATCAATGCCAATGCCCGCTCCTTGAATCCCATTGACCTGAGCCAAGTGCTCGGCAGCATCGGCAGCAGCCATGCGGCGAAAGCCGTCGACAGTCATGTGCAGTGCGAGCAGCAGCTTCAGAGTCTGCAACAGCAATTGCTGGACACAAATAAGCATCAGCGTGCGCAGCTAGAGCAGAAGATCCAATTGCAGCAGACACACATACAGACGCTGCAGGACAAGGTGCAGGTGCTCAATCGCAACATAGACGAGGCCGAGCTGGAGCTAAAGCAGCAGGGCGACAAGATGCGAATGGCCCTGAAAAATGAGCGTGCCAAGTGGCAGGAGGCGAAAGCAGAGCTGGAGAATGAGACGCGCTGCAAGCTAAATGAGTTGGAACAGTTGCTGCAGAAGCAGCGACAACGATCGCTGCAGCTGCTCGACGAGAAGGAACAGGAGATTAAAACATTGCAAACCTCCTTCGAAGTCTTTCACAAGCCCAATGCATCGCCATTGGAGACGACGGAATCCTTTGCCTACTCCTCTGACGCGGACAGCGTGGCGGATGTGGAGGGTGAACGCGAGGCGAAGCTTAAGCTAAAGCCGAAAAAGTTATCCCTGGGCGACAACTGTCACATGCTGCACTATGCCAATGAGCTGGCGAGGAAGGACATTGAAATAACCACGCTGCGCAAATCCAAATATGCTGCCGAGTCCACGTTGCGCAAGGCTATACAGGACAAGGTCAGCGCCCAGCAGGAGATGCACGAGAAGATGGAGTATCTCGAGGAGCAGGTGGACAGGTGAGTCGCAACTCTTTAGCTACTCTCTCAGTTAAAATTTTATCTTTATCGCTCCTCAGGCTGGAGCGCTGCAAGACGCGCGAAGGGGCTAATTTGGAGTACCTGAAGAACGTCATCATTAGCTTCATTGTCACCCGGGATGCGGATGACAAGCGTCACATGCTGAACGCCATCACCGCCGTTCTGCAGTTTACCACTCTCGAGATGCAGACGATTAACGCCGCATTCCAAAAGAAGTAGTATCTTAACAGTTATCCCATTACTGAGTAGTTCATATGTACATCAAAATAAATACTATATTTAATATAATTTATGGACAGTTCCCCAAAAGGGGTCCTGCATAACCGAAATCTTAAAAAAAAAAACTCTGCCTTCATTTAAAAAATTAACGGATAAACTCATTTTCGACAACAGCATTGAATGCTAGCTTTAAAATTGCGTATTTTATTCCTATCGATTATTATCGATAAAACTAGATCTTTTAGGTATCGCACAGTTATCCCCACATTTATAAATAAGCAGCAAATGTTAAGAAAACCCTGCCACGGGATATTTCTTTAGGTGTTCAGCCATTACACCCGGAAACATGGCCAGAAACTTGTAGCGGCTGCCCATTTGGTCGGCATCTGTCAGCATCTTGTAGCCGGAGCGTATAATATCCTGATTCTCGGGCAGCGCATTGGCCAGCAGTTGCTCCAATCGCAGCTCGCCCTGCATTCTTGAAAGAAAATCGCCTTGTTGCACTGGTCCACAACAGTGGACTTGATTGTGCGTCTCCACCACGTGCTTAATGTGCCTAAAGTCCACATCGGCCGTCAGATCCGCAGTGCCCGGCGCCAGCAGCGGTTCATGCAACGCATGCTGCTTGAAGGCACGAAATGTGTCCGTCTTGTCGCCCAAGTGGCCGTAGTCCATGATGAGCGCAATGCCGCCCTGCCGCTCCAAACGATCCGCCAGCAAGCCCACATGTCGCTCCGTTTCCAGCGAGTACTCCAAGCAGCTGCGCGTCTCCTGCGGCACAGGCTTAAATAAACGCGACACTGGCGTCTGTGACTTGGATAACACATAGCTAAAGTCAGCGTTCTTCGTCTCCGTTTCTTGTGTCCTGGGCACATCGATGAGCACCTCCTGCCACTGACCGTTGACCAGCTGCAGCTTATGCACAGGCAGCGCATCGAAGAACTCGTGCGCCAACACTAGGGAAAACCCGGGCGGCACATCTTCCAGGTGCCGATGCCAAAAGGCCTGGACGCCTGTTGCGGTGGTGCCCACTTGATAGTGTGGCAACTGCGCCTCCTCCGGCACCATCTCGTGCTTATAGCAGAAACGCTGTGCTTGCGCCTGACTCAAATACGGACTTATCTCGACCATATGCATGGTGAAATCGGCTCCCGCCTTAAACTTGGTCAGCACCTTAAGCACATCGCGCGCCAATGTTCCACGTCCCGGTCCCAGCTCGACCAGCTGAAAAGGTGACGGGCTACCCAGTTTCTGCCACTCGGCTAACAGCCAAATGCCCACAAGCTGGCGATGGAATTGGAGTAAAATTATCTGCGGAGATATGCAGCTCACTTTTGCTCACCTCTCCAAAGATCTGCGATATCTCCGGCGATGTGATAAAATCACCTTCCCGTCCAAACACATCTCGATGCATGTAGTAGCCACTTTGCGGATTTGTGAGCACCTCCCGCATGTACTCTGCCACTGTAATAGGGCCGGTGGCAAGCATTTTAGCGGTCAGCTGTTTGGTCAGATTACCCCTGCTAATGCCATGGCCAGCAGCATCTTCTAGTGTATTTGACTGCTCCTGCTTCGGTTTCACATTGTTCGCTTTGGACACCGCCGCCACATTTAAATTGGGACGACGCACAGATTTGTAACTGTAACTGCGTCGGCTTCCAATTCGCAACGCCTCGCGTAACATTTTCAATTTTGGTTGTAAAAACATATCGATACATCGATAGTCGCAGTTATCGAAGGTTTTGTAGCGCTGCTTTCAATAAATAACGGTCCGAATTGCCAACTTGTTGAAAATCTCGTTAAATGTGTTCGCTTTTATTTAAATATATTATTTTCTAACCAACGCTTTGTGTTACATATCGATTATGTCAATCATTCAACTTATGCATCATTCTTCCAAATTTCTAAGGCAACCTCACATCGGCAATCACCTGCTCATTGTCGTAGATCTCCTTGGCGTAGCACAGATTGGGATAGTCGAAGGCGGCTCCATAACGATTCCTGCAGCCAGTGGTGGCCTTCTCGCCGGGAGTGTACACAGGCTGGCCAACGAAGTTCGTGGTGGCAAAGTTGCAGGTCAGCACAAAGTGGTTGTAATAGTCGCGAGAGAATCTCACAGCGGCACAGCCCAAATGAGTGTTCTTCTCGGCAACGGCAATGGTGAACTTGGCCACATTCCTGTTGGGCAACTCCTCGGGGAAGCTGGCCAGCATGTCAGGCGATGTATTAGCGCGCTCCTTGAACCAGTTCTCAATCTGCTCCTTAATTATCTCAGCATCTGTGTACTCAGACTCAGCACCACTATAACTGAAGATGGCATTATTCTGCCCGGCATAGGCGAAGCGTTCGGTACTGCGGCACTTGTCTGGCAGAGACTGGCACGTCTTCACGTTGAACAGAGCCAGATGGGTGAGCTCCTCGCACCATGTCATCTTTGCCATGCGCACTGCTCTGGGCAGACCCTCAATGCCGCCACCAGCAACATTATTTCGCAGCCCGTTGAACAAACTCAGGATTAACTTCTCATGCGGCTGAATCTTTACCTCTCGCACATTCTTGGGACACTCCTCACTGAACTCCTGCAAGGTGGTGATATTGGAAGGTGGTGCTGAAATTATTAGACTATACGTCACTTACTCCCTTGTTGTTGCAGGCAATGTGCTTGTCCAGGCAGGTGGGCAAGGCACAGTAGTCAACACTAGCGACGAGGCCAACAAAAGCTGTGGCTAGCAGGATAGAGCTGACTACCTTAGACAACATCTTGATTTCATGTAGTTGTTGGCTGGCAACTGAAGAAAATGCGCACAAGTTGCCCATTTTATACCAAAAACGAACAAAGAACTTTAAATATTATGACAAAGGAGTGAATCAACTAACTGATGAGCAGTTAAACAGGTGTTTGGATTGGATTCTAAATCAGAACTCAGAAAACAGAACTTTTGTTTATTTCTGTATAAGCAAAGAAACACATGTAGATCAACAAAATGCATGTGCGTGATTCCAGTAACATATATTGGATACAGCGTTTCCAAGTGCTTGTGCTAAGTCGACTGCTATAAATACGACACTCTTTGCATAGTGAAGCATCAGTTAAGTGAAAAACATTCTGTGCATTCAACTAATTACTGTAATAATGAATGCATTTCTCCTGCTGACTGCGCTAGCCGGACTTGCTTCCGCTGTGGACTACTGTGCCTTGCCCACCTGCCTGGACAAGCACATTGCCTGCAACAACAAGGGAGTAAGTGACGTATAGTCTAATAATTCCAGCACCACCTTCCAATATCACCAACTTGCAGGAGTTCAGTGAGGAGTGCCCCAAGAGTGTGCGAGAGGTAAAAATTCAGCCGCATGAGAAGTTAATCTTGAGTCTGTTCAATGGGCTTCGAAATAATGTTGCTGGTGGCGGCATTGAGGGTCTGCCCAGAGCAGTGCGCATGGCAAAGATGACATGGTGCGAGGAGCTCACCCATCTGGCTCTGTTCAACGTGAAGACGTGCCAGTCTCTGCCAGACAAGTGCCGCAGTACCGAACGCTTCGCCTATGCCGGGCAGAATAATGCCATCTTCAGTTATAGTGGTGCTGAGTCTGAGTACACAGATGCTGAGATAATTAAGGAGCAGATTGAGAACTGGTTCAAGGAGCGCGCTAATACATCGCCTGACATGCTGGCCAGCTTCCCCGAGAAGTTGCCCAACAGGAATGTGGCCAAGTTCACCATTGCCGTTGCCGAGAAGAACACTCATTTGGGCTGTGCCGCTGTGAGATTCTCTCGCGACTATTACAACCACTTTGTGCTGACCTGCAACTTTGCCACCACGAACTTCGTTGGCCAGCCTGTGTACACTCCCGGCGAGAAGGCCACCACTGGCTGCAGGAATCGCTATGGAGCCGCCTTCGACTATCCCAATCTGTGCTACGCCAAGGAGATCTACGACAATGAGCAGGTGATTGCCGATGTGAGGTTGCCTTAGTAACTGGAAATAGGACATGGGTTTATGTATCTTAACTTTTTACATGTAAAAATAATATTGGATTGACCAGTTTGGAATGTGACAGACCAAATTGAATTGATAAACAAAAATGGGCAATTTAATTAAATTGTATTTTAACTATAATAATAATATAATTCAAATATAAGAGTAAAGTATGCAATTCAAGCAGTGCATGAATAACCGTTATTGCAAGATGAAGATTGCGCAGAGCAAGATTTAGCATAACATTTACGTCACGCTTGTTAATGCTGGCAGTTGGGTTTTAAATTCGTATACAAAGTGTATTTTATTCCTTTAATTGCGGCTAAATTGTATAAAATGGAAACAGACTTTTTTACAGATTCACAAGTTTACTTACGTAGTAGGGTATAAATAGGCAGATACTCAAAACTTTTACTTACAAATGCACAATGATAACGTTATTGTCCAGGTTATTAATACGAAAACAGCTGATTTCTTTAACAGAGTTGCCCGACCTGCGCAATGTGTAATCTTATTTGGTTAATTCACGAAATAAAAAAAAAAAACATCTCTGCAAAGCAGAAAAACTGACGTTTTTCCCACAAGCTGCAATTATTTACATATATATATATAAAAAAAAAAAACAAACAAAATAAGCATCGATTTCAATAAACAACTAATTATATAAGCCGCGTTTTCAACGACGTTCGGTACTCGATTATTATTTGCATTTAATTTTTAGTTTTCAAGAAGATTTTGCTTATTGATTAATTGCAAAAACAACGAAAAATCTGGTGAGAAATGGCACTGAAAGTGTTGGTCAGCCAGAAGATTATGAACGAGGTGGTCAAGTACAAGCCGCCCGCAACAGCAGGACCCGGTGCTGGTGGCATTGAGTGGCGTGTCCTTGTCGTGGATAAGTTGGGCATGCGAATGGTGTCCGCCTGCACCAAGATGCATGAAATTAGTGCCGAGGGCATCACGTTGGTGGAGGACATCAACAAGAAGCGCGAACCGCTGCCGACAATGGGTGCCATTTATTTGATAACGCCATCGGATGAGTCTGTGCGCGCCCTGATCCGGGACTTTGAGAATCCGGCACGTCCCATGTACCGTTATGCGCACGTTTTCTTTACGGAAGTCTGCCCCGAATCGCTATTTAACGATTTGTGCAAATCGTGCGCGGCCAGAAAGATCAAGACACTGAAGGAGATAAACATTGCATTTCTACCGTATGAATGCCAGGTGTTCTCACTGGATTCGCCGGATACGTTCCAGTGCCTGTATTCGCCGGCATTCGCCTCGATACGCGGCAAGCACATCGAGCGCATTTCCGATCAGATTGCCGCGCTGTGCGCCACTCTGGGTGAATATCCAAGTGTGCGATATCGCAACGATTGGGATCGCAATATCGATTTGGCAGCGGCGGTGCAACAGAAACTGGATGCGTTCAAGGCCGATGAGCCGACAATGGGCGAGGGGCCAGAGAAGTCGCGATCTCAGCTGTTAATCCTGGACCGTGGATTCGATTGTGTGTCACCGCTGCTACACGAGCTAACGCTTCAGGCGATGGCATATGATCTGTTGCCAATTGTGAACGATGTGTATCGCTATACGCCGGGACCCAATCAGCCGGACAAGGAGGTACTGCTCGATGAGAACGATGATTTGTGGGTGGAGTTGCGTCACGAGCATATTGCCGTCGTCTCCACACAAGTCACACAGAATCTGAAGAAGTTCACGGACTCGAAGCGCATGGGCTCCACGGACAAGTCATCGATGCGCGATCTCTCCCAGATGATCAAAAAGATGCCGCAGTATCAGAAGGAGCTGTCCAAATATTCGACGCATTTGCATCTCGCCGAGGACTGCATGAAAGTGTATCAGAACTATGTGGATAAGTTGTGCCGTGTCGAACAGGATCTTGCCATGGGCACCGATGCCGAGGGCGAAAAGATTAAGGATCATATGCGCAATATTGTGCCCATTCTGCTCGATGCGAATGTTTCCAACTACGACAAGGTGCGCATCATAGCGCTCTATGTGATGACCAAGAACGGCATCGCCGATGACAATCTGACCAAGCTGTTTACACATGCCCAGCTGTCAGCCAAGGATCAGGACATGGTGCGTAATCTGAGCCATCTGGGCATCAATGTGCTGGCCGATTCGCGCAAAAAGGCGTATACGGTGCCGCGCAAGGAGCGCACCACGGAGAGTGCCTATCAGATGTCGCGCTGGACACCGGTCATCAAGGACATTATGGAGGATTGCATTGAGGACAAGCTCGATCAGCGTCATTTCCCTTTCCTCGAGGTACGTGCCCAAAATACCAATTATCATGCACCGACCACCGCTCGCTATGGCCACTGGCACAAGGATAAGGCACAGGCACAAGTGAAGAATGTGCCACGCCTTATCATTTTCGTAGTGGGCGGCGTGGGCATGTCGGAAATGCGTTGCGCCTACGAGGTCACCAACACAGTGCGCAACTGGGAAGTCCTCATTGGCTCCTCGCATGTCCTCACACCCGAAATCTTTCTCAGCGATTTGGGCAGCCTCTCCAAAGAGGATTAAACAATCCCAATAATCCCCCACCGATGCACACCACTCGATAGTATTTATGCTTATTTCCATTTAGCCAAACTGTAATTGGTTATTCGATATATGCAAATATTCAAATGTTCATTTTCATTTGATTATCTCTCTGGTTGCTTCAAAATATGCAATTTATTTAAGCTGTCTTTTAATTAATATTCTAAACGATTAAGCTTGTCTCGAATATTATTTATTAACACCCATTTTATTTATTTATATATTAAGCTTTGTATTAATTCATATCCAATACAATAATACGCATATTGTATATTCATTTAAACTTTGTATCAGATAATAATTCTCTAAATTAAGTTTGCTCCGAATTGAGTTCTTTGAACCGAACCAAACAAAACTCAATATTCAGCAGTAAAATAAGGGAATCGATTTTCGAAATAGTGTAAAATTCAACTGTAATCGTTTTTTATCTTAACTATTCATCAAGTATTAAAAATTGTTTTAGTTTGGCCCTAAATTGAGTTGCGCTACTAACATCTTTTATCTGGGGCGGTAGTTAATCGTATCATCTTTATGTAAATCTCTTGGAGACCTAATCAAACTCAACGAGTTTTCCGAGTTCACAAGCCGAAAACACGTTTCCAAATCCCATTCATAATTTAAACCATTTGTTTTTAGTTGTTATTAGCTTATTCAAAACCACATTTATTGCGCCAACCCTACCGCAACGAGGACGATAGAAGCTGGCGAAGAAACACCAAACATGTTCATTTTGTTGTTGTACAAACATTGTACGCCGTCCGCTTAGGCGGTGGCTGCAGCGCTGGTGGTGGCAGCTGCCTCCTCCTTGAGGCGATCCTTCTTGAGGGGACCCATGAAGGCCAGCTTGTCGGCTGGGGTCTGGAAGCGACCATGACCCATCTTGGACGAGGTGTCGATGAACTTGAGCTTGATCTGTTCCAGGGCCGAGCGCTTGGTGTGACGCAGCAGCGACTTGCGCAGGGTGATGATGCGCTTTTTGGAGCCAATGCAGCAGCCCTTGATCATGACGAAGTCGTTGTTGACCTCACCATAGTGGGGGAAGCCACCCATGGGGGTGATGCTCTTGTCGGTCAAATCGTACTCCGTGGAGGCGTTGTTCTTGATGACCTGCAAGCAATCAAGACATGTAAATATGTAAGACATGTGCCACAAAACCAAGGTAAATACACAAATAAAGGGATTTATTGAATTGCTTGTCAGTCCTATCATTATAAATATCACGGTTCATCAAATGTTTTATTTATTTCGATGTCGTTATTAATGTTTTTTATCATCATTGAGCAGGGGGCGGGAGAAGACTGTATATAAACCGTTTCATATGCTTACCTTGCCATCCTTGGTGTGGACACCGGCACCGATGCGGTAGATCTTCTTGTTGATCTCGGTACGGTGATGGTAACCCTTCTGACCGGCACGTGCCACCGTGGTGGACACACGGGACGGATGCCAGGCACCAATACAGGCGACCTTGCGCAGACCCTTGTGCGTCTTGCGGGGCAGCTTCTTGGTGTGCCAACGCGAGGTGACACCCTTGAAGCCCTTACCCTTGGTAACGCCCACACAATCGACCATCTCATCCTGGCCAAACACATTGCTGACCTGAATGGGCTGCTCGAGATGCTCACGCACCCATTTGACCTTGTCCTCGACAGAGCCACCGTTCAGCTGGATCTCCATGATATGCGCCTTCTTTTGGCGTTGCTTGATCAGACGAATCTAAAATGCCAAAAATAAAACGTTTAAATTTGTAATTCATATTTGAACAGAGTTGGGACAATTAAAGATATTTTGGGACTGTGCGTGATATGGTTTAACCGAGCGATCATCGCCTGAGCGGCTGCGCACCGTTACTGGAATATATCAAGCATCGCCACCCGAAGGGCAATTTGATCTGCGACGTTGCATTCCTAAACTGTGCATTGAGATAAACACAGCATGAATGCCTTTTAGGCCAGATCGCACCGACCACACCGAGGTACAGTCAGCGCAACAAGACCAAGGACGTCGCGCGCTTGTAGAGGACGATATGGAGTGGATATGATAAATAAAGAAATTCTTTACCTGGGAGTGGGCAATCACACGGATGACCTTGCAGTAGCGGAGCATCTTGCGGAAATCGTTCTCAATGCTCTTCCTGCCCAAATCATCGGTCCACTTCTTGCTGGCCTTGGTAAAAGCCTTCTTCTGGCTCTTGTACCTGATAGGGAGTTGAAGTTTTGGGAGGATTTGCAAAATTAATACATAGCCAGTCGATCGAACACCAATTGTGATCCGCGTCGTGTCTGTGCAAGGGGGCGAGAGATAAAACGGGAAGCACACCTCATCGCAATTTGAAAGCGAGCGGAGATGACAATCTTCCATGACGTGCTCACTCGTAAAATGGCAACAAAACAGCCAAATTAGCTCACACGACTTGCATCGATTTAAAAAGCTCTCTCAGCGAACTGATCGAAGAACTTTGTTTTTTCGTTTGTACGAGTTAGTTAAAGTTAGTCTAAATGTGTTCAAATCATACAGGCGGCTACTGCTGCTGCCTTTGCAGTTAGTTAAAACTTTAATGTTGCAGCTGGTGATATCAGAAGGAAGGCAGCAGTGATGGTAAAAGGCTTTTCGACAACATATATTCAGATACCATCTTATCATCATTCAGCACAGCATGCAGCAGACCGAGCAACTTTGCAGCAACCACGTGTGCGACTCGTATACACAAAATGCCAAGTCTTTCGTTACATACCAGTTCTTATAGAAGCGACGACGGCACTCCTCGGACAAATGCTGAGCCCAAACGTTGACCAGGGCACGCAGACCGAATGGTGTCTCGATGTAGCCAACGGCACCAACAGCAATCATTGGTGGCGTCTCCAAAATTGTCACAGCCTCAACGACCTCCTTCTTGTTGATCTCTACAAGCGGTAAGCAGAAATTGTTTGAGGTTAGAGCAGCACATGGTTTTCAGGTAATCGAACATACGAATTAAAATGCAAATCAGTCCGCCCTAGTTAATTAATAATCACGGTTTTATCATATGTGTTCTAACCATAATAATTTAACTGTTCCTCATCATGGAAAATTTATTATAAAAATAAAACACTAGGAAAAATGGTACTCACTTGAACCAGGACGATCGGCCTCGCGCACAACGTGCGTCATACCGGCCTTGTAGCCGATAAAGCAAGTCAGATGCACTGGTTTGCTGGCATCATCCTTGGGGTATGCCTTAACCTTGCCACGGTGACGGCAGGAGCGCTTCTTGGGGTAGAAGGCCATGGAGCCATGGCGAGGCGCAGAAAATTTACGATGAGACTGTAAATGTAAAAATCGCGACAATAATTAAAATAACATTGTTTAAACATTTCCGTCAAGCATATTTTGCATTTCTTTCTACTTTTCTTTGAGGTTATGTTTAAATTGCAGCGGCAGACACGTGTGAAGAAAAAACAAGACTGAATGAAAAATAATTGAAATCTCTTCAGCAGCACAGCAAATTTCTTTTAATTTATGCATCCGCTGCATTTAATATACTTACAAATGTTTTTGTATAACATTTGTATGCATACAAAGTTGCATTCACACAATTTTCACCGATTTTCAAGAGCGAAACTTACCATGACGTCTGTTCACTTCAGACGTTGAAACAGAAAGAAAGGAAATGAATGCTTGTTAAGCGAAGTTGGCTACGCCAACTGTAACAGTGCTGCCAACTCAAATTCCATGAAGCAAAGTTGGCTGTGCTCACATTGGCACAGTGTTGCTTAACCGTAGCCCTGCCAACTTGTTGGAGAGCATATCGTATTTATTCAACACACGGGTAAATATTGGCGCCGGCAATTTGTTGCACAAATTTGTTGATTTTTATAAAAAGAACGTCAATATGCGAACAGTAACAGAACCTGTTGATACCATAGCATTGACACACAACATCAGTTGCTATGAGATATGCACCAACGATTTTGCATACAACCTGATATGCGTTGCACAATGGAAACATCTCTCATTGATTACCATTAGTTTGCCGGTAAGTGAAAATTACAGTTTAACGAAAGTTAATCCCATTATAAAAATATTATATATAATATTAGGAGGAAAGTGGTGAGCTTATGTGGAGCCATTTGGAAGATTTGCAGATATGTGAAATGGATACACCAGGAACAGACACACGCTGTCACAAAATCGCCTTTTCGCCGGACACTTCACTGAATGCAAAACCGAGTAAAGTCACCGTTTGTGCGGCGATTGGAAATTGCGAAATTCGATTGTTTCAAACAGACCTCAACGAGAAGTCAGCCGTCATATCCCTCAATGGACACAGCGACTACGTCAATGACATTGCCTGGGTCTGCGACGGCGAATTGCTGGCGTCGGTTAGCGATGATTACACCTGCCGTTTCTGGGACATTGCTACTGACATGGGAATGGGAACAACAAATATAAAGAATATTATTACGTTCTGTCTGTCATCGGCGGGCATGTCGATTAAATCCCATCCCGATGAGCCCAACAAAGTCCTTGTAGCTGAAAAGCGTGGTATGTACATACTCTGTGAATACTTATTAAATCTATTATTAACACACTTCTAATTTAGGCATCATCCATTTGTATAATGTGCGCAGCAAGCAGACCGTTGTCTCCGTTGAATCACCGAAATTTCCGCTGATGTCTGCGGATTGGGCGCAGAGCAATCGGCTGTTTGTGACAGCTTTGGCCGGTGGTGATATTGTCACCTGGGATCTTAGCCGTCCCCTCAAGCCTGCCGATGTGAAGCAGGTGCACGAAGATGGTGGTCGCATTGTCCGCTTTGCGCCAGGCAGCGGTGAGATCGCCATGGCCACCATTGGCCGACCTGATCTTACGCTTAAGGTCTTTGTGGGCAAGTCTACGGTACCAATTATTGAGGCGCCTCTGAAGACCTATGGCGGTTTGGCCTGGCACCAGCGCTTGCCGTACATCACTGCGGCATCCGACAATAAGTTGTCCTTTTGGAAGGTGCACGTTAAATAGTCGGCCAATTATATTATAAATAAATGTGTCTGAAATGAGAAATAAATGATTACAATTATTTTTTGGTTGAGCATTTTTGAAATTGGGCAAATTATTACATTCGAAACAATTTTGAAATTTCAGATTTATAGTTTAAATTTTGGTATTATTTATTTATTTATAGTTTGTTTTTGTTGGTATTTTTATTTTCGTCATTTTGCATTTTGTGCGCGACGGTCACATTAACAACAAAATATCTTCATTTGTTGGTGGCAAAATAAAAAAACAAATTGCAAATATTGCTAGTGGCTCTCAAAATAGACGCACAAGATGTCCAACGCCGAGACACAGGTGCCCAGTTTGCCAATGCCGCCGGAGCGTTACATTAGCAACTACACGGAGGAGAACATTAGACGCAATCGGGCACCGCGTCCACCGCCGCCGCCATCACAGCATGAAGTCTACAGCATGTTCGGCATTCAGTACAACAACGACGAGATGATTCGCTCCCTGGAGTCACAGAATATCAAGCGCTTGATACCCATACACTTTGACCGGCGCAAGGAGCTCAAGAAGCTGAATCACTCGCTGCTCGTCAACTTTCTGGATCTCATTGATTTTTTGATACTAAATCCCGATAGTCCGCGGCGCACAGAGAAAGTGTGTTCAGAGTGTTTATTCTGTGAAATACATTTTATATATATGTTTTTTTCCTACTTTTCACAGATTGATGATCTGAGTTTGCTGTTCGTGAATATGCATCATTTACTGAACGAGTTCAGGCCGCATCAGGCGCGAGAAACTCTGCGAGTGATGATGGAAATGCAGAAGAGACAACGCGTGGAGACCGCAACACGCTTTCAGAAGCACTTGGAACGTGTGCGTGATATTGTGAACAGCGCATTCTCTGCGCTGCCCACGCTGTATGATGATGATGAGCATGGCGGGGCCAAAGTCAAAATGGAAGTGGATCCTCTAGAATCGAATGCGGCGGCGAAAAACGATCCAAGCTATCAGCACGATCGCATGATGTGCAAGCTAGTGGATGCCATTGACTGATGTACACGACTGGGTTACAAATATGCGAGAGGATTTGTCTTAATATAAACTATGTATAAAAGAAAACGTACCATATTTAATGACATAGGTTAAGAAATAAATTAATTACATTTATCTAAATTACAAAACTATTCTATGCATTGAAATGTATATGAGTTGAAATGGATTAAAGTAGTCAGATATTCGTTATCTTTTCACTCATATATTCATCATAAAGTAGTCATACCTTCATTATTTAGTGTCCTATTCATCTATTACCAACATTTACATAATTGTATCCATTTTGCAGTTGCAGTTGCTTCTGTGCACTACATTTTGTATTCCCAATCTAATTGAGAATAGCTTTTAAGAATGTTTTGGAATATTTTCTATACTCTGATACCGAATGAACTGTTTTACAATTCAAGTGACATTGATTGCATTCGTTTTATTTGAATTGTGATCTGTTTCTGAGACACTTCCAAAACAAAAGATTTCAGGACAAGTTATTGCTAAACTAATCAATTTGTAGTATTATGAGTTATTGTTCTGTGATTAAACTAAGAAAGTAGTTGGGTATACTTTCAATTATGCCTACTCAGTGGTGGACACGTGTTCGCCTGCCCCAGACATGACAGTTATCCAAAGGCTGGTTGCTACTTGTTGATCTGGGACTTCTAATGACTGAAAGTGTCAAAGTTGTAAACTGCTTAACCCATGTTCTGTTCCATAGGCAAATAATTCCAGATCTGACAAGCCTGATTCTAGTTCGGAGTTTTTCGTTGCAGCAAATATATTCTAAAATTAAATTTAAAGTGAAGACAAAAATATAATGATTGTATTTAAGTATTTGTACTTTTGTCTTCATTTTCATTGGGTAAAATGAATGACTAAGAAATTGTATTTAAATAACACATTTTTAGCTAAAAATTTATAATTTAAAAAATTTAGTTTAAAATAATAAGAGATTTTTTTTTTGTATCTTAAGGAATATGTTTGTCTCTTCACCTGCAGTTTTCTTTAACCGTTTAAAAATATTTAATGTTGTTTAACTGCTCGCCTCGACATGGATAGTGTGTTAAACAATTTTTTGTGTATTCATAATCTTTATGGCAACTAAGAAAGCATGTTGACGCTGAATGATAAGAAAGTGGTATATTTAAATGAATCTACACTTTTCCATTGCACTCGATGATAAAAACCCATTGCCATTCATAAGGGCGCATCACTTGCAAACAGACACGCAAAGTGAATGAAGAAAAACAAAACAGTTCCTAGGCTTGGAAATCGTGAAACATCTGTGATACGAGTGCACTATTAAAATACAGTGGGCTATGCGCTTTTCAATAATAAAACGTGACACATAAACTGAATGCATAAAGTGCTTAATATAAACAAATTGTGATATTTAAATACGGAATATTTAGTACAAAAATATGGCGGTGAACAATACTGAAAGTGTCAATATTAACAAAGTAAAAGGTAATAAATGACAGATCATCAAAAAATGTTATGAAATTCTAAAAAATATAACTATAACTATTTAATTTAAAGAATTAATCACTTTAAAATAGAAAGTGATTCAAGAAATTCCTAACTTCCATCAGTTTAAATTAAAATTATTTCACTAAACACTCCTCACTTATGTTGACACTACTAAATCGACCCAACAATAAAGTGACTTGTCAAAATGTACTTCTGTTTAAAATGATAAAGATAATCTTCAAACGAATCTGATGTAAAATAATAATAAAATAATTAAATAATGAAAAAAGTGTATTTCACTAAATAAAAGAGACAAAACCATGTTATTTAAGATTTGTAAACAAGTGTCTCAAAACAGGAAAGAACTGTTATCTGAGGCATTGAATATTCAACACTTGAGTAATTATAATAAATATGAATGATATGGTGGTCTGATCCGGTCGGGCGCCGAGTTCTAAGTGTCCGAAGCAAATGGCTTATGTGGTCGGAGGCGTCTCCTTCATTTCTTTACACATGACACAACAACGTTTTAGTAACCCTCAATAATTATACTCAAGCTCTAATTCAATACAAATTACAGACGGAGAAACAGATACCGATGGCGATTCCAATAGCACTGCCGCTGCCTCAAACGGCGCGCCAGAGGATGAACCGGCTGACTTTGACAAGGCCATAATTGCCTCCGGTTTTGGACGCTTCAATCTGGTGTTGTTGGTGTTGGCAATACCTGCGACCTGTGCAAATATGTTCGAATCAACATCGATGTCATATATTTTGCCCGTTGCTGACTGCGATCTACATTTAACTCTAACGGATAAGGGTGTTCTGAATGCATGTGCCTATGCGGGAATGATCATTTCGGCTATACCCTGGGGATATTTGGCTGATAGGAAGGGTCGTCGCATGGTGCTTATCTACGGCTATTTGCTGACTTCTGTTTGCGGGTTTGGCAGCGCGTTAAGTCAAAATTTTATAATGCTTGTGACATTCAAGTTTTTCGGCGGATTTATGTAAGTAAAGATGCTCTATCTAATTATTTGGTTAGAGATATGTGTGTTTGAACTTGCGATCGCTTACAGAGTTAACGGGCCCTCAGCTGTGCTTTTCACATATTTAACGGAAATGCATGGACCGAAACACAGAGCCCAAGTTATGATGGTGGTTGGCATGATTACATCAGCTTCACAATTGTTACTGCCCATGATGGCTTGGGCCACCTTTCCCAGGCAATGGGACTTTGTTTTCTTTGGCAGTCTAAACAGTTTGTTAAACATTCTCGTTCTCATTTTTATTGTAAACAATTTTACTTATCTATGGTTCTACGTTTCAGTACACAACTGGCACATCTTTTTGTTTATATGCTGCCTAGCCAGTTTGACTAGTGGACTCATAATGTGCCTAATGCCCGAGAGTCCCAGATTTCTGATGGCGCATGGACGCAATGAGGAAGCCTTGCTTGTGCTACAACGGATCTATCACGTCAACACGGGCAAACCAAAGGACACCTATCCAGTATGTATATTTCTCAATTTCATCCTTTTAATTTGAGTCTTAAATGTATTCTATTAATTTCTGTGAAGTTAAATTCGATTTAATAGCAGATCGCTTTCATCCCTAATGGTATAGAATTAACTTAATTTCAACCTTTTTTAATTTAATTCATAATTTTTTTAAAACTAAAAATAATTTGTAATATTCTATTATTATTATTGTATTATTTTTGTTTGACGTGGATGAGATAGAACTTAAAATTTAACTGTATCTTGAAGCTATTAAGCTATTTATGTCTTAATACGTAGATGTATTGATTCAAATCCAATTAGATATTTAGTAAAATTACAAACTCTTTAAGCTATTTTTTATGTTATTAATTGCTTGTTAATGATTAAATTGAATTTGTTTGCTCAAACAGATCAAATCGCTTGTTCTGGAGGCGCCCAATCGCTATGCCAAGCAGGACGAGGTCATCTACACAATTGATGAAAAACCGGCGGTAGTTGCCACAAAGCCAGAATCGCGAACACTGCTGGAAAGTTTGCGTGCTGCCATGCAGCAAATAAAGCCCATGTTTCACAAACCGCTGCTCAGTCTTTCGTTGCACTGCTACACAATGCAGCTCTGCATATTTCTGGGTATGAACACAATACGCCTGTGGCTTCCCCAACTATTTGCATCCATGGCTGAGTATGAGTTGGCGCATGCGGATGATAAAGATGCCTCGGCTACCATGTGCACTATACTCGAGTACAGCGTCAATAAAACAGCTGAGACATTAACGAATTATGATAATGCCTGTGCTGAGGTGAGTGAGATAACATTTTTATCGGGCAGCTCTATTTGTTGTTCTACCGCATCATTCTGAATTCGAAATAATTTTTTTGTCATCCTATTACAGCCCAAAACTATATCAATGGACATGTACTTTAACAATATAATCGTTTCGGCCTGTGGATTTTGCGGTTACTTCATTGCTGGAGGGCTAATGCGTATTGCGGGTGCCAAGCGACTGCTAAGTAAATACATCCTTCAAAGGATCAACTCTTATAAGGCATTGCTTTATTTTAGACTGCTTAAATTTTTTCTGACAAATTTGGGTACAAGCATGAAGAAAGTGAATTTAAATTATAGAATAGAGAAAAATATATTTTATCCTGGTATTGTTTTTTTTTTTTTTGTTAGATCTTTTTTTTGGTAATTTTTATAGACTTGTTGAGTCGATATAGTCAGATGGGTCTGTACTTGCCACCATTTCTGATACAATATAGCTGTCTACATGACGAATATTCAGTTTAAAGTCGTTAAGCAGAAAACTTATGAACACATTTTTTTTAACATACATAATAATATTTTGATTCCAGACTATAACTTAGATACGAACCGATTACTCCGGTCTGAAAGGGAATGTAATCCTGTCAAAGACAACTGTTCTTCCTTATTTATTTTTTAAAAATTTCTACAAATTAGCCTATTTATGGAAAGTATACATCAATTCAAAATTATACTTGAAAGCAAAGTCTTATTGACGACAACCTGCCTTAAAATCATATTTATATTTACACAGCACACATTTTTATCGCTTATATTTCTGTCTTATTTTGCTGCATTTCTATAAACATTCATTTTCATTTATATTCCCCAATGTAAAGCTTATGGTCTATTTGTGTCTGGTATTCTTGGCATATCGCTTTATTGGTCCATGAATGGTGTGACAACAATTGTGCTCTCTTCTGCCTTTATCACTGTGGCGGGCATTGCTGTCTCCTCTCTTTTGGGCGCTGTTGTCGCACTTTTTCCCACACAGCTTCGGTAAGACCCACAGCTGTCCAACTATAATTCTATAAACTAATACAAGCTTTGTTTTTTCCCTATAGCTCTTTGGTGGTGGCCACTGCAATGATGTGTGGCCGCCTGGGCGCACTCTCTGGTAATCTACTCTTCCCGGTTTTGATGCAGATTGGTTGTGTGCCGCCCTTTATAATGGTCTCCTTCGTCATGCTGCGTACGTTTTCGAAATATAATTTTGAATTGAAATAGATTCCTAAAATACATTTTTATCTTTCAGTTGCTGCAGTGCTCTCAATTTTCGTTCCAAATCCAACAAAAGCGGCGTTCACATAAAAGTTATGCTAATCTAGGCTTTTAGCTCCGTAATTATTGCTTAATTGGTAACTGCATGAATTACGGTTTTATTGTTGTAACTAAGTTGTAAAAATTACTTTTTGAAATAGAATATGTATATATAGTAGTGTAAACATTCAGGTTTTGTTTTTGTTTTTAACTGTATTTTTGTTGTTCCACATGCACTCAGTTAAATATTCTATTTCAAATTGCGGACTTTAAATGTTGCTTAATTAATTATGGATAAAGTGAGTATACTTCTTAGGTACTTCGACAACTTGTGGTGCTACTTGTACTTTTCCAAATTTCTTTTAATAGTAAACATATTGACAAACAATAATATTTAATTTTACAATCTGCTCATTGAAGGTTGGACGGGGAAAACATGGATGATTCCAGCTTATAATTCACAAAGAGAATTTTGTTATGGCATCAAACACTGCAATATATTTTTGTTGCCTACATTACTGAATAACTATATATTTAAATTTACGTCATTTCGTATCGGTAAATGTAATTATAAATGTACGAATACAAATGCATTAGCTATTTAAATGAGTTAAATGAGTTAAAATTGTGAATGCTAAATTAAAAATTCCCAAAAAGTTGAATAGGATATGTGTAAAGCATATGTGCATCGGTATGTAATTTAATTACTATCGTAGAGATTAATTTTGATTTATGAAGTACCTAATTAATTTATATATTCGATAAACAAAATAAATAAAAAAAAATGCAATGCTTGAGTAAATAAACAGGTTAAATCACACAAGTGGAAAACGGCAATTTACTCATCAACACCAATTAATGCGAGCTGGATGTTAGTTTGGTGCATGTATATGTAAATGGTGTCACTAATAAAGGCTCTGATGAGAGAACCTTGTTTAAAATTTACGGTTTTTGTGGAAATATTGAATTCATAAAATTTTGTTAAACTAATAAAAGCCCATGAAAGTCAACCAATAACAGAATTTCGAAAATGGGATAAACAACAGATGAGAATATAAAATATTTGATAAAACTATCAGATGTTGATATAGTATGGCAAGTCCCCATACAATATACCTAAATTGCCAAATTCGGAAACAGATAAGATTTAATACAAGAATTGAAGTTGTTCCCGTTTGTTGGTCGATTCTGACAAATATTCTGAAAAAGTTTTATTTAAAGGAATATTTAGAAAATAGAGTGAACAAAGTTGTACAATTTTTTATCATATTCGATACTATTTTACCCATGACTACTTAATATTTCCAACTACTCTTAGCTTGTGCAATTAATTTATACCCTTAACTATACAAAACCCACAAGGTACGGTGAAGGTCTGTATTATTAGAAAATAGCTGATGAAATCAAAGATATAGCACCCTTGTACTATACTCGTTTGGAGTCTACTGACTATATAAACATGGAAACCTTGCAATTTATTTTCAAAATTAATTTGAACTAGATTTCGATTTAGATGGCAAGTCAGAGTGTTAATACCGGTGATTTCGAAGCAGCCATTGCTGAATGCGGCTTTGGATTATTTAATGCAATCATTTTAATATGTGCGATGCCATGCTTATTCTCGATGGTATTCTCCGGCTCTGCGATGTCCTTCATAATGCCCATAGCTGAGTGTGAGCTGGAACTGTCGATGTTTGACAAGGGTGTCATGAACTCTGCAACCTTTGCAGGTAACGTATTCATAAGGAATAACTTCCGATTGATCTCCACTTGTAAGTGTATGTGGCAGGCATGATTATTTCGGCGTTCCCGTGGGGCTTTGTGGCGGATACAATGGGGCGCCGCATTGTTCTTATTGTTGGCAGCTTGGCGGATGGCGTCTGTGTGATTTGCGCCGCTCTCAGTCAGAATTCTACGCAGCTATTGATCTTCAAGTTTTTCAATGGAGTACTGTGAGTATGCGGCCAATCACATTTGTTGTATTCATTCAAATGGTTTTTGCATCTCTGCAGCATTTGTGGGCCATTTGCGGTCATCGTCAGCTATCTGTCCGAGTTCCATGGCAAGAAATACAGGCACTTAATCATGTTATACGTGGGCTTGAGTCTTTCCCTCGGTGCCCTCGTATTACCGGTGATAGCACACGTAATGCTGCCGGTACACATAAGCATTAATGTTGGTCAATTCAGTTGTATGTATGTGGCTCTTTAAATTCCGGACGCTATTATTTCAGTTTCTTTCGCAGTTCACGCCTGGCATTTATTTCTGGCAATTACCGGAATCCCCAGCCTCATGACCGGTGTTTTTCATATCTTTCTGCCTGAGAGTCCCAAGTTTCTCTTGTCACAGGGCCGATACCGCAAGGCGATGGATTGTTTCCAGCTCATCTATGCCATAAATAAGCGCAAGAGTCGCGAATCTTTTCCGGTGAGTTAACTTCACTTATTTTATCATGCATCAAGCCCAATTTTTTATTTATTTTTTTTTTCTGTTTTGATTTAAGAACTTCAATTTCGGATTCAATGAAATATTTTTTTTTTGTAATTTAGAATTTAAGTACTTAAAAAAACAACTGAATAATTTCTTCTCTACAGATAACCAAGCTGACGGATGCCACTCCTGAGCGGATCGCCGATTTGCCGGAGGAACGAATAACAATGACAATGAAATCGATGCGTCGACTATTTCGTGCCATCAAGCTTAAGTGTACCGAAGGCCTGAGCCAGCTGAAACCCATGTTTTCCAGCCCATATCTGGGATTATCACTACGCGTTTATGCCCTGCATATATGCCAGATTACCTGGTAAATATGCATTACAATTTACTCCGTGACATGAAATTTTATTTATGTGATTGTATAGTGATTCGTATAGCAATCACACGAAACAAGATATTTGCTTAGTTATATTTTCGTGTAGGTTATTGTTACTTTTTAAGTTTTGCAGTTTTAGTATTCTTTAACAAGCTTTTAGTAAACATTTAATCTGGTGCAATCCGGATTGATAGACTTATCTTAAAATTCTATTTAATTTATGAATTGTATGAGTAACTGATATGAACCAGTTTTAATCATTCAATTTGTGATCACATCAACTGTTTATTTTGAATAGAAACCAATTGATGCACACTTCTCTTGTATTGACAGTGTGAACTCAGTGCGCCTGTGGATGCCACAGATCTTTTCTACAATGCACTCATTCGAGGTGAATGGCATCGAACTGACCATGTGCTCGGTGCTAAGTGACTCCAAATCTGCGCATATCGATCTGCGGGAAATGAAATTAAAGGAATGCGACAGAGTAGGTAGGAGATCCATTGACCAAAATTTTCAAGCATTAAAAGTATTATCCTCTCAAAATGATAGCAAACGAAAACAGATATGTATAAATACAACATAATTTTGTCAGGCATATGTCTCGTTGGTTTTCTGATCATTTTCCCCCTGCTAAGCATTCAAAGAGTCGCCAATAACATACTGAGTGAGTAGCACAAATCTACAGAAAGGGTAAAATAACTCAATTTGAAATTAAAAAAAAAAAACAGCCTAACTAAATGGATAATTTTCAATAATTCTAACTACTAACTACATTAAAATATGTATTTAACAACAAAAATGTGTGTAACCAAAAATAAATCCAGAACTCAAAAGGTTTATATTAGTGTTAAAGAGAATTCGCATTTATAAATTTTAAATATTAATGCGAGTTCTTATGTTGTATTCACTTTTTCCCATAGAGGTCGGTTTGTTTATAAGCATATTTCTGGTGGTGGGTCTCTTCTTCGCAAAGTCAACAACATCAACGCTCATTTTGTCCGCAATGTATTTAACCATTTTGGGCATTTGTACAACGACGGTTATTGGCTTGATTATCGTGGAATTTCCTACATTAATGAGGTATTATACAAAATTGTACTAACATAACTATTTAATACACCTAAGTTCTACCTTATAGGACAATGGTATTATTATTGATCATGACATTTGGTCGTCTCGGTTCATTTGGTGGAAATATTTTGTTACCTGTCTTCATAGAACTCAACTGTTGGGCACCTTTTGTCTGGCTCTCATCGATTTTGTCGAGTAAGTATCAAATATTTTTAATAATCACCTCCTCTATATTAGATGTATTCCAATTTTTAATTATAGTTGCATTTGTAATCTCATTGTTCTTGACCATTGATATCAAGAAAGCGCTAAATTAAATTGTTATCAATGTAAAGGTAGAAAAAAGTATTTCAAAATAAAATTTAAAATTAATGTTACTAATATTACCGATCTAACCTAAACTGACCTAACTAGCTAGTTATTAAGCATCACGTTATTAAGGACGATTATTTTAAATGAATTTGCATTTTGAAAAGAAAGAAAGAGCTCATCCAATTGGGACAAAGTGTCATCTATTCAGCAAATAACTATTGTACATTATATATATTAAATATATACAAATATATAAATTCACTATTTATTTTTTGTGTTTTCCTGAAAAGTCAAAAAATCATATCATTCTACACATATTTTTTATTTAGTCATAAAAGAAAATATATATTGTATTTAGCTTGTATTGTCGATGAGAGAAGTGAACGTTCGATGGTTGAGATGGTGAGTTCCTTTTTCAAACATCTCATTCATGTATATAGCATACATACCTGATTAATGGAGCATTACAAGAATATTTGTAAGTTTTCTGAAAAGTTAATGGCCGATACACAAAATGGTATATGTATATTAATCAAGGCACTCGAGTGTGCTGCGGCTTATTCAAGCTAATTACATTTTAATCACAATGACAGAGTAAAAGTTGATTAATTTCTATTCTCGTTTGAGCTGCGGACAAACCAAACAGCAAAGCCAAGAACAAAACCGAAATCGCCAGACAGGCTTCCTGCGTTCTCTACAGAAGCAAACATTGCAGCTGTGACATGCTAATTATTTTTTTGTGGTCATAAATTAATTAGTAAATGCAACAATGAATTCAGTTGTCACTTCAATGGCTTCCAAAGTGATTTTTCACATAACGTATCAAAAAAAAAGTAGGTGTATGTCATGGGGGGGGGGGAAGGTCACCTTTTGTTACCCAGAAATGGAGTCACATAAATCAAGCAAAGTTGGCAAGAAGTTTGGATCTTTTACTTGCCTTGTGCTATGCTGAGGACAAAAGCAACGTGGGCTGCCCAAGCATATATGTATATGTATGACTATATATAACTTTATTAGGAAATACCCTTATCATTTTTACTGCCCCATCGGAGCGCTATCTCGCTGCTGTTTGTCATGTCACTTGCAACCCATTTCTCATACTGTCAAAACAAAGTCAAGTGGTAATTGACACATGTTGACTCATGAAATCTTCATGAAGTGTTCAATCTGTGCTTCCTGACTGCGTGCCATGATATGAAATCTAAATTAATAGCTTTGCGATTGATGGTCAGCATAGTACTACTTAATATCAGACTAACATCCGGTTTAATTGGTTGTCCAACGGAAAGCATTGAACAGAATACAATAAAGCAAAGCAAACAAGTTAGTTCATTCGACAGCTTTCCTCCTCCATATTCAATTAAATGATTTGAGAAAGTTTGTTTAGCTTAGCAAAGTTTTTGTGCGTCCCCCTTTACAATTATAACTTTCTTCAAGTACAAATTATAAAGAACATTTATTGCAAATGCAATTTTAAGATTACACATTTTGTTTACCAATTAATTTAACTTTATGTTAAAAAAAAAAAATTAATAGAGATTTCAGGCTTGATGAAACTGAACTAATACTTTTTGTTTCGAATTATATTTAGAGCCATATTTGAAGCCGTACACCTCAATACATCTCAATTGCCATTTACTATCTAATTTTTTATATAAACTTCAGAAGCAAAATAAAATTACATTTGATTATGATTTTGATTAAGCAATAAATTATGCATGTTTTATTATATTATTACTTGCGACTTATATTTATTTCAGAGCTTTGTCTTTAATACAGAAAATAGGCCCCATGCGACTCATGCTACGCGTTTCAAATTTCGTTGCTCGCAGGCAAAATGGAAATGGAAGAAAAGCTGCGGTGTACAACTTATTCAGTGACAAAAATAATAATAACAAAAATCCTATTAAGTTTTAAAGTTTTTGAAAACGTATGTCTTAAGTAATCCATACATACAAATTATACAGAATGGTTAAATAAACTCTCTGAATTTCGGTCATATTCTATGCGGACTAACGAGCTGAAGATGCTGAGGGGAAGGTAGGGTGGAGGCTGAGAGGAGAGTTTGGCGGTAAGTGCTTCATTGCATCATTAAGTGCGTCCCCAGACTGCGCTGTACAAAAACAAAACACTACAAACGCACATAAATTTAACATAATAAACATGTTCGAAACGCGATGAATATAAACAAGACAGCATCAGTCACCCACCCCCCCTAAAAGCGAAAACTGTGCAAATATGTTTTTGGGGCGGGTATTTCACGATAAACATATGTGCTGTTGGTGTGTGGGGCGGGGCAATGGGCAGAGCAATGGCAAATGTATGCCATAAAGTAAACGCAGCAACCACATAAAAAACCAACGAAACATGGATGCAGATGCGTGCGAATTAAGAGGGTGAACGTGTGTGTGTGTGTGTGTGTGTGTGTGTGTGTGCGCTAGTGTTTGTGTAGGTGATGGGTCGTGTACAAATGTCCGAATGGGCAGCCATAATCTAGAATATGCAAATACATGAACACTGCAAATACAAACGTTCACACACACATATACATATATATATATGAATATAGGCTGACAAAGAAACACGCGCCAGTATTTGCAGACTTCAGCTAGCACAAAAACATACATGCACACTAACACATTTGCCGTGACTACCCACTGTCCTTGTCCATGTCCTCTATAATGATTTACAGGTCATTCATCATATCGGCACAACAGCGAAAAGTTTATTTGCCGCAGAGTCGCAGCCTAAACAACAACCGAAGGCAGAAAGTTCAAACAGTATTAACCAAATGCTGCCAGCAATTTAGAGAGCGCCATAACTCTCTTAATCTCTCATTCTCTCGCTCTTTGGCTGCTATAAAATGTTGCGAACTAAGGCTTAGCAACATGCTGACAGTCATTTGTTGCTGGCTTTTCTCAACAGGTTGTGTAAATGTTGATATATGTGTGGGTGTTTGTGTGCCTGTGTATCTCGACTGATGTTGCTTTGCTCAGCAGACATTTTGTAGTAACGACGTAAGGCGCACAGTCGTCAGCGGCACTCGTAGCACCAAAGTTCACGCGTAAACTCGAGCTCAGCTAACGGTACAGCGGTCCGGCAGTTTTGTATCGGCCAGAGTATGTAAGCACTGTTGCTTCTAAACCGCAAGCTACTCAAAAGTCACAACACAAATCAAAAAGCTAAATAAAAAAAATCAATTTAGAAAATAATTCAATTTAGTGTTTAAAGCAATTGCTTGTCTGTGTTTAATAAATGTAAAATATAAAAAAATTCGGAATCTGAATTTTATAAATTCAAGTGAAATTAAAATTATTTGAGTAATTAAGCAATTGCACATTTCATATATACAAATATATTCAAATAATTATATATAATACTAAATGTGATAACACATTAATGAAATAAAAAGCTCTACGTGTTTTAATTGTACGTGCATTTCTGAAATAATCAAATATACAGTGTACAATAGAAATTTAATACAACTTACAACACAATTAAATAATTACATTTTAGGAACTTAGATAAAATTGAATTAAGGCTTACTCAATTTTTAAAGCGTATTTCCTTACTTACTTCCTTACGTAGTGCAAATCAAACTTAATGTCAGAAATGGAAATTTAATTAAGTGTAAGTAAACTCATATAAATAAATATTGTCACACAAAGAGTGTTAGCTATTTGTAAAATATCACGAATATCAACGTTGCGTATGCGCTATATTTCAATTAATAAAGTTACTTCTCAGAAAATTCATGAAACACGATTTAACTTGCACCCTTACTACAAGCAGCTTAATCCTCGCTGTACATGCATAAGGGTGAAGACCGCAACGTATAATTAAAGCCCGCAAATTGGTATGTGTAACTCTTGCTGCATCAGAAGATCCATTTGCTTCTCCTGCTGTGGTTGTCCAACATGGTCAGCCACAAGGAAGACTTTGCAATTACTGTGAAATAAGTTGCCGTTAACAGAACGCTTTCATTACGCAACCAACTATTAAAGACCCGCATCAACGGTTCGCGATATCGCCCCGCCCATCCAAGCACCCTAGTAAATAATGCCGGAAATTGTGGATACAGAATTGCTGGTGAATTGCACAATTCTCGCCGTGCTGCGCTTCGAGCTGAATAGCATAGTGAATATAACGCTATTGAATAGCCTCAATCGAACCGAGGTGGTCAGCCTGCTAACCAGCATCATCGACAATCGTGATAATCTTCAGAGCATCAATGAGGCAAAGTAAGTTTGAAAATGCACCGCAAATCCACCAGACAGCACAAAAACCACTAAGCCCAACAAGTCACCCATAGACTACAGCTTTCCATTTAATTTTCCAACTGTTTGACATCTCTGCAATTTTCAATTGCTTACGAGAACTTGATTATGCACAGATGTTGAATGTGAAAAGAAATAAAAGCCAAGTGATGCAATTGTGTAAAGTTTACGTCTGTAAATTGAACGACAGCTTTGGATAATGTTGCCAAAGCTTCATGGTTTTGTAATCTCTGAAAATAACAACAAGAGCATCAGTTTATTTTTATTTATTCACAACCAGCTAACTTAGCATTAAAACTATATCATTTAATTTGTGATGTTTAATTACTAAATAAAATAGTAGTAGATTGAGAGTTTGAGGCAGTGTATCTCGCAGTCGGTAGCCATGTTTCCATTTATAATCATTAATTTATTTTTGGAATTCATTAATTTTTAAATGGAATTTAAATTCAATGTGTTTCAACATCCCGCAAACTAATTATAATTGCTGGATTGTAAATAATGCCAACAATTGAATTTCGGCCATCGAAGTTTCTGTCGAGTGGCGTTTAAATGGCACTTTGTGGCATATTTAATGTGATTAACCAGTACTTATTACCCTTTATTTAGAGTTATTATATTCTGACCAACTCGCACTTTGAATGTTTGCAAATAAATTTTTGATGTGTGGCATTTGAAAACACAAATAAGAATCAATGTTATCCCTTTCAAATGGCTGATTGCATAATAAGTCGAGGCATTCATTATGCTAAAAACAGCTAAGGAAAATTGAAGGCAATAAGTAATTAGAATAAGTGGAATTCCAAGCTCCGGTTGCTTTAAGTTCTTTCTTGGCTGGCTTAACAGTCTTCATTTCAATTACTAAAAAGTTGAAGATGGTGCTTAACGTAAATTTTATTTCTGTGGTGCCAAGGATAACGGGTTTACCTTAGATACTAAATAACTATGTAATTGCAAACTTTCTACTACACGAGTGCATAATTGATGGGAGCCATTGTTTTCCCTTGTGCAGAGTAAAGAAAACACAGGTAGAATACTCTAGACAAGACCGCTCGACTTGAATATATCATGAACCCAGCTGTTAAATACATGGAAAGCTTGCTAATATAATTTTGTGCAATACGAAAATAAGTTTTAGCTGATACAGTTTTGTGAGTTTTTATTCAATCCATTCGATATGATAACAAAAAATAAATCGATATCTGAGAACTTATTCCAAAAATTTTAGTCTTTCCGTGAGATCCGTTTGATAGAATGACATGATTAAATTGATTTTAGATCCTATTCAAGAATACATTTACTTTGTGGTATCGGATATGTTTCCTTCTGCTTTTTAGATAATTTTGCATAGCTTCATTACACTATTTTTCTAAACTCTTTTTGATGGCTTTACGGTATAAGCATAGCCACAAATACAAGCAAAAAATTCATTGTTGTCTGTTAGATGGGAATAGGAAGAGCACCGAATGTTGGATTAAAATGTTCACCACACTTTAGACTAAAGTCTAAAGTCTGGCAAACAAAGTTCATTTTTGCATTGTCAACAATTAACACCCTTGAAAAGTATCGATCGAACTGCACCTACAAAACAGCTACAGACCATAAAATGAGATGGCAACAGATGGGAAAAGAGCCAACAAACGTATTTAACTACGAACATTTTTCATAATTTCTTTAAAAGTTTGAAGCGTTCAATTAGCAAATTGTTTTTATTAAAAAAAGCCCTGTTTGAATCATTTGAATGCATAAAACCTTTATTAATTCAAATAAATTAAATGTGTATTTTACGGAAGATGCTTAAATCAGTGCATTTAGAATATTATAAATAACATAATAATAATAATAAAACACAATTTAGATCCATTAACAAGTTTGTTTTCATTAAATTTCACATCGTATAAAATTGCAATTAGACTCTAATAAATAAACTTTTCTCATTTACTTGGTCATTTTTAGCAGTTTAACATTTTGCAACGTATCAATGAAAAACTTTTTCGATTTTACTATTTGTTTTGTGTGGGCTAACAAATGAATTAACAAGTAATAAAACTCTATTTAACAGGGATCGCCCACGAGATACCCTGCTCACAGCCAAAAGTAACATTAGATATGGAAAACTGTAATTTATGAGCTATATTAAGATAAACATTAAAGTTCAATTTTTTATTATAAATTCATATTTTGAACTTTAATTTTAACGTTCATCACTATAACCTGCAACATATTAATTAAATAAAGGAAGCTTGGCCTCTTTTCATATTCATATCTTTGTAAGTTTGGAGCGAGTTGGGTTGTTGGAAATAATTGTTAAAAAAAAAACGTTGACTCAATTGTCAATTACATAAGGAAAATTGAATAGACAATTATGGGATTTCATATGTTCGCAACGGCAATGCCGCTTTTGTTCACTTATATCGAGTATCAATCAATAAAGCCGCTGCAAACAAAGGCGCACGCAACTAGAAGTCAGATAATCCGCGGCTTTTTGGAATTTGGAAATAGGTAAATTGCATTTCGAGTTGTCGGACAACAAGACAAAAGCGGGCAAGGACAAATAATTAAATTCTGAGTGAAAATCTATCTGAGAAATCCCACAAACAGACCAGCAATTACAACAACATATAGTTAAATGTCAAGGCGACAACTTGTCTCATAATATATACAGGTTGGCAGCAGAAACAATCTTTCGGATTTATTTGGCCCAGTTTTTGCTCTCTGGCCTCGCGTGAGCGTGTGTCAAATAAATTGACGAACTTTATTTGGGATGGTCATTTTCGTTCTGCCCCAGGTGAGATATGTTTCTGAGTGTGTTGCGAGTTAAGCTCATTATGAGGCCTGTGGCATGCGGCTTAGAAGCAATCAACGCAAATAGCTAGGATGGAGAAATTACAACATTTGCCCCATAACAGTCTCCCTCCTTGCTCACGTGAATAGTTCGCTGCGCTCTTATCGCCGAGAGATACATTACGAGAGGCGCCTCCGTTAAGTGCCTTTCGCACTGCGTATACCAAGCGTTTCAAAAGGCACCCCCTAATTGCAATTACACAGTGAAAAATGTTGTCTTAAATTTAATAACTCTTGGTGAACATCAGTACAGTCTATTTTACAAAAATTGGACGTAAATTAGATTCGAACAAACGAATTAAGTGCAATAAATAATGGTAACAAATAATTAGACAACATTTTTTTTATTGGTCTTTGTTATAAATACTAGGGGCAAAGAGTGTGAGCTTAAGGGATCTTCTTGGGGGGTGTCAAAAAAAAAAAATAAAAAAAAAATATATACAAATTAAAAAGTAAAAGTAGTAAAAGAACTAAGTTTAATTTTTAACAAAACTTTTTTGAATCTAGCTAAAGAGCAAGTCATTATTTATCATCAATGAAATTAAAGTAAATTAATGAGTACATGAGTAATTACAAAAATAAAAATTTAAGAACTTTTATAAGAAATTGTTTGCAAACTTTGATTATTTTAAAGCTGCAGAAACTTATTTTCTTTTGGGCATTTTTATGTTTTGAACATTTCATACGCTTATTGATTTTGAAGCGCATCTAATGAGAGAGAACAGAAAGGCAACCATTACATTTTGGACATTGGACGGACGGCTTTTGGTGTTTTTATGGACGGGTTTCTCAAATCCAATCACAATTTATATGTGCGCATAAAAATAATTTAAAGTACTTCAAGCAGAACCCTGCTTGCAAAAACACAAACGAAACTGTTTGGCTCAGGCCTGGACAATAACAAAGCGCTGAACCAGAAATGAAACAAGGATAACTCGTTTGGCCAAATGCTTTTTTGTCTCAGTTTGCCAAACATAGGCCAAATAGCAAACTGCCAAGAGGGGCGTCTTGAATGAGGCTTGCAAAATATGCGCTATTATTTTGCTCACTTTCGTGTTGGCCCACTTCAAGGCTGGCGAAACTTTCGTTCAGTTTGCTGCCGGCCAAATTTGCATGTGAACAATTTTTCAATTAGTTCTTTTTTTGTAGTGCACATTGCACAAATAATATTTTCAAATTTATGGGTCCCCCGGTTGGCGACAATGATGGCCACAGCGATAGAATCTGACCAAGAGTCGTACGGGTGGACACTCATTGTTCAGGATACAACAAGACACAGCTACTGCAATGGTTGTGATAATTTTGTTGTTGGATAAATATAGGAACTGAAATTATGAATTAATAAGAAAATTGTTAGATAAATTAGAAATTGATATAAATCTTTAATTGAATGTTGATAAACTGATGTGCCAAAGTAAAAATGTGAAACAAATAGAAAATGCGCTTGCCAATATTTTAATCTAAATTTTGTGCTTAAATTTATTTCGAATTGAATTCATTATGCGGAAGTAACTTAGCATGAAATAAAATCGACAGACGGAAGTGAAAAATTATAAAACTAATAATTATTTCATATAACTATAAAGCTTTTATATATATTTTTATCATTCATTATACACACATTAGTGGTCAACATGTAGAATTTGTTAATTTTTATCGCATTGTTCAGTTGCTGTACAGCACTTCCGATAGCGTTTCTGTTGGGACTCAATAAGAGAGGGAAGCGAAAACAATGAGCCACAGACAATCTGAACTCATAAATCTAAATTGAAATGGGCCACATTTGCATTTCATGCTGGGGCAACTGCGTGTGAGCGTATGTGCCGAGGCACGTGTATGTGTTTACCAACAAACATCTATTCAAGTACACGCTTATATGTATTTGAAGGGTCTTTGTTTTTTTTTTGGGTTGCTTGCCGATGATAATGAGGCTGATGATGCGACTGAGTGGACATGATTTTGACAACGAAACTCGCCCTTGGCCATTTGTCGAGCTTCAGTGAGTATTAAAGGATTGCGATAACACTAAATAAGCCGAAAGAGGATTTTAGTAAATTGGATGTTCAAAATCGATTACTTCTTCTTCAATGTAGTCAGTGCCAAAATTGATACTGAGCATTCCTATTTACTTTCTTTTTCTAAGCACTGTAAATAAAAATGTTAATTAATAAACTTTTTGACTTGAGCATTAAGACTTTAAAGTTCTTCTTTTACTATTTCCAACTGGGAAAATTCTATATACATATATATATATATATATATACATATATATAAATAGTAAACTTTTTGACTTGAGCATTAAGACTTTAGAGTTCTTCTTTTACTGTTTCCAAAAGGGAATATGTCAAATATATATACATATATATATGGCTCTTATGTCCTTCTTTCTGCCTGAAGAGAATATTCTTAGAAAGTGGAATAGAATTCAAATAGCGTTTTAAGAATTTCGCTTGTACTTAAATTTCCTGCTAACTGAGAACTTCATGAGGACGTGCAAGCTAGTTACAACCGCACCAATTGCATTTTAAGTTGCCAACTTCACTTAATGAAAGCCACAAGTATTCACCAGCTATATTCAACATTCTCATTCTACCTCAGCTTACCTGGGTCGGAAAATGCAGTTTCGGCAGCCACTGCGACAAAGGTAACAAACCAAAAAGCACTCAATTTTACCCGAAACGTTGGCTGTTCAGCAGTCATGCAATATGCAGACTAAAATAATAAGTAGCAGTTGCGCCAACTAGTCAAGCACTGCAACTAAAGTTAATTCAAAATGTGTCAGCAAATTGCACAGTATTTCCGTTGACATGCCATATATGAAAAATTTCAAGGCCCTAGACCAACCTCTAACCGCACCTGGCTGTTTGGTGCAGTGCAATATCGGCATACTAGCAAAACAACAAACGAAATAATTAACAAACTACTATTTTAGATACCAGACATTTCAGCACAATCAGAATTTATAAAATGAGCGCATTTTGAATAAACTGACACAATTTATAATTATTTGTTTGGATTTTGTGAAGTTTGTGAAGTGGAAATACCTTTAAACTGAAAGGAAATATTTTTCTTCCAACATCTGTTAAGCGATTGAACATGATTTGTGTCTCATGTGTACAGTTAAAAACTTTTTACACAAACATATGTGAAAATTCTGACATATTTAGATAATTTGATTAAGTTTGATACTTTTCTAAAATGTACCAAAAAAACCAAAAATAAATGAAGAATGGATGTGCTTTTTATGTGACCTTTTAAAATATATTGGCTTATATTTATGCATGCGGTCCAGATGCCTATTAAATAATTGATTTTATCTTGTGAATATTGTTGCGATGTTTAAATACAGGAATTCTGTGTCGAGCCTATAATTTACACACACTTTTTGTTAACATTAACAGCAAAAACCCTAAGGAATTGTTGATTTATCTCAGTAATTAATTTACACCAGCAAAAGTGGTATTTTTGTGGAGAAACTATTAAATGGAATAATTTGTGGTACAAAATTACGGCAATTAGTAATCGGTGGACGGTTCGTGCTTACCTTTAATCGTGTGATGGCAGATATAGTTTTGTGGCAAATTACTGACGAACAAACTATTATTGATGTTAATTTCTTTATGACCTGCAATTTGCTTTGGGTCACGAAGAGCGCTCAAATGTAGGCAACACTATTTTAAATGAACGCTAATAGCGCCAGCTCAAAGGTGATTTCAAGTGTGCGGCTAACAGTATATAAAACGAGCAATAATAGCTTCAAAGGTGCTAATTTGTGTGTGTGTGAGTGAGTGTGTGTGTGTGTGAGTATGTGTGTGTGTGTGTTTACTTGTAGCTATAAACGATTTATGCATTACAAAAACAGACAACTTAAAGTGCACTAGTTATTTGATGACAATTTAAAAGCGCACAGCTTTGACAGATTTCGTGTTGAGTTTAAATAATTAATTATAATTTACCGAATTTGGTCGAGTGCATTGCTGTGAATATATTTATTGGAGCTATTGTGACATATTCCGTTCAATGACAATTAAATTAATTATTGAAATATTAAATAAAACATTAAGGTTTTGTATGTTGTTTAATGTTTTAAAATGCTTCTTTTAGTGCAATATAATATAACAATATTATTACCAAAAGTTAGAAATTCCCCACAGCAAAGCTCTCTTTTGCAATTTATGCTGAATTCTTGTGGTTTTTGTTTATCCTAAAGCCTTAGTTCGTATTCACTCTTTATTTGATTTATAAATGGGTTCATAATATATTTATTATAAGATCTATTGTATAAGTTTAGCTTTGAATAAATATGTAAAAGTAAGTTTTAAGGTTGCCTTGAATGACCAACTTTTATTTAAGACTGAAAGGGTCACTTTTCGTACTGATGTGGTGCCTTAATACATAGATATTTATTTCAATTTGTAGTTGCCGAAAATACTTTATTACTTTATATAGGACAGATAAAAATTGCGGTAGCTTGTAATCAATGCAGATTTGTATTTGAAAGTTGCCGAAAATGTCGAAATCATTTCGCTCGCTTGGGGCAGATTTGCCCAGAGTATTCCTGCATAGTTTTTCCTCTTTTAGGTTAGGCGCTTCTGCCAAAATTTGCATAAAAAGCAAAATAGATTGCGTGCCAATGTAAAAGCTGTCGATGTCAAGATTACTGGAAATCATGATTTTCTCAGAATTTGCAGACGTTTTATTGTTTGCCAAATATCCTTAGAGAAATAAAAAAGTCGTTTGATTATATCACCAAGGTCAGGTCAAAACATAAATAACAAAAAGTTTCGGCCAAACGGAAGTAATTACTTGACTTTTTCCCCGGCCTACATTTCCGGCTAGGCTGCCACTTATACCAGATTATTATTATTATGGCAGCAATTATTTATTTTTTGTCCAGCTAATGAAATGAAATTGCCTGGCACGGATTTGTAACAAAACAAAAATTAATTGTAACAAAGAAAGCTTACTTTACGTGTTTGTCTGAAATACTCAAAAGAACACACAAATTTTTGTGTGAAATTTATGTATGAAAAGTTTAATGCTTTTTTTTGACAATAAGCTAAAAGTAATTAACATAATTGTAAGCAATCAAAGTCGTGAGAGATTTTCCTAGCTATGGAATAGAATAAGATATGGAAACATTGTTGAAATCAAAACGATATAGAATGAAACACGAAATAAATCTATTGAAAAATGTATATTTAACAATCATTACAATTACAAAGGTTGCTATAAACTTTTAAGTGTGAACTCTTTGTGTGGAGTTGTGCAATGCCGCTCCACGAACTAACACACAAGACTGACTCAGTTTTTATTGATTATAGCATTGAGTTAAGCTCCAATATGCGAAAAAGTAGGCAAAACAAATTGCATATTACTCACAAGTAGCCCACAAGGAAGCGCTTCCTTTTCCAAGCCCCTATGCAAAAAATATTTCCAAAGCCAGGTAAGGCAAAAAGTGCAAAGGGTTGGTCTAGAAGCTTTGGGTTGAATTTGCTTGCAGTTGCTACGGAATGCCATTATGCAAATTACTTGGAGATATATTAAATTTACAGTGAACCAAAATTTGCATGCATAAAATGCGTAATATTCACAACAATATGCTAATTAGGTTGTTTTGCTATTTTTGATAGCGGTTGCTGGACAATTGGCACAATGACACAGGATACGACGAATTTAATGTCCAGAGTGCTTCAAATATTGCTAATTTTATTTAAACAATGGCCCAATTACAAAATTTGTTGCTGTTTGTTTTCCACTTGGAGACTTGGCCAAGAGGCCCTCACAAAAACAAGCACCCAAACAGTTTGTCTTGCAGCTGGACGGCAAAATATTTACTATCAGGCACGTGTTATCCTTGCTCAAATCAGAAAAGTTTGCGAAAACCATTAATTGACTGCCATTGTTGCATACTGAGAAAAACCAAATGAACAGGACTTTCGCACGCAGTTTTGGCGATAATCAAATCGATATTGTTTACGCAACTAATTGAGTAAATTGCGAGAATGTGCAGATTGTAAACATATAACTAAATGGGAAACTAATACGTAGCTCCAACCTAAATAAGTTAGTTGATAGAAGCCGACAGTTGAGCCAAAAGTGTTTCACTTACAGTTCTTCAATGGACCAGATTAATTTAAGCTGTTGCTTGATCATTTATTTGTAAGGCACTTAAGAAACTCGCTAGAATATTAATCATCTTTTTGAAATGAGAATAAAGCAAAATCGAACGAAAACAAAAGAAAAGATTTATATAAAGCTTATATTATTTAATTTACAAGTGGTTTTAATTTACTTTAAGAATTTCATTGAATGTAAGCTTGAACAGGTCAATGTTAGCTCAAATAATGGCAGATTCATTGAAATTAATCTTTTACGTAAGAATGTCAGCCCAACTTATTCGCATATTAAATTTGTTATGTTTTCCAGCGTGGAAATTCCGAGAAATTTGATACCAACTATATAAATACTCTAAATCCTATTAAGTGATTAACATCAAAAGGATTTTAGACGCAATAGAAAGCTTTTATATATATATATATATATATTCAAGTAAAGCAGAGAAAGTTACTTAAAAATTGCAGACAGGTATTTAATAATCATAAAATGATTAATTTTTCTTAAAGGTATTGACTAATTTAACTGGATTATTAAACGATGCTAAATAGATTAAGCCAAATTTGAACATTTTATATTTAAAGTTAAAATTATTTCTATTCACAAAAACCATATAGGAAATAATGTCATTTTCTGATTGAATAGTTTTATTAGACTGATGAACGCATTACGTTACATAAGCATTAATTGGCAATGGGAACTAATAATATGAAGTCTTATAAAGAAAGTCATTTAAAGGTCGGAGATGTTAGTGTGAATCGAATAGAGTTTGGCTGCTGTACAAATCTAATTCTCGAGGCTTAAATATACAAAGCAGGCTGTTTGTAAAAACATAATGAATGGAATGAGTGATTCTTTAGAGGCGTTAAAAGCCGAAGCCATATGGCACGACAAGGAAAGGGTATGCGTACACAATACATTGCACACTGTCATAAGTATCAATGGAGACTTGCAACAACAAAGAGTCATTTGCATAATTGATGAGCTTTACTTTTGAATTCCACTAATCAGCACGTCAATCGGCCACCCAGCTGGCAAAGACTTTAAGCCACCACCCACTTTTTAATGAAAATCAAATATGTCTACAACTACCTATATGGTTGTCAGTACGAAAACAGTGCATCTCAACTCCAATACAACTATCACTAAGTGAGATTCTTTGCCTAATCTGAAGTAGTTTGGCAGGCAATATTGGTCATTTCCGTTGACAAGCGGATGCAGCTCAAATGAAATCACTTAAAACTAGAATTTCAATTTGCTGCGTTATTGGATGAAACTTTATCAAGCAGTTTCCTTTTTACAATTTTCTTTCATGTTTTAGCTTCATTGATTTTCAATTGTTAACTTAGAGCTACTCTGTCAAGTTGAAAAAGCGAAGGTGTTTAAGGAAACTGCCAAAAAAAAAAAATATTAAACAAAAATGAGTTTCTGTGGAAAGTATTAAATTAGTGCCTGCTTTTTGTTCAGATATGAAGGGAGGTAATGTTATTAGTGTAATTTCTGATACTAGAAAGGGTTCTTATATATATTATTATATTATATATTGTTTTATGTTATTTCATACTTTTCCTGTTTCAAAATATGGGACTAATAGAAATCTCTTATACCGTTGCTGAAATCGGGCATTTCATATTTAATTACTCTACAGACTTAACTTATCTCCTTATTATTTAAATATTCTTATCAAAAGTCAATATCAGAACAAAAATAACAAAGGCAACAATATCCATTGCAACAGTAACAGTAAAAAAAAGAACAAAAAAAAATAGATTCTATGCAAATTGCTTCGGCAGTTGTTTTTACGTCGTTTTTTGACATGTGCATGCATGTGTATGGAGTGCAGTTTTATTGAATTCACTGTTGCGTAAATTGATATGTATGTTGTTGAGCAGAAACTAATGTACAAATACTCAAGCACTTCGTAAACGTTACTCCATACATATGCAATCGTTCAGAAAGGATTTTCCGCAAACTTTCTATGGCTTTTGCGTTATAGTCTCATATTCTCTAGTTCTCTGTGTATGGAAAAATCACTTATACACATATATTTAACACACTCTCTATCTCTTTTGCTCCCGCTCACATGTTCTGTAGGGACTTTCTCACTGAATGCCTGTTTCCATCGCCAACGCGTCCATACGAGTTGCCGTGGGAACAGAAAACGATTTGGGCGATTGTATTCGGTCTGATGATGTTCGTGGCTATTGCGGGTAATGGAATTGTTCTCTGGATTGTAACAGGTAAGCTTCTAAGATACGAACGGCTTTAACTCGCAATGATAGCTGAAAATGGGTGAATTTAACGCGAAGGGTTAACTTAAGTGTCATTTCAACCTGCCCAAATCGCACATACGCCGCGTTCGACATTGTTTGCATGGCTGCAAAGATTGTTTGGCATTGCTCTCAAGGACATAGCAACTAATATCCGGTAGATTTGACGTTTTTCGTCATGTCTCACGTTTTGGCCATTTCTCGTTTCGTTCGCAGGACATCGCAGCATGCGCACAGTCACAAATTATTTTCTGTTGAACCTCAGCATTGCAGACCTGCTAATGTCCTCTTTGAATTGTGTCTTCAACTTTATATTCATGGTGAATTCGGATTGGCCATTTGGCTCGATTTATTGCACCATCAATAATTTTGTGGCCAATGTAACGGTTTCAACATCAGTCTTCACCCTCGTCGCCATTTCGTTTGACAGGTGAGTGTTTGGTTATTGAGCACAATGCCATCTACATATCTATATCCGCATCCGCAATTGCACCCACATCGATTTTTTATATAAATATATATATATATTTGCGTATTTTCATGTATATATTTCAGATATATTGCAATTGTACACCCATTGAAGCGGCGCACATCACGCCGAAAAGTGCGATTTATTCTGGTAATGATCTGGGCACTAAGCTGCGTTCTCTCGGCACCCTGCCTACTCTACTCCAGCATTATGACAAAGCAGTAAGTGAACTGTGTAATACTTCTGTACGTGTATTGGTGACCTTGACGGCTTTGCAAAGTCAGCAGCACCAGCAACAGCAACAGCAACAGCACCAGCAAAATTTTGTTTATTTTCTATGCTACACAAGAGGCTACCAACAAGCAATAAACCTAAAGAACTTTGTAAGACGTTGCTCAAGATACTTTTCATATAGATACTTTTTCACACGAGCACCACCACCTGCAGTGCAGTAGCCCGCTGTGTCTTTTATCGATTCGATGATTTTTCCTCCCAACATTTTTGGCGGGACACGTAATGCTAAAGAAAAGCAGAGTAACTTCAGTTACATTAGAATTTTACGCAAATTTGCGCACTTCAATGAACCAAATTCGCCTAATAAATTTGAAGTACTTTTTATTTAGCCTAGCTATCTATATAGCTGACATAAAACGTTGCCAAGGGTAATGCCTACGGATTTAATAAATCCAAAGCACACATATCAAAATATGCAGCATGTTCAGACTAATCTGTATAAAAGTAGGGATAAAAGCGGTACATGTATAAAAAATGTAAATTATAATGATGGCCATGTTGCAGTGTTAGCTGTAAATATGCCCATAGCTGTGATTTGTGCAGGAATTTAGAAAAATTGAAAACAAATATAATAAAAAATTATTTGATTTCTTATATGAATATGACATGGACAATAACTTGTATATTAATAAGTTATTCACATTAGAGATCAAAGTAAAAATTTTTTAGTTTGTTATTAACATAATAGTATACTTAAATAATAATAAGTAATTAAATAACACGTCCAATAATGTAGGTATTTTTTTAAGAAACAATTTCTTACACAATAGATAAAGCTTATATTAGTATTTGACTATTTAAACTAAATGTTATACAGTAATAGGGTCAGATAAAACTCAAATGAACCCAAATAAATTCAAATAAAAGTTTCTAAACTGACAAGGAACCGAGATATGCTTTTCACCAAACTAAAATGTTTAATAATAGATGGTTGATTGATTTCTAAAATAATTAACTTTGAAACAAATTTAATAATTTCGCTTGGTGGCCAGAGGGAAAACACAGTCATCCATACAATCTAAAATATTCCAATTGTCAGTTTCAGAGAAATTGCCTTTCAAATTATTATTCATGTTCGATTGCTTCGAAACCATTGTGAATCAAATTTTCAATTATTTGATCCAACTCTCTTTGTCCAGCTGAAGCAAATTTGAACACATATAGTCACAATTAATAGAGCTGCCTGCTGCCCCTCATAAATGTTACAAGCCAACCACAGTCGTTTCAATGTTCAAATTCGCCCAACTAAGTAATTACCTGTCTGGCAGTTGCATTGTTAATACTCAGAAATTGTCGCTCAGAGGGGACGTCCCACTTAAGTGCTCCAATCATAAAATTTGTCATTATATTTCAAATTAGGTTTTCAATTTGACGTGCACAAGTACCATGGTAAAACTGTGCCAAACCCACCCGTTTCCGTGCGGACAATCTTCTTGTTTAACTTTTAGGTGTGGAAATATTTAAGGGCACTTTTGGGTTAGGTTCGCTACGAGTAATTAAATGATGATGAAAGTGTTGGGCGCAACTCTTTTAGGCGCTATACAAAATTCAGTTAGGTCCTGGAAAGTTTTGTTTACCGTAAAATTTAAAGCAATTAACGATAGCTGAGATAACTGGTAATGAATTCTAATTACTTGACAGTTATTACAATGGGAAATCACGAACAGTTTGCTTCATGATGTGGCCCGATGGACGTTATCCCACATCAATGGCGGACTATGTGTAACTATTTGTTTGTGTTCTTTGCCAACATTGAATAACCTAACTTTGTACTTTAACCATTATCAGATATAACCTAACTATTTTGGTGTTGACATATGGCATACCCATGATTGTAATGCTCATTTGCTACTCGCTTATGGGGCGAGTCCTCTGGGGCAGCCGGTCAATTGGTGAAAATACGGATCGTCAGATGGAATCGATGAAATCGAAGCGAAAAGTGGTTCGCATGTTTATAGCGGTCGTCTCAATATTTGCCATTTGCTGGCTTCCCTATCATCTGTTTTTCATCTATGCCTATCACAACAATCAGGTGGCATCCACAAAATACGTGCAGCACATGTATCTGGGATTCTACTGGCTGGCCATGTCCAATGCAATGGTCAATCCAATTATCTATTACTGGATGAACAAGAGGTAAGCAAAACAAACAATAGTCATTAAGAAACTTAGAATTTCGAAGACCTAATTCATAATGGAAACAAGGCAACTAAAGAGTAAACAAGAAAGTAAACTAATGAAGACGCTGAGAATGACAACAGGAAAATAAAAATGAAATAGCAGAAAAAAAGTAGAAAAAATAAGCGTGATTAACTTCTCGACTTGAATTAAGCTCAAGCAAAAGATAAGAAGTCAGACGAAGTAATGAATGGTCAAAGTTTATGCAGATTAAACATTCCTGCCAAGCCAGGAGATAAATGAGAAAAAAAGTTGAAAAATGTTTAATACACTCGTTCCTTATTGCGCAAAAAGTATAATAGCCTTTACGATCGCATAATATTTACATTTATGTAATTATGTTAAATTATTCAATTATTAATTTTTTTCTACAGATTTCGCATGTACTTTCAAAGAATCGTTTGCTGCTGTTGCTTGGGCCTCATTCGCTACAGATTCGACTCTCCCAAGAGCCAGGCGACGAACAAGAATAGTTCACATCGAAACACAAGAGGTACGTATGCTGGACATGTAGGTGCACTGTGTGCATTTCAATCATGTGATTTTCCCAATCGAATTGTGTAGCCGAGACGAAAAGCCAATGGAAGCGGAGCACGATGGAAACACAAATCCAACAGGCGCCTACCTCATCATCACGTGATAGGCATGCAGGGGCGGCTCAGGGGTTGAACCACACTGCCGTGGAATGCATCATCGAGCGTCCTGTGGATGAAAGTGGTTCACCAACTTGCCTTTCCATTCACAACAGTTCGGGCGAGCGACAGCGAGTGAAAATTAAATATATCTCATGCGATGAGGACAACAATCCCATTGAGCAAGATTCCGAATCCGGACATAGTCACGGTCACAGTCATAGACATAGTCACAGACATAGTCTCAATCACAGTTACGGCCGCGGTCGGGCTCACAATGCTGCGCCGGTCCAGCAGTTGTGATGGGATAGTTCCAAGGCGGTTTCGTTGTCAAAAGAGCCAATCAAAATAAAAGGAATTTCACTGTAAATACGAAAATCGAATTTGTGGTTGTCATTAGCAACATAAATTAAACACGAATTAATAATATTAATAATTGTAATAACAATGCGTTTCCAAACAAACTTATTGCTGTACTCAATGTTTAACATATAATTAACAACAATGCCATCAAAGAGCTGTAAGTTTTAACTGTTGTTTAAATATACAAACATACAAATTTGTATTTATTGTAGCTACTCGTATATATTTATGTATTTGAAAATGTTTGTTGAATTTACATGTTGATCTAAGCTCCTTACAACTTACATTTTATTTAAATTTCTACTTTAATATAATAATAGTTTCAAACAACAGGAAAATTGCATATTCGATGAATTTTCATTTTGATTTGCCTTAATTGAATTTAGTGCACAGGCTAACAGGTAAAAAAAACTCAATGAAATGCAAAGTTTCTGCTAATTTGGTAATTAATGTGAAATGTTAATCTTTTAATTCAAGAACATTTTCTATCAATGGCACTGACACATTTCAAATACCATATACATAAATACGTGTGTATCTGTGTAGGTTGTAAATAAATTGTAAAAACTTTGTGAAATTTTAAACAGTTATTGGATTATTTCTCTCGGTTTTTATAAAAGTCATTGCCGGACATTCATGAAAATTGTTTTTTGAATGCATCATTGCAAATATGTTCAGGTAAGTTAAAAAAAAAAATCAAAAGCGAAGGTTTGCCAAACAAATCTGCACAGCAATGTGTGGTGCGTACCCTTTGTAGATGGTGCTCGATTTGCTGGCATTCGCCCACTGAATAAGAGCCAATGCAATGCCAAGGCAACTGGTCGGTAAGTTTTTGTTTACATATATTACTTGGAATATATACTTTCAACGCAAAAATGTTCATAGAAATTTACACATATTTCAAGATCATTTTTATTTTAATTGTTTAATTTCTACTCAATTATTTGTATTAAAGCCACTCGCTTATTGCCTAATAAAAGTTTTAATTTCATATTCTCATTTTAAATATTATTTATTACTAGTTATGGAATTTTAGAAAGTTCAAAATGTGCTACACATTTTATGTGTTTTTATTTTGAAGTTTCTTTTGCAACATTTTGATTTGCTTAACTTCGCTTGACTGATTGAGGATATGCACAAGTCAACTTATCTATTGATACTTCTTATTACGTTTAGCAGATATTCAATGGGAAATTGTCCCCAGGCAAGGGTCACTTTCTAGTCAATAAATGCAAATGACTTTGCATGTAACATTCATTCAACCATTTAGAGTAAATATTTCATTTATTTGGAGTGCATTGCAAATGAAAACGGCACAGATAAAAGATTGTCACTTCACAAAAGACGGTCAGAAACTGTTTTATTTTTAAAATGAAAAGGTCGTAATAAATTAAAGTACTTTTCTCCTCCTTCCACCCTAAAAGAAAAGGTATCATGTTATATAACATTCGAATGGTTTTTTAAGGCGTACAAATTGTTTGGTGAAAGGAGCTTTAAAAAAATTCCAATTTATGTTTATGGCATGTAAAAATTGTTATTTGCATGCTAGAAACTTTGAACTGGCAAAGTTACAATAGAACATAGAAAATATTTCAACAATCCTCAATTTATTTCATCACTTTTTAAAGTTAAATCGAAACTGAGCATATACACTTTTTATTTTATTTGTTATAGTCGAAAAAAGCTTAAAATTCCAACAACAATTTATTTCTTCTAATTTACACAAAGCTATATTTCACGTAAGAACATGGATTTGAATTTTCATTTAGTTTGTAAGAAATAGATAATTTTGTTAAAATTGTTCTAACTCTTATAAATAAATGTTTCAATTGCGTAATGTTGGGTTAAATCAATTGTAACCATCTCCTCCCAATATCCTTTGACCTTAGAAGCAAATTTAGTCACAATATGTTGTAATGAATGCTCTAAGCTATTTGTAAATTGTGCTTAAAACATTTCGATTGAATTTCGAGCAAGTTTTCTTTTCTCAGCAGAAGCCCAAATGCGCACAAATTGCTTGTTGTGATAAGTTGGCGATAACTCCTATTTATTGTAAGATAACAACAACGCATTTAGCGTAATAAGATTTTATGGGCTCTCATGAAGAGCAGACAGAGACAGAGACAGACTGGGAGAATGAGAGAAAGAGAGCCGAAAAAAACACATTGAAAAGCTTCCATTGAAATGCTCTTTAATGGTATGAAAGCATGGAATAACAATTTGCATAATAAGATGATTTTCGGTTAGCGGTTTCTAATACGCTGTCAATGTATCAAGTTTTTTTTTCACTTATTTCAGGTCATTGTCATGCCAGCAAAGGCTTTCAAACTCTGTTGAAAAGAATCCCCTTATACTTCCATGCGGCTCCTACATGCCAGATATCATGTGCTCTATCTTGCCATGTTGGCCCAGCAACAGACATCGACGGTTGATGGCATTAAGGTGGGCGTGTGGAATTGGTCCCCTTTAACTTGTAGCTGCTTGTAGTCACATCAAATGGCAATAAATTCCCACTGGTATTCACAGCATATGCTCGGAAGTAGTCTATAAAAATAATATAAAAATTGCACATTCAGTGAATGCGCATAACGTTTTCTGGCTAATTGGCTCGCCCACAAATCTTGTGTGCCATATTATGTTATTCAACAACTACGCGAATCGCGATTGTGCATTGTGTGGTAACTATGGCAACTGCATTGTACACGGTTAAGCTAAAAGCACTGCAAATAATTTTCATAGGTATTCGCTGGCAGCTTGATAATAATGAAATCTTAATTTAATAAAGAAGTATCAACTGTATTAAGTAAAAGGCTACAAGTAAAAGGCTATGATGTTGATCGTTGTAATTAAATCTTGAAGAAAAGAAAACTCTCTAAAATTAAACCAAATTTGTACTTATCAATTTCTTTCTACAAGTACACAACGGACCACTGTCCACACATCTTCAAAATGGAATTACGTTTCCAAATGCCTTGTGAACTTGGTATTTAAACAAGGGAATACATATCAGTTTGACAAAGGTCGAGTATGTAACACAATATGTATTAGTAATTTTATACCCATTCGACCGAAATTAAATGTTATTTTCGTGCACCAGCTTCAAATGTATATTATTCGTATGAAATTCGTATATCGAATTCACACACCCATTTCATTGCACAAACGTATTTCAGGAGACTTTTTTTGTTAAGTCTGTTGCACAACGAGTCCCTAAATCGAAAATTTAGTCAAAATCATACAAAGGCTTCAGATATGCATGCCAGACGCCAGACAACTTGACATATGGTTAGCTGTGCGATGTCCGCGGATTGCTCGATTCCTGCGCATAGAGTTGGCGAATTGACAAGCATTAAACATGGATATTAATATATGTTATGTTATGCTAAATGGTTTAATGAAGCAGCTCAATGAAATAAAATTTTTATCAGTGCTGCAACATATATATGTGTATATGTAAACAGTTCATATTTAACGTTCAATTCAATTAATCTGCGAAAAAAAAAAATATTTTTCTTAATTGGCTCTTGCATAAAGTATGTATAACTTAAAAAACCATTCATTAAACATGTCAATATATTATTTAAGATACAGGTAGTTTATTTAAATCATAGTAGTCGACAAATATTTATAATCCCAATCGTTAAAACACAAACAAGCACCTTTCAGACGGTGCTTACACCTGCTTTCGTACATACATTTCGTATAGAATAAATAAATTTCTCTCAAAATGATTGCAGTACTAGTAAACAAAACAACACTTGGCGTTGTGGCTGGTTTAGCCAGTGTCGCTATTGTTGGTTATTGCGTCTATTTTGATAACAAACGCCGCAGTCATCCGGACTTCAAGAAGAATCTGTACGAGCGCCGCCGACGCAATAAAAAGTCTGCGGAACTACAGAACGTGTCAAATATATCTGATCAAAGGTCAAATGACCAATATTTTTTACAGGAAATTCACAAAGGCAACGCCCAAATCAACGCGGGTAATTTTGAACTTGGTGTTGACCATTTGATGAATGCGATTGTTGTGTGCAGTAAGCCTGGCCAACTGATTGCCGCTATGCAGAAGGGATTGCCAGCGGATGTGTTTTCTATGCTCGTAAACAGGCTAAACCAATTCAAAATGACAGCACAAAGAGCTCCAAATATGGCCGATAATTTCATGACTGGACTTCTTGTAGACGAAGGCAGTGTCGAATGACAAATTTAGATTTATTGATTCAAGGTTCAATTTAAGTCATTAGAAAAAATGTATTGCACACATAATTAAAGCGGTATTTTATTTATGTGTGCGAAATTCTGCAGTTGCTTTATTGATTTTTGGGATCGTTAAAAGCGGCATCAAATTATTACAAAGTAGCAAAAGTATATTGCGAAGAAAATAACAACTTTATCTTTTTGAAGTTTCAACTTTTGATAAAGTTCTTAGCGTACTATTTAGCGCCAATTCAACTAGCGAACACCGTTCATTTTATTGGCACGCAAAAAAGTATCGTGAAATCTGGAGTACTCGACTACGATTATACCTGCACAAGCTAAAAATTGTTATAAAGAAAAGTGGGATTTGAAATCGTTTTATTATCGATCAGAAGCAAGCGGAGTAAATTATCACAAATCCAAACAGACTGAATTGTTCGCCTGTAGCTCCAAATAATTGCTGTACAAATAATACGCATGGTCATAAGTATAAATCTCTTTCTATTATATACATAATTTATATAATTATATTACACACTCTTTGGCATACTTTATAGGTAACGAGTAAAACCAATTTTAAAAAGTTTTTTTGTGATAATAGGTTTTGTTGTTGCTGTCAGAATTTTAGATTTGAAAATTATAAGTGAGAAAGTGGCAATCAACTCGAACAATACTTCAACCTTTTTCGTGCTTTGCAAGAAAATTGAAATGAATGTCTTTTATGTTGAGCATAATTATAACTAATTTATTTCCTGAAACTATCGTGTTGTGTTGATGCCTTGCCAAGATTTCTGACTTGTATTTCCGCATGGCAGCATGCCCTTAACCTTTTGGCAACAACAATTAAAATATGATATTGCACATTCAGCCGAATGTGAGAGATTGACATGATATTTGCATTATCTGCACCCACTTTGAGGTCTTGTCTTTGGTTTCTGATTTTGCCAACTGGCTGCGTCTTTGATTGTGTCGACCGCTGACATGCAAAATGGCTGCCAGTGGGTTTCCGTTTGCAGGCAAATTGACTGCTCACTGGGGGATAACAGAAGAGAAGAAAAGGTCATAAGATCCCATCCCAGTTTGGTTTCCTGACTTTGTTTGTGTGCATAATTTGACACCAAGTCGACCCCAACACGCAGGACATTTGTCACTGACAGCAAGCCACAGCAGATTCTACCCGTACACCCGGTCGAGACTGTTCGCCTGTTTTGTGCGGGTATCGACTTAAGTTAAATGACCTTTGATTCATCTACCTCCGGACCACACTTTTCTTTAAACTCTGTATATGCAAAGTTGTGTCTATTGTTTGTGTTGGGTCTTAAGGCAAGGCAATGCGAAGCTGTCGCGTTGGCCATTATAAAAACATGCTTCGTATATTAACCCCAAGCATCAAGTCGACACATCTCTCGGGTACTTAGACAAAGGCCACATTTGTTTGGGGTATGCTTAAGGGAAAGGTCCTTTATCTTTAAAAAAGTTGGCATTGTTGCTAAAAAAAAAAACATTAGGGCCATTTTTCGATTTGTTGCAATTTGTACACAGTAAAAAAAATTAAGTTTAAATTAAATGCATTATTCTTATAAGATTTAATCAAACTATTATATCATTAAAAAGCAATATCAAGAAACAAAAAATGACACTTAAATATTTTGAAATTCGGAATTTTACTTCACTCTTTATTAATAACAAGTTAATTAGGTGCCACCAATAAAATGATTAGTTGACATAGGATGAGAGTAGCTTCGGGTATCAATACAGTTTAAGAACTATTTTAACTCAATCTCAACATTTTCCATTATGTGCCAATAATTGTACATTTTAACTTAATTTCTGTACAGTGTAACAAATCTAGATTAGCTTTAGAGCTTGTTCGCTTTCCATTATTATTATAATTTTTTAAAAATTTTTTTTTGTATTTTTACGGTTTTTTGCACAAATTCGCTAAAGGGCTACCATTGGTATAAATTGTTCATTCAAGTCTTGACTAAGACATTTCTCATTTGTTAAAATAAATACAAAATATCTCCCCGTGGCAGCAGACAACAAAATGCATGTTAGCGTAATTATATAATGGACCGTTTGTTCCTCCTTGTTATACGAGATACCAAAGCTATTGTGGATGGAGATAGCAAAATCAAGGATGCGTTGGAGCCATCAGTCTGGTCGTCGCTTTTGTTGTCAGACTAATTTCTAATTTGAGCAACAGACAACAACTGAGTTCCATTAGAATGCTCGAAAAAAATATCAGCATAGTTCAGGAAAAAATTATATAATTTAATGAAAATTTATTTGATATCCCTGTTGTCCTGACAGCCGCAAGTTTCACATTTATCTAGCCAAGTCAAGGCAACAGAAACAGCAGCATTCATAATACATATACATATTAATTAGACTTCTGATGTTCTATTCCTCCTGTTCAGCCAATCTAACTTTGTTAGCGTTGATAAGGTCATTAAGAGACCCAATGTCAAATGTCCTGGGATCCAAATGTGGAAACATAGCAAACTGCAAAGGCGTCTGGGGCGTGGGAGTTATTATTACGCAAACTGAAGAGTAGAATGGCTTTACTGAGATTCATTATGCAATACAAAAAATTCGTAATCAAATTTTGCGCTTTTAACATCTGTGTTAATAACCTCCAAGAATATAAATCTCTATAAATATAAATCTTGTACTTTTATGCGAATTTGTATTATAAATTCCCTTATTTTTTTGCAAATTTTGTATGACTCCACGAAAAATGTGTAAAAAACAATTTTTATTCATATTTCAGTTTTTCGGGCGGCAATGTCCTAGGGCAAAATACATATTTGCATGAATAAAAACAAAACTAAAAGCATATTTGTCGAGGAGCCGAAGTTGAAATACTCTTAAAATGATCTTCTCAGTTATATTCCCAAATGATATTAAGTATTTATTATATATTTTTTGCTAAGAGCAATAATCAACCAGATAATATTTTGATCAGTTTTTAGACTGTATTTTCGCTCGATCAATCCCTTTGATAGCAAAATATTTATTCAAATCATGTGTCTGCAACATTCAGATGAGACTCATCTCGGAGTACACCAGTCAAACAGCTTACGAGCTGAAAATTATTCACTTATACGCGTTACAAGCCTTGTAAACAAAATCTAAATACCTTCAGCAAGAGTTTAAAAAAACTGATAAACAATTACAAAGGCGTCAGTTCAAACAAATAGTTTTCTCTCTTTGCGCTTATCCTCCCACATTTTTGTATGTATCTAAATATACCCTGTATAGTAACTATAAAAAACAAAAGTCAATAAATAAAAATCAAGCAATTTAGTGCACTTCATTTAAAATACAGAGAAGAACTGATCTCATATCTTACAAAATTAGTATATCAATTATGCAAAATAAGTATTAAGCAAATAATAATATATTTACTGATTTTTAATACACATTTTGATACATTTCGTATCGACCAGTCGAGCACTTCCAAGCTTAAAGCTTCCTTCTTTGTTTGTTTTTTCAGCCTTCGACAAAGCAAGCAACAAAACTCCCAACACATTTTACAATGCACATTTGTTTCCCAACTACAAATGTTTGAGTGTATTTTTTAGTGTGTGTGGGTTTTTTATTTGGGCGCGTATTCTGTGTATGTGTGTGTAAAGTTTTACTGCAACATTTTTTGCAGTTTTTCGCATGTTTTACAATTTTTAACACCCAGCTGTTTCGAATTACATTTTCATGTTTGCGTTCTGAAGTGAAAAGTCAGTGAAACTACAGAAAATACTCGTAATTTGTCCGACTTTTATCTACAACTTAAAATATTACAGTTGTAAATTTTTTTTATTTTATTTAAAGAAAATAAAAGGTATCTGGGATCTGTTCCACAAGACTTTAAGGTTTAACCGATTAAGATTATAATTAAGACCGACATTATTTAGAATAGCTTGAAAGTTTAATCTAAAAAAATGAGTGCTGTGTTTTATATCCCCAGAAGCAGCAGGTAAATTTTTAATACATGCAAAATCAAGGATAATAAAATGCTCTCCATCACAAGATACACAAGGAAGTTACTCAGGAATAGCTATTAAAAGTGGAAAAGTTAATTGTTTCGTTATCAGATTCAAGCAATTCGCTTCAAAGTGTTGGTGAATTCTGGGATCCCTCATTTATTTTTAGTAATCAGCTATGAAGAAAAGTTTTCTACATAATAGGGGAGGCAAACTAATGACGTCATTAAGAAGTTGTATAATATATAATGGACAGCTTACCGTAATGTATTATAAACTACCTTTTTTAAGAAGCCAATAATGTGCTGAAGTAGTTCGTTGAAGGCATGATGATTTATGTTTAAAAATTTGCTGTAGTCCTCACAAACAGCTTTAAAAATATGTTTATATTCAGCTTAGTTCACTACAATGGTAATCTTAAGTCTATAACAGCCACTTGCTCTTCATAAAAAACAGCTTACTGCGCACCAAGTTTTATGACTTTAATTTTAGCCAAGCCTAGAAAAAGTATATGCAATCCACTATCTCCAAGCTGCACCAACGAAAAGCATAACAGCTGCAATATATGACAGTCTGGCAAGTTTTGAAAAGAAAATGCGCTTGTCGACTTATTTCCCCTTCTTTCTTTTCCGTTGTTTGCGAGTATATTTGTGTGTGTGGGTGTGCGTGTGTGTGCGTGGTGTGTGTGTGTGTGTGTGTGTGTGTGTGTGTATTTGTCAGTGTATGTGCGTGAGCTTCTAAGCACTACTGTTCTTTTTATACACTTTGCCCGTGGAATGGGTGAAAAACGGTAATAATAAAATTAAGGCAATGTGGGATACGTTCTGAGAAGAATATTGCCGATCCATTTAAATATATACAGATTTTTCCATGCTGATGGACGTGTTGGGTATCACAGTCTTTTAGACTTGGACTTGTTCCATTGTTATTTCTAATTTCAAAAGCAGTTGTGAGAAATCTGAAATGTGGATAGAAAGATCGCCTTACGACAGTGAGTCTCAGTTGATTGTTAAGAGGTCATTTAAATGCTTGCAGCATGAGAGGAATCTTTATAGCAGGAACAGGGCATTTTCTAGTGTATGAAGCCTTTTCACTTGTGCATGAAGCCTGAATTTTGTTTCATCGGCTTTTGCTGTTTGCGCACTTTCCATGCAGGAGGAAGCGAGTCTGAAATTGTTTGCATGCTGGGAATGTCGTCAAAGGATTTGCGCCATAGAGGCCAACTAACACTTACGTATGTGCGCCAAGGATTTCATAGCGACAGCTGGAAAAAAAGCATTTTGTAGAATGTTTTCGTTTCTGTGACCGGCATACCAATTGACCAGTCCGCAGTTCTTCCTTTACAATTCCACTTGAGGATGATGACAACAAGGAATCGTGTTTATTTGTATATTTTCTCATTGTTTTCTTTCGTTTTTTTATACACTCACAGAATCAGGTCCTTAAACCAACAACCACAACAACAACAACAACGGAATATTGAAATATGTTTGCGATGCGTCTCAAATGTCAGCACCGGCACACCTGAGACCAAGTGACTGTAACCAAACCCATGCATAAGGCTAACAAGTGATGGTTGGGCGGTATAGTTTAATGGCGAGCAAGTTATCTCCTGTCACATTCCTGTGGTTTTATTTAATTTTTTCAGTCCCCTGTTGCTGACATTTTGCTTGACGTCACATAGCCACATCCGCAAAAGCTGAATCCGGTAGGGAACTTCTTGGGTGAAAAGAATAAAAATAAAAATATATGATATACTGCCAGTTGTTGTCATTGATGTGGATGAACAAATGAAAATAAATATAAAATTTAAAATTAATTTGAATTAATAACGAATCATTTTGGACTTTGTATTATTGGGAAAATGATTGCAATTTCTAGTGCAAAGATCCTTGAACAGCATCTTTATTTAATTAGCATATGTTTATTAATTTGTATAAATTTAAGCTATTGTATTCAGATCTTAAGCGGTATTAAAAGTCATTTAAGATAACAATCCACAAAAATGCAGAGGTCCAACAATATAAATTTCAGAAAGTCGATTCAAAATAAAATCCGCAATTGGTTTCAATTTGCATGTGAAATAACAAAAAACAAACAAATTTCAAGGACTCGCTTTATGTCTAAGTCTATTATCCACCCTCACAATGCATATCCATATGAAAGCCGTCTTGCCTTACACTTCATTGAATCTAACAAAAAGACATATGGTACACGGGGAGTCGAACTCGACTTGTATTCCATTTCTGGCAAACAATGGTTTGCCACCCTATGCATAAATTTAAAATGTAAATTATAAAGCAGGGCAAAACAAATTCTTAATATTATTATAAACAAGATAACAAACAATAATGTAATATGATAGGCACATAAAAATCAGTCAACAATATCCACGGTATTCGCTCTGATTTCGACTTATAAATATTTATGAGCTCCAACTTTAGAGAAAAATAACATTTTATATATATTTTTAAATATCTTACGGCGCCGGCTAGTTCATTTGTTATTAGAATTCTTTAGTTGAAAAAGATCACAAAAACTCCCTTAAAATAAAAGAAATAATGCATTACCAAATTTGGTTCTAGCTTTAAAACTGTGGGAAATTAGTTTTATTGAATTTTGCCATTTTTGTGACTCGGGCAGTGATGAATGCATACTCTTAGTTTCAATTCTTTTAGCTGTAAAAGTGCCGGAAATTGACAATAACGCAGACATAACACAATTAAAAACTATTACAACAAATGCGTTTTAATATCCTCTTTCAGCAGACCCTTTGTACCCTTTTTAATCGTTTAATTAAGGACTAATTGCCTATTTATCGCGATAATCATTTATTTACACAACTCAAATTAAAGCTGCCACATTTTTGGAAGCCTTCATTTACGAGCTCCAAATTCAATAGAGCAAACAATGAACGAGCTTTAAATAGGCAGAGATAAGATAATTTGCATGCAAACTCGTGATATGTATATTATGCAGAAATCACAGTGACTACGTTTGAATAGGACCGGGATTGGGTCGGAGCAGTCAGTTTTGGGTTTTTTTGTTTCAGTTCTCTGTTTCTTCGCTTCGCATTTGCCAGTACTTTAAAAAGTTGCAATTAAGGCAATGGCAGGACTACAGCTCTTTTCACTGTCTGTCTGACATACTGGCCTGCATAACCAGCATGCTGGTGTCCATTGGATGTAACTGCCGGGCAAACGACTGCACGTGGTGCTAAAGTGCCAATGTGGTTGGGCAATGTAACAGCTGAGATCATATTTATTGTTTATTGTTTAAGAAAATGCTATTAAAAAGATTCTTTTATTACATTATTGCATATACAGAACGACCTCACTTGGCGTATACGTGTAAAAGAGCTCTGAAAAATGCAAGAGCAACAAAGAAAAACAATTCATTAGCGGTTGATTTTTTCTGTCACTTTATTTTATGCTCCTCGCTGTCGGCCGTGAAATTTATGAGCCGCTTATAATGGATTTAATATTTATGAAGAAAATTGCGACAACGAAATGTCCGATTTTTTTAATGCCTGTCGCGCCAAATATACAAACATATCTCCAAAATTAAGTGTACTTATTTAGTTTATATTTTTTATATCCTTCTCGGGATTTGCCCACAAAACTAAATTTATTTTTTCGGCTTACAAGTTTTATGTTGCTGCTTAAAACTTGGTCATAAAGTTAAAAGCACATTAATTGAAAGGACATGGATTTTAGTGGGAGCAGCATCGATCTAAGCTCTTGGCTTCGTAACTATTCAGCGAATGCATTTCCCAAAGGCTCTTTTGAACTAAGAAGTTTCACAATTTTATATGGGCACTTAATGACCCCGTAAATGACTTAGACCTAGATGAAAAAAAGAGACAAGTTAGAGTGACCTTTTCAATTTGAGGCGGATATTGAATTCGAGGAAAAACACATATAATTGTAATAAAGATCATATCTAAATTGATTTAATTAGATTTCCTGCAATGTTAAGACTCGCAAAGGTCGACAGTTTTTATTTGCTTAACGAGATGAGCTTTCACACGTTATTCACTTCGCATTCAAAGATACGGCAAAAATTAACGATATTCTTAAACCATGAACACAATTTAAATACATTGTTATGCTTTTGATATAGACTATAAAGGGATTTGTAATTTCTAATTGTTGTCTTTAAATTCTGATATTAAAAAAAACAACCAATATTATTAAGCATAAGATAAATAACATATACTTGTATACACAGCTTGAATGTATAATATAATATAGTATCCTGGATAATATACCAGTTGATTCCTTTTCTGTACACTGTAAAATAATAAAACCTTGTTAGACATATTTAACGGTCTACTACACACAAATATGTAGTAAACATCATTGAAGCTCGTTACTGGAAAATAATTTGGCATACAAGCGTTGTTGTGGGTTATTGGTTTGGACGATGTTTGCATTGATCTGCTAACTGCTTCTGTACGTGCAAAGCCATTTCCAAAAAATTGACTTTTAAATCGAAACGCAATATACATCATTCCATACAACACTTTCAAGTGGCTTCAGTCTGGAATGCTAATAGAATATTTGCACAGCAATCGTAAGCAGCCGCCAGAGGAATTTATCCCAACTCACTGCACCAAATTTATAAAGCTGTTTAAATGTATATCAGTTAGTGACTCTGAACCCTGGGGTACGTGTTGAAAATTTATACAAATTAAGCCAACCAGCTAAAACATTAAGTAGCCACAAACTGGTCGCAAACACAGCTCTAAATGGCTAACAAATTCTCACTTTGTGCTGCTATAAACTGTGTGTTTTTTATCTAAGAGTTTACTTTACGGCTTGCTTGTTTTTTTTTTTATCTTGAAAAGTGATATAGTAACATGGAAGGCTTTGGGATTCGGATTGCCCCACTTTTTGGAAAGTTGCTAGCCCCAAATGGTGCACAACAGTAAGTACAATGTTTACTGTTTATCCCGTGTAAACGTCAACGTTCTTTAACTTCTAAATATTTATGTATAAAGCACGTTCATTCATAGCTAATGCTGTTTTAGCAGCAGACTCATCTGCGTCACGTTAACTTTTGTCAAGTCCGCCGGCGAAAAGGACACTTAGGGCCAAATAGAACTAAGATAACCTTCTACACGCCATTTAAAAAAGAGATTTGCAATATTCAGGCAACAGTGTCAACGACGACATGTTCGTAGATGGCAAGTATGTCAAACCCTATGCCAGTTATTGTCAATGACGTGACAGGGCACTTACTGTGCCCATGTGTGCACAAATTAAGTTACTTTGCGACACGTTTTCTACAAGTCAGAAGAAGACTGCAAATATATTGACTATACATGTTGAGATGCTTAAAGATGATGCTTCGAGTTTTAACACATTTATACATTATGTTGATCAATTAACTTTTCAGATTGATTGAGATTCTTAGCACACACTTTTGGGTATATCAGAGAATTAAAGGTCAATTTCTGTTTAATTTTCTAAGCCGCTGAGCTGAACTGTATACATCTGAGCTAGGTCCTATTCTTTCATATTTGCCTAGCCTTTTATATGTTTTCCCCTATTGGTATCGCTTGACAGCAGAGGCAGTAGGTCGTCACCATCTTGCTTTTAATGTCTTCATCATATTGGCCATGTTTCCCGCTCAATATCAATTTTAATAAATGCTTAAAGTTTACAACTTTACCTCAAATTGCCGAACCGGCTGGCAGCTCGCACAAGCGCAGCCATACCAATAAAGTGCCTTGAAATTAGAAAAAAAACATATTGCATATACATACATACACACGTATATATACACCATGGTATGTGTATGGTAGCTGAAGCCACAGGGTTGCTCCAAAGATTGGCCCAGTTGAGTTGAGTGCTCACAAACACCATCAAATCGCTTGTAAAGTCGACATAATTTAATTTTTGCTCCCTGCTTTCATACATTTTGGGGTTATATATATATATATATTTATACATATATATATATGTATATTTTTTATGACGCTCTTCAGCATAAATTAACCATTTAAAATGCTTCACAATAAAACTGAGGAAGTTTCACCTCAACCTCAGCGCAGGAAGATGGCTTCAGCGATATAGGCCCAAAATGTTTTCTTTGACACGCAATTTCTGTTTCATTTTTCTTTGTAATTTCAATTCTCCAACCTGCCCAGTCGTAAACTTTGTTTGACAAATTGCTAGCTTAGCAGACACTAAAGCTCCATCGGAGTCAAACAAACGGAAGCAACGTTTGTAAGCCGCATCAAAAACGGAGTAAAGTAGCCGTGATGCGGTTCGACTGGAAAATACCCGACTTTTGCATACATAAGTGATAATGTATCAATAGCTTTGTTCTCTGGCTTAACAGCTTCGATATCAATGAAATGGAGAGATAACACAACTAATATGAACTCTTAAACTATTACAGCACAGTGAATAACAATTCTGAAAGGAAAATGATTTAATTGCATTTGCAAGTAAAAGCATCTTTTTGTCGAGTACCATCAAGTATATTATTTTTTGCTTCTGAACTAAAAGTGTTGATGTTTATGAAATAAAAATGCAAAGCCAAAGCTGAACCGATAAGTATACGGATTTTCTTCGAACTAAACCTACTCTTTTATCATCGGAGTCTGGGTATATTTTCATACATAAATGCAACGAGACACGTGTTGGCAGTCTGCCCCTCTATACGCGCTCCTAATGAAGGCCTTTGCTTTTATTTCTTTTGCAACATAAGCCGCTTAATTGTGCGCCTTTTGATGGGCGACTCATAAAAGGGACGATGTACGTCGAAGTCCTGTGTCGTTCATCAAATAAAAGTCCATCCAGAGAAAAGTCTCACATGTTCTGCCATGCTTACTCACCACATTTTAATGTGACTCCCAGAATTCGAGTCTATGTCAAATTTTCTAAAAGACATTAATTGAATACCCGTCTGCTGTCAATGTCGGTGCTGTAGTATAAATTGAAAGGCAGGCAATTCATTTGATTGCGGCTTCCACAAGTGTGAAAACAAACAAGCAAGAATGCTAAAGACGAGATTGACCGACTAAGAGTTGCTATATGACTAATGCTCGTATGAGGGAAATCCATCATTGGATTATTTTTAAGCTATTAACAGCACAGAAGAAGTAAGTTTTAAAAAGTCTTCAGCCAATTATGTGTTCTATACACATATGTTTTCTGGAAAGCTTCCATTATTTAATATTATTGATTTAATAATTGCTAAAAGACAAAGTCAAAGCTCAAATACGATTCAGTTGAAGTATTAGAGTTACATTCTTTTTAACAGGGCATACATTTGTAAAAGATTTCGTGAGCAAGACACAAACGACCGTAGGTCGCACTGGAAACGTGTCAGTATTTTTGTGTGCTGATAATAATAAGTCACGCACTCGGAATGTGTACCCTCGGGTGAGGACCAAATTGATTTTAGTACAAGAGAGTGAAGCAATTTTCCAAATTTCAACGGATCGACTCTCGTAAATTTGACGACAATGTCAACTTTTACATTCTTGATTTGTTTTTATCCAAAATCGTTTACAATATTACCAATTTTGGTAGCTATAAAATCCCAGCCATTCAAGCGATTCGTGACAAAATTTATATACAATAGTAGAGCTATTCTGAAATTTATTTACCCGAATATAATCATTTAATTAGGCATATAAAATGAGGCAGTGAAAATTTAAAATACGCGTGTAAAAAGAATTTTGAAAACGGGAAATACTGCAAAATTTATATTCAATTTAAAATTCTGATTTTGACGTGGATTTTTCTTAATTTTCCATTTACATTAACCGTTTAAAAGACTTGAAACGGTGCCTTTTATAATTAATAAATGAAACGTGCTTCATTTGATGAAATTGCACGGCTTACGATTTATTAACTGGAATTGAAACAGAAACTCTAACTCATTTACGCATAATATAAAAATCTATTTTCCTTCCTTCATTTTAAGCTAAATGAGGCGTTAAAAGCAGTCAGGAAAAAACGAAGCATTAAAGTATTAAATTGCCAGCAGCTTTGTAGATTTTTTCGCTTTGTTCCGCAGTGTCAAATCTCTTATTTAATGATCAAATTGTTTAAAAAAGTTAACCCTTGGCAAGCTGTTGAGTAGTTAAAAAGAAACACAAGCCCGAATAAAAGCATATATTTTGGAACATCGAAGATTGAATTCCCTCGCAGCACAACTTATCAACGAATACAGAAATTCAACCGGCTTAGAAATTTTTATACAATAATAAAACAACTTAAATTTAATTTCTTAATAAAAACTAATAATAATCTTTTCTTTGGTACATCAGCACATATTTATTACGTTTACATCTGAGTATAAGTGGAGTAAGCTCCTTTTTCCTAACAACGAGGATTTCCATTGTCTAATTAGTTGTATCAAAAGGCTAAAAATAACAAAGGACAACTGCTAAATTGCTGGCTTAAAACTAAAAGCATATTGTTGCCTAAACGTAAAACCTTTCATTCTTAATTAGTCAAAAGAATTGAGTTCCATAATGTAGACTGAGCAAGAACGAGGAACATAAAGTGGTACAGTGAAATCAAATTGAATTTAATAAGGGCATCAATTAGAAAATGTTATCTACTTGGATACAATTTTAATTAAGTTTAAAAGGTTAAATGCGTTATAATAAATGGCTGAGAAGTATTTTTTCGAATAATGACTTTTACTTTATAATAAACTTTTAAATACAAATATTATGAAAAACTATATCTTAAAGTTTTCCTAATTAATTCTAATGAATTTTATTTCAATTAATTAATTAAGATAACTAAGAAATAAAAAAGGGAATAGAATAATTTTAATAAATTATTTATATAAACTAAGAAATAGAATAACTGATATTATTCATTTTGCATTTTTCTGAAAGTTTATATATTTCAGCCATTGTTTAGACTACTGTACGCTTCCCGCACTAGACAACAAAACTTTTACTTGGACATTTAAGCCAAAAATAAGTCGGTTGTAGACGAACCATTGATGCGCTTAACAAATACTCATTTAGTGCTTAGACACGCTATGCCTAATAACACTTTCCACGAAATGTCAAATCGATATACGCAGGTTCGCATAAATTGATGAAACTGCTAAATGGACTGCCAAATGAGCCAAAAAGAGTCCGTTAGTACTAAAGTTGTTTCACTTGAACTTTCATTGGTAATGATAACAATTTATTGACACGGAGGTAATGTTCTGGCAAACGCATAAACGAAAGAGAAATGACCGTGGAACCGCAAACTCAACTGTGGAGGAACTGTCCAAGTTTTCTTTGTAAGTATGTGCTGCTAACGACAGTTGGGCAAAAACCGCAGGGCAACCTTAAGGCTCGTATAAGGCTTCAGTTCTCCACAAGCTTAAAAATACTTGAATCACTGACTTTTGGCTTGGCAACGAGTCGGTAAGTCAAAGGCTTTGTGTTACAATTTGATTACTGCTTGCAGGTAGGTGTGTATTAAGGAACTAGGCAATAGGTTGATGAGGCATCAACAGAATCCAATGCAAAAAAGACAACAAATATCTAACAGATAGCAAAAATATTGATTCTCGATAAGCGAATATGATGCTAAATATGAAGAGTAACATTGTTCTCGAGTCAAGTGCTCGACTAGCACACATCCAGTAATCCATTTGCTTGAATGGATAATTGGTTGTTCATTTTATTTAGGCATTATTTTTTTGATAGTCTCTAAGATGAAACAGTGCAGACGTACAAGTGGCATTTAAGAAATATCCAGCTTACACACATTAAAAATTCCTTGTGTATAGGGTATAATAATATTTCAAATGTAAAGATTAAAATTATATTTAAAGCTTTCTGATAGCACGATAACAACAGTATATTGGCTTCCTCTTCTTATTATATACAATTGCGACAAACGCAAAAGCAGCAAGAAAAATCGCAAAAAAAAAAATGTACGATTGACGTCAAGCACAACATTTAAATGTAAATTACTGCTATGTTTAGGCTCGCTTTGATGTATTTTTAGGTCCCATTAACGAAGGCTGATATATTTGCTTGCAAACTTGAGACTCGTCTATGTACTTATCTTACTCTTAATGGGCTAGGTCGAATGTAGCCATATTCTTGGTTGTCAAATAATTGATTAATCGTGTTAAAAATAAATACCTAATACAACGTTTGGTTATTACATATTAGTATATATTTCATTTACCTCTGCTTATAGTGCAATAAATAAAAAATATCATTAATTTCCACATTTTTCAGTTGAATTACCCATTCACATTTGCATAAGGAGAACTTAAAGACAATTTGTATAAGTTTATGTGGGAGCTGGGAAACAAATTCCACGGTTTGTATGCATTTGTGTCAAATGTGTAGCTATTTTTTTTTTGGCTGACGCCATTAAGCATGATTTAATTAAGAAAATGGTAATAAGAAAAATATCAGCTCTTCAAACTACACAATGGCTCTACGTGTTAAACGGGAAAACCTAATTGAGATTCTATGGCAGCTCCTAGCTTTTACACAGTTAGTTAAACAAGCATGGGACTGGAGTTTTTATGGTATGGGAGCTACGTAATTCCTATTTGTTTAATGCTGCACGTCGTTTTGACAGCAAACCAAACCCAGTCACGCCCTTTCCTTTTCACTTTGATGGCCTGCACGTCGCAATTGCAAATAACATAGCAAATTCTTCACATTTTGTTTGCCCTACGATTCGATGGCGCATTTTCGCAACTGCGCGTTAAATTAGCATTTAGTTGATGTTCCAAAACCAAAGCCGAAATTTTGTCGAATAGGTGTTTAAGTTAAAATATAATGTTCGCTAGTTTCGTCGTCGGGCTTATACTCAGTTAAAAACTTTATAAAACTACGCCTTAAAGCTTTTTCAACTCTCTATCACATGCACAATCCTGCTAAGGGTCATCAGTGCGTATACGTCATTGGCATAGTAAATCATGCACTTTGAATGATAAATGACCGCCCCGAGAGATCCATTGTAAAAGCTGTTTTTCTTTGCGTTTGTGGTTTAAGGTGACCAATATGTGTTTGAAATGTCCACTACTAACACACACACATATATACCAGTAGAGGACAAAAGTAGGCCTTACTTTATGCGTAAAGCTGTTGGTAAAAGTATTCTCTTCAAGTGAATCCTATTAAAGACCACCACCCTGAGAATTGTGTTCAGGTTTAAAGCAAAAATGGTTCTCAAGTTGTTCACCTCAATTGGGACAACAACATGCCCAACAGCTTATAAATAAATAATATGCTCGGAGACGCTCTTAAAATAAAATTGACTGGAAAAAGGCGGACGACAGCGCCAAAGTGGCTGTGCAAATGTTTGGACATTGGTCAAAACCGTTTATTTGCTTGATTTGCGTTTCCCCCTCTCCCTCTCTCATCCTATTCCCTGTTGGTCACACCTGCACAAACATGCCCCCGCCTTCCTCTCCTTTTATATTGTCAGGCACTTCAGCCAACTAACGGCACGTGCTCATTAGGTGTATCCGAAACTTGTCCACATGTATTTATACTTGTCAAATTTATTTAGCAACCTGCACAATTTCCACTTTGTCATGGAAATTTCATTGTTGTATTGTTCTGTTTGTTGTACATTACATTTGTCGCATCCCATTAAATACGAATTCAATATTCGATTACACAGATTTAATGCGTTGTTTAAAGTTGTTGCATGGAAATTGTTTCTGTTTTTTCATTCCACAATTGTTCAATCCTTATTATTATTTATCTACTGCATTTTACTATTTGTTTAGCTATTCGCTTAAACTCTTTCAATTTAAACTTTCATCCAGCGCACATTTGCGTTTTGTCTCTAAACATTTACATTCAACTTTTTGCTTTTTAGTCTGCATTTAACATGAAGTCCAGCAAGCGTATTTTTATGTGTTATTTTGCTTGCTGCTGTCGAAGTTCACGCAGGTTTAGGATGTATCTGCGACCTGTAATGGAGCAGACCATTCCATACCTTATGTATCAATAAAAATCAAGATCCGCAACTTGGACATAATAATCATTGTGTGTTCGTAATCAACATATTTGTTATTCATCAAATTCATTCGATCAATAATCTAACCTTACCTTTATTCTATATATGGGATTCATAATTCAATTTCATCAAAACGAATCAAGCAAATCGGATAACTTTCTTGCACAGTTCCTCCAGTAATATATTTTCGTAATTCAAATTGAATTTCATAATATCAATGCAAGTTTGCATAACACTTTTATTATTTTCCACTCTTGCCGAATTGAATAAATGGTATATCCTAGTTGAGCCCTCCTTTAGCTTGAGCTCGCATATATGTACTTTTTCCAGTGTGCACGTCAAAAAAGGAAGCGCATGCAACTGATAGTTGGTGTTGGTATAGCAAAACAGAGTTTGGTGCAACGCAAACCAAAATTTGTTGAATTCCGCAAATTTTGTTTGTCTGCACTGGATGTGGTTTCCTTTCAACTGACAGACTGCAGGTGAAATCTTGAGTACAACAAAAAGTTATGCATCCGAAATGCTTTAAGGTTGAAGAGATTTAAGAGGACTGTCCGTTGCCGTTGCTCGAACCAATTAATCAGAATGAGTCAGTTGAAAAGGGAAGCCCACAAAGGGCAAGAGCGAGCAGAAATTTATTCACTGTCCGTCGCACTTATCAAGTCGCATATCGGGATACAAAGGACATTGCAGTGGTCGACGGGCAAGTTGCGGCCAAGCGAGTAAACTGGTTAAATAAGCGCAAAATGTGCACACACAATGGAGCCAGAGATAAAAAATAATTTCAGAGTTTGCTTTCAGCAGACTTTTTTTTAATTTATTATTTTCTTGTTTTTAGCCGTACTTAGCTGATATATTTCAGTTCTCATAGCTTTATACTTTGTTCAAATATTTAATTAAATTTAAGCCCAGCTGCTTCACAGCAGCTGAGACGGCAGTCGTTTGGTTAACTCAGATGATGATAAGACGAGTACGCAACTGAGCTTGACAACTTGATAATCTTCTGTAGGGAAAGCCGCCATGCGACAGCGTGTAGCATCATTTGATGAAACATAAAAAATTTTGTCAAATGCCTCTGACAGCTGTCAACTGTGTTGCCCAGGATTAAACTCTGCGCTACATTAAACGAGTCAATGCACAAGGGCAAAATACGCATTGCGCATACGTCATGTGGTTCGCGCAACCAACAAAAATGCGCATTTTAACTCTGGATAGTGCATGGTCTTCTCAATTGTTTTAGCTCATCAATACACAGCCAGTATTTGAGACGTGCCCACAAGGAGATTTTCAGCACAACACTGAGAAAACATATCTCCTATATTTTCAAATCCAAAACAGGTGCGAGCATTTCTAAATTAAATTTCATAATATTTAAATTATATATTAAAAACATTATGGCTCACCACAGTGTATTGTTATTTTACGTCTACGTCTTTAAGAAATTGCTGAATGTATTATAACTTTGAATCAATAGCAATAAAAAACTATCTTTTATTGATAGCCTATACTTTTCAGCTAAAGTTGTATCAATTGTAATTGTTGGTCTGTTTAAAATCTATTTAAAAAGTTTAAATATGTAAGGAGTAACTTAAGCCCACAATTTGTAGAAATATAGTTTTGTTCAGTGCATGCATGCTGCAGTGTTAACTAATCTGCTCAGTTGACGCAAAGGCATGCAGCAACTGCTTGATTGCCAACTGAGCTTGTCAATAATAGAACAAATATCATCACAAATGGATATGCACGTGATGCCTTTCGAGCAAATTCCTCAAATCTTATTATTTCTTTATTTTGGCCACTCTTGAGAGTTATGCACATATTATGCAAATAGTCCATGCTATTCTTCAATAAGTAAGACGAAATACTCATATTCCACAAAAAAAAGTAGCCTTGATATTCCTCCAAATATTAACTTCAGAAAGTCGATAATGATTGATGAAAAGTATTTTGAAAATGCTTTCTGGCAGACAACGGTAAAGACTATAAAAAACACAGCCAGAAGCTCACCAAATTAACTCATATATCATCTCCGATTATGACCATTAAATTGAGGCAATTACCAACACTTCTTGACCAAAAATGTTGCCCTTATATGCAATATATGTGTGTGAGTGTGGCCACCCGCAGAACTTTTATGGGCGTACCCCTATTAAGAATCTTACAAATAAGGGCATTTACCGCTGTGAAGGAAATACTATACATTTTGGGTGAATATTTCGCAACGCTATGGAAGTCTTCGACCTTCTGCTGACTTTCGATGGGGACCAGCAACACCAGCTACACCAGCAGGACAAGTAACAGCAGAACCATGAGCATTGACAGGACAATGTCCTGATAAGCTCTAGGCACTTGTCTGGCCATTCATTAAGCCACGACTAAAAGCATACAACTAAATAGGTATTGCCAAGCGTCTCCAAATGTCAACAAGGTCATTAGGCAATGAATCGAGAGTACACATGAAAAGGGTCCCACAGCCAGCTGGGTTTATCTTGGCTCAGTTTTGCTACAATCTGCGTCCAACAATTCTTAATTAAATCTCAAAAAAAAAAAAAACAAATAAAAAAAACATGTTCATTTTACTTACTCTCTCTCCCTCACTCTGTCTCTGTCAAATTAATATTTAACACTGGTTTTGTGGCCAGGGTGAAAACAATTTGTTAGCGTCTAATTTGGACTGCCATTACGGGCTATATTTGGCCAGCTGCCCTAGGGGAATCCGGTGGGAAATAGTGAGCAAATAGCTTGTTCCTACATAGTGCTTTTCGCATAGAGAAAGGCATGTAAGTAAGTTGACATTAAGCTGAGCCCTTCAACTTGCTGCTAAACTTGTTGGATGTCTTTTTTATCAGGCGCCAGACCAACAGCCTGCGAAGTTTTCGTTCAGGATACTTTTTATGTACACGTTAATGTTTAAGTAACTTCAAGTTTTGAACAACTTTTTTTCAGTAATCTTGCCTACAAGTTTAAAAGACTTGGTTTTATGTAAGACTTTGCATGAATATTCATATATTTTATTAAAAAGTAGCTATCACATTCAACAGATATAAAAGGAAGCTTTGAGTGTAAATATTTATTTTTATATTTTGTAAATTTTCTGATATCATTTGCAACAAAAGTATAAATAAAACGAGCAATCAAATCAATATTCCTTAAAAAAGTGTACAAACAATTATATAGAAAATTACGTAATATAGATTTCAAGCTATGATTTAGACTAAAAAAAATTAAAATGTTTACCCGCTAATTGGTTAAGAATCTGATACATACAATAATTACGATAACTTAGGAATTAATGGGATTTTATACGTAAGCCATCCAAAGCTATACATCAGCGTAAATAAAATCCTGATTAGTCCTTAGGCATTATTCCTGGAATTTACTTTGCACCCAACTCACTCAGTTGCTTGGCTGCCTACATCAATAGCGACAATGAGAAATTTCCACCGCGAGCAAAGTGACTTTTTTATTTAGACGAAAGGCATACACAAAATGATAAAAATAAGCCACACAACAGCCAACATTTTCGTTTGTCAACTCTCACCTGAAGGTTCTGGATAATGACTGCTCATCCTTGGCAACAGCTGATTAAACACATTTATCAAAAAACGACTTACACACAGCCATCATACTGTCATTGTATTAAGTTGCGGCTTAAAGCGTCCAGTTGCTCAACATTCATATTCCATCCAATAACAAGCAGCTGTGAGCTGTCAGCCATTTTATTGGTTCGCACTTCCCACAGTTGAAGTCAATATTTATATTGATGTTTACAATTCGAGCTCAGAGCTTCACTTATTGTCGGGAACAGTGGTGTGAATTGCGGCAGCAGTTGCGGATTGTGTGTGCTTGGGAATTTAAAATTTGAAAAGTTTGCGCTCATCAAATCGTAAAAGCAAACACAGAATCGTTAAAGTTTTAATTGCATTGCCGTTATATTGTAATTGTTTTGCTGAATGACATACGAATTTGTTTCTTAATTTATTTATAATTATATTTATTATTATACAACGAAATCAATTATTTTGAATTTGAAGGATTTTTAAGAACTAGTTGAATTTAAACATAAACTCTACATTTTTTTTTTTTTTTAATTCAATTAAGGCAAGCACTTTGAATTTATGGCTAACTTATATTTTTTACTGAAGTCTTCGCCAAAATAGCTGAGCACCTTGAGGCTGATTGCACGAAGAAATATTAGATATATCCCAAGGGAAATGAAATATATTTTAACCTTAACTTAGCTACCTAAGTCCGTCGTCTGACACCACAGCAAAAGGAACGTGAAACTTTCCCGGCTGTCTACTTGGCCGTCATCAGAAATTCACTTTCACATTTATCAAATAGTTGGCAACTTTTTGCATTTCAACCTGGCGCACAACGCAAGACAACTAAATGGACAAGCTGCTTACTTTTTACACGAATGCTGTCTCCAAGGATTTGTGAAAAGTCGGCCCTCACACTGCTCTTGACTTGTAACAATTTTGTTGCTTTGACAGGCCAAAAACAAACTTCAAATGATTAATTTGAGCATTTGTCGTACAAATTGTTGGCGATTTTTTCAATCAGTGTTCGGATTGCTGTAGACATATTTGTTGTATGTCTTCGTGTCAAGAAATTCCACTGAATACACATTGATGTTAAGATTGATTTAATTTTCATTCTCAGATGCATATCTCCTGTCTACATGTGTAGACATTTCATGCTATAATTGAATGCAAAAAATGCTCTACTCGACCTGTCTGTTTGAGCTCTGCATTTTCAAGGGAAAAAAATATATAGCTCGATAATTTAACTTGGCGATACGCTGTAATGTGTATTTGGAAACCTTTTATGTTGTGATAATTATATTCCAAACATGTTTGTTTCTGATTTTTTAGTCTGTATTATCGACTGCAGACAGACACACTCGACATGTAGAGAATGCAAAAATATAAATTCCCTGCCGAAATTCCCAGCCAAAAGATTAAGTAGAATTTGCAAACGTCAATACATGTCAGAAAAAAAATGCATATCAAAGCAGAGGGTGCATTAAGAAAAAAACCTATTGCAACATGTTCCAGACAAGATAATAATTACATACTGCAGGCAACATTGATGTTGTTTGTTTATTATCAGATCAAGACCAACTTTTTTCACTACTATTTCTAGCACTTCTCTTAAAAGTACTCTTTGATCCAAATTACCCAATCATTGTGCAATCAATCATTCATATCCATTAGTTACTAAACATCACGTTCCATGTGCACACAAAAAAAGCCAAATAAAAATCAGCTGCTCTTGCAAATTTTAATCTCTTTGTAAGTCAAATACAGATTAGCTTATCATAATATACATAGAGAAATAGCATAGTTCAAATGGATAATTAATACAGTCAATTTGCAGCATTGCAAATAGATACGCCCACTATTATTTATATATTTGAGCGCATATTTAATAAAAAGTGTATGGCGTGTTCAACACATTTTAATTTAAATGCTCGGTTGGATGATTGAAAGAAAACAGTTTCATTGAGCTCGAGTGGCGATTCAGTGCGTTTAGCTTGTGGATTTTCATATAAATATGCTTCGGTTGCTATTTATGTGTTTGCTGATAGCACGCCAAGTAATGAGCGAGGGTAATAGTATATTATAAAAACCTTATAAATCTTTAAACTTGACTAATTAACAATAACTATGCAGCTGAATGTGAACACATGTGGTTTAAATGTACAAATAATACTGAAAATCATTTAAATTGCGAAGCAAATGAGAACAAAGGATGGGTGAAATTAAGTGAGCGCTGCGATGGTCACCGGAACTGTGCAGACGGAAGCGATGAGTCATTAGTGACCTGCAAAATACATTCCGGAAGACATCGTGAGAAAGTATTTTACTGTGCCAGCGGAGGTGAAATTGAAGAGTATAAGCAATACGATGAAAATGTAGACTGTTGGGATGGATCCGATGTGATTGGGCTTTATCAAGAAGATTGCAAGCAAGATGATCTTCAGATGAACTGCAGGTCAGTATGCAGTGATTCTGAATCTTTTGGAAGAATTTTGTACACAGTAATACAATAATTAAATTAAAAGGTGACACAACTTAATTTATTGTTAAATAATTATTAAAAATGAAAGAAATACTTTCTTAGAATTGTTGTTGATTAGAATTTGGAATCGAAAACAAGGGAGTTACAAATATATGCATCAAATTACTCTTCATCTGCTGCCAACTAAACTTCAACGTTAACCGATTTCTCAGTGAAATCTTAAATTGACAAAGTGGCACTTAGAACTGTTACACTTAATATACACTTAATTAACCGTCGAAATTTTTTTTTTTTCAAAATTTATAGAATTCAGGCACAATATTTATATCTGTCTACACTTAAATAAATTGTACTTTATTTCATTGCGAAAGGAATTTACTATGAAAATATGACTAGAGCCTGTTATTCGATTCAGAAGTCTAACTAAATTACTTTATATAATTCCAGTGAAAATCAAATTGAATGCCTTCCAGGCGAGTGTACTTCCCTGGCCAATTTGTGCAATAACAAAATTGATTGTAGTAACGGCCGTGATGAGTCGCTATCGTCTTGCTACATGAAATGTGATTTCGGGCAATTTCAGTGTGGCAATGGCATATGCATTGCACAAGATCTGCTCTGTAATAATATTCCCAATTGTCTGGATGGTGCTGATGAGCTCTTTAATGTGTGTGAAAATATATCGGGCTATAAGCCTCAGGCCTATCAAAATTGTACAGAGCCATTTCCCGGGAAAAAGAATGGAAAATTTCAAGAGGACACCAAATACCGTTTATACAATGGAAAGAAATATGTCGACCCCAATCAGCCTGTGCATTTTGAGTGTGAATTTTGGCAAAATATGACCAAAGGCAAGCCGTGGAACGTGTGCCAGCTTAATGGCACTTGGAGTTTCGAATTGCCAGAATGCAATTAATATAAATAAAAAATAAACTTACTTTTAAATGGATATATAATGTGATCCGCCAACGACAATTTAATTAATTGTTTGCAATATCAGTTCTCTTAAAATATGTATCTTTCAATAATAAAAACATTTTATGGCATCAAATATTAAGTAAACAGCGCGTAATAAATATTTTATGTTTATTCAATATGTTTGACGTATTAAAAAAGTATATAAATATAAATACGTAGCGATTGAGGCACAAATTATCTACACTGCAGTTTGGCAGATATCTGTTTCTCCGTCACATCTGGAACTATTAAAATAACTACTGAGAGCAACGAGATTATCGTAAATGGTAATCTATTTTTATTAGTAATTTGTCTGTTCAAATAAATGTCTTATATGCATAAATATAATATTGGTGTATGTGAATGAAAAAAATATTGCTCTTGACCATGAATATGTTTATTAGGTTAATCTGATAATCTACCTAAACTTAACCCCTCTTTTATTACGATCTGGCAGGAAAGGTGTATTTGAACATTACTTTTGAATTGAATTTTATATAATTTACTTGTACAAATGATGTCCTTTAAATATCGAGTTTTCCTAAATATTCCTTTCCATTTCATTTCACATTGCATTGGTTTTGGTATCCCTACGTCAAATATTAGTTTAACCGATGCCAGAAACAAAGCACTCGCTGACGTATGCTGATTTATCCAAACTTTCGGACGGAAGTTTCATTTCTGTTTCCGTACCCATTTTATTTGCTTTGATTATGCAGCTATTTTTGGAAACATATTGGTTATTCTTTTTGGTGTTCGAGTTTTTTTTATCAACTCATTTCTGCCTGAATACACAATATACAATATACACAAAAAGAACCCACAGCTAAAACATATATAAATATTTTGTTGTTTCCTTTATTGTCCATTTTCGTTGTCCTTTTAGTGCAGTATTAATGTTTATTTTACTTCTGTTCACTTCACAACCCACACTTGAAGAAATATTTCGAATCTCTTATTCTATTTATGCCTCGAGTTATGCTAATTTTTCTTTGAGCATTGTTTATAATTCTCTTAGAAAGGATTAAGGACTTAAGCAGGCCTATTCCAAAGGAATTTTAAAGTATTTATTCAATTTTAATGGGACTCAGGCCGCATTTAATGGTCACAAATTAGATTTGTATTCATATTTGTGAATATATTAAACTGCTACGGACACTATTCGGATGGCATTTAAATAACTTTCTTTAAGCATTTTCCTTTTGTAACATTTTTTATTGTTGACAGATTTTGTAAATAATCGGATTATATGATTCGCACATAAACGTCAGCTTGGATAAGTATATAATTATATTTACTATTCAATTCATTTATTTAACTTTATGTTCCCTTTACCCCTTCCAGCACTATACAGGTGACTACATGCAACATATAAAGAAACATTGTAGTTATAATTGTTGCAGACAGCATATATTCCTCAGACATCATATTAATTAGGCGGCGCTGCTGTATTAGGGTGCTTGCATATAGAATCAGGGGTATCAAGTACAATATAGTCCAAGTTTCAATCGCGAGCACAAGGATCATTCGCATGCTCAATGAATGCACCAGTATGACCAGAAATATATAGACAATGATAAAGACAATTGTTAACACCAGCATAAAATTATAGCTGGGCAGAATGAACACCGGCAGAAATGTGCCCATCAGATACAAACAGAAGTTAGTCCCAATGACGACAAACATGACAATGACAGTATGCAACTGTTCCATTTTGGGCCAATAATAGCTTGCAACGCATAACGTCATGGACTCCACGGCGACAAAGCCCAGCGTCCAGTTGACGGGAAACTTGTCAAACAACTCCATGAAGATCAATAAACACATGCACACCATTGCGATCACCAGCCACATGAAGTTCGGCATTGGCACACATTTGGTCATATCAACCACCCGGAACGCCGTCAGTTGACCCAGTGCAGTTAAAGTCATCGCGGCAGCAACTATGTAGATCCTTGCTAAGCGATACTCGTTGCTGCTCAGTTCATTACTTATACTCAAATTCGCCGTTGCTGGCATATTAGCTGATCCTCTTAATTTTAAATACTTTTTATGTATTTATTTACTTTGAAGCAACTGAATATGTTTAAAGTGCATATCAGAGTGTATCTGAAGCAAATATAAAGTGTGCAAATTTTTAACATTTTCAATGACATTTAGTTCGTGGCCAAGTTTTTTAGTCAGTTCGCGAACGTATTTTTTGGGAGTCTTTATTTATTCTCAAACCTTATACAAACATAAATAATTGTATTAAATATGAAAAATATACCTATTTGAGCATAATGTTTTTGTTTATCTCCACAAAAACTTGTACAAACAAATTTCACATTTTATTCAAATGTTATTTCTCTTAGATACAGTTGCACAACTTCCTAGCACCTCTTTCATACATTATCAACAGGCGCTGCATATAAAAATAATGTTTTGAAGTTAATGGGGCTCTTCAGACAGTGCGCAGCTGTTGACAATTCACGCTAATCAATGCCACGTGCTGGGCTCTCTTAGAGTGCGCTTGCCTGACACCTTGGCATGTTTACACTTACCCTCTCACATCCTGACAGCTTTTGCCTACAAGCGCACGTTTGCTGGGCTGAATTTTAATTGGCTTTTAGCGGCAAAGCAAACACATGTTGAAACATCAACAAACACCGCAAAACGTCAAAAAGCCAAGAAATGATTTTACACCCAAACGTTAAAAATTAAATTAAATATACATGAGCAAGAAAATTGCACAATGTCACCGATGAGTGTCCCAAAATGGACGTGGAATGGGGATTTTCAATTGAATCGAATCGAATCGAATCAAATAAAATCGAACCGCATTAAGTTAATGTTGCGAACATTTAAAATAAATTAAAACAACTTAACTGAATTTTTTTCTGTTAACCATAGTGAATCCAATTCTTTGCAAAAGTATATCTTAAAGTTGGAATTGTACTTGGTGAATGCTACTATCTTTCCATAAACGCATCTCTTCGTTTCTATGTTTTTTTCCCCTTGCCAGAGTTTTCTCAATGTTTTCTCATTTACAAACAGCATGTTTTTCGTTGTTGTTATCATGCGTAAGAATCGTAATTCCAAGTGTGTTTAGGTCTTGTATAATAACATTGATCTTTAAACAATATATTCCATCATTGGGGATTTGTAAGTATTGCTTACGAATATTAGACAATAAAAAATGTGTTAATGTTATTCAAGCTGATGGCATTATAAGCTTTGCATCCTAAGCCAAAAAAATGCCCGTCAATCAAAGACAAAACGTCCACAATATCTCACAGTATAATCACAAAGCTCTTTGTCAGCAGTTAAATGGCTCGAGGAGATTTTTTCAGCTATATCGAGAAAATAATAATTTTCACAACCTAAGCTGACGGATTATGGCGTAGTGCATAAATGTGACCAAAACAAAATGAAAATCTGTCAATCGGGAAAACCTACTTAAAATCCAACTGTTACCGCTGTGTTCACATATATTAATGCTTCAGTTGTTTATAATATAACATTTATGTCAAAATTTTTTAAATGCCACTATATTCTCAAAAGACCAACATAAATTTCCATTTCCATTGAAATCGCATTTAATATCTTACTACAACACGTTTACCATATTAATTAACTAACTTCTGTAAGCAACGTTGCCTTGGCATTTAGAGTATCCCTTTGCATATTGGTCCAAATAAAATGAACTTAATTGCTTATGAACAATTCGGAGCCAGACAAATACTGAATAGCAATGAAAAGAACACATAAGCCTTTTGATTACTGTGATAATTGTGAGCTGCTTTCAATTTGCATATTTATTTAATTTATTTGCCTTTAATTATATTTTCAATTCTATTGTGCACATTTGATATATAGAACATTTCTAGTAAAATTACAGATAAAATGTGTCTGCAAGTAAATCGGAGATGTGCTCAATGAGCATTCATCTACTTTATCGTTTCTTGGATAATGAGTGTTAAAATAATGGAACATATTCGGTGAAAAATTTGAGGTGACTTGAAAACAATTTATTATTATGCCTAACAACTCTCATTAATTTACTTCTCACACGACACTTCGTAAATGATGCATATATGGATGGCACTTTGAATTGATTGCATGTCAAAGTAACTGTCTATTTAAGTGTAAGTGCCTAAGTACCGATATAAATCGTATTATATTAAGGAAGGGCAACAAAAAAGAACACGAATGTGACAAATGTGCTCTTAGCTGACTAAAAAACTTCGGCTTAAGTGTTTCAATATCTTGACCTTAGATTGCTTTAAACTGGTAAGCCAATGACTACTCTTTCCTCAATACTTAATAATTATTATTAAAGGTTTGAAACCAATTACTAAATCTTGTCACAACAAGAGTAACTAGCGATCGATGAGCGAAATGAAGATGTGAAGCCATCGATCAGCTAGAATTATGCGAATGAACTAATTAGCTACTGCAGACGTCGGATCAGAGAACGGCTTTTATCAAAAGACAGACAGAGAGAGAGAGAGAGAGAGAGAGAGAGAGAGAGAGAGAGAGAGAGAGAGAGAGAGAGAGACAGTGTGTGGATATTATTACGACTATTAATAAGTTCTTTATATTAAGCCACGCATGGCTCCAAATTGGAGCAGGTAAAAAATTGATTCTCATTTAAAGTTCTTCGCTGCCACATCACGTAACCGCAACGTTAAACGCGTGACACGCAATTGAACAAATAAATCGGTGAGCTAATAAATTTTAAGCTACGCCTTCAAAGGAGCCAAAAATACGAACAATACTCATATAACCATAAATGCCAGCAAACCATTAATAAGCCGAAAGTGAATAGTCAGCTAAAAGGAGCTGACTCAAGTTGTGTGCGCGGGCGAAAGGAGAGGGATTGCTTGTGAGACAACCCCTCCAAACCTCCACCCCACAAAATAACACCCGAATGTGTGCTACACTTCCTATCTTTCAATTGAATTCTGGGCGAACCATGCGGCGAATACGTGTTTTTCTCGGCTGCGTGTGTAATTTTTTCCCTTGAACATTTTTTAAATTACACGACCCCACCTGCGTTTTAATATATTGAATTTTATTATTAAGGGCCACTGGCAGCACCTGTTCTTCCGTCCTGCTGTCGTTAAGCCATACGTCATTAATTCCATTTTATGTTATGACCCATGTAATTTAATAATTAATTAATCAAGCCATTCGTTGAATGCATGAGTTACATTTGTACATTTATTACGTGATGTACACTGAATTAACATACTACAAACTTAAAAGCCCCAAAGTAAGTGATTTAAAACGCCACCACGTATCTTCCAGTCACCAAATCAAATCAATTCAAATTCATATTTTTCTTTGGCGAATTTTGCATGTAAATTCAGTTCGGTCTCATTTAATACCAATTAAAGCCTTGTAAGCCTTCCCTATAAAAACTGTTCATGTCTATGTTTTGTAAATATTTATATATTTATATAATTTATATTCACTTAGCTCACATCGTTGGTTTCGCGTTTACAACAAAGTAACATGATTATTTAATTACTGAGCTTATACGTGAACAAGGGCTCAGGTGCATGTGAATGTGAAAATATTATTAGAGCTTTTGCCAAGTAATCAAATTAAGTCCAATTATTCCACGAACTTGGATAAATAGCTTAACATTTGATTTTCTATTAAATACCAAAAATCAGTATCTACAAGTATACAATCCGGATGTTTTGAGTTTTATAAGCATGGCAAGAAAATTCAAGTTCTTATAATCTTTAACGAGTATCAAAAAATTAGTAGAACCAACGCGAAAAATATGTTTTATGATGCGGATTGAGAAATAAAAACCTTTAAGGACCTTCGTAATAATAAATCTTGAGTACGCTGATCGGATTATGGAATAAACATTGATTATTAGTCATAAATATTTTCGGTAGCCAACCGTAAGATTGGCATTTAATTTTAATAAATATCCGTTTCATAATAAGTAAATTTTTATTAACACCAACAAATGCTTATGTTACCAACCAAAATCGTGTTTCCAGAGTTTACTTTAAGAAAATATGTACATAAATATTATGCATTAACGATTTAATGGTTCCACAGAAAAGTTTTTCTTTTGGGTCGGATGGGATTTTTGTTTTTTTCTTCTGGCCGTTAATTGTACTCTCCCAAAGAAAGGGGGAAAATTAATGTGCTCGCTATTACATTTGGCCATTAGACAAACACACCTTGTCCTCTGTTGGGTGCCCACCAACACAAAGGGTTTACAGACGAAGTACTTCCAAGAAGTATCATGGTTATGCTGGTCAACGAAAAACAATGGCGACAACCTGATTGTAAACACACAGCCCTCGGTGAACAATAATGAAAGCGAACAGCAAAAAATGGCGATGAAGAAGCTCAACTCATTTTGAAGTGCTTTCAATTTCACTTATTTTATTTCCTTAATGTTTTCTGGAAAGCATCTGCAGCATAATGTGTTCAACAGAGCTTGAATAGAAATTCTCTAACTCCTGCTCCTTGTTGACAAGATGTCAAAGAAAACAATGACACAGACGACTAGAGTCCCGCTCGTAGTTTGTTATTGCCACATTTTTAGTTTTTGAAAAGCTTTTGTCAGTGTCTCGACTGAAGGATCTGCATATTACCTTCTTAAAAGAGCAACTAAAGATGATTTTAGCGAACTGAAAAGACTGATTTATGAAGCACATTTTTCAAATACACAATTAGGTATAATTCGTATTGCCTGTTACATTGTATCTGACAATTTTAAAAGACCTTCTTTGCCAAATGCTGGGCACAGGGTATAAGTTTATACTTTTTCTGCCCACAACTTCAATGGTCTTCATTTTTATACACGTTCGGCTTGATTTCACTCAGATTTCTGGTGAAATTGATTTGTTGTTCCTAACGGGCAGCAAGAAGCTTAAATTGAGTACAATTTCAAAACAAACATTCATTGTGTTGGATATTAAAGTTAACTTTTCGATATGCACTTCATAAAAGCGCAACAGCTTATATAAGTAATTGATATTGTATCGTCCTCAATGAGTTGTAATGGCACTCAACTAAAAACAGTCAAAATTGTGCACATTAAATTATGTTGTTAGAGGAGAATTTCAAATAAATCAGCTTAAATTATATGGAAACGAGAGGCACAGGGAAAAGCAAAATACAGCAAGTTAGTTATAGGTGCGAAAGCATCCATTGTGTTATTTTTTATGCAGTCCTTGCAATGGAATTTTCTCATCTTAATTGAAAGTCTCCAATTCCAGTCTTTTGAAAGTTTGTGAAAATTATAACGCTTATTTCGCAGAATCTTGCTTAAATGAATGACAATCAATTCAATTAAATAAAGAAAATCTGCATTTTTAAAGATAAATTGCATGAGTTGAATTTAATTTAATAGTTTAAAATATGTAACTGTGTTAAAATGAAAACAAAAAAAAAAAAACACTTAGCCAACAATATGTAAATGTCAATAACTGTGCACCTCGATTGGGTATTATAAACAGCATCAACTCACAAACAATGAAAACAGAAACAAAGAGAACTCAATTTACATGCCACAAAAAATTAACGCACAAAAGAGCAAACAAGTCCATGACTGGGTGGCAATTGAGGTAACGAGGTCCATTGTGGCACCGTGATAAACAGGCAAATATATTAAAATGCACAAGTGGAGACAGTGTATGACCAGAGGGGAATTCCGTTAATAGCCGACATTTGTGTAAATTAAGGTCTGAATTTTATTCATATTCTGTGTGCTGTTGTTGTTGGTTTTTGGCTCTCACATAAATTTGCTGCAAGGTGATCATAAATTTTGCCCGTTTGGCCTTATGGGTGGCAAACGTTCACGCGACCAAGGCATAAATTCATAATGAGATAAGTAACCCAGCCAATGCGTGTCATGATAATGGCCGCAGGATTATGGCAGTGTTCTTGCTATTCATTTGCCTTGCAGCTGGTAAATGTATACAATTTTTATTAAATTACAAGCGCCAATTTGGCGGATGGTGGAAAATAAAGTCAACAAATCAGATAAACTGTACACTGCCACTGGGCTATAGTAATTATACTCGGTATACCCTGTAAATGTTTTCGAGTGTTATAATCAAAATTGTAATCAAACTAAATACATCAACCTTTTGCAGTTTTTCATTGCTTTTTTATTCCAGACAAATTCTTTCCTCGGCACACAATATTAGTGCAAGACACTCGCAAATATTTGCAAGGGTATTTGTGCTTCGAAGTAAATAGACTGTATTATATATATAAACTTCTACGACTTGTTGCAAGTTGTAAGTACAGGGTAATTTCCAGACGTATAAAAAAACTTTCCTTTTTATTGCTGCAAACTCTGAAGGCGAAAATTGTTTTTAAAAATTATACAAAGAAAAGTCTTGGCTTGTCTTGCATTTATCTTGCATGTAATGATTTAATTTTAAGAATTGTGCTTTTTGCTGTTGATAATGTTAATATTTAATGGGCTGTCCTCAGGCGAAGTTGAGCATTTGGTCGTTGATTGCTGGTCTTCCAATAGACAAGCAAAAAATCTTCGTTATTTTATCAGACAAATGCGAGTCTCCATTGACAAAAAATTGTCAGAGCGCATCAAAAAAATGAGAAAAAAAGGCAAGGAACGCTCCGTCAGAGAATCCACAAATGCTATGTGTGTAGTTCATTACCTAGTTTGAAAAGTTATAAGTAATAAAGTTAATCAACAGCAGCAGTTACTGCTGTGCCACTTTGTTAGGACTTCGATTGCCAGCAATCCAATGCGATGGAGAGCCAAAAAAGATGATTGACATATTAACATGATGTTTTGGGCCAACTGCTTGATTTTGTGTGGCATTTATTCAAGATCACTCGCATCTACAAGACGTGAAACAGTAAAATGAGTCAATAGTTGTAAAAAAAATGTCGTTTTGAACATTTACAGGCACTTTGAGGAGATTATCAAAATATTGGATTGATTCTAATCCTTTTTATTGTTTGTGTGTAACATTTAAATATTGTTAAAATATATACTATTATAGCAGGAGCTGGATATCTAAATTTGATAGCAACAAAACATGATAAACAAGAAAAAATAAGTATAATATTAGCGTTATTAAATTCCACTGACCGTTATTAATTTGCATGAGTATTTTTCAGTAGTTTTATGCCAAGCCTTAAGCTGGCTGCCTTAGGACATTGTTAGTAATTTATTGATGTGTTTTAGGTAATAACGTTTATTACTAATGAACAGATATGTATATGCTATTTGATGTGCCGCATAAGTCTTAATTCCTATACTGCCCCCAACGTCTGCTCTTTAGATTTCCAGAGCTTTGCTTCAACTTTCATAGTTTAACTTTCGATTAGTTGTGTTGATTGAACAATAGGCAAACACCTACACTTAAAGTCGGACACGCGCTCAAAAACATTCAAAGCACACATTTAAGACACACATCCAATAAACGATAGACACACAATCCCAAGAAGTCTCAGTTTGCGGCCAAAATGAAACGAATTTACGCCGACACCTATGTGCCCAAATACCACAGTGGCAAATGGTCTTGGGACAAGAAAGCTGATAGTCTGCACTTTGAGCCACATAACGATTTGTCGGACGCAAGGGAGCGATATATTGAGACAAACGGATTCAAGTTTCTGCGCACAATCAATCAGGAGGAGGAGTTGATCTTTCGGCAGGAGTTTGTGCGATCCGCATCCACTTTCGATACGGACACAGTGGTCATTAATGATGTCCGCGATCTGGTGCTGTTTTTAATGCCAAAAGAATTTTTGACCATGAAATTCCTTGATTTTATGCATAAGCCAGCTGTGCACAGAGTACTTCATGCCCTCATCATTTACTTTGAGTACTTTCTGCGCATGGTCGAGTTTGTGCTGATACGTCGTGATGAGATTGCTGGCGACATGGCGCAGATTCAGAGCGAGCAGACAAATGATATGAAGCGCATATTCTCCATCTATTTGGGCCAATATCGCATGCTGGTGGCCCGAAACTACAGCGCGATCCTAAAGGGGGAAGGCGACATGGCACAGTTTTATCACATGAAGGAAATTGTCAATATATCTGCCACGATCAAGGACAAGTTGTTTCACGAGCAATTCCTTGCTGTCGCCATACAAATCGTTTGGATCACGATGCACAGGCGTGCCTACAATGTGATTGAAATGGAGATGAATCGCTTGTTTCGCTCCGAACACTTTGTGATGAATCGTCCGGAGTATCTGAAGTTTACGCCTGCTGAACGAAGTTTGCTTTATGGGCGCTTTAACAAGATTGTCAACTATCGCAAGCAGGTGTCTCCCCTGATTCAGGAACTGGAGCATATAGCCGAGGAGGATCTGCCCATACTGTGGATAGGGGATCGCAAATATCGCGGCACCGATACTCGCATTGTTCAGATCGAGCTGGAGTACATTGTGCCGGGGCCGCAGCTGTTCATGATCGATGTGGCACATGGTGTGCTGGGGCATCCAAAGATCTTGTATGACACAATCCTGACATTAAATTGGCCCTCAGTACGATTTGGCAACTACTCCCTGGAGCATGATCCATATCACATTGTGCGGCAGCCGTATCTGCAGATACCCAAAATTGATGAGATCAAGATGCGCAAAATGGCCAAGCATTACGATCACTTCTTTCAGGTGTATCGCATCTATGAGCCGTGCAGCTTACAAACACTCTACAAGTGGTGTCGTCGTGACAAAGTCGTTCACTTTTATCGCAGCGGTGGCGTTCTGCAGGACATCTACTTGCGCTGCAAAAACGATCTGGAAGACGAGTCATATGGTCCCCCCGTTGACCAGATTATTTCCAAATACTTTAAACTTGTATCCAGGCTCCGTAAACACACCGCTCCTTTGACACGTGATGATCTCTCGAGCAAGCCTCTTTCGAAACTTTCGATTTCATCCCAGACGAAGCGGCCAAGGTTTGATGATCATTACTTTGATTAGGGTTCGCATCGATAAGGAAATCTGAAATAAACGAACATACATAAATTTTTTGTTTACTATATCATTTTCGCGTGAAAAAAAAAAAACAATAATAAAATTAATGGCATATATTTCAGACTTAAATATCTATAAATCCCAATAAAAAGCATATTTTCTTTATTCCGGCTAGGACCGAGTTTGAGTATTTTTCCTCGAATGCGGTCACAAACTGCTGGCAGCAACTGTTGTCTAACGTAATCAGCTGATTGGTAGTTGCAATTGTACTGTCGCCTCAGTTTCATTGGCAATGTCAATGTGTACGGAACTTAGCCCATTGACGGCTCCGCCGTATAATCATTTTACGCAAATTGGCGATCCTGTGCTCCGACTATGTGCCGGAGAAGTTTCCGCAGAACGCATCGCGAGCCAGGAGATCAAAGATATTGTAGAGCAAATGGTTAAGGTGCTCCGGCACTACGACTGTGTGGGCGTGGCTGCACCTCAATTGGGAGTACCGTTGCGGATCATTGTAATGGAGTTCCGTGAGGGCAAACGGGAACAATTTACGCCAGAAGTGTACGAGGAACGCAATATGTCCCATTTGCCGCTAACCGTGAGTTACAGCTAAAATTAATTAATTCTAATTTTAAGTTTATTTTTTATGTTATTTTTTATGCAAACGCAGATCTTTATCAATCCGCAAATTGAGATAATAAGTGATAAGCAGCACACGCATCCCGAGGGCTGCATGAGTGTGCGCGGATATTCGGCGAAAGTTTCTCGATACGAACGTGTTCGAGTCACCGGCATCGGAATGCTTGGAACACCTTCGGAGTTGGAGCTTGTCGGGTGGAGCGCGCGCATAGCGCAACATGAAATGGATCATCTGAACGGCATTGTTTACATTGATCGCATGGACGTTTCTAGCTTCACTTGCATCACGTGGCAACAGATTAATGCAACTGGTGGACGCGCTGTTATATCGTTTGAAAAATAAACAACAGAAATAAAGTTTCTATTCAAATATATAGCCAAAAAATTTATGTTTTTAAAGTAATAACAGTTTATTCACTTCTCTGGCCAACGCGGTACTGCAAGCGGCAAAACAGCTGAATTGGCAGCACTGTTTAGCATCAGCTGGTTCACTTTCCCATTGTGAGCTAATTGGACGTTAACTATCGCATAAATTTCTTGGCTAACAATCGATAACTTTGTGAGATAGCCCTGGTAAATGTAAACGGGCATATTGATTATGAAAGCAACAGTTTAAATATTTAACTTGTCTTCATATTATAAAATTAATTATTTAAAGCAGCAAATAAACACAGCTCAATAAATTTTTAAAGTATCCCTATTATGCCGTTTTAATGATGCTACCAAACTACCGATTTCTTGTCAAGTTACCAAATTAAAATATTAGAGGGTATTTGTAAGTGACTAAATATTATAATATTTTTGTTACTGTTACGAATACGCCGGCTACAAAATTGCTTGCAGATAACACAGCAAAAATGTTGCTAAGACTACAAAAATTGTGTGGACGGCACGAACGATGGCTTAGTACCAGCCTGGCAGCAAGACAATCATTCAGAAAATGGTACCAACAGCTGTGGACTACGAAGCGCACGAATCTGCCACCCTACGAACACTTCACCCAGATAGGGGATCCGGTGCTGCGCGACCGGGCAGCGGAGGTGCCTGCGGAATGTGTGAACAGTAAGGAAATTCACGCGATTGTGGATCAGATGGTGCACGTGCTGCACAAATTCGATTGTGTGGGCATTGCGGCCCCACAAATTGGTGTCTCCCTGCGCATCATTGCTATGGAGTTCAGGCGAAGCATCAAAAAGGATCTGCCCGAGGCGACATATAAGAGGCGACAAATGTCCGAGCTGCCATTGACTGTAAGCCAATAGAAAATATAGAAGTACATATCTTAAGTCCGCTATTCCTCGACAGGTGCTCATCAATCCTCAACTGACTGTGACCAATTATACTAAACATAAGCATCCCGAGGGCTGTATGAGTGTGCGCGGCTTTTCCGCTGAAGTGGAACGCTATGAGGGCGTCAAGCTGTCTGGTCTGGACAGACAGGGCGTCCAGTCGGAGCTGGAGTTGAGCGGCTGGAATGCTCGCATCGCCCAGCACGAGATGGAGCATTTGGATGGCAAATTGTACACGGATCACATGGATCGTTCCACGTTTATGTGCACCTGCTGGGAGGCAGTGAATACGAAATCGGGTCGCGTGGAAATACCATTTTACAAATAATTGGAGCACTTAATGTATAATTTGATGAGTTACAAAAAAGTGTGTTTATAGAATCGAAATGTTGTTTGCAGTCAACTAATCCCTACCATCATCACTCGTCTGCGGTCATATACGTTCTCAGATTGCGATTGGCCGCGCCCAGCGCCGTCTTGGCCCTAAAGTACTCGGAACTGTCCCACAGATCCCGCTTGTCCATCATGTACGTGAATAGCTCGTTGTATTCGCGCTGCAGCAGCTTATGTGTGCCGGCAACTTTCTTGGCCAGCTCCTCAATTGTCTGGTTGAGATTGGCACGCGCCGCCTTCGCAAGCGCTTCCTCTGTGACAACATCCGCATCAGCCGCTTTCGTATTCTCCTCCCCCAATGTACGCAAATGCATCCGCTGATTCTGCCAATCGTTCCACTGCGCCTGCAGACATTTGCTCAAATAGTTGAGCACCGCGGTGCGCAGGATAAATTGCCTAATGCCCGGATGGATATCGTTGCGCACACGCATTCCGAACATTCTAAAAAAAACAGTTGTTCAACTCCTTACGTCTAAATGTTGTTTATCAGTATAGACTGCTTAAATTAAAATAAATCTAGTTATATTGTTTGCACTCCCCCAAACGAAAAGGGTGCCCCAGCCGAGAGAGCTAAACTGTTAGATATTCCATATCCAGTCAACTGCATTTACCCAAATTCGTTGTTATTTATGCATATCAACCGTCGTCCTGATCTCAAATCTAAACTCTGAAATGTCTTTTCCAGAATATAAACAATTTCATGAGACCCTCTATTGGAAGACCATTAAATTTACATTTATTACAACATTTAATTTGATAGCTGTTGATTCAGACTAAGTCAACGTGATTTACCATATTAATTATTATTAATTATTAATTATTTGTTTTGTTTTTCTGTGACAGACATCATCTGATACACAACATTTAACTTAAATCTGTGATTACATGAAATTTTGTGGAGAGGACTCGATCAAAATGCATTGTCAAGTTAAAACAGTCCTTCGATTAGTCCAGTTTCGCTGTTCAGATCAATGTCGTAGATGGCAGGGCGAGTTGTGAGTCCCGGCATTTTGCTAATATCACCGCACATGGCCACCACAAAGCCGGCACCAGCTGACACATAAAGACTCTCAACGTTCAGGGTGAAGCCTTTGGGTGCGCCTTTGATGTTGGGATTGCCAGTGACAGAGCCTGACGTCTTCGACATGCAAATAGGCAGTTTGCCAAAGCCCTGCAAAAAAAATGAAAGTTGTTTTTATCTATAATTTTTACAAATGGAATTATTAGCGTCTGATCTAATTGAAAAAGTGATTTATTTTTTTATATAAAGCTTCTTCTGACCAAACCAAAAATTAAATACTTTGGAACTAATTTTTACATGGCTTTTTGAGTTCGTTCGAGCTACCAAACAAACAGCTTTCATTGGGTGAATATTTCTAAAAAATGATGCAGATTTACTGGAGTTTCCTAGAAACTGTCAGCTTATCAGCATCCTTAAAATTAATGATTTACAAATCATTAGTAAAAATGTGGAGCTGCGCTATGGCAATCAATCAATCAATCACTCAATCAGTTATACATATGTATTAATGTACTTACTGCCTTTGTAAGACGTTCCACCTGTTCGATGGCTTCCTTGGATAATTCCACTTTGCCCGCACCGTACATAGTCTGGGCAATCTTGCTCATCTTGTCCACCAGCGGCAGCTCCAAGTCGTAGAGTAGCTCGAACTTGTTCTCCAGCTGGCAGGCCCTGATGACGGCCTCGGCAAGTGGGACAGCACCAGCACCACCATCTGCCCAGTGGGTGGAAAGCACCGCATCAAATGCGCCTCCCTGCAATGCAGCCTTCTTGAGCAGCTCATGCTCGGCGGCCGTATCGGCCACATGGGCATTGATGGAGACGATTACAGGCATACCAAAGGCGCGTCCATTCGAGATGTGCTGCAATAGATTTGGCAAGCCCTTCTCCAGCAGCTCCAGATTCTCCTCCGTATACTGTTTGCTGAGTGGAGTGCCCGGCTTGACCGCATCACCTCCACCATGCATCTTAATGGCCCGGACTGTTGTGACGAGGACCATGGCGTCCGGGTTGCGTCCGGAATTGCGACACTTGATGTTGCAGAACTTCTCCATGCCAATGTCAGAGCCAAAGCCCGCCTCGGTGCACACAAAACCCTCGCTGCCCACCAGCTTCAGACCGATCTCGTCGGCTATAATGGAATTACAGCCATGTGCAATATTGGCAAAGGGGCCGGCGTGAACGAGAACTGGTGTCCCCTCCAGAGATTGCATCAGATTCGGCTCGAGTGCGTCCTTCAGCAGCACAGCGATAGCGCCCGTAACACCCAAATCATCGGCAATCACCGGATTGCCAGCTTTATCAAAAGCCACCACCATTTGTCCCAGTCGCTTCTTCATATCAGCCAGGTTATTGGACAGAGCGAGCACAGCCATAATCTCGCTGGCCACCGCAATGGAGAAGCGTGTCTTGCGTGTCCGGCCCTGCTCGGTGGGTGACTGGCCAATGGTAATCTCACGCAAATACCTGTCATTAACATCCAAGACACGCTCCCACATTATCGTATCCGTGTCAATGACTAAACGTGAAAATGCTTTAGCCTCCGCTGGGGTGAGAGTAGCGGGATCGGTTTTATCAATGCCCAAACGTTGCAGACGCCGCAATTGGATCGGACTGAACTTTCGCTGACCCTTTATAGACGGCACAAGTCGGTTGTAGAGTGCCTCATCCGATTGTGTGGCCTCGTGGAAAATGCGCGTATCCAGCTGAGCGGCAACCAGATTATTGGCCGCAGAAACGGCATGAATGTCACCGGTTAAATGTAAATTGAACTCCTCCATGGGGATGACCTGGGCATAGCCACCACCGGCGGCGCCACCCTTAATGCCAAACGTTGGACCCTGCGACGGCTGACGCAGTGCAGCCATCACGTTGCGCTGCTTGTGCGCTCCCAGCGCCTGCACCAGACCCATCAGCGTCGTTGTCTTACCCTCACCAAGTGGGGTGGGTGTTATGCCAGCCACGACGATATAGCTGCCCGATTGCTGATGCTGCAGACGCTGCAGCACACTCAGCGATATCTTTGCCTTGCTATTGCCATACAGGGAGACCTCGTTCGGCAGCAATCCAATCTCCTCGGCCAGCTGACCAATGTTTTTGGGACGCTGTGCGCGTGCAATCACAATGTCGCTGGGAACGGGACGCAGTGGATTAAGTGGCAGCACCTCGATGGGCCAACGTGTGAGTTTGGCACGCACCGCTGCCCGGGTGGCCGACACCACAGTGTTCTTCATCAACATGGCCACCGTCATGGGACCGACACCGAAGGGCACCGGTGTTATATGTCCAGCCACAAGCTTGGCCTCCTCGAAGTCCACGTCGCCCACCAGTCGATTGCCAAGCTTCTTAGTTGCGTCTGCAAACGAACCAAATAATTCATAGATATTTTTTTTTTTTTCAAATTTTCTATGTGTTTTCACTACAAAAGAATTTTAAATACTGAAAATCAAAACATCATTTTCGAGTCTGGAAAATAACTAGCTGACCTTTCAATGCTTATCAGCAGAATACAGTTGCAGGGATCAATCACTGTGATAAGCAATCGTAAACAACTCAGTTTGAGATGCATTCACAAATTTTACACAAATCGTTTTAGTTGCTGGTGGTAAATCTTTAAGCTAAGTATTTTTATCGAATATATATATTTATATATGTATATATGTATAAGGTGCAGTTACGAAGATCTCGAATTACCATCAAGATGCCACTTCATAGAGGAAGCACAACTTTTTAATGCGAAAAACAATTCTGCACTTTTCACATGTCCATTTTAAGCCTGATTTGGACTCAATCAGGCCAATAATACGGCCGTTTAGGCCAGCACACAGCTAGCAGCAAGCAAAGACCAACTTGATGCTTGCGCGGAACTAGCAATTTATGTTGTAACAGACTCGAAATTATTAAAGAAATAATTAAGTTGATCTATCAAATTAAAATATCAGAAAACTAGCGAAAGACATAATAAAACCTTTAAAACAAACAAGAGTTAAAAGAATGCAAACGCAAAAACAATGTTTAAATGAGAAACGCAACGAAATAGAAAACTAAATAATAGTGAACAAACCGAAATTAGCAACAATGTTAATGAGAGCGCCGAAGGCGATTTAAACACGATTTCAAAAGAGCGTAAAAACACACAAAAATAAATTGTTAGCAGATCACAAATACAATCACTAAAAAGAGGTTGCACTTGAGCTACTATTTGCACTTAAAACACATTATTTGGTTGTACAACAGATAAATATGAAATTATTTATTTAGTTATTTAGCAGATAATTAGTGTTCAACCGTGTGTTTTACAGCAAAAGTCATCAAATTTTGCTGGGGCTCAAGAATAAATAACTAAATAAAATAAATAATAAGTTAACACGAAGGAAAATTAGTAATTGCGAAGCGCAATACAAAAACACGTCCGCTGCGAAATGCAAACCGAATGAATGAAAATCAACTTCATTTAATGCCAAGCTGTTGGAACATTCCACATCTGAATTACCCTATCGAATTTTAGTATTTTCTCACAACTGTTTAATGAGTAAAAATTATCAAAAATATAGCTTTAAGTTATGTTTATGCGTAAAATCACTTCTCAACCATGTTAATATAAAATTTTATTTAAATTTGATTCATTGAATTGGTATTGAATTCCATTCAATTGAAATCACACTTAAAACGAGCTACTCACTCACCTGGCTTAAAATTCATGCCACAATCGATGACGACAGCGCCGGGCTTTATCCACGAACCCTTGACCATCTCTGTCACACCAATGCCCACCAGCAGAATGTCCGCCCGGCGTGTTATCTCATCCACGTTGCGCGTCTTCGAGTGGCAAACGGTGACCGTGGCATTTGCCCATTTGAGCAGCTCGGCAGCGGGGGTGCCCACAATTTTGCTGCGACCGAGAACAACGGCATTGGCGCCGGCAATTTCGACGCCAGTGCGTCGGATCAGCTCCATGCAGCCCATTGGCGTGCAGGGCACGAAGCCGGTGCACAAATCCCCAATAGCCACACGTCCCTCGTTCATTGTGTGCAGACCATCCACATCCTTGGCAGGTGAAACCGCATTCGTAACGCGATGCGAATCGATGTTCGTCTCACAGTCCAGCGGCATCTGCACGATGATGCCATGCACCTGGGGATCTTCGTTCAGCTCGCGCAGCTGTTTAAATGTATTATATAAAAACGATTTCGAGTCTTGTGAATGTGCTAATTAACCTTGAGAGTATTTCACATTTGTTTTTTAAATGTGTAACGCATTAGAAGTGGCCACATCTGTGGCCACTTGGAGGAAATTTGATCGTGTTTCTCGGTTCTTAAAATATCTAATCTTGACATTTTAGCAATTTACCGATTCTTTTTTAGGTAGAACATTTTATTTTGTTTCAGTGTATACTGACTTAAGTCAGTCTTTACTAACGGCATTAAAGGAAATCGATCAAGAATGTTTTTGCCTGATGTGTTGTTATCGCATAGTTTGCAGAAGAATTGAGTTCGTTTGAAAGAAACCTTTTTGATTTATAAAGCAAACTTGATTAAGCTAATCTCGAAATTCTCGCAATTATTCACGTATTTCAAATGTGGTTTATACCAGCAACGGCATTTAAACAGCAAATGTTTTCATATTGCATAACAGCTGATTAGCTTTAGACTCACATGCGCCATCAACTCACCTTATCGAGCAACTCCAGTTCGGAAACGGAGCGCGGCAGCTTGATGTGAACGGCACTGATGCCGATCTTTCTGGCTGCCTCGATCTTCATTCTAATGTAGACATCGGAGTCCTCGCGTCCACCCACCTGCACAATGCGCAATCCGGGCACAAATTGTGGGCCCGATTGCAGCAACTCATTCACCTTCAGGCGCAACTCCTCGTGAATAAGCCTGATTGGAGGCGATGCTCACAGATATATCACATATGGATATAATTGTAATTGTACTCACTTGGCTATCGCTGTGCCGGATATGATTTTCGCTTCCATCGTGCTTCTGATCGGTTCGCTGCTCCACTCACTGTAAAAACGTACAACAAATTTTAGGTCTCCGCACAATGCTCGGAGTAAGGGACGCGTCTCGATACCAACGCCAACGATCGCGTAATGCAACTGAATTCCAAGCGGCCGTGACGGGTCTATCTATACCACATAGCTATTGCCATGGCCATAGCCACTGCCGTATCTCTAGGCGTATGTTTGTGTGTGTCTATCGCACATTAATCGCGTCGCCCATCGACCGCTCGCTTATCAATTGCCAACGAGCGCTTTTCAGATTATCGGATTTCAGGTTTCACAAGGGTCACAGCTCCTCCCAATTATAAACAAATACGCGTACTCGCCACTATCTGAGTCTTGGCAAGATGCAACCATCATCAGGTTATAAATGCTGCTGTTTATCACTTTCCTCGAGGAGCTGTGACCGCAACATGACATGCGAGCTGTGCTGACTGCATTGAAATGCGGTTACGAAAGGGAAAACAAATTGATTGGGCATGCGGAAGGCGGATACACATAAAAAATACGCCTTTAATTGTAATAACTATTTAAAAAAATATGACAATATATTTTATTTCTAGTCGTTATGATATCATAATAAAATAAACGAATAGTTCCACTGTATATCTTTCAATCGTTTTGATTTATTTAATATTTAAGATTTATTACATAAGTAAAAAATGATTTAGCAAATAATTTGTTTTTAAAAACAAAAACCTTTGTTTCTGAGTGTGGTTTCCAAAAATAAGCTCCTCGCTTGTGCTTCATTAATTGAATTCTCCCTATATTTATTCATTTAATCCAAATGATTAATATTTAATGGTCTGAAGTTTCAATACTCATTCCTAATCATTAAGTTCCATTAATTTATGTTTAAAATTTAAGGATATAACTGGATTGATACAATGATTGAAACAAACTACACTTAATATTTTTTATTTTTGGAAACTAATTTTCAAATGACTCTCGGAAAGTTTGCTCATCTTATACAAATACATACATATACTTCATTAGTCGGCTTAAGGATTTGAACCAGCGAGACTGTAATTTTCCCATAGTATTTCGGATGTTTTAAATTTTGAATTTATTTTTAGCACTCAATTTTTAGAGTTCGCAATTCGCGAGACAAATTTTGAATGGTGGTCAAATTTTTGGTATTCCTAAATGTTTTTGCAAAAAGCAAAAATTTGCAAAATTGGAAAAAAAAATAATCATTTTAGACTAAATCTGTGACCTTGATGACATAACAAGAATTGGGATTGTGATTAAAAATTAAACAATAAGAAATCCGGCAAATTTTGTCGAACACGTTCAAACACAGTTTAAACTAATTAGTAAACAGGCAAATAAAATAAAATGACTCAAATATGTTTCGCATTTAAAATATAATGTTCTGGGTTGGTTTTAAAGCCAGAGCTTTCAGATACGGAGCAGGAGCTGAATTGAGCTGCTATTTTGATCACAAACTGACCATTGGGAATTAATTAATTTCAGAATTTTAATTGAACGCGAAGTGAATTTCTTAACCACTGTGCACTATCTGATTTCATAATCTATTAATGCCTAAATTCTGTGCGAAGCGAATACAAATATTATTAGAAATAAAAGCAATAATAGCAACAAAAACAAGAACAACAACAGCAGCAGCCAAACAACGAAACGTGCCTTATCAAAAGGTGTCAATTGGTAAACAGATAACATGCAAATAATAACTAAATCGACACACAAATTAGCAAATTCGAAAAACAAAACAAACAAATCTGCAGTTGAACATGGCAGACATTTTTATTCCTGACTGAATTGTGTACAAATCGTTGCAATGATTACTTAATTTTAATTGCGGCACGCAACTTGGCCGATCGACTGCGACTATTGCTGGCGATCTCTGTGGCATCGGGCAGAATGACATGACGATGCAGCTGTTGCCAATTGGATTGCACAAAGGATTCCAGAAGAGCTGGATCATGGGTGAGATCATAACCGCAATACTTAAGCGGTAATTGATTTGCCACACCCTCGATTACATTGCCATTGATGTGACGCTTGACAATCGTATCCTCCAGCGAATGAAATGTGATGGCCACCAATCGACCCCGGACACGCAGATACTCCTGCGCCAACAGCATGCCATAGTTGATCTCGTTCAGTTCGTTGTTGACAAAGATGCGCAGTGCTTGAAATGTCTTCGTCGCCAGATGCGCCGGCCTCTGCAGTTTATCCTGCCGCAGTCCATCGCCCAGCACCGAGGCCACAAGCTCCGCCAGCTGCCTGGTAGTCTCAATGCGTTGCAGTGCACCGCGTGCCTCCACAATGGCACGTGCGATTTTCTTGGCCGCCTTCTCCTCGCCATAGACACGCAGTATGCGCGCCAAATCCGCTTCCTCGATGCGAGCAAGGACATCGGCGGCACTCACACCGCCACTGCGTCCACAATCCATGCGCATGTCCAGCGGGCCGTTGTGCGCAATGGAGAAGCCACGAGCAGCCTCATCAAACTGCATCGAACTGCAACCGAAATCGAAGAGTATGCCATCGAAAGTGTGCCGCGGCACATTGCGATCGATTAATAGCTGCGGCAAATCCGAGAATTTACCCAGCAGCGGCACCAATCGTCCAGCATACGCCGACTCCTGGCTCAAACGCTGCGCCAACTCATAGGCAATGGGATCACGATCCAAGGCATAAACGGTCGCCTCCGGACAGCTGTCGAGCAGGCGACGCGTATGTCCGCCTGCACCAAAGGTCATATCAATGTATTTTCCCTTCGGTTGGGGCTCCAAATATTCAATTGCCGTCTGGCAGAGCACAGGCACATGGGGAGCGGCAGTCGGCGTTGGCGCTGGAGTTGATGGCGTCACTGGCACCGTGCAGTGTCTTATTTGTTGTTGTACAGCTATGGTTGTTCTTAGTCGAGTCAGGAATTGGGTCATCATGTGGCTGGCCCTACTTGCGCTTGCCATCGTTCAGATACTGCAGAAACTCCGAGCTGAGCACCTGGCTGCACTGGGCGGCTGTTAGACCAGTCGCCGTCGATTCGTAGCGACGGGGATACTTCTTGGCGTAGACGTTCTTCGAGAGTCGCTCCAATGCGCCAATTTGTCGGTTGAGCTCAGCAGTCTTCTCGTTACTCAGGCTGCTGGCGTCTGTCAGTCGGGTTACTTGCTTGCGAATTTGTTCGCCCAGATCCCTTTGTTGGTTGGGGAGAGAAATGTTTAATGCAATTTTTTGTGTGTTTCGTTTTTTTGATATGCACTTTTAGTTTTGGTTTTGTTGCTGTGATGTTCGTTGTAGGAAAAATTCGAACAAAAAAACGAAAGCGAAGAAAGGCAATTAAATTAAAGACGATTTTTCCATAAAAATATGTCATTGTAAATTCCACAAAATTCTAAATCTAATGGGATCAAAAAACCTAGCGTAAATTAGTTAAAAACTTTCAACAAACTTATTTTGACTTCGTATTTCATTTAAATTAAATTTGTCAAACAAATAAGAAAACCCAATTGTTAATAATTATGGATAAACCTTAAACTAGCCATAGTCAGCTGCTGAACATAATGAAATCAAAGCAGTTGCACAATCAAAAATAATATATTTGTTTTCAGTCTAAACAGACTTGTGGATGGAACCATTTTCACTTCTGAAACTTAAATGTAGAACATTAAATTTCTTATTATTCATAATTTAATTGTTGAACCATTTTTAATATAGCATTTCAAAGATTCCCATTGGCCCATCCATTTAAAACATTGTTAAATTAACAATTTGAGTAAATGATTGAAGGCAATCCTTAAAATGTAGCTGATCTCTTCAAGCTGCAAAGTTCATAAGCACTTTGTTTGCTTAAGAAACTATTTAACATGCATAGGTCATCCTGTTGTGTTTTAAGACTTGACTATTAAGAGTCTTTCGAGTTTCACAAGGTGGCTTTCTTCAAAATTGGACCATTTGAAGAATGCCTGCTAACCACTTACAGCTCAAATTCGTCAAGGAGAAAATAGTCAGGTATTGACTAATAGGAGTACTTGGAAGACATGTTAGAACACAATTAGCTTACTTATAACACAATTAGTATACTTTAAGCAGCCCATTTCAACGTTTGGAAAACCGGCAACTGAGCGATTTCTGATCAAGAAATTATAGGCTGCAACACATTGCACAATTCAGAATCCACAATGCGTTTATGGAACTTAAGTGTGTTGCTGGGGCACAAATTAAAGTTACAGCAATCAACGCGCAGCCACATTTCCAGCTAATACTGGCATAGAAAACACAGCAACTAATTAAATGGGACATTAAATATATACTAAGCACAACTGCAATTGTTGTTAGATAATCGCAAAATGAACAAGAAACAGCTGAACAAACATTTATTTGGTGTGTGTGTGTTGGTTTTCCATCACTTACCTGCCAACTTTGGTTTGCTCCGCTGGCCACTTCTTAAGTACTTCAAGGAATCTTTGATATGGTGCAGACATACTTAGTTTAAAGAAACTCGGGAAATTAATAATTCTTGGCGGCAAAACAGTAGCATTGCATGCGCAGAACAGCTGTGCAGTCAAGTGATTTACAACACTTGTACTCTAGGAAGTCAGTGTTGACAACTGTGAACAGCTATCGTACATTTGTATATCGATATGTTGAAAAGTGTGGCTGGCGCCAATTGGCAACTAAGTTTGACTTTGTATGAGGATAACGATTTAATTAAAGATATATGTTAACAGGCAGCATATTACGAATAACAGTATTACAGTCGACCGATTTTTTTTGAAATAAATAATATCTTCAAAATTAATGACAAGACTTAATAATATTAATTTTACTATTAACATAAATGCAGAATGCCACACAATTTGAATCACACAAATTCGCATAAAAAAAATACAGGGTACAAGAAGGGCCGAAAAAAACCTCACAACCAATCAGAGAAAAACCGGAATAAAACAGCGAGAGAGTCGCAGAGAATGCAAGAGCGAGACAAAGCACGCAACGGTGGTGGGCAAAAACACACACATAAAAAACATAAACAAGCATTTTTTTATAGCGTGCGCGAGAGAGATAGAGTGAGAGTGCTTGCACACACAGCCACACAAATACTCACTACGCTCACAGCTGCTTGTCGTTCGCGACGACATGAAAAAAGTTGAGTGATTTTTTTCAGTCGAGTTTTTGCCATCGAACCGAGCGGTTCTTCTTCTTCACACCCCGTCTATTTTGCTTTTTTCGTTGTGATTTGTCGTTCGCGTACGCACGGCATGTAAACAACGCGGGGCGAAACGAAGCACACACCAGAAACGAAACGAATCGAAAGCGTGCTGTAAATCGCGCGTCTTCCTTTCCCCTCCCCGTAGCCAACATTTGCAATTAATCAAGGCGCCAAAATTAAGTCGCGCCAAATTTTGTAAAAAAAAAGAGGGCAGTACAAGTGCAAAAAAAAAAACGCGAGTGTGTTGGTGTGCGTACATATATATTTTTGGCGTGCGCGGCCATTTTTTTCCTTAGCGCTCAAGTCTCTAATTGTATATGTGTGTGTTTGTGTGTGCTTAGTGTACTCAAAATTCAAAAGAGGAGAAACCTTAAAAAGGGCAAATAGACAAAATTTAACAACTACGACAAAAAGTGAGTTATTTACCAAAAGATGTAGGTAAAAATGTGAGTAAATCACTGAATGTAAACAAAAGTAAAAATGTATGTGTAAATGCAAAAGCCACACAATTCTTGCCATTCTGCCACCCACGCATGCATGCCAAAAAGTGAAAACATAAAAGCACAAAAAAGTGCTGTGAAAGGAGAACAGGATTTGAAGCGAAAATCTGAACACCATCTACCGCCTCCATCCTCCCCACGATCATAATAGGTCACAGAGCACGTGCTTTTACTTTTACTACTACGCAAAACAGAAAAGGATAGCGCACAGAAAACCAACAAAACAAAGCACACGACAATAATAACAAGAGCTATTTATAATTGGTTAGTACTTCAAAGTATGTTTTATTTGTACTTTATTGGGCAAATAGTTTTTTGCACCCGCTCACAGTGGTCAAATATGTGAAAGTCAATAATGCCATCTATTAAAAGTGATGGTAGCTGTTTATGGTATTCTGAATTATTGCTTCTTTTTTTTATTTATTAAGTTGCAATATCAAAAAATAAAAAAGGCAAGTCAAATATGTCCAAAACTCAATACACCAAAGAAATAAGTCTATGGAAATTCAAAGAATATTTATATTACACACTTTGTGTAGTTAAATTACTTCCGAACTTAATTCGTAATCAATAAACTGACAATTTCAAACAAAATTGCCACAGTGTGCACCGACGACGACTGGCAATATTTACCCACCACCACTCGTCCCTGGTCATTGCTTGACTTCTTTATGTGCCATTCATTCGGTGGCGGTTTGGTTTATGTGTCGTCTTTTTTTATCTCCACTTTTTTGCTCTCAAGCGCAGAATTTTTTTCTTCTTGTATTTTGCACATGTCGCCCCCGCCAGCCTTTTGTCGTTTATTTGCTTTGCACTACATGCTTTTATTTGGTTACTCTTTTTTTTTTTTTTTGTTGTAGCCTGCTTCTGTCCGGCTCTTCATTTGTTTATGTTGCTCACTCACTCGCTCTCTCCCGCTAGATGTACTGCTCAGCTGCGGTCGTTGCTTGCGCTCAATTAATTTTCGTTGATTCGTTTTTTGTACTTTATGTGTGCTAGTGTGTGTGTGTGTGTTTGTGTTTGTGTGCTCAGTGAATTTTTTTGTGTATACCATTTTTTATGTATGTACATGTGTACGCTTCTGAACAGAGCAACGTTGGCGTTGGCTTGCTTTTGGGGCCGGCCGAGTGATTCCCGTCTTTACTTGTACAACATGAGTACCAACATATGTACATGTATGTATGTGTGTGTATGTGTGTTTTATAAGTGTGTTTATTTGTTTGACGCTACTTTCAATAAATATGAAAATAAGCTTCAAATGACAGTCTCATTTGCGATTAACATTTATGTCTCATCGAGACAACTGGAATTATCATTTATTTTTATTTATTTATTTTTACAAATATTTATACACTCTTTTGCACACTCAACAAGCTGTCGGAGCATCCTGTGTTTTTGTCCCCTCCCCTCGCTGTCCACGCTGACGGACCGACGTCAGCAGCCGCCGCAACAACAACAACAACCGGTTCTTTTGACCAGCGAGCTATAAAAAAATGTTTTAAGAAAAAACCAAGCCAAACACACACAAAAAAACGATTTGCTTCTGACGTCAACTGCGCAGCAGCAGCAGCGACAACAACAAAAAACACAGCTACGCAATGCGTTAATGTGTGTAAGTGTGTGCGTGCGTGTGCGTGTGTACCAGTCACTCTCCCACTATCCGGTCACTCTCCCTCGCAGTCTATCTCCCTCTCTCACTGCTTCTCTCGCCAATTTAATAACTCAATTTTGTTTTATTCTCCGCTGCGACGCGGCGCGCGCCAATTGTTTTTTTTTTTATTGATTTTTGTGTTCAATTTTTTTGCTCCTAATAAAAAAATAACAAAGAGTAGGAAAAACTGATAATGAAAACATACCTAAAAAAAATCGAGAAACACCGCAGACAGACACCTGTGACAGGTATTTGTTTACAAATTCTCACTCATTCTCTTGCTGTTTTCTTTCTGTTTTCTTTTTTTTCTTTCGTTTGTGGGTCAGCAGTGAGTTTCGTTGCCCTCAAAGGATTGTAAAGCTATCGAGTGAGAACACACACACACACAAACAAACATATGAATGCATTTGGATAAATAGTGGGAGAGTAATGTAATTGTGCATAACAGATAATATTGAATAAAACAAACATTTATGTCGATAAACTACACACGCACATACATTTATTATGCTGATAATTTTCTGACTATTTTATGTAGGGCTTAAAACTATAAAATTATATATACATCGAACATATCTTGTGTGTAGGCATTTACATAGATATGACATCTTATCATTTACAAACAAACCTACACTTTTACCTTTTCATTTTTTATTATCAATTCTTATCCCTGCTTTGATATTCGTTTAACACTAAACAGAAATGCTGCCAACAAATTTACTGTCCACAAAATTAAAGCAAGCCATTTAAGTGCTAATGACGACCAATATTGACCAATTATAGAAGTTGTTATGATTGCAATTTAAAACCGATTCCGAGCATCTATAATAACAATAATTGGATTATTTGTGGACTGTAGGGGTTCAATTTTAATGGTTTCTACATTCTATGTACTAAAAAACAAAAAAGTGATTTATCAATTTAGGTATCCCAAGCCTCTCTTTTTTTGTATTTTATTATTTATACCAGCGCTAATAGGATGACACTTAAAATTTCTTGTGCTATTCACAAGTCAAGAGTTAAAGACCAATAATGATAGTATTTTATTGAATAAATGTGATTTCAGTTGACTCTGCATGTCAATTCGATTTTTAAAAGACTTAACCATCATTATTCGGGTTGCTTATAGCCCCTACATATTCATATTTTTTACTTCCAATCTCCTTCCTTGCAATTTCAATATTCTGCTCATTTAATTTAAACGGTTAATTTAATTTTACCTTAACATAAACTGTAGCATTTTGTGTTTGTTCTCAGTTCTCAAATGAATACCTAATCCGATCTGTATATAGATATACCGATATTTTCATTCCTCAGTGTATTTTAAGGTTCATATGACAGATTAGCAAGCTGTCCCATTTTCGTTTAGTTTTGTTCTTCGATTCGAGGTGATTGACACGTTCCTCTGGCGCCCCTGATTCTCTGCTGGCCTTTCTCGCTCTTCTCCCCCCAGCTCGCTCCTCAGCTTGCCTCAGGTTTCGCTTGATAAATTGCATACAAAATTTAAAAGAAAAAAAAGCAGAGATATAATTTTTTATTTAATTAAAATGTGTTGTCACATCGACTTTTTTTTGGTGCTCACAAGCGCCTTTTTTTTTATTTGTGAGTTTTTGTTGGCATTGTTTTTTAGTGCAATTCTTGAGTTTTTTGTTGCTTTGCTTGCAAAGACTTTTGTTTTACTTATTGCACGTTTAATTCATAAACAATTAATTAATTCATGCACATTTATGTTAAAATGCTGAAATGTATGTACAAAAAGTAGGAAAAAACAATTTGTGCATTTCTGTGTGTATTAATGTGTTTTAAAAAAATCGAAAGCAAATGGAAAAAGTAGTTTAGCAGTTCTGTTGACTCTACAGAAATTTGCGCCCAAAGCGACGGAAGCCTAAATAACAATTACAATATTTCTGTATTTTCAGCACAAACTGTCATTAAAAGAAAAAAGAAAAAAAAAAAAGACAGCAGAAGAAGAAGTTGTGTAAGCCGCTGCTGGGCCAAGTAAATTGACACTTGGAGCACCAAAAAAGCACGTCAATCGCACTCATTTTAGCCACGATCGTTGCACAGCTCGGTTCCGCTGCCTGCTCTCCCGCCTGCTGCCTACCGCTTACCACCATATATACTCATTTATAACTAGTGGTCGAAGAAAGGCAGCAATCTGGACGCACGGACCATCGCCTATCGACCGCTGAACCTGGGCGGGCAGCCGCTTATGGCCGAGCTGCCTACAACGCCAAACGGCGCTGCTCTCGGCGCTGGTGGCGACTATCTGCATCGTTCCATCGACCAGCTGCGCACACTCAGCCATCTGACGCAGGCGGATCTGCGCACTGCGCAGCTGGTCCACGATTACAAGCCCTTCAACATCAGCGAGTTCCGCCAGAACGTTGAGCGTCTGGACTACTCTCTAAAGAACGGTCTCGTCCAGCAGCAGCAAATACTTGTCGAACAGCATCAGCCAACGCATCAGCATGATCCCGACCAACAGCAACAGCAGCAGCAGCAACAGCAATCGCAGCAGCCGCAACAGCAGCAGCAGCAGCAACAGTTGCATCATCAGCCGCAGCTAAAGGGCAATTATAGTGCGCCCAGTTCGCCACCAACGCCGACGCAGCTCAGCGAGCAGCAGGAGCAGAAAGTGAGTACGCCTCTCTTTAGAGTAAAAACATCATATCAAATTTGAAGTCAGTCTATTAATCTGTCTGGGCTGGGATATATTTTTGAAACTGTTATGGATATCAGTCTATTATTTTTTCGACTTCTCGACATTAACTGAATGACAGTTATCAAAGCTAAATACTTCTGAAAATTAGACTCGATATTTTCAATATAATCTTTCCAAAGAGCAAATTAGAAATAATTAAAATTATTTGTTTGAGAGCAAACGCTTTCCTCCAGAAGTATATGTATATCGCGGTAGAAATTATGTTTTAAACAACTTTATTATATTTAAAAAAAAAATTGGAATATTAAATTTTAAAGTCCTTTGAATTAAGAATTTTGGTAAACCACATAACTAAAAACATTTTGGGCATTGTATTTTTTGTTCAAAGTTATTAAAGCAGTTCATGTTAATAACTGAATTATTAGCTATTGATTTGTTATGAATATAAAACAGTTGTATTTATAGATATTATTTTATAAGCTTGAAACTGGAACAGAAAATTAATTAAAACTGAGACTGAAAATTATATACGCGATGACTGCCTTATAAATTGTGGCGTCGATGGCGTCATTCTTGTCAATCTCCATCCCGAAATCCAAATTAATAGCTGTTCTTAGTTAAATTTAGGTAAACCATTTAAATTTAAATGAAACAAGAAAATACTAATTGCAGTTTCATTAATTCACTTTATTGCAGTATGATCCAAGTCGATCGCCATCGCGTCAGCAGGGCAGCAACGGCTCATCGCCGGAGGATCAGCGTCAGGGGGAACAGACGAAGCCGTACAAGTGTGGATCATGCAGCAAATCATTTGCCAACTCATCGTATCTGTCGCAGCACACACGCATCCATTTGGGCATCAAGCCGTACCGCTGCGAGATCTGTCAGCGCAAGTTCACCCAATTGTCGCACCTACAGCAGCACATACGCACCCATACGGGCGATAAGCCGTACAAGTGCCGGCATGCCGGCTGCCCCAAGGCCTTCTCACAGCTGTCGAATTTGCAGTCGCATTCGCGATGCCATCAGACGGACAAACCCTTCAAATGCAACTCGTGCTACAAGTGCTTTGGCGATGAGGTGACGCTGCTCGAGCACATACCCAAGCACAAAGACTCCAAGCATCTGAAGACGCACATCTGTCAGCTGTGCGGCAAGTCCTACACGCAGGAGACCTATCTACAAAAGCATCTGCAGAAACACGCCGAGAAGGCGGAAAAACAGCAACAGCGACACACGGCACCAGCCGTTGCCAATCTGCAGCAGCATGTGCCCGCCGGCGGCATTGGACTGAATCTGCAACGTCAGGCCATGAGCGATGCCAATGCCGTGTATTGGGCTAAAATGGGTGCGGATAGCGCTGCCGCCACTCTAGCAGAGGCAATACAACAGCAGCTGCCGCAGGCTAACGGCACCACGTATGCCAACTTTGCAACACTCCAACAGCATCAGCAGCAGCAACATCAGCAGCAGGAGCTGCTGCAGCAGCATCATCAGCGCTTGGCCAACGGTGGTGGCGAAACGCCTGGTCATTCGCATAGTCCGCACGATGAGGCCGGTGAGGATTTGGTGTTGCGCCAAACCACTCCACAACATCATCTCCAGCAGCAGCAGCAGCAGCAACAACAACAGCAGCAGCAGCAGCAGCAACAACTCCAGCAGCAACAACAGCAGGCGGCGCATTCGCATTCACCCGGACCTGGCTCATCTGCCTTTACACCGCTGAGTGCGAGCGTGGGCCCGCCCCCCTCGCACCTACAGCAGCATCGTGGGCCGCCTTCAGCTACCGCCGCTTATCTTTACCAGCAGAATGCCGCTGCCGCCGCTGCAGCGTTTCCCACGCAGCTAATCTCGCTGCATCAGATACGCAACTATGCCCATCAGCCCGGTGCTGGGCTCATTCCCAGCGATCATTTGGCGCTCGGCCTCAGTGCCATGTCCAAGGAAAAGGCACAATAGTATCGGGCCACTGCCGCCCACAAAAGGCAGCCAAAAGAGCAACAGCTACGATGACAACAATAAGCTTAAGTTTGCTAGTAAGTTAGTTTTAGCTTAGGACGAGGCTAAATGTGATGCACTGTCAACGATTTGGTTACTTGCCATCCTTGATGTAGCACAGCATAGCAAAGTACAAAATACAGTGCTGTGCTACATTGATGCATTTCCGCAAATTCCATTTACTCTCAGCACTGCCTCAAATGAAAAAAAAGACCATAGTTAAACCAGGTATTGACAGCAGCTCCATAAACCGCAGCCTCCGTTTGGACTATGTTTATCCAAGCACAACTCAGGACTTTTCAATTTAGCTTTTAACACAAATCTATAACTTATAAGCAATATTTACAATCAGGATAATTCACGAGAAAAAAAGCTCTAAACCACTTGATATTTTGTGTGGTTTACAGTTTTTGGTCACATATTATGCATCTTAAGTCTGTACAACAACCTATAATATAGAGTATCATAGGTGCCGTACAAAGTACTGCGATAGTTCTGTATACACACACAATTGTACATTCGTACAAGTCAACGTATCAACGTAGTTAATACAATCATCAAATTTGTATCTAATTAAATTAAGCTGAGAACTCTTATCAATATTGAATAAGGACTTTTTATATATTTATGCGACTTGCAAGCAGAGTTGACGGCCGAAGTTTATTTAAAGCAAAACAATGTATAAAAATAATGAATAAAAATTGGAAAATATTTATAAAGTATTTCACTGTGGATTCTTAATGAATTTTATAATTGTTTCTAAATAATTTGGCAACCGCAGGACACACATTTTATCAGCGCTGAGTGATCACAAGATGCAACGATGTAGAAAAAGTGCACGTAATCCGCTTATGTTGATCAAAAGGACACATAGACAAAGTCCTTCGTATTGAATATGCAGGAGATTAATGTTCTTAGGAATGCATCCAGGCAGCGATTCTACCCCTCAGTTCAACCGGCACCAGGATATATTCAAACACCAATCTTAATTGGTAACAGCTGCTGTTGCTGTTGCTGTTGCTGCTGCTGTCGCAGTTGAAGATTATTGATGGATTTGCTTGATTAAGAATAATTTGGATATGTGACCAGTGCCAAGTTAAATTTAGATATTACACTATACGAGTAGCTCCAACTTTGAAACGGATGTGCGAATCATTAATGCAATAAATTTTATGAAAATTAATATTCGTTTTTTGTTTTGTTTTGGCTCTTGTGTTACTCACCTAATGAGATACTCTATAAAAGAGGCATGTCTCTTGATTTAGTAAATATAATTCTTAAGTTTTAATATTATTGTTAATTATCAATTTATTAAGACGGAATGGTCATCATATCTGAATGAATGTCATCTAATTTCTAGAGTTGATATATTTTTATATTCACAGTCTGCGAGGGTATCTCGAATTCTACACCCCAAAGAAAGCTGTTTTATATTTATTTTTAATATTTGGCTCATGTATATGAAGTCTTTTTTTCCGTAGCTACAATCATCTGCTTTTAAAGTCTACTGAGCACATCACGAATTTCTACTTATGGATACAAGTGTCTACTTCAAAAATGAGTACATCAAAATGTTCTCAAGCTTAAAGACTTTGAGATTTTGCTCGTTGAGCATTGCTGACTTTAATTATAAAATAGAATGGAAGAAAAATTAGGCAATTTATCTGTTTATATAAGTTTTGGATTATAAAAGATATGGAAAACAAGTCTCCTAATTATTTATTATGCTCATATTAAGCTTAATTTATAAATAAGTATATATAAGCATTTTATACGAGCAACTACACATTTCACAATAAATTAATTTCATGCCAAATTAATAAGCAAAAACAAAAAGCAAATCCGTACAGCAACAACAAAAAACGGAATAAAAAACAGAAAAGAAAAACCGCTAAACCGTCAAAAACCAGTTCCAAATTCTTAACAGGTGTTTTGAGTCAGAATCTGTTGCGAGCGTTTGAATACCATTATTAATAACAGCAAATTGTGTTAAATATATATAAAAATGGGCAAATAAAAACAAACATGCAATAAAATGAGCGAAACAACGAACTTTATGATATTTTAATAGGGCCCATAAAAGTAAGCTTCTCTGATGGGGTCGTTAAATTTGGGTAAACGGCCGAACATCCTCCGGCAATTGAATGGAAACAATGGGCACCCACAAGGAGTCAATGAAACGCACGACTTGAAACTGCAAAAGGACCTAAAAGGGTTTCGGCAATTGTCTGTTTGTCAACAAGGCCTTGCAATGAAAACAATGAAATTTAAGGATATTTGCGAAGCATTTCGGCACGAGTGATCGTCAGCGATCCTTTGCATCCTTTTTTTCCGTTTTTTTTTTTGCAAAACAACAACCCTACTTTAAGGATAGCTGGCAATAAACCAACAAATCATCGCTAAACCCGTCAAAGATCGGCACACAAAAGACCGAACCGACAGAATTGGCAACACACCGCAGAGCACAACTTCGCCAAAACCGAAACAAAGATCGTCAGACAAAGACAATAATACCGATTGATAATCGATCATTTGGCAGTTTTTGGCCATTGTGCCAATGTGGTAGTAGAAAGGGAAATTTGCCAATGTGTTTATGCAACCCTTCCTCACTTTCTCTCTCTCTCTCTCGCTGCTGAAGTGAGATCTCTTTATGTCGAGGGCGCTACGCAATGTTTGCCAATAATTTAATTGATAAATTATTTGATTTTTGCTGCTACTACTTTGAGATCGCATCGATCATAAACGCAACGAAGCATTCGACTTGGGCCGTAGATGTGTGTTTGAATATGCGACTGCCTAGTCATTGATTAGCATATCAATATACGTTATTATAAATGCACTAATGATCATGGGATTGTTTGGCTCTGCAGTTATCTCCGCTATCTTTGTTTACCTGATCTCACAGTTTCTGGGGTGGCCCTTTGTCAGATTCGGGTTTGGACTGTCATGTCATGTTGGGTGCTGAAATCATCACGAAGCTGTTCCTCTTGTCTTTTCTTCTGTGTGCATCATCAGGCTTTGTTATGTTAACTATGAGAAAAAATATATATGTGTAGCTGAGCATCTATCCTGGCACAGGATCCTTATGCTCACTGTCACTTTTTTTGAGCCACTGGCATGATCGATATGATAATTAGAATGCAATGCCTGAGGTCACATTGCAAAGTAAGTTGATAAAAAATGAGAGGCATCTGCCTGGAGGCTGAGACATTACACTGCAGTGAAAAAGGGACACTAGCTGGGAAATACAAAAAGCAGGAAGAGGTCCGATAAAAAAGTAAAAAGAATTAAGTACAAAAAGTAAGTGAAAGCAGCATGCCAAAATAAGCTATAAAGAAAATTTAAAGTAAGTAAGGAAATAGCTAATATAAAGACATAAAGCACTTTACTTAAATTGATTGATAGCTTGGTAAATAGATAATAAAAGATAGTAAACAAAGAATGCATTTTATAAAAATGTTAATATTTACTTATTAAGCAAGTAGAAGAGAAATTAAAATCAATATTTTATACATGTATAAAGCGGTTAGTAAAAGATAAAATAATTTAACTTAAAAGTAATAACTATCATTGAGCGAAAACGAAAACCCAACTTGTTAACAAACAAAGAAAGAAGAAGAAATATACAAACTTATGGTCACAACAGTCACCCTCCAGCACATCTTTGTGTCCTAAGGCAATATGCAAATGAAAATTACAATGATTTAAATATGCTGTGTGTGTGATTTCAATGCCAACAGATAATTTGATGCTGTAGAAAGGCGGCATCAATGCCATCAATAGATTTATGGTTTCTAAACTCCAGACATAATCAAAACACACAGAATTGCTTGGGCCGATGATCAACCGAGTGGGTATTCACTCAGGGGTGCTCTGGGGTTGTACAACCCCTCAGATCACAAAAACAGCTTCAGATGTGAGGCCCGCAATTGAGTTTAGCATAAGAAAAGGGACTCCGGTTCGATGCTCCGGCGTGTGAAGCCCTTTTTATCTGACTATGTGCGTGTAAAATGTAACCCGTGCATTTTTGCGAAAGCATTTAGTCGCCATTCAGCGATTCTTATGGATAAACTATTTATGAAATTATTACACAATGCGCACAATATGTATTGAGTGGGGTGCCCCGATTAGCTCGGCTCAGTTCAGGCATGGAGTAAGAGAGAGGTGTGTATGTTTTTCCCATAACTTCTTGTTGGCTGTGTGCGCCTTTTTTGTTGTCAATCCACAACTACAACTGGCGGCATTCAGCGATCTTCCATTCTTTAGTAATTTTTGCATATTGGTTTCACGAATACCTTTGTTGGCCTCATCAGCATTTGTATCTTCGCCATTCAGCGCATTGTTCGATTCTAATAAGGTGCGATATTGTGAAATTTGATGCGATTTTCGTCTATTATTATATTTTGCACCCCTCCATTTTGATTCGGTTTTTGCACACTTTGTGTGTGCCTTCCGATTTCAAATGCACCTTGTCTACACAATGGGTTTAATTGCTGTGGTTTTTTTTTTGTGGCATTGTGCGGAGTTTATTGGCATAGAGTTTCCCTTAACTGATTATCTTTTCGATTGGTATGTTATTGATGCTTTTCTATATTTTGTCAAATTGCCAAATTTGTAGACGTTTAATTATTGGTTTGATGTTAATTCGCATCGATTAACACTTTATTGACGATGATGGCTGACTGACGATATCTTATAAGCTCTGACGTTCTCTTGCGAATAAATAGACTGAGTGGCATTACAGTAAACAATTTACGGTACTAATACAAACATAAATTTAACTTTTAACTCATTTTTTTGCACATTTAACATACACATAAAAGATGGCGAGAAAGCAAAACACTTAATTAAATTTTTTTGAGTATAAAAAAATAATTTAATTTATTGCTCCATTCCCAGCCTTATAAAGTTGATTTGTCCATTTTAAACTAATTTTTAAGCTGAGCATATTTATTAATATTGTATGCAAATTGTTTCAAATTATTGTAATCAGCGCTCCACAACTAATATCGTTTAAAAAGAAGATAATTTATGTGCTCTTAAACTCCTTGTTCGACAGTAAATTAATTTTGTAAAATATTTAACTAATCAAATTTGAATTAAAAATTGGTCTTATTTAAATATTGCCATTTTTAAAAAAACATTTTAAGCACTGAACAGAGATTGTTCAGTTAGGAGTTCAAAATTAATTCTCATTAATTTTTAAAAATCTATATATATTTTTTTTAATTTCACCCTTACTTTGAACAATATGCAAATATTTACAAAAACAATAAGACCCATTGAAACGACATTTATTTTTTTACAAACATAGCCCCTTAGAGAACCACTTAAAAACAGAATCCAACGCACGTGTTCATCTGACTCGAAGCAAAACTACGCAATTTGTAATCCAGTTTGAAAGCAACAAAAATGACGCACTAACATAAATTTAATTAACATTTTCACGCTATCCTTTGGGGCAAAAAAAAAGTATAAAAATAAAAAAATTCTATTGTAAAAAGGTTTTAAAACTCCACAAGAAAAAAACGTCACAAGCCAAAAATGTACAGTAACGAATTAACAATACTCATTCAAAAGCCTAAATAAAAAAAAAACTTGTCACACAGCATTTTAACATATGTACAAAAGGCCTCCTGTGGAAAAAAAAACGAGCGCTAAAAAACGAGACCCAATTATAAACGACTTTTTTTTGTAGTCAAGCATAAAAAATGCAACCTTAAAAAAATGGGTTAAAAAAATTGACGAGCTGAATAAAAGGCTCATGCAGCAAGGATGCGCTCGCAGCCTGATGATTTTTTTTTAAGCGAGGACAGCAAAAAAAACGTACACCCAAAAAAGTATGCAACGGGCGGCCTTTAGAAGCTCATTTGAATATTTGGCGCTGGAAATTTTCTCACGATTTTTTTTCTTCCTTTTTTTTTACGTTCAAGTCTCAGGGCTAAGACTACCCACAGGTCTGGGTGACGATCAAGGATAATAGATGAACGTCTCACACACACACACGCATAAGAAAGACAGCTAGAAAAAAAATCCGGATTTTTTTGCCTCATTTCCATGCGGACGCGCTAAGAAATGCTTAAGAAGCAGCTCAGTAAAAGGGTGATCACACAATAGGATAAAAAGCGCTTAATTTATGCACGACACGTTCGCCGATCGGACGCGGCTGTAGTAGAAGGGTTGAACAGCGTGATCCTCGCCCAGGATATCTGTGCATCCCGTTTGCTCGAAGAGCGTCCGCTCCTCCAGCCCATTTGCATATTTGATCAAGTCCTTTTGTCAAGGGTGCGTCAGGGTCAGCATCATTTTTCATTTCTCTTATAAAAAAAGAAAAAAATAAATGTTCTTTCAAATAGAAAAATACGCAAATTATTCAAATATTTTCTTAATGCGTTGCAAAGGCTCATATAAAATGTCAGTCGAGTCAAAGTCGAATCCATTACATGGTTTAATTAAAAGCAGCCCGCATTTGGTATTCCATTTAATATACTAAATGCGAATGCTTACAGCAAGTTTCCATTGAGAATTTGCTTAATATTTTTTTAGATCACTGCCTGACTGAGTCATCTGCCACGTAACCTTTTTAGCTTGTAGGTAGGCCATCTATGCAAATCAACATAAGGAGTCAGCCGCAGGCTGTGGACAAAGCTGTCCGGGGATAAGAAAGGAATATTGTGCGGCTTGCGTCCTCCTTTGGGTTGATATTTGTTTATCTATTTTACATATTCAGTCTTTGTGATGTTTTGTGCGCATTGTAAAAGTTTTAAATCAATATTTGTTCATTAGTCATGTTCAATAATTCTAATTATTTTAATTTATTTCCATCTCTGAGGACGACAGATAAAATAAAAGGAAGCAGCTGCTCTTTACTTATCATTCTTTAGGATGGAGAAAATGATGGGTTTTAAAAAAAATTTAAAAAACTATACTATAAACTGGAACTTATAATTTGGATTGAATAGAGAATTCTGAACTTTTAATCTTAAAAAAAAAAGAAGAAAACTTGACTTGGAGCCAGTTAAATTGATTGTAATCATAGAATAAATTAAAACTTTAAGTTTTAAACATCAGTGTTAATTTTGTTAATGCAAGCTTATGTTTAAAAGTCACAGAATTTATCTTCATTTTATTTAGATGTAAAAATATTCAATGATAGAAATACTTTGTATAAAGTCCTGTTTTGCTATATTTTAGGATTTTTGCGCAATATCACATCGAGAATATAGTCTTTGCTCAATTTAAATAAAATCTTATTTGGTTTGTGATGTTGAAGTGACTTTAAATTGGGACTGAGGAAGAGGACTGAAGACCCGCTTTAAATTATTTTTAGAACATCATTCATTGAGAAAGCAGATGAACTTTTTCTTCTATCATTGTTTGTAAAATAACAGTTTTACAATAAACAAGATTGATGAAATATTAGTAAATATAATAAGAGCGCAAACTTTTCTTTTACACAATTTTTTATTTTTTTCTTCTCAATTTTAACGGGCTTTCGAACGATTTAGATTAATAGACGTGCCCTTCTTGTATACAAAGTTTCCAAAGTCATCTAGAGACTCATTGGGACAAAGTACAAGGCTTGTTGTATACAAGCATTCCAAAGTCATCTAGCAGAAACAATCAAACAATATGACAACAAGAGATAACAATATAAAAATCCATCAAACTCTATTAAATTAATTAGCAAAGTCAAAAATAAAATATGCAAAAATTATACAGTCGCTAAAAATTGACAAAACACAAACATTTAATGAGTATGCACAAAGCTGCGAATGTTCGAATCGAAACGCGGTATTTTTATGATTAAAATTAATTAATTTTAAATAATTACAGACCCCAGATAAAGCAACCTGACGACCCGGGAATTGACTGGAGATGGACAGACATGCATATAAACAAATCGATCTGACTGACCTCACACCAAACTGGTTAACTTGTGCCAAACTTAATTTTTGACGGGTTCATATTTTGAGAGGGGTCTGCCGGGCAAGGCATCTTTAGGAGTGGAGGGGAGAGTGAAGGGAGGTGCGCTTCAATAGATTAAAAAATCAGCGCGTTTAAAGTTGCGCTTGTAAGCAAAATGGACAAACGACAGCTAAAATTGCTGGCGAGCACACCAAAACGGAAAAAAATAAATTAATTACAATAAATGATTGATTGAACACCAGTTGATGGATGCTGAGTGGAAGGGCAGGGGAAAATACGGCCATTAAAAATTTTGTTAGAGACTAATTCTTGTGCTTTGTTTCATAAATACAGTAGTCACTCGGAAATCCGAAAATAATGGTCAAAGTTTTAAACGCACAAGATTTGTATAACTAAGAAAAAATTATTTATTATTTTTTTTTATTTTTAACTATTTTGAATTCATGAAAACCATAGTCATCGATGTATATAAATATATATTTGACTTTAGTTAAAATTACTCACATCGTTGAAACGTCAAATTTAAATTATCAAGCGACCACTGTTTCTGCCATCATATTTAATTTAAGGGCAGATTCGATTTCTAGTCAAACTGGTAATAAAGAATCGCAACCGAATCGACTTTCGAAATAAATAAATAAATATGATGAATTCATTTTTGATTCTTGGTTAAATTTTGTAATAAGCATTGCTCAGACCTACTTTCTTTTTCATTTCACCTTTCAAAAATCAAAGCAGCCGAGAAAAAATACAGAAACAGATTTTGTCTTATTGCTATTCACATAAGAAAATATCATTTTATCTTGTAACTTACAATTTACATCCCTTATTCCTTGCTCGTATATTATTTTTTCAAAAAATCAAAATGTTTACTGCTTGTCCGGATGAGTTGCCCAATCCGCACAAGAATTGCCTGAAGGAGATGCTCAACACGCTAATCTGCAACGATCAGGATGTGAAGCGATTGAACACAGAACTCAGAAACATTCAACTGGAGCTCAAGGAGGAGCTGCGGAAAATTGAGAAGGCCCACGAGGAGTGCGCCGACGTCAAGGCTAAACATTTGCGAAAGAATCAATTATGTGACGTGGACGAAGATCTAACCGAGTATACAAAGCGCATTATCAATCTGGACGAGGTGAAGCACTTCTACACAAAACGCTGCGAGGAGATACGTAAGCGACGGGACAGCATTATCCTGTACGGCAGGCAGTGTCTGCAGGCCTACGGCGAGGAAAAGTGCAAGTTTCGATCCTTTCACGAGAACACCGTGGATTACATTAAGCGCACGGCAACTCTGTCACAGGATCAGCAGGTCATTCATCGCTGCGAGCGCGATATTTGCGAGATGCACAAGAGATTCGTCAAAGAGGTGGCCAATCTGAAGCAGTGCGAGTCCCAATTGCAGCCCTTCTTCAAACTGCTGCAGGAATCCGATCCGAATGTGTACTGTGAGTGCTGTTGCTTCAAGGACTACGAATGGTTGCCGCAGGGCAAAAGTATGGAAGCAGTCGAAGCCGTTGCCAAAGAGATGAAGGGGAAGATGGGCAAGACTCTGGTGGCCGCATTCGCCCAGCTCCATGTTCATATGCCGCAGGACATGTACGGATTCATCGCGGGTTATCTCATGAATGTGGAGCACAATGAGCAGGAGGTTAAAAAGAAGCTAAATCTGTTCGAGGATCCCGAAGACGCCCACCCAAAGGAGCTGCCGGATCCAACATATCACTGTGACACCGATTGTACCAAAGCACAGTAATTGCTTCTATAAAAATTAATTTGTTTACAGATTCAAGAATATATTAAAATGATTTAAATTAAATTTAAAATATTGCCTTTGAATTATAAGCTTTTTGTTAAGTTTTTTTTTTAAATTTATTTTGTTAATATTTTGTGTGGACCAATTGATTAATTTTTGAGCTGTATGATATAAAGTTCCATTTTTGTTTATTTATATATTTTTTACCTTTGTTTTTTATGGATGTGCTACGGATCCAATTCGGACAAACAGTTTTCATAGAATCAGAAGACTTTCAGATTAATCATAAACACAATATTTTCTTGCGCATTCACCGAACTCTTCACTGACTCCTTTTCTGAATTGTAGTTGATCTAAAAAAAAGATGAGCATATTTCATATGGACACAAACTTCATTCGATTTATCACAACACAGATTAATGTTTTTGGTTTATTTTTAATGAATAGCAATACACACAATACACTCAGATAGTAGAGATGCCTACAAATGAATATGTAAATAAGTATATATTAGCATTTAATCATATTCGTTAAATATATATATGCTATAGCATTTTGCTTCACAAAGGAAATCACATATAGAGTTTTTCTTGTTGTTGTTGGATGTTGTTGCATTCTCAGATCATAACTAGACATTTAGCTCATTTTAGGCATAGGATTACTTGCAACATAAATTCGAATTTATTTAGATGTGCTTTAAAATGCAGCGATTTCAAACGCAAACGTTAAAAAAAAAACTGTAGACGACTATTTATTGCGACGGTTGCCGCGACGCGAGCTGCTCGGCGGGTCCTTGTCCATAACGCCGGTGATGGTGGAGCCCGACAGCTCCGTGTTGGCCATCTTCTGTTGTGTGTCCAGAAAGAACATAACGTCGCGCAGCTGCTCCTTGAGATCGGTGACCTCCTTGTCGTGGCTGTGCTTGAACTCATTGTACTGCACCTCTAGATTCTTGTATTTTTGATGCCACGACGACTGATTGTTCTGCAAGGCCTTGGACAGCTCACGCTCTTCCGTCAGCTGCTTTATCATCTCCTTCATTCTGCCGGTGTAAAGTAATGAAATTGACTAAGATTATCTCATAGCGGGCTGTGTTATTACTCACTTGGTTGCATGATGCGCCAGCTTGCGTTCCAGACTCAGCTTCTCCTTCTGCATGTTCTGTTGCAGCTGCTGCAGCTCAGTTATCTCCGTTTTTGCCTCATTGGCATCCACCTTGAAGGTTTGCCACTCCTGCTCCAAGCGTTCCATGCGCTCCTCATAGTATTTGCGCTGTGTGTCCAGCTGCGAGGTTAGCAGATAGGTGAACTCCATTTGCATGGAATCTATTTTCTCCTCGCGCTCATCCTTTTCGGTTTGTGAGGCAACCAGCTTGCCATCGGATTTGTTTTGGAATAGGCGATGCACGAAATTATCGCCAGCATAATCCCACACGCTCGAGGTGCCCAGCTGCATGGCAAAGGTGTGATTGGTGGCACGATAATGAGCGGCTGCATGGCCGCCCTGATAGCGACCACAGCCGACGTGGCCACAGATCAAACAAATCCACAGGGAATCGGTGCCTTCGCACTCCATGCACACCGAGTCCTCGATCAGCTCGGGGGTTTGCACATGACGGCACACCGGACACGTGGAATCGCCCCACTTCATCAGGCAGCTGGCGTGAAAGGCATGATTACAGAGTATGGTTAGCACGCCATCGACGCTCTCGTCCATGCGCTCCAGGCAAACAGGACATGTCGGCAGCTCCGTATGCCCCAGCGGCGGCAGGCCATTGTCTCCACGCTCCACCTCCGACACCCAGACCGCATGACACAGTGAATCCGGCTCCAAAGAGTTATATGCAATGCCATTATATGATTTATAAAACTCCAGCGCCGGCTCATTTGAGCGAAATCTAGAAAGGAAGACAAACAAGATGCTCATAGAAATCAGGTTAAAACTTGCCGGGATTTACTGCACTTACTCCAGCAGCACCATAAACTGATTGGGACTGCCGTCGCGCACGATGCGCACATGCCTGATCTCGGCGTGACATGGCGCAATAAAGTTCAGCAAATCGTGGCAATTTAGGGTCGCCGGCACTGCCAGCAGACACAGCTGATTCGAGGGCGCCTCCTTGATGGCCTTGCGCTCGCTGCAAGCACAAACATATTACTTTGTTGTAGATTGCAATGGTTCAACTTACTCACTTTTTCTTGTAAAGATGTATAATGCCTTTGGTCACCTCCACAATGGGATTGCCCGAAAAGTAACCGATTTCTTGTGGAAAGTTCGAGGCGGTCACTTGTGAGTCATCGCCGCCGCGTGGCGTTGTCTCGCGAGAGCTGCCCGCCGTCGGACTATTCGAGCCGTGTTGCTGCAGTGCGGCGGCCCAGTTCATTTTTGTAGAGGATTCGTCGTTGTTGTCTTCGGTTTTCAGTTCACTGTTCCAACGTTGATTAGTGTACGTCTCGATGATGATGTCGCGCGCCTGGCGAAGTCCGCGATCTCTTTCGCGCTCCTTCTGCACTCGCGGATTGGTCGGATGCTCCGCGGAGACGGCTCCTTCTTGTTCTGCAAAAATAAAAACAATAAAATTCAGTAGTAAAAGAAAGATGCAAAAAATTCCTTTGTCATTCGACGAGTTTATTTACCTGCACTAGCTTCCAAATCGACTTCGATTTTGATGACACACAAAGATATGTTTTCTAGCATTACACAAGCATAATTTGTATCAATGTGGAGCATCAGAGATCATATTCATTGTCAGATCTAGAGAAATTTCACAAATTGTTTTATTTAGTGCACAACAAAAACACGATAGAAGACAAATGAGCGATGGGTAACCAAATAATACCTAAAAAATACTGGTTGTTATCGATAGCGATATCAACAAACAACTCTAACCAACACTGATAAATGTAATATTCAACGCACTCATTTTGAAATAGATTTTGTTTTGATAAAATCCGGAATATCTATTTAAATATCAGACGAATAAGTGACTACTTTGTTTTTGCTTTATACGTACAGCTGGTTGCAGCTGTTTAAATAACACATTTAATTTAAATATTAGGCTTAAAACTTGTTTTCGTTGTACGTTTGCTTCTTCATTACAACAACTGACGGCTTCAAGTTTTTCTCACTCTCATCCGCTCTCTTCGCTCCAACTGTTGCCCAATTAACTAGCAACGATTAAGTTTCGCTTTCAGTAGCCGCGTCACTCGGCTTGGCTCAGCGCTCTTCGGCTTTAGTTGGCCAGCTCGTAATTCGCATACGTAAGTTAGTACGTAAACGTCGCTACTGCGAGTTAGATGTGCTGTCGAATTTGTCGCACAATTGCCGAAACACACAAAAAATACGCAAAAAATTTCGTCATCGACTCCTTCTCACACGCGCGCGTAAATAAATAAATAAGTAATAAAAAAACTAAAACAAAAAAAGAAAACAAACCAAAGTGAGTGTTATGTTGTTGTACATTTTTTTTAGCTGCATTTTGTGTTTTCAGTTGTTGTTGTTGTTATCACATCGTGCACGTTGTGCGTTAAAAACATAATAAATGAATTGCAACAAACAACATGTAATTGCAATTACCAAGATTGAACCACAAAGTATATATATGTATATAGTACATGGAGAGTGTTTTTTTTACCCATATTTGCGCCAATTGACCAGAAATCATGTATATTGATTTTAGTCCATTATATATTTATGACAAAAAAAAAAGAAAATTGTAACAGAAATTGCGGCTCTGCCCATGGCTAAGTCCGATACTCGCACGTGTATGCGTCCTCCACACACACACACACACACACACACACAAATGCATAGCCATGTTAACAAGCAGGCGCCAACACGCACACACACTCACAAACACGCAAGCACACATACAGAGACAGACAGACAGAAGTTCGCTTTGGCTGTAACTGACAGCTGCCAAGTGACAGTGTTTGTCGTCAACAAGTCTATCAAAAGTACGCTTGTCATTTTGGTTGCAGTCTACTCTACCTCCTCTCCTCGCCAGCAGGTGGCGCCCATCATCCACACTTTCTGCCCGTTCGTGTGTGTGTGTGTGTCTGTTTGTGAAGGGCCTTTGTATTTGTCAATTTAAAGTTTGCTTAACTGCTAACTATGTACTTATTGTTCTGACTGTCCCGCTATTCTGCACTCTAATGCTTTCGCCTCCTACCGCCTGTCATTAGCCCTTGCGCCATCTATTGTCAAAGGGCTTACACAATTGCAATTGCATTTGTCAACTGCGCAAATATGCAGATCATTATTATTCAGTAGTCCATAAAAATCGATGTTTACATTCTCTGTCTGTTCATGGATATATAATATTTAATCATTTCATTATCATGTCTATTGTTTTTTAACTTTAATTGAGCATTTTTCGACAAACCTAAAGCTGAAAAATTCAGAGATACATTGTTTTAACAGGATTTATAAAGTTTTACACATTTTGACCCTTAAATATTTAAGCATCTGTGGTATAAAAGACTTTTGTAATGCAGTTTGTTACAAAGTACTTTTGTTCATAGCTGGAGAACGGCAATTTTATGATTTCGGAACAAAGTTGAGTTTTTATGATTTATATTTTGATAAGTGAAAAGCGTTATTTTTAAGCGGCTTTATTTCATTTGTTTTAATAATAATGGCCCGTTTTTATTGGGTCAAAGCATACATGGAATGCATACCGGTATTTGAACAGAATGCTATTGGATTTGGATCAATAGTTTTAATAGTCACGTCTGCCAATTTATTGTTGTAAGTTTCAAATTATTTTCAATAAATAAAACTAAATTTAAATTTACCAAGCTTAAATATTTGGAAAATATATAAATACACACAGATGCAGTCAAAATAATAATAGTTCACAGATATGTTTGGGAAAATGCTGAAAAAGTTATGAATATATTGTTAGCACAGAAGCTACTGAAGATAAATGAACATTAAATAAAATCTATGAAATTATAAAAAAAGCAATTAAAGTCTATAAAATATATAAACTTGACAGATTTTTCACGTTTAACTAATTCTTGTGAAATAATACCCCAAATTACTTTAAACATTGACAGTGATTTGAAGCTTTATAACTGCTAAGTAGCCCAAATTTATATAAAAATAAAAACACATAAATGTCTTAAAGCAAATCAGCCTTTTGAGCAGCTCTTTTTCTGTGCCTTTTAATATATAAAGGATACAATAGAATCGTAAATATTTGTTGCTCTTATTATTCATGAGTGTTCAGTTTGCAACAATAAAAAAGATGACTTAACAAACAGCTTAATAAATAATGTGTCTCGTTGAGTTTTCGCGTATGAAATGTGTTGAAAATTATAAATTTAAATGGCTTTATTGTCTACGCTTTTGATGCAATTCGGGCATATCAACCCATATGTACACATATAGACTCAATTCTGTCCCTAAAGGGTCTCTCTCTTTTTTGCTTTCGGAAACTACTTCCTTATTTTACACACACACAAACACACACACACACACACACACACACACATGTTTATGTGTTCAAGCCATAAAAAGAAATGGTTTTTTGTGTTTTTTTTTTGTTTTTCCTTTTTTGTAGCCCCTGCGGATAACGCTACTTACTACATACATACATACATACATACATACATATATAAAAGCTCACATTTGTATGTAAACATTTGCCCTAATTTGAAATTGATGCAAAATTCTTTGCTTTGTTGGATCATTTACTTATTTCTTTGGCTTGCGAATGCATATTGTAATAGTAGTTGTAGTTGGAGCAGTTATTGTTGTAGATATTTTCAAAAGTGCTGCAAATGCCTAATAAAATACTGCACTGAGGTTCTCTATCGCTCTCTCTCTCTCTCACTCTCTCTCTATCTATCTCTCTCATCTCTCTTGTTGCTTTATTTAAATTGAGTTGTTGCTTATTCATGCATTTTGTTGCACTTCTGTACGCTCCTTGGTTGGTTGTATCAAAACAAACACAGATCTATACACATACATATTTATATGTACATAAAGCTTATGTGCCAACTTCTAGTTACATTCATTCATTCATGAAGGTCTGCCCAGCATAACACGACAGACTTGATTTGCCCGGCCTGACTGGGTCCGACATTTCCATGGTGGCTGTCAGAGCTCAAGTATCTGTTATGTTTAAATGCCTGTCTGCATGCCACACTGTGAAAACAACAAGAAACGTGCAGCGGCAATGCTGCAGAAACTATCAGAAAAAGGTAAAATAAAAAAGATTATATTGCAATTCATATAATTGGCTCAGCTGACTGATCGATTGTATTTGCTATTTAACTATTACTGCTATGCAGTCAAGTATGTATTATTAATTATGTAGCTAGTTAAAAGCTATGACTTTTTAATACGTTTCAAGATCAAACTAAGCACCAGATTCTATCAGAGACAACATTAAACATATGGCAATAAATACCGCGATGCTCTTTAAAGTGTGGAAACTAGCTTTTTTTTTGTTGTTATTCTTAGCTAACTATGGAAAATAGTTAACATTTAAAAATAATTTATTAAATTTTATGGTGTCATTTTTTAATATGTTTCAAACTCTTATCAAAAACGAGTTATACCAAATGCAGAATGCACAAGTTGGTTGTGTGATATATATGTATATATCAGTCAGCTGATCGAAGTTGAGAGCCTAGCATATTTTATTTACTGCTTAAATATTGAATACAGTCAAGATTTATTAATTAACTTATTGGTTTCATATGAAATAAATAAACATAGTAGCTCAAGCTGCCTTGTTCAAGTGCGGAATCTGCAAGATTTATGTGCCATTTAAATAGTGAATACAGTTTATATATATTTATTTATATATTTATTTAATTTTTATAACTGTTTCCCATTAAAAAACCGAGCTGAATCTAAACTGGGAAACTTTACTTGCCAGGCAGGGAAAACTTTTCGAGCTACGATAGACAATATATAATTATGACAATTATGACAAAGCTTGATGCTTATAAAAAGGCTATTTTCTTAGAAAAGATTATAAAACTGCTATTAATAATTATAATATTATGTGTTAATATTAGCACAATGCGGCAGTTAACTTAAAAAAAATCCCACAATTATTTTTTTCTTCACATAGAATAGTAATAAAGTAGAAAATATAATAATAACAAATTGATTACTATAACTACACCTATAATCACAATCATTTTCAAATATGTTGATCTATTTCTTCTTATACCAGTGTATTTATACACTGCAACTTACACAAGTCAACAAGCATAGGAAAATGTGTGTGTGTGTGTGTGTGTGTTGCGTTATGGGCACTATAAGAGCCCCAAGTGTGCACTTTCACTTTTTTTTTTATATGCTCTCTGCAACAAAAACTGGCAAAACGACAATCATGACCAGGTTTTGCTCTTTAAATTCTCCGAGTCACAGTTTGCCGTTGCCGTGGCGGTTCGACCGTAAATCATGTATGCGCTCTCCAAGCCAAATGATTCAATTGCCATGATTGCAACAAACACAGACAGAGATGGAGATAGAAACAGAGACAGACACAGAGACAGAGACTGAGAAAGAGAGGGGAGTGACACAGAGAACCGAACCGGTTGTGTTGTGGCCTTTTGTGGTTACATTTAACATTTGGCCAAATAACATAATCATAGTGCAAACTGTAGAGGCAAGGGTGCAATCAAGGCGAGGGCTGGGTGAGTTGGCGCTGCTGGACAGTCAATATATATATATATATAGTTGTAGTGCATATCCATTAATTGGTTTCCTTTGCAGGCGCTGGAAAATGTGTTTTTGATTGCCTATAGCTTTTAGTCATAGTGCAACACGCAACACACACACACATAATGCCTTGCGATCAATATATTAATCATACGCCTTATTGTTCACTCACATGACAAGCATGTTACGCATTCGCCGCGTGGCATCCAATTCGAGGTGCACCTTTATAGCCTTATCAACAGATGTACATATTTTGTATATAATCACACTCTAATGCGTATTGATAGCTAACAATTGCCAGCCAATTCAAAACACAAATGCAAAAGACACCTAAATTATTTCATGTTTTATCAATCTTAAGTAATTTAATCCACTAATAATAGGAGTGGCTACTTGTATTGCTATTTTAGCACGTGTCAGAATGATTGATATGTGACCTGGAGGAGAGTGATTGGTGCCAGAGAAATAAATTCGGCCAATTGTTAGCTTGTGTTGTGCATGATGGATGACTGATATATTGTTAGCTAAAGGCACTGGTCGGGAAGAGTGCACAAATTGAGCCTGATGAGAAAATCAATTCATAAATAATGCATTTGTAATAAGGAAAAAAATAAAACAATAAAACATAACAGTTTAGTTCAAACATAAAATAGTGGAAAATTGACCTTGGAATGCCAAAAATATTTTGGGTCCAGTCTAAAAAAACAAAAGCAAAAAACATCAAACACACATAAATCAAATTTTTTCATTTGGTGTGCTTAAAACTTTGGGAGATAAAAAATTTTGTGACAAAAAAGAGATGATTTTTTTTAGCTTTTATTTTTTATTTATGCAAGTTTTCTAATAAATATTATTTTGTGATGCCAACTTGGAAATTGTTGGTTTTTTTTTTGTGATTTACGGAAGCGATAAAAATATGTGGAATGAATATGTGCAATTATGGTTGAGGATGCTCTTTGAGAGAGCTAATTGTAATCTTCAAATCTATCTATGCAAAGTTGTGATCAGACCCAAATATCAAGATTTCAGCTCGCTTTATTATAATAGGAAATATGATCAATTTTAGTCGCTAAATAAAAAGAAATAAAAAAGTTTCAAGTAGGCTTCATCGATTAGCTGAAGAATTTCTTTAGTGGTTCTCGGCACAATACGATGCCAAGCAGCATTTCATGGCAATCAATATTAAATACGAATTTTGTGCATTTCAATTCGCATGGTGGTCTCCTTGCAGAGTCTAGAGATGTGCACATTGTTGCCACTAAACGTTGCATCGCACACACTTGCCCCTTGCCTCTCGCGGCCGCACATTGAAATATGTCGACTGCAGCGTACAGAACAGTCAGCGTGTAAATGATATAAAAAATTGCAGAACAACGTTAGGATGTGGGAAATGTGCGTTGTAAGTGTAACGGTGGATGGTAGGATGGGGTGGGGGCCCTGTTAACCTGATGTCGCTGCCACGTTGTACTGACAGCTGCAACTGTAGCACCACCACCACCAACAATAACAACAACAACAACAATAACAGTAAAGTAGGGTGACAAGTGCAAATGTCAAACCTGCAGCATTCCATGCACTCAGTTACATTAACATGGCAGCTCAACAGCGCGGGTGTTTGTTCATACCCTGCACATAAATTAGTCAAGGGTTGCTTACGGTTTGTATGCAAATTATCCACAGAGCTTCAAAGATTTCCCCAGATATACGGCAGTTGTAGATTTTACAGGTTACATGCTAAATATAAACCTAAGTTTTGCAAATTAGAATATACCATTACTCGCTGCGTTTTCATCGAATCGAATTTGCATTTCTTTTTGATGGATGAATTTTGATTCACATTTTCTACAAATACACCTTTTTTGGGAATTGTACTTTTGACATTTTAAAGAATGTTGTAGAAAACGCAACAAAAGTATGCAAATAGAAAAAACTCAAATAAAAAAGACATTTTAAAAATGCATTGTTTGACATTGAAACTGAACAATCCGAAGAGAAAAAGAATATTTCATATTTTAAATTAGATTCTCAAACCTTACAAAAATAATTTTCCTTAATAGTTTTAAATACATTTAATTTTATTCTATAAGCCAGAGAAATTATTTATACGTTTTCAATTTACAGAATATATGAATACCATTTCGAGCAGTTATAAAATATTATATACAGATGCAGATCGAGATTTAGCATAAGACATTTAAGAATGTACAGTTACAAAGTTCGTCTCTTGTTGTTAGAACTTATGCCTGTTTGAACGAAGGGTATTTGACACCATGACAAAACAAGGTTTGTGTGTGTTTTTTGTGTGTTTTGTGTGTCTGTGTGTTGTGTGTGTGTGTGTTAGTTTTTGTTGATGACGCCTTGCAATTGAAGTGCACGCAAAGTTTTGTTGTGCATTTGCAACGTTTTTATTTTAGAGAGCATTTTATGTGGTTTTCCCGCAGCGAGTGCGTGCATCTCTCCTTTCCTGGGTGTGCTTCTGTGTGTGTGAGTTGGTAGACACCTGCTGCTGCCATGGTAATTTTAGACTGCTCTTGAGCCACATACATACGTGTCTGTATGCATGTATGTGTGTCAGTTGAGACACGCTAGACAAACAAGCGTTGTTTGTGAAACACATTGTTGATTCTCGCTGGCAGCTGCAATTGCCACGCTGCGTATGATGAATCTTGCCCTCTGTTATGCCTGTCTATCTTTCACTTAGCTCACTTAGCATTTGATTTGCGCTTTTCGAGATTCATTCATTCAGACTGACTTATTTGCCAGCACTTTTATTTCGAGCCCCATTCTATATTTGGTGTTTGGCTTGCTTACTCTTTTGTTGGTCTGTTAGCTTGTTTGCTTGTTTTGTGCTTTTGTGCGCTCAAAGAATGAGCTCGGCTAGCCTGAATGTTGGCTCAGGAGTTGAATCAAAAATGTGCAAGAGGACTGCAGCAAGTTTCGGACAGAAAATTCAAAAAAATATGTATTTGAAAAAAATAATTCAATTACATTTCCCATTTGGAGTTTTGCATGCGATTTTCAGTTAGCAGTTTGCACATTCACGTGCACATTCAATGGAACGTTAAATTTACCCTCATCGAAAGTGCCCCAATATACATTTTGTGTAATTAAAATTTTGGTTTAATTGAAATTTGTAAGGGGTGCTTTGTAAAAGTTCTAGCTGAGCCACTTCAAGTCAATTAAAAAGTTAAATTAAATTTATCAGCTATGTATACTCATTATTAGCATACCGTCATAATTATCGCCATCATCATCATCAGCATCATTCTGCGCATCCCCATCATAAGCCTATCATAATTATTCTTCTGGGAATTTTTAGGCTGGTATTTCAGAGTTGCGGAATTGGTGTGGAATGCAAAATTGAAATGAGTTTTCATATCTGACTTATCAATTTATACTAAATTTGGATGGACAGCATATTATTTGCCATATTCAATTGAAAGATTGAAAATTTAAAAATCCAAAAATGTTTAAAAATCCTATTGCTAAAGGTTTGTGTGGGTTAATTTAACAGTGGCATATCAATTTTAATTTATTGTAATTAGTTTTCGGTTTGAATTCCTTGTGTAATCTATTCGTTTAGGTTGGGGCATTACCGTGTTTGTTATAATGCCACACTGATGTATGCATATATAAAGTATTTATTAACTTTTTGTTGTTGCCTTCTGCATTGTTGATAAGCTGAAAAAAGTGTAAATGGGTCTGCAAACATTCACAAAGTTTTAACATCATTTTCTCAGTCCTTCCTGCAACGTTTTTTTTTGAGTATTCCCTTTTTTCATCTCCAGTAAAATAGTCCGTTGGATACTTCAGAATAAGGCTTTAAGCAAATTTGGCCATTAAAGAAGATTCAGCGTAATGCAATTCTTCTTTATTATTATTAATAATCCAGGCAAGGGCCTAGCGTTAGAACAGCCTGAATTTAACAAGGCTGAAAAGCTGCGCATAAGCATGTTTATTACTACCATAAATGTATCTCAACAATGGATTTGGATTATGGGGCAGACGAAAAATGTTCATAATAAATACTTCAAAAGAATCACATTTTTTTCTCACACAATAGAAAAGTGCTTGAATTAAGTATTTCCTTTAAGCATTTGCGAGCAATGTTTAAAACAATCATCGTATCCATCAAGTACACAGCTATTGTTCATTTCTTTGCTCAGTGGCTGCTTCAACGATAGATGTATCAATGGCAAAGTAAACATTTCATCATCAACGCCATCATTTCGCCACACAGCCAGCTATGCACTGGTATTAGTAACTTTATCCATTCATGTCCAGTCACATAAAAATACATCATGAGAGTTGGAAGGAGACGGGACGCGGCGGGGTAAGACGGGAAGCGAAGGGACTAGGAGAGCTTTGCAACTCATATCTTTAAACTTGCGTCAGCTGTGTGCTTATCGATGCTGCTGCAGGCTATGCAACCATTCCTTTTTTTCTGCTTTTCTACACTTTTCTCCCCAGCCCTTGCAAAGCTCAATAAAGTTTAACGCATTTCTCCCGTCATGCACTTTGCTTCATCATCAATTTTTATTGAAATTGACACAAGCCGGACGGCAAAGTGGCCGACAAAAAAAGGGAGGGGAGGAGGCCTGACGGGTTTGAGGTGGGGCATTCTGGGTGGTGGTGGGTGTGTGTGTGGCGTGAAATTAATAACTGTTATATTTTGCCAGGGACACTTTTAATGAGCAGCAACTCGAGCAGACAGGAAAGTGAGTGTTTGCCCCGCCCCGCACCGCCACGCACCGCCCCGCATTGTGTCTGCAGCACCATAGCTTAAAAACTTGCTAATTGGATTAGGTTCAGCGATATGAAGTAAATTCATTAAATATAATTTTTCCTACATATTTTTCACATCTCTTGCGCTGAGTGCAAATTTTTATTAAAAATTTACTGCGAACTTTTGGCCACCAGCTCTGCAGCTCCGTAGCTGTTTGCACCCAGCTGTTTCCCTGCTACTTACAAGCAACCAAAGAATTCTCAGAGACATAAAACAAAAGCAATGTTAAAAAAAAAAAAAAAAAAAACTGTTAATAAAGCAAAAGAGAAAAGGCAATCGCAGTAACAGCAACAAATGGCAAACAGCTGCGACTCTGCAATGATGTAAGAGTATGCGTGTGTGTGTGCCTGTGTGTGTGTGTGTGTGTATGTGTGAGTGTGTGTGTCTGTGTGTGTGTGTGTGTGTGTGTGTCTGTGTGTGAGCTTTTAAGCGCATTTGTGTGCACAAAAGATGACTGAGAAGATGTTCAACTGGTTTTGTGGGCCAATAAAAGACAACAACAGCCAACGAAGCGACGCGAAATGAAAACAAAAGTAAACAGCGCGCAACGAAAGAGCACAACAACAACAACAACAACAATAACAACAACAACAACAACAACAACAACGACAAGAAATAATAAGAAGAGCGCCAAAGACAAAGACAGGGCAAAAGCAATAACTGCAAATAGCATGCGAAAGCCAAAAACATCAATTCAAATACCTTAATAAATTGAGTCAGTAAGTCAACTCAAAATTGAGTTAAAGCATATTGAATTCATTTTTAGGGATGGGGGGGGGGAGGGGGGGCACTCTAATGAAATTGTGAGTGGGTGGATGCATTTATTGCGCATTGCTGGCCCATAAATATTGCATAACTGAATTAAATCAGATGAAGTTACAATTTCAAGCACTCAATAAAAAGTCCGTACAAATTTGGCATTAACCAGGCAAGAGTAAATCAGAGTGAGTGCGAATGGGCCAATCAATTTTACACTCAAAGAAAAGGCATTAAATATGAGATACTTGGAGCTATGCGGAAAACAATGTTAACAAATTAAATTGCATATTTTATAAGAGTAAACCAATCGAAGCTTGAACGCGAAAAGAAGTGTACTCAAATATAATTTGGAAAGAATAAAATTTAAATCTTTGTGTATGATTGAATTCAGGTTTTTGGATACAATTGACAAAAGCAGTTGGCCAACATTGGAGCTCGCACAGAAATAACTAAACTACAGCTGCCTATAAAGCAAAAGGTCAACACTCAGTTGCGAACAGTTGGCCAAATGTCACTAATGGCCTTGTCAACAATCAAATAAGCATCTGTTTGATTAACGAAAAGGTTATTTGTACTTTGTAAACTTTTATAGATAGAAACATATTAGATAAATAATTCATTATATTTTGCCATTTTAAAACGTGTTTCTAGAAGGTACTTAAATTTCTACCTATTTAGGAAAGTTCATGATTAATGCAGCCTCGGTTGACTTAAAGCTGAAAGCTGCCAATTTATGTATTGAATTTTATGGTTACCCTCAAGAATTAGGAGCACAAACCACGCATCTCATCTTATCTGTTTTACGACTGATTTTTAGTGCTCGTCGTAATGTCAGTCATTATTGTGGGTCTGTTTAATGACTGTCCCATGGCTCATTCATCTCGCAAAAGCAAATCTTCAGTGAATTTATGCGCTTTTCTAATTTGCTTCTTGGTCGCCTAATGGATGAGCCCAGAGGCATAACAATGGCCAAAACAGTAGGGGCCAATTAGTGGGTTACAGCAACAAAAGTAATTGAAAGTTCTAATGGATATGGAAGTTTATGAAAAGAATTAATGACTTTTAAGATAGCAAGCAATGAGTAATCTTAACTGAACTGAGTTCTGTAAAATCAAATTCTGGTTTAAGTTGTATTTGAATAAGAAAATACATTGCATACAGACTTAGGTACATTTTTAATCAGAGCTTTTTAAAGTTTGATTTCTTGCAGATTGTCTTTAGTATAAATAAATAAGAAAATTCATTAAAAGCATTTGAGTGAAGTCTTAAGAGGTTAAGCTTAAATCAATGTTCTTTTGCAGTCAAACAACATAAAATAACTAATATGTTGAAAGTACATTAAAAGCTTTGGATTGAAGCTTACCATTAAAGCTGCTTACCAGCTTCACAGTTTGCAAAAGCGATTACTAAAAGATCTGTCTGCGATTTCATGTTGAGTGCAGTTTATGAAGTACTTGTGTAGCCTCGTATGGTTTAACTGGTTTTTAAATAGTGCCAAAAATATACACCGCTAAATTGCTAAAGCAAATGAATGATTTCAATATCAAATTCAGATTTAGAAGTGGAATTTCAAGCGAATAAAACCTAAAATAAATTAATAATATAATTGTCAGTTTTAGAATTAGAATTATTTTCCTTCAAAGCTCATCAATTATACATATTATTTCCCCAATATAGCAAGTCTAATTAACAATTTACTTTAACGAAGTCACTTTAACTTTATTCTTCTTCTCTTAGCAGCAGTTGGAATGCGCCGTTGAATGCATAATGGAAACGCCTGTAACAATCATGTAAAATTGCGTTAACAGCAAATGGATGGAAATGGAGCGTAGCGAGGAGCGGCAAGGAGCAGTAGCACATCAAATTGGTATTAGAGGTTAACAAGCACCGAGGAGGCGGCGGGCAACAGTTCGTGAACAAGTGAAACTTGGGTGTGTGGGCGTGACCAAGTTGAGGGTGGAAGAATAAACGTTCGCTGCATTTGAGCTGCCAGCTGCCGGCTGCCGGCTGCCTGTGCAACATAAAAGTCAATTAATGTACAATTACAACAACAATTACAACAATCGCTGGTGAATCAGCGAACGTGGCGACACGAAGCAGCAGCTAAAATCCACAATCTTTCCCCGCTCTGTCTTCCTCTCTCCTTCACCCTCTGTATCACCCAAGAGCGGAAGCGGCTGGCAACAAAAAATTTTTTGCAAATTACACGCAACGTGAGCTGAGGAGGCGTTCTGGGCTCTGAGCCTGAAAGTGGGTGGGGTTGAGCAACTTCTTGTGGATGGTAGAGAAATTGGCAGCAGCATCAGCAGCAACGGCAGCAGCAGTAGCAGCAGCAATCCAACGTCCGGTGGCGGCCTCAAAATGACTTTCGTTAACAAGCTGAGCAAGAGCTTCCGCTGGCTGCGCTGCTCGACATTGTGCGCCATTTTGTTTTATATGTTTTTCATTGGCCTCATATTGCACAGCACCAGCCACAAGCTGCAGCAACACCAGCAGCAACAACAACAGCAGCAACAGCAGCAGCAACAACAGCAGCGCAGCTCCATTGAACTTACTCAGACACTAACTCTGGCCAAGTCGTTGCCCAATGAGGGCCGTAATAGTCGCGACCAGCAGCAGCAGCAACAACATCAGCCTGAGGAATTGGAGCAACAACACAAACAACGGCAACAGCAGCAGCAAAAACAACACCAAGAGCCAAAGCAAAAGCTAACGACGAACAATTTGGTTGTGGGCATTGCCCAGGCGAAGGAGCAGCAGCGGCAACAAAAACTGCAGCCGATAGCTGCTAATGCAGTGGGTGTCGAGAGAGAAAAAGGAGGAGGCGTCGGTAGCAGTAAATCGTCGCAACCACAGCCCGAAACAGTTATATTAACGGCCAGCAATGTGAACGAGAAGCAAATACTTGCCAAAGCTTTCAAACGGTAAGTTACGTCCCAGAGTGGAGTGCATGGGCATGGCCTCCATGGTCTCCATGGTCTCCATGGTCTCCGCGGGCGCCCTTTTCTCCCCTGCCAGTTCCGCTGCACAGTTTGGCTGATAATTTGGTGCTAGTTTGGCGGCTTTTTCATTGTAGCCCCTCGGCAATTGTTCACACAATGAAAAAGATAGCATGCCAGGGGAAGAGAAAGGGAGATAGATACAGATAGTGAGAGTGATTGCGAGATAGGGAGACAGAGAGAGAGAGAGAGTAGGAAGTAGTATAAGTGAAGGAAAAGAGGGAGAGGGAGCGACTATGCCATTAAATTGGGCCATCACAGTGCGTGCCATAATTGTGTGTACGACAAATTGTGAAATTTATGACAACAAGCTTGACATGAGCTTGCTGATTTAACGGCGAAAGCAACAGCAACAGCAACAGCAATAGCAGTTGACGGATGTTGCTGTGGTCTAAAGGTGCTTTTTGGGACCATAAAACGCGATTTGTTATTTTGAGTGATTGTGATTGGACGCTGGATAATCGGATTAAAGGACCAACGAGTGGCAATCATAATTATTGATTGGTGCACGTGATGACAGTCGCAAATTGAGGCCAATAGAATTTTTGTTATAAGCTTAGCCTTTAAGGGGAAAATGCTGTGAGGCATTTCTGACGCAAGTATTTAAATAAATCCACTCAAATGGAAAAAATCTCCTCCTTCTCGCATAAATCTTAAAATATTTCGTTCCCTTAGTTATCTATATATCACTTTAGTAGGCAGCTAATTTATTTGCTAGATAAACCACAGGAATTGTGAACGAGGCAGTTATGAACAAGCTTTTTGCCCAACATGGCGAATGATTAACGACGTTTAAGGTCAGATGTTGTAGCGCTGGTGATTAAGCAACATTAGAACTTATATATTTTGTTTTATTAACCAACTTGTATGCGTTTTAATACCACATTTGTGATCTGAAGTCTCCTTAAATATGGAAAATGTAGGAATAAATTATTGTGATTTCGTCAAATTAAATAGAATCTAATTTAAGTTAATTATGTAAGAAAGCCAAAATAGGAGCCGGAGGACATAATTTAATTGAATTAATAAAATTCAAAAAAAAAACTTCAGGCATTTCAATACTAGCCATGTTTATATTGGTGTTACTTAATCTGTATTTAACTTTTATATAACCGCTTTTAAAATTGAATTATCATCTGCATCACCATTATAAAATATTCAAGCAAATCAAAAACTTATTCAATATTTTAGGAATAAGCGCAAAAAAAATATTGTAATATGATTATATCGACGGCGCGTGGGTTAACTCGGCGTATGAGCAACCACCCTTGAGCCGCGTAGGCCGTGTGTGCCACATATCGTTGGAAAACCGCCACAACAAACAAAAAAAAAAACATATATTTTTTTTATGCTTAATCCCTTGATTGTCGCGATGCGGTGTTACCTGCGTATATATATAAAAGTTGCCAACAACCACCGGACAAGGCAAATTGATTTTTATGTAGAGGTTATCAAGGGATTGGTTTTGGTGCCAGAGACTAGTTCATATTAAATGTATTTGCACATATTTTATTTATAGTCTATGTTGACAAATATACAATTTTGCGAAAATTATTAAAATCCTCAAATGATTTAATTGATAACAATTAAGCTTAGTTAAATTTTAACATTTTTTTGCTATGTATTTATTCGTATCTAGTTAATAATCAAATTGTTTCATATTTAATCCTTAGTCAGGTTTAAGCAAACACAAGCAATTAGCAGCTTGGAACGTTGCATGCCACATTGAGCTGTCATTAATTCTGATTAAGTGCATACCATCCTTGCCTATCCAGCGAGAATAGCCACCGACTGCATTTCATTTAATGCCATTTCGATGGTCTTATTGAGAGCAGCTGCAATCAGATTCATCATAGCTAAGCAGAGCAATGCGGAAATTCAATTTTAATATTTATTGAATTGAAATAAGTTCAGATCAAAATATTGCCGTTATCTGTGTCTCCTCTTTCTTCCAGTTCGCCAAACTTTTTGGCCAAAAGGGAGAAAAATAAATTTGGTATTGCAGTGCATATTAGATTTTGCAGATGTTGGAAAAGTTTTTTTTTTTTTTGTATTTGGCTTTTGCTATTTTGCAGGATTTCGATTGCTGTCTCCAAAACTAAGCACTTTAAGTTGCTTTAATACTCAAAGTGTCTAGCAATTATTCGGTCGATTGCACAGAAGCTATGAAATTGCAATTTATATTGCATGATTTTAACTTTGCAACTCAAATAAAGACACATATATACCTCTAGTGAATTTGGTTAAGCTCGGCATGACCCCACACTTTGGCTATAATTACCCAGTTTCCAAGAGAAGAAACCATATATAGTGCGTAAAGTAATTACCAGCACTTTCTATAACGATTTCTGCTGCACACTTGGGAGCAATTATGTGTATTCAGGCGTATAAATAAATAAAAAAGTAGCTGCTTCCATCTCCACTTTTATAATGGTCCTCAACTTAAGCTTTAATACGCTGAACGTGAACAAATTTAAATCGGCATTTTGACATCAATAAAGGTTCTTTCAATTGCATCGAGTAGAGAAACCTGTCAATGGATTTCTATGTATTTTATACCTTTTTCTATTGATGATTCTAAGGAATAATCTCTCAATAGATTTGATTGAGCAGGCTTTCAATTTTATTTACTTGATTTTATAATGATTTTTATAATATATTGTGGGAAGACATTTATTCATCCGAATAACAAAATTTCACACACAAGTAAATATGTTTTTCTATTGAACAGCACATGCCCTATTTTACTTTAAAGCTACAGCCAATTTTCTTAAATTAATATAGGCACTGTAAAGCTAATATAAATGTGTGTATAGAATGTGGCTTTACATTTTATGTACTAGAAATAATCTCAGCATTCTGAAGCCAGCCCCTGAAAAGCCATTTTCTTCAGAGCAATTTTGTAAATTTCATTCACTTAAGCACTTGGTAGAGCTTGTGTACCATTAAATCCCTTCGGGCGTCTTAAAAGTACGATTCCCTACCACGCTTAGACTGATTTCCAAGAAAAGCCCTAAGCTGTTTGTATGCCTGCTGAATAAAATGAACTCATTGGCCACAACATTCACTGAGTGCTGTTGGCTGGGAATTGTTGTCAGGAATGTGATTGCCCCAAAACAGGTGTCAGTTATTAAAGTTGTCAATAGGCCCACGCTAAACTATAACAAACCGCCGAAATAATGGCTAAATGAGTGGCAAGGGGAATGTCAATGCGTATCTAAGGGATCATTTCATTTGTAGTTGTGTCTGCGTTTGCCTTTACTGCGCTAGGGGAGGCGCATGGGGCTGGGATTGTGGTGGCCGCACCGCACAGTGGTTTCATTAGCATATAGTTGGGGCATTAGAACTTGAATAAATAAACTGGTAACTAAAGCGATTTCAAGTTAGTTTCCTTCCGCAAAACTTTTGTTGGTTGTTCCTCGCCCCAGCAGCAGTCCCGCATCCGTTTCAAAATCTATGTGCGTTGTGGTCCCTGCCAGTTGAAGTTTGAGTTTCGTTGACCGAAAGGGCGCAAAGCGCGCAAATCCTCGGAAAATAAAAAACCAACAAACAAACCGAAATGCATAGAAAAAAATCGTTGGAGAAAATCTCTTTTGCTTTTGCGCTCTTGCGCATCTTCTATGCACACTTTGGACGAAAAGTTTTTCATTTAGACTTAATTTTTTCGTTTTTTTTGTTAATTTTTTCCCATGTACCCATCAAATCGTTACTGAAAGGGTCTCATAAAATTGTGCAAGAAACAGTTGCGAACCTATCATGAAGAGACCAGTGCGTCAATATTAGAGATTAAAGATAACCAAATTTATGAATCATTTTTGGAACCCAATTACTGATTTAATTTACTTAAAATTTGTTAATGTATTTGACAGAATGATGAGGTTTATTTATGGTGCACGTATTTTATAATATTGCTGCAAAAATTTCTACTATAAACAAAAGTTAATCAAGATTGTTACAGGACATCTGCGAGTCACACCTTCAGTGCAATTTTTTTTTTGCTTTTCTTTCTGTTGGTAAGCAGGGATAAGCTGAGAGAAGAGGATGAGGACGAGAAAGGGAGATTAGTTTCTATGCGAAAATGCGTTTTGCATAAACCTGCGGTTTTCTCTTTGCCAATTGCAACTGGTAGATATATTTTTTTATGGGACAGCAATGATTTTGTGAAATGAGATCTTTGGTTTGAGAACGCTTTAAATAGGATTGTGTGCTTGTAAAAAAAACACTTTAAATACTTTTAAAATGCTAGAAACTGAAGACCAACAAGACGGTTTATAGACGCATTGCGGTGAATTGCTTAAGTTGCGCCGTAAATAAAGTTAGTTAGTAGGCTTAGATAAAAATTCTAATAAACGTGCCAAAAGGAAATGTTGTGGTATAAATAAGAAATCTGAAAGATAAACTGGGAAACATATCTTCGACTGTGTTCGTTTTATGAATGCAACAACGATTTATAGCTCTCCCAGCGATCTCTCAAATAAATCAGACTTACACCCAACATTTTGCAAGTCTTAAAAGTCAACTCGCGTCTGCAGATATATACATATATACATATGTTTACCACACGTAGTTGCCATAGTTCTGTGCGAAGTTGTTTAGTCGAGATTCTAGTTTTCCATGCTGCTCAACTACTGCTGCGTGCTGCATGCAACTTTTGTGCTTGTTTGTGGCATTCTTTGGTGTCCCAGTGGCAACGGAATTGCGGCGCTTTTGCGCAGTCCTAAATCAATGTGCCGACCAGGGAAAGGATGATTTCACGAGTGTCCTAATTGTTATGCTCGGGCAGCACATTAACCAGCCGCGTTTCATGATAACGACAATTCGGTGTGGGTAACCGAATTGTCAGCGCCAGACAGCCCAAAGAAGGGGTGCTCAATTAAAATTTATAACAATTGTCAACATGGGGCTGTTGTCGTCGCAGTTGCACTTTCATACAATTTAATTGCCCCTCAAAATGACACTCGCCAATATGCAGGATACCAAGCACGTGGGCACAACCACACTATTGTAATAAAATATAAATGCAAAAGCCACAAATGATGGCTATTAATGCCATACACGCAATTATCACAACATTTTTCGGTCAGTTTAATTGGAGTTTAATGTCTAGATGACCAGCAGTTCCCCATTAAACAGTTCCATCATTTACTGTACACTTTAAGCTTAAAATGCATTATTCTTCCGCAATTTATTTCGAAGCTTTTAATATACCTTTTTAGTGTGCACAACTTTGTCTAAAGGGAAATAAATTCGAATCTGTTGTTTTGTTCTTTACTCTATGCTTCAAGAACAAATTTACAGTTTGTCAAAAAACTAATCTTTATTTAATTACTTTTTAAATTTCACAACATTTTATACATAAGGCTGCCTCTTGTTTTTAACAGCGCCAACAATTTTTTTTATTTATTGGCTAGGCAAATTTTGTAATAAGGAAAAAATATTCGATGTAGGAAAAAAGCGATCTAAAATAAATTAATGGTGTATGTATTTTTTCCAAGCCAACCGGCTTTGAACTCACTTTCAAATATATGCGCATTCATTGGCGACTGGATTAAACTTTTCAGGAAAATGAACATTCTGAAGCGTGGAAAATGGGTGCTCACGCTTGTATAGGCACAAATTATGTATACGCCCAAACGGTTTCTAACTTGTTTTCAAAGCACTCCATTAAAATAAATGGACATCGATAGGCACTTAAAAGTGTTTAATAATTCTGACCCAGCTGTGAAAAGTTGTTTGAAAATTGACATTTTCTTATTTGAAATAAAAATTGATGATCATCCAACAAATATGTGAGTGGCAATAAAAATGTTAAGTGTTGCTGGTATTTTTCTATTTGCAGAGCGGATCGAAATCATGACGGCCGACTGTCCATACAGGAGCTGGGCCAGTACATAAACAAACGGATTGTCGAGCATATCGATATTGCGATTATGAACAATGCGAGGGAGTTTCGCCGTGTGGACATCGCACCAGCTGACGGACTAATCACCTGGGATGAGTATCATCGTTTCTTTTTGCGTGAACATGGCATGACAGAGGCGGATATTGATGAGCACGATGAGATTAGGCACACGACGCTGAATCGTAAGGCGCGCGAGGATATGATGCGTGATAAGGCCCGTTGGTCGGAGGCGGCACGTACAGATTTATTTACACTGACGATTGACGAATACTTGAGCTTCAGGCACCCGGAATCGAGTGTATCCAATTTGCTGGAGCTGGTTGATGATTTGTTGCGTCAGTTCGATCAGGATGGCGATGATCAGCTGACGCTGGAGGAGTTCTCCGATCTAAATGTCGATGATGACGAGGATTTGCTGCGCAAGTCGCTAATCTCAAAGACACTGGTGGAGCGTCGTGAGGAGTTTAAGCGTATCATCGATAAGAACCATGATGGCAAGGCCGATCGTGGTGAACTCCTTAACTACGTGAATCCGAAGACGCCGCGCTATGCACTCCAGGAGGCGGCTACGCTGTTCAGCTTGTGTGATGAGAACAAAGACGAACTGCTTACACTCAAGGAGGTCAGCAGCATCAGTAATTGAGAAAGTAATCGATCTTAATTTTGTTAAACTTTTGCCTTTCCTTACAGATGACTGACAATGCCGAAATATTTCTGCAATCAAAGATGATCGATACAGCTAATAGTTTTCATACTGAATTCTAATTCAACTTATTTGCGCTTTCACTTTCACTTCTTGCCGTCCCCCAGTTCACTCTCACACGATCCCAGCTCACGATGTCCGTCAAAAGGAAACAACAACATAATAAAAAAAAACTATATAATCTTTGTGCATTTATAGTGATATTAATTTGTAAGTTGTTGCACGTAATGTTTAATAATCGAATAAATATGATATAACACACACAGTAGAACACATACTTAACATACATAATAATAATAGGAATAATTTTGTTAGAACTTTGTAATACGTAATCATTAAGAGCAAGAGGCAATTCATTTGATGTGTGATTTGAAATACCAATTTTACTTAAGAATGCAAAGCAAATTGAAAACGAATACTCTAAAAAATATATACACAAAAATATACGTAATTTTATGCAACCACATAATAATATAAAGGATTTTATTTTAAGTTGGTAAAAAAAGTTATAGAAACAAGAATTAAGGATAGACTTCATATTTGAATTTCATTTTTATTTAATGTACCTAGTTTTCGACTAGTTCACAAAGTAAAGTATTTTATTTTAGCTTAACATTTGAATCCCTTTTTGTTCGATATGCTGTACGAATTGGAAGTTAATTTTGCAAAATCTTTAAGCCTCATAATCTGCAATGTATTCGATGCGCTTACAAATTTTTTTCAACGAATCAAAGACTTTAATTACGCCCTAACATTTAAATCCTTTTCCCCCCGTACGCTGTACATTTTAGAAATTAATTTCGTAGCGTCTTTAAGCCTCTTAACTTGTTTCCTCTTTCCAGTAAACAAACAAATCGGCATCATTAAACATAATCCCTTGTTTATGTTGTTGTTATTGTAGTTGTTGCTGCTGTCTATGTTGGTGTGCAGCAAGATAAATACGAGGACACAAGTGATAAATAAGTGGCACTTGAGACCAACGAAATGCCAAAGCAAACCTGTCTATACCTCAATATGTTTGGCAACGTAAGACTTAAGCCTAGCCAAAGCCAAAGCTTGTTGAATATCCTTGAGAATTTAACAGTCAATTGACTTACTGATGAGTGTTAATACCTCTTTAATATGCATTGCTGCTTATCTTTGCAATTTGCCATCAGATTTGAGAAGTTATTTCAAAAAGATGCCAGATAAGTTGATGGCTAACGAGAAAGCATCCAACGCAGGACACGTGTCTAGTGCACATTAAAACTGTAAACAGGAGAGCACATTTTAATGCCAAAATAGTCAAAATTGCTATTAGCAAGCGTTCTTCGAAACGGCTGCTGTCAATTAAAGACAGACGAGTGGTAACTGACTCTAATTATTTGGCAAGCTCACGTAATGAGCAAGTAAAACGCAAGGAATAACATGGCCAGGATACGCCAGGCAGGCGGCGCATATGTGTGAGTGCTTGTTTGCGTGTGTGTGCGAACATGTTTATTTGTGTGTTGTGCGGAAACGGAAACGTCAAAAGAAACCTTTTGCCATAAAGAAAACAAGCAAACATCAATTGAGTTAAGCAGCGGCGCAGGCACGCAAGCCAACGAGTAGTTTGGCTCTCAAGAGATCGTCTACACAGTACCACAATTTACGCTGAAGGTCGATGGAATTTATTGTGGTATTCCTTTTGTACAATTGTTGTAATTAAATTCAATTAAATAACAGCAATACTTGCTTCCTTCCAGATTGATCTGACTTTTGGAATATAAAAATCTCTCGCCATCTCTCAATTTAAATTGCACTTTCTCTCGCTCTTAATTATAAATAGACTACTGGGTTTGGGTTTCCAACTCCATTCGACAACTTTTCTAGCAAACAAAAAAGTTATTTAAGAGTTTGCACAGTTTTAAACATTTTAATTTCCGTGCACGCCATGCAGTCATGCAGACTCCACGTAATTATCTTGTTGGGCTTAAAATCTGGAAATAGGAGTTAAAAACTATATGTAATCTTTTAAAGTGCACACTTGGTCTTTTCGTTTATGTTTTTATTGCTTTATTGATTGAAATGTCAGGGCATACAAATATGCTTCTATATCTTCTACTTTTTCCATAATGAGCTGGCAATGGGAGCTGCCGCATAGGTTGTAATGGGAGCTGTGTAGACTCTTGCGGGCGCAGCGGCATAAGTGGTCACCGGTGTTCTGTAGAGAGGAGCGGCATAGCGGATAGGTGCGATGGCCGAGTAGGTGGCAACTGGAGCAACAGCTGAGTAGGTGGCAAGTGGAGCCACTGCGGCATAGCTGGTAACAGGTGCTGCCAATAGGCCAGCCTGGGCGGCTGCAATGCACAGAGACAAACAGATGAGCAATTTCATATTGAGCTGAGTTGATTTGGTTGGGTTGCGTTGGGTTGTGTTTGGATTGGTTTGTTGACTTGTTTGCAACTGATGCTGTTTGGCAAACAACGTGTCGGTTTTATACCCAGTTGAGGGCTTAGCTGCACGGTAATGAACCCGTTTGCGGCTTAAGTTACCCAAATATACAGTCAACTTAGAACTCATTTGCTTGGTTATGCTCAATCGATACGGATATCGTCGTACTATAGTATGCTTTTAGTGGCATTGTGTAGACAGCATATCTTGACGCACAGCCATTAAATCATTTTATGGTATTAAATAGCCATTATCGACCGATATTTGACAGCATTATAACGAATTGCAATTAGCATTGTTATCAAGCAGGTACGGAAATTATTTTGTTCACCTTGAAGGCCTGAGAAATAATTGAAATTCTGAAAAAAATATATGCACTAAAAATAAGATCTTTGTCTTCAGTATTACTTATTTTTTTTTATATTATTTTCTTTACAATATGAGTATCGTCTATATTTGTACGTTGTATTATTGCATATATATTATACACTTGCAAAAATTTACACTCTTTCGCGAGTAATGTCATTATTTGTCATTTATTAAATTGTTGCTATTTATTAAATGCACTTTTTGTGTTTAGCCTCGTTTGCCATAAATTATGCGGGTGCTTTTAATGAATTAGCAGAGTTGAACAATTTTCCTTAATTAAAAATCAAATTAAAGAGGTTGTAGAAAACATTCATTTGGTTGCAGAATAACAAAAAATGGGCCGTAAATATTCGGAAGGTTTTTAAAAGCTTGGCATCAGTTCAAAAGATTGTCCTGGATTTGGGAAGCAGTAAATAATTAAGTGTTAAAGCCGCAAATAAGAAATTCGAGCAAATAAAAATATTATGTTTGCTAAGTTCATCTGTGCTAAAGATACAAACCATAAATTTGTAATCTTCCTTTTTAGATACATATAATCTACAAAATAGCATATAAAATATGGAGGACAACTAAAAGTCGTTGCAGACCCGCACGGTATCCATTGTCATGCACCTAGCAATATATTTGACTGCCATTATTTAACATTACTTGAACAATTTCTGGTGTATGCTTGCATGTGGGGTATTCATAAATTGAGTTAGTAACATAAAACAAATGGCAGCAGGCTAACTTAACGAGCCGCAAAAAATGTGCTACTTTCTGCACAAGGGCTGCACTGTGTGTAGGTGTAAGGGTGTACCGCTTGTGTGTGTGTGTGTGTGTGTGATATGAAATGAAGTCCCTATCTGGTAGTATTACATTTTTGCCATACAAGTGTTTTGCATTATTAGGACAGCAGCCGGAGCAGGACTTTGAAGGGAAGTACTTGCACAGCCAGCTTGGTGGTAGAATATGTTGTACACGTAAGTTACATTAGTCAAACTGGTTTTGGCAGTAGAAATTTGTCGAGCATGCCAAATGCTTCGCAAAGCATCAGACACTCAGTCCAACGCGGCAAGCCAAGAAATTACGAAAGAGCTGTGCCAAAAAAAAAGCAAAAAAAAAAAGTAAGTCTGTAATTCAAAAAGCCTGCGAACCTGCATAAATATGCTAGACACATACACAACTGCTACTATCTGTGACTCTATTTATTTGTGTGTGTGTATGTGATTGCCATAAATGCTTCAGCCTCAACTCATACATATTAAAATCTCAGAAAATAAACTTCAACAGTTCACAAAACAAAAGCAAAACACAAATAAATATACTTTCTCAAATACAAAACACATACAAACATACACTCAATGGCTCGGCTAAAGGGAAGTATCTGAGGGTGGCATGGCTCATGCATTTTAAAATCCAGCCATTAGAATACTGTGCTTTATTTGGTATGCAGAATATTATTTGAGCACGTTTTTGGCGCCTGACATTGCATTTAACATTTTGCATGCATAACTGAAAAACCACCAGAAGACACCAGACGCCAAAGAACTGAAAAGTAAACTTAAAGCTGTCTTGCTCACTCTGTTGTTGTTGTCTCAGACATCAGAGTAATTAAATGTTTTACGGTTAAATACCAAAATAAAAATAATTTTAAATTTTAAGGAATTTCCCTTAAATTGGCAAACAACACATCATTTAACAGGCTGCCACAACATTCAGCCGCAGGAAGGAAGCCAAATAAGGCGAGATTAGGTACAATGGCTTAAATGAAAATGTTTTTGGTGTAAGTCTTTTGGACAAATAAGTGTGTTAAATGACAGCAGATAAGTCAAATATTTGCTTAGCTTATTGTTGTTGTTGTTGTAAATAACTGAAATCACAAGAAAATTATTTATTCCATACTTGAATCGAAGACAATATTGAGATAGATAAGTTACAAATTTCCCAATTAAAGTTAAAAATGCTAAATTAATGTTATCGACTGCATCAAATACACATGCAAGTATTTAATGGCACTACATCAATTAATATAAAATTCTGGAAATGCTGAGATTGTGCTTTTCCTAAATAAATCATTACAAATCGGAAAGGAAAGGAATAAATAACTTATATTCTCCCATGTGTATTTTCCCTTAATGTAACATATTTATTCATGGTAAACTAAATCTGCAAATTGTATTTGGACCACACGAAAAATTTAAATTAGTTTTTCTGAGTATACATAAAACCCTAGATTAAACCTAGATTTATACCATTTAGATTCGATTATACTTTCCTTTTTTTTTAAATAAATTTGCCTAATTGGATTTCCATCGATATCTATAAATTTCTCGCAGTTTGTCATTTTCAGCAATATTTTGCTATCGAATGAAAAAGCAACAAATCCCAATTGAAAATTGGCACGCAGCAAACATGTTGTAAATGCCCGATAGCAATGAATAATTGTGCAAAATTTTCGCAAAATGGCTTTTGTTAGAAATACCAAAATTGATGATGCTTACTATTATTTATTATATATTATATATGTATTATTTATTATATATGTATGTTTTATTTTTGATTTAGTTTTATCACGTTGGCTGCCATTGTGCTGCGACCTGCACTAAAAGGACAATAAAAGGTAATTCGGCAGTAACAACTTGAAGGCAAACACTTCACTAACTTTGTGAGTGTCTCTGGTGTGTGTTAGTCCAGGTCTTCGTCCTCGATTTCAGTTACGGGGCACACACCTCAAACTTTGCGCACACCAAGCAGGTGTGACTGTATGTGCAAACTCATTCGCATATATGGAAAGTAAAAAGCAATTTTCGTAACATTTGCATGCCTTAAACCAACACACATACACACACGGACACACACACAGACAGACCAGTCCCGGAAGCATCAGGAGAGAAGCAGGCAAGGACATGCGGCCTACCTTTCCACGGGGTAACAAAAACTACGATATTGTGTGTGGGTGGCTGAGTCAGTTTGTGTGGGTAAGTTGAATGGAGTACGTGTTGTGTTGAAAATGCAATTTGCCTTCTGTACGAAAAGTACGTAAAATTTATGCAAATTTCCACTGTGCTTCCCCTGACCCATGAATTTTTGGGCGATGGCGACTCAGCCAGCTACAAGCGGAAACAGGAAATGCGCCATTGTGTGCGTGCCTGTGCATGCATACGTGTGTGAGTGTGTGTGTGTGTGTGTGTATGGGTGTGCATATTGAGACCGCGCTAAAATGAAAATATAGTGAAATATGCGATAGAAGGCCAGCAAAGAAAAAAGAGCACGAACAAATATGTAAGAACAAGTATGCTACACATAGGAGACCTGTTCTTTACCCTATAAAAATGGCTTGTGGCTAAGCTCACACGTAATAAGTATCCGGCGAAAAATATATTGGTATTAAAGTTGATATTAAATTCATTGCTATGTGTTGTTCCAGGGGAAATAGATTGTATGCTAACTTGATGAGCTTAACGAAGATAATTATTTTAATACTTTGAAATTTAAAAAAATGCATTGAAAAAAGTGAAATTGAAATGTGTTAAAGTGCGAACGAGTTAAAGTTTATTTTAATTATCCTGTCTTTATTACAAGACTGTATCCTTTGTTGAATAACCCAAAAAATAGTAATTTGATGGAAAAGATACACGCACAGTTGTGCGTCACTGGTGTGGTCGAAAAATACACACATCAAGTCCACATATCACGCTTATCAGCAAAATAAACTTTATGGCATCGCAAATGTAACTCACACACATTAAAAAACCAAAAAAAAAAAAAACATCAGAGGTGTTTAAAACACGAAAATAAAGCCATCTATGAATGACGTTCAACTCAGATTACTTTGGTATGTGTGTATATGCCAAACGGCGAATGTATACGCTACAGGGTATATTAACACACAGTAAGCCTGGGAGGGGATGCGTAAACTAGCGCGCTAACAAAAGCAACATAAGCGACTACAACAATTCGTGTACCGACAAAAGCAACAACGAGGCGTAAATTCGCCATCGATAGTTTTTGACATTGTGTATACGCCACATGTAGCCTGTGTGAGTACGTGTCTGTGTGCGTGTGTGTGTATTAGCGGTGCCACTTATCACTTGCGAGGACTCGTTTGAGCGAAATAAAGCAAAAGAAGAAAAACAACAAAGTATTGTATACCAACAGCAAGCCCAATGGTCAGAGAATGTGTGCGTAAAATAAAGGGCCCCCGGTTATTCCAGTACCCACACATAAAGCACATTGATACCTATAGGTGTATGTGTGGGTGTGTGTGTGTGTGTGCCTGAAATTGTTTATACTGCATTGCACGTGCCTTTGACATGCCGACATAGCCGCTGTATGCGTCTGTGTGTGTGTGTGTGTGTGTGTGTGTGTGTGTGTGTGTTCTGGCTTATGGGCAAAGAATCTGAAGCGTATTAAACAAACAGCGCCGCCGGCAACAACAGCGCTCCTCGCAACACACGTGGGTTTGCCTCATAATATATAAAGTATTTAGTTGTCGGTTGTTCAAAGTGAATTTCAAAACGCTTACATCAATTTTTGACTGGCCTTTAATTACTTTGTCAATGATGACCTTTTCGATTTAATATATGTTAAGTTCTTACTCCCATTGTTACAAATTACAATATACAATGTATCAACTAATTTTCTGGCTTACAACAAATTTTGTAAGCGTCTAAATCAGAAATCAGAATCAAAAGGTTCACTAAATGTATTTGTTAACTTTAAAAGTAACTCTTATCTTATAGGAGATTAAGTACTCCTACAAGCAAACTTTTTCTTTTATATTATATAAATTTAATTAAATTACTTTTAGCAATTTAACTCACTTCTACCTATCTCTGAAATTTACCAACTATCGATTTTATTTTCTTTAGTGCTTCGTTTTAGTCAAGTTGTAGGGCAGACAATTATACCTGTCATTTGGACAGGCGAAAAGAAGTGCAGCATAAACTACGAATACAAAGAAATTGTGAATTACAGGAAGATAGCAAAAAGTTAAATTTTGTTAGCAAAAGAAAATTAGTACAGTTTGTGTTCGGGTCAAAACAATTATTCGAACTTTGCATGATGCCGGAGTCGGAGCCGCAGCGCGCTGAACGTGAGAGGAAATGAAGTTCGAAGCTGATGGAAATGAAAGCGAAAATGAAACTTGCTCTCATTCAGACTGGCAAAAAAAGTTTTTCGCTCACATAATTTACTTTTATGAACGCCCTGGGAACAAGAGATGTCTCTTAGCCCAAATCAGAATTCTTTTTTTTTTTTTTTTTTTTGTGAGCATGCATTTTAATCAGGAAAATACCTGCGCTATCTGTCAGCGCTCATAGCACAAAGTTTTATAATATTATTCATGCTCGACATCAAATTCATTAAGAGTGATTAATATTTATTTATTTCTGTTGTTTTCCCCCACATTCCGGCACTGGTATTCATAAAAACGGACATCCTGACTTATCTGCCGTAGAACTTCATCATTACGAAAAATGATTAATATCCCTGTTTACTGCTTAGTTTGGGTTGAGATGTGATGAGTAGCCGGAAGTTGACATTTTCCGCATTTGGTATGCAGGTATGCTCATAAAATGTTGTCGGGAAATGCGTTTGGAATAGTATGTGTTGCTTTTAATAACTGCCGCCGGGCATAAGTCAAGGATTTATGTGACAAATACATATATTTATCAAAGGACTTGTTCGCTGCTTGACCACATCAACATCAATATTAAACTTAACACACGTTCGCAATTAGTGTATAAAATATTAAACGAAAGTCAAATGGTGGAACGTATTTCAGAAATTACTTGATGGGCCAATGAGAAACAATTATTAACTGAAAATTAGTTAAATTTGAGAGCTTTCTTCTGATAGTACCAATTTCACTTTGTGTACGAAGCTTGTGCATATCTTCTACGATATCAAAGATAATTCAAATACCTTTTATGAATAGCAATTCCCTAGACTTAAATGAACGTTTTTAGCAAAATGCTCGATACTCAGGCTTGGTAGGTAGGTAATAACAATAAAAATATAATATATATATAAATATATTCTAAAAATATAAATTAAACCGCGTACTGTGACCTCTTTTTGTTTTCCTTTTACGTTGCACACTTCACAATAAAATATCAGACCCTCTGCCTTCCTTTAAAAAAGATATCAAAAGGTCAAAACCTTTGAATTGGTCGGCTTTCCTCATTCATTTCATTCATCTCATATCAAATACTAACCTTCTCGACGTGTATTAACGTCTCCAGGAAGTTGAACTATTTATGAAAACCGACTTTCCAAGCCAATTTTTAATATGACATATTAGGTTTGAAATAATAACTTGTCGATTGAAATTCTTAATGTACTCAGAATGTGTTGCAATTGTTCATATAATTTACAAAACCTATAATTGTTTGTCGTTGTCAACAATTCTCTTGTGTCGGCCCACATTTCCAGTTGAGTAGCCATTTATGTGCTAAAACATGAATAGAAATACAAAGAAATATTCAAGAATTTGGCTTTGCACATGGCATCAAAGCTATTACCAAAAACTGAGCAAAATAATAGTCGAGGAGTGCCCATAATATGTCTAAATAACTGAAATAGGCACGCGTCTTCTCACACACACATAAAAACAAACATGGTCGTGCACAAATTTGGTTCAGGAGCAGGCTTTTATCAAAACAAATACCACTTGGCCCATTTCGTATTAGTCACGTACCATTCCCCCACGCAGCGAGCATGGATCATGCTTGAAGTATTAGTATTAGTTGTAGTAGCATAACAATATTAAGCAAGAAAAAATAATGTGCGTAGGAGTGCAAACTGCTAAGCAATTGAGTATGTTTAGTAACATCTGCACAAAAGTGCAGACAACAGTCAATTATTTTTGCGTGTATTCAGAGTTTACAAAAATTAGAGGATAGAAAACATAAATAGATAATTATAATTTACAACATTTTTAATAGTGTCTCTCGCAAAATCTAAGGCGGACACATTTTATATTTTATAAATAAGTAAATTAAATCTTGGCAGTAAATTGTAAGTTTTTAAGTTAATATTATTTTTATTAAATATTTTCTGTTTCCCAAGTATATCTCAACCAATTAACAATGGAAAACACTCGGAATATACTCGCACGATGACTTACTGCCTTCACTGGTTCGCAGCAACCGTATTAAATCACAGTCTAATTGGCAGAAGCTCAATAATATTCCACGTTCGCAGTTACCAGAGTGCTCTGCCCCTTCCTTCAGCGACCTACTTTTAAAATTTAACGAATTGCCTTCGCTCGACCAACCAATTCAGTCTTGTTGTGGTCGAAGCTAGGCCCAGTTCCGAGCGAATTCATAAAGGAATCCGCGGCTACTTTACATAAATATTTATAAGAGTTAATTTGTGTCTACGGAAGGCAGGATTGCAGAGGAGGGACCCGTGGAGGAAGAGGTCACAATCAAACAGACATAAAACAATATTTACAATTTGAAAATGAACTACGAAACTCGATTGACTTCGCCTGCGTTCGACCCGACTCTCAACTGTGAAACTCGATGGATGTGCAACGTATGATTGCAATGCGTTTGCTTGAAGCCATGCTGTATCCATATTTGCCAGCAGATATAGTCCTGCGGTGCCTGCAGCTGACAGCCCCGTGCCAAAACAAACATTCACACACACCCACACCTATGTCAATTATGGTCTTGTGGGTGTTTGTGAGTGTGGCATTTGACTTAAAATAAACAATAGACAGCAACAAGAATAACATAGTCACCACAGTAGCAAATGGAATACGGCACACAGATATGATGGAATCTAAATACACTTCAGAGTACATTTGGCTAAGGCCAATTGGCAGGCTTTAATGAATCTTTTCACTAATTTACTTGATTTTACAGCCAAATGTAAGCTCAAACACAACTGACAGCAAATAATTTGACATCACTGTTTTCATTGCACTCCGGGGATTTGTTATATTTCACAAGTCAAGCCGACTTGTGACAGTTTATTCTATTGTTTTTATTGGCAGCAGCTAATTAATACATTAAACAACGATCGTTTGTTGATATACATTTAAATTAAATTACTGCATTTTACGTGAATAAATACTTTTTGGAATTCAAGAATTAATTTATTCATGGTAAACCAATGTAGTAAATAAATTTTAAATGAATAGTGAATAGTGGAATAATCAACAAATAGGAAACAATTTTGTGATCGTTCAATTCGATTGAGAGTCTTTTAAAAATTATCGTTATCATTTAATACGTCACAAGTCAAAATACACCAAATATTTTTAATCGATAGTGTGATCTGAAATTCAAACTATAAAGCTTTAAAAACATTTAAGATAAAATCATTAAGTTTTTCGCCAGTGTATGAAAAGCCTACTCATAATTAAAATGTATAATTATTGCAGCCGCAAAGAGTAAAAATACGCTTGACGAGCGCAGTAAAGTTCAGATAATTATGAACATATTGACATGTGTTCATGTACAAATTACAAGTGTGATATGTATATGTATAGTATATGTATCTACATAAGTGCTTTTCATGAAATCGATGCATTTCTGCTGTGCAAATGGTCCAAATGGTCTTATTTCATTCAGTTGACTTAACCGTTTTCAAGAGGATTGTGCTGCGAATAATGGTTGCGAACAGATAACAATAACAGTTAATATTGTTTCTAATAAGTGCGTGGTTATGTGTGTGTGTGTGTGTGTTGCGAACACAAGTTCAACGGTGCGTATGATTGATAAGTATTTGTGTACGGACGTACAAACGTATTTGACTGTTTTACTTGTATTAGCCATGTCAACAATGGTTTGCAGGGTGGAGAACGAAAAGGGACAGCAGAAACATAGGATTAAAGAGAAAGACAGCTCATATTAGATAGACAGGGAAACGAAAACAGACATTAACAAAAGGGAAAAATAAGCATAAAGTCGAACACACATTTGTACATAAGGCTGTATGTATTGGTCTATGTGTGGAACTATTATGAGCTACTCTGTACGGAGTGGGTATCAAGGCGATTAAGTGAAAGGATTTGCGACTTGAGCAGCTCACTGGCTTATTTTGATTGCTTTGATTCAATGCGACATTTTTATTCGCTGTTCTGTCTGCGTTATAATCGCCTTAAGTTGCTCAGCAAAATGACTATTAGTTCAAGCATGTTATTATACTCGATGATTACCAATTGAATATCGGATTTGCTTTTGGCAGGCAAGCAAGAATTGTTATAACATTCAGACCTTTGGCTAGAAAGGCAAATATTAAAAACTGGCAAAAAATAGAGAGCACAATATTTTTGATAACTCTCAAAACACACATACATTACTTACATAAAAACCTTAATGCTTACAAATTCCTAATACCCTTTCAAAGATAAATAATATCACCATTCAGAAACACGTGCGTATTTACTTTTATCTGTAGTCCTTAGTTGTGTCATTGTCAAATGACGTCAATGCCACTCTCCATTTCGATGGCGAAGAAAAGAGGACGTCAAAAACATTGTAAATTTTCCAATCGTCTGCACTTCTATTTTCAAATGCATGTTTATTTTAAGCATGTGATGAAACACATCATTAAATGACGTCAATAAACAGTTCCGCATTTACGCACACTCAATGTACAATCTTTTAAATCACTGCCATATACAGACCATCAGGCATTCAAATTCCAACTCTTATGCGAGTTCTTATTCCTACCAATCTCTCCGCAATAGTTTTGATTGATTGTCTGCGCATTTCACTATTGTTTTCTCATGCATAAGAAAATCGGTGAGGGATTGTTTTAGAACTACCACCCGTGAAACATATGCTATTTTATCTGTACATATTTCATAAACAAATGCTTGCAATGCTATCTAATGGCAGACGGTGAACAGACATAAAACTACAAAATACAATTCTCTGCTGATGCACTAGTAAATATTATATAAATTTGATTTAACAATCAGCGCAAAAAGAAGTTAAAGGACACAATTCGTAACGTGGAGTCGCCATGATATAAAGTAACGAAGCATCAACACAAATACTGCCAACTGCAGCCAGAAGATGCCCAGCACATCCCAAGAGTGTGTGTGTGTGTATGGGTGTATGCTGTACTGATTGCACAAAGGAACGAAGCCCGTCAAGTCCTTGTTGATGTGTTGAGCGAATGAATGAAGGAAGCAACTGGCAGGTCACAAACAGCAGCAACAGCAGCAGCAGTAGCAGCAGCAGCAGCTGAGCCAAGGAGCCAAGGAGCGCAAAGGACTCAAAGCGGCGCACCTGTGCTGATTACGTAGCAACAGAAGCACAGTGGACAAAAATGATCTTTAAGGTGGTCAGAAACATGATGAAATCATTTGATGCACTACACATTTAAATAATATAAAAAATATGCTCAGTATATAAAAATAATATCAGTCATTTTTTGTATACAATTTACAATTTTCATATTGTACTCATATTTTATTGATATTCAATTTATATGAATTGAATATTGAATATTCCAAAATAAAAAATACATTTGAGCTTGTTAATAATAATAATAATAATTTAAATAAATTATGCACTTTCAATCATAAAAGTTTTCTCAATGCAAAATGTTGGAAAATACTAATTGACAAATTAATTAGATTTGCTCAATTTGAAATTGTAATTTCAGTTAATTATTAATATCCACTTGGATGAAATCAAAATTATTTGCATAATTAATTCTATGCATATATATATATAGATATGTACATGCTATACTATATATATATTTACATCATAATTTCATTCACATTAAGCATTTGCATTTTAATTATCTTATCAATCACATTCGCATTTGGTGATTACTTTCCCACTGTACGGTTTTTAATTTCTTATCAGTTTTTTTTGAAGCACGTCTCCTTTCATTGCCGCCTGCATCTTCATTCATTTAAAGGGCAAGGCTTTGTTGCGAGTTGCTTTTGTTGATGCATCCCTCGAGCTGGGCACGTGTGTCACGTGCGTCACTGGGCTTTGGAGCAGTGGACAGGCGATGGCAGTTAATAGTTACCAATATTGACCGTTTCCCGGAACGACAATTCACCTGAGTGACATGCAAAGCTGCAGTTTGCAATGTACACAAACAACAAATGGGAGAGCCGAAAGCCCGATGTCGGCTTAGGTTTTTGATTGGCATAGCGATGCGCTGCCGACTAAACTACAAACTTTGCCACAACTACAACTTTGAAGCAAATAGAGTAAAATAGTTGAGAGCAGTCGACTTCTAGATACCCAACCAAAGTTCCACATTCAAAATGAATACGTATTCTGCCTTTAACGTTTGTTTCACAAGTTTACTAAACCCTTTTTTACATTGATTGCCTTCGTTCAATACTACGAAGCACAAGCGAATTATTATTTTACTACAAATGACCGCCTTTGAATTATAATATTTTAATTTTTCATGATAACAGGGTTTAACATTTCCAACTTAAGTACTTTTACTTAATCATTAGATACTCCACACTAAAGATTTGAGTATTTTGATAAATGCTAGATCAGTTTATACTGAGAACTTTAACTTAATACTGAAAATATGTCAGAAGCATTCTACTTTCTTAACAAAAAAGATTAAAATAGACAATGTTCTTCAATAAAATGCCAATAATAACTACCAAAATATAATTTTGAGTTTTACAGCGCTAGTTTTTGTTAAAGTTCATGTTGATGCAAATATGAAAATTCTACATTTGTTCACACTGAATGATATAGGGTATATGGGGTGAAGTCATATAAATGCCAGCTACGTAATAAGCAGCAACAGTTGTGGCTACGATTCTGAACTTTGGGGTTGGTAGTCAACTGACGCTTGTTGCTGTTGTCGCATGGGTGCGATGGCTAAGCGGGTTGGGTGGTGGGGTGACGGGGGCGTCTCTGGTAAGTTGAGCGTATTGCAGTGCTCAAAATGCAACGAGCTGTGTGTTAAGTGCTTCCCGCTGTTGCCATTGCTACTCACAGATACACTCGCACACACACGGACACACGCGCTCAGTTTTTGTATTGACGCACTCGACAACGATGAGAACCGCGTCAAAGCGACCCCAGTCAGTCAGTCAGTCAGTCAGTCAGTCAGTCAGCTCCCCGGTGAGCTTTAGTCGTTGTCGGCTATCAACATCGTCACAGTTGCCCCATTCGCAAATTGAACGCTGACGCGAGCGCGTCGCATGCACGGAGAACACTTATTAAATACAAATTGCGTACATTCGATGTGTTTGGCGAGTTGAAACTTAAAAAAAACAAATCAAAACAATAGAAGTAATCATCAAAGGTTAGCATTAGCAATGACATTGCGTGGGGCGAATGTGATTTGGTTTCGACATGGCCTCCGACTGCACGACAATCCCGCCTTGTTGTCCGCTTTAGCTGACAAAGATTACGGAATTGCACTGATACCCATATTCATATTCGATGGCGAGAGCGCGGGTAAGTCTCCAACTAGCACATCACATGCCCGTGCATGAATGGATATCACATTTCACATTTCTTGTAGATAGATGCGCTATCATCAACTCAGCGTTTTTTTTTTTGTTAATAACAAAATATTTTGTTTTGCATACAAGTCCAGGAATGTGGGGCATGTTTAGCTGCTTTGCTTTGCTTTGCTTAGAAAAAAAAAACAACACAATGCATTCTAATGCACATCGTGTGCTGACGAGAGGCAGAGTGAGCAAGAGAGAAACATAAGACACAACTGAATCGTGTGCGATTCGCTGCTCACAGCGACTTTTTCAGATAAAAAATACTTGTGCATATAGAAACAAATACACACATCCACATACATATGCGCATATATGTATGAAGTTGGTAAACACATTCAAATTGCATGTAAACAAGTAATGTACAACTAAATACGTATAATTGTCACTGTTTGTTTATTCTTTAACAATTTACTTTTTGTATATTAGAAATAAATAAACTGGGTTTTTATTATTTTAAAAGCAAAGCGTGGAAATGTTTTTTTTTCCTTTTTTGCCACAATAAAATATTTACCTGAATTCTTTATTAGGCAAATTCTGATTTGAAATTTAATTTTGGAATTGTTTGTTTTTTTCTTTGGGATACCGTTGCCCTTCCTTCACTGCATTATTAGTTCTGAGGTTTGGAAAATTAATATACAGTTACACACATATGCTGCTTGTTTGTAATTTGTTGTGAGATTAACTTGCACTTCCACTATTGTATTTTTATTACTTAGACCTCATCGTTTACTTATTACATTTACTTACTTTTCCTTTGCTTTGTATTTGCCTTCTGTTTTATATATTTAAGATTTTTACGCCTTCTCTTAATCAAATTAAATTTTTATTGTAGGTATGCCTTTGATTTTCTAGCTTCAATGAAGAGTTTATAATTAAAAATTACTCATCTCAGTATTGCAATCAGAGCTACAATTTTCTAGGCATTTAGTTAATGTGTCTCTTTTAATTTCATTTAAATGTAAATCAAGTTTCTTGCAATTGTATTTTAAATATATATGGCATATTTTATTTTTCATTATTTAACAATATTACACCTACGCCGCATCGTCTCGCGTAATCTATTATTATATCACATAAACATTTCTCTAAGATGTGTCGAGAAACACACTAATGATTTCCACATTATGCACTCCTTCAGGAACGAAAAGCGTTGGCTATAATCGCATGCGCTTTTTGCTGGACTCGCTGGACGACATCGATAAGCAGCTGAAGGAGGTGTCAGACGGACAAGGTGGCTTACTCATTTGTGAGGGTCAGCCGTCGGACATTTTTCGCCGGCTGCACGAACAGGTGCGTCTGCACAAGATCTGCGTGGAGCTTGACTGTGAGCCCATCTGGAACGAGCGGGATGAGGCGATAAACAATCTGTGCCGCGAACTGGGCATCGAGTACGTGGAGATGGTATCGCATACGCTGTGGGATCCACGCACGGTCATCGATACGAATGGCGGCATTGCACCATTAACATATCAAATGTTCCTGGTAAGTCAATGTGGCCATAAATCTTAACTGGGTTTTAATGTTGCCCATCTAAACGCTGGCCACAGCACACGGTGCATATTATTGGATTGCCGCCACGTCCTGTGCATGATCCGCAATTCGATGGCGTTGGCTTTGTGCAGCTGTCTGCCGAGATGCGCAGAGCGATTGGTTGCTTTGATAAGACACCGTCGCCGGAACACTTTAACGTCTATAGTGACAATATGGGCACTCTGGCGAAGATCAACTGGGTCGGTGGCGAATCACAGGCACTGCTGCTGTTGGCCGAACGGCTCAAAGTTGAGCAGCATGCTTTTGAGCGGGGCTATTATTTGCCCAACCAGGCATTGCCGAATATTTTGGATAAGCCAAAATCGATGAGCGCCCATTTGCGTTTCGGCTGCCTGTCGGTGCGCCGGTTCTATTGGAACGTTCACGATCTCTTCAAGAATGTGCAGCTGCGCGCTTGCATTCGAGGCGTCCAAATGACTAGTGGTGCTCACATCACCGGACAGCTGATATGGCGCGAGTATTTCTATACGATGTCCGTGAATAATCCACAATATGACCGAATGGAGGGCAACGAGATCTGCCTGAATATACCGTGGGCCAAGCCGAACGAGGATCATCTGCAACGCTGGCGCCTCGGCCAGACTGGCTTTCCACTGATCGATGCCGCAATGCGACAACTACTTGCCGAAGGTTGGCTCCATCATACACTACGCAATACGGTGGCCACTTTTCTGACCCGTGGCGGTCTCTGGCAGAACTGGGAGTTCGGGCTGCAACACTTTCTCAAATATCTACTGGACGCAGACTGGTCTGTGTGTGCCGGCAATTGGATGTGGGTATCCAGTTCGGCGTTTGAAAGGCTGCTCGACACATCACAGGTGTCCTGCCCGGTGGCGTTGGCAAAGCGATTCGATCCCAATGGCGTCTACATCAAGCAGTACGTGCCAGAGCTACGGAATGTGACCAAGGAATTCATGTAAGCCATCAAGCTCGTAATCGTATACTTAGATAGTATAAAAAATGCTCGTCAAATTGAGCTTCAACTTAAATATGTCGACGAGTTTTAAATATGTCGGAGCATAGAAAAAAAAGCCCGAAAGACATATTCAAACTTTGAAAAGAGGTCACCAAGCAATAAATGAAGTTTAAATTAAAAATTGAATTCAATTAAATTTGGTTCAATTTTTGTTTTAATTTAGTCTGTGTTGAATTCGTTCTTAACCCATTGCACCAAAGTTTTATAAACTTACTTATTATTTCTTCCTTAGTTTCGAAATATAACTGCTCAAAAGTAAGAAAATTAAGGGGAAAACATCGAATTGTTTTTGCCACAGAACTTAGATGAACAATTGAAGCTAAAATATTTAATAATAAGATGATTAAATTTTTATTTGTTTGTGTAGATATATATAGCTCAGAAGTGTTGGTTTCTTTTGATAAAATAATAAAATAATTTAACAATAAAAACAATTAGTTATTGCTCGTTAATTAGATATCATCAGTACTATTTTATTATTTGTATATTTAAATACCACATATCCATATCCATAAAATTCTTTTTATTTATTTATTTTGTTTACTTTTATGCTTAACTCCTCCTCTCTCATTCTCCTCTTGTCTCTTTGCTTTTTAGCCATGAGCCGTGGCGAATGACAGCCGAGCAGCAGGAAATCGCTGAGTGCCTCATTGGGGTGCATTATCCGGAGCGCATCATTGATCTCTCGCTGGCCTCAAAGAGGAATATGGCGGCTATGAAGGCGCTGCGTAATTCATTGATTGAGCCGACGCCGCATTGCCGGCCCTCCAATGAGGAGGAGGTGCGTCAGTTCTTTTGGCTGGACGAGTGAAGAATTGGAATGCCAATTATCTATATTTTCAAGTGTACCTTTGTTGTAATACTGTACCAATATATAAATGTTTATACTGTGTGTGTATAATAAAATTGTCGCTTATATTTATATATATATATGGAAATATATATATATAGTTTACATGTTTATATATAATTAATAATGCTTTATTTTCTTTATAGTTTTTTAATTAAAATATTTGCTACAATACAATTTGTATTTTTTTTAATGTTTTTAACAGCTTATAACTTGTTACTCGTACATATTTTAATTTAGCTTAATTTAATGTAATTTATCGTGTATATTTATATTTATGTATATATAATTATTATTATCATTTGTATTACATTCTCAAATTATATGCAATTAACGGCATTTGAATTAAAATTAATTTAATATGGCTTTTATTTAAGAAAGTTTTTAAACGCGAATTAATTTGGAAAATTTGAATTAATTATTTTCTTTTTATTTGTTTTCACTGGTATTGGCATTACTCGTATTTATGAAAATGTAATTTCCATTTTGTCGTTTTGAGTTTTCGTTAATTTTCTAGATTCGTCGTGTAAATTTTATTTTAAATGCCTAAAATTGTATTTCGAATCTAATATTTGCATTTTGTTGTAGAATGTGTGCAATAGTTTTTGGTTACCACGGCCAATATCATGAGATTATCTTATGGATATAATAATGGGAGCTAAATGGATTTATTGTTGAAACTTGAGTCCCTCGACAGTTGCTACCAATCAAAACTGAGAACAGCTAACTCCGACAATGCCGAAGCCTTTTCACTCCTCACAAATAGTCAATCATCAGTGAATAAATTAATTTTAGTCACATAAGAATTTGATGTTCCTGTACCTATTTGTAAAGAATAAAATTACGAATGTACAAAATGTACTCGTGTTGGTTTTGTTTTTTTTTTTAGATTTCGATATACAAATAAATTCGAGTAAACATTTAGAGCGCTTTTGGGAAAAAATGTTGCATATATTTGAATGTATGTTTGTATGTATGTATGTATACATTATTGAAATGTAAATTTCATAAATAGTAAGTAGTAGACGGTACAATTGCTGAATAAATAATCCAATCAACGAACCAACGAAATTGAACGTGAACTCACACAGCAAATAACAATTTTCTTATACAATATATTTGAATATCATCTCGTAACGCAATTTTATTGTAACATATTTTCAAATATTTTATTTTTCACTAATGTGTGTGTAAGTGTTTATAATGAGCATACATACTAGTGTCTGTGTGATTGGATTTCAACGAAAATCACGTCTCATTGTAGCCTATGAAAATAGTAGCGATCGCCCCATTAAATATGCAACACTTTCAGCATTATGTAAATGGTTTTGTTGTCTGCGCTTCTTTAATACGCTTTAAGCTTATGAGGTTCCTTTAATTTCACTTTTGTTTCGGTTTATATGCTTTGTTTTAATAAAGTTTATAGCACGTTTTTGTATTTCGCTTACTTTATTTTAAACAAATATTCCAGTTTAGGGGATTCGTTGGAGTTCATCAAAATAGTGTCTTACAAACTTTTTTTTGTTGATTTTTTGTGTGTTAAAAGCCGTAAGTAGGTTTAGTTTAAAATGGACGTTTTTATAGATACATAGATAAAGTTTTTACTTTGAGCAGAATATAGCGGCAAGTACTTGAAGTATTCGGTGTGTCTACAGCGGAACTCTGAGTAATTAGAAGGGCTCTAGATGCTTGGTATTATTGAGAATACAATGTGCACTTATCGACTTTCAAATCTGGCAGTATATATTTTTCTTAAAAAAAAAATTATGGTTTAGATTTTCAAAACTAGATGTGGTAGTCTACAAATGGAGCACAGGTTTCTAGTACTTAAAGAAAATCCAAGAAGTATGAGACTGTCAATCAGGTAATTGGTGGCACATGCCAACTCCAAAAGAGAAGAAAACATGAAAAGTACTTAGTTTCAGCATTTGTCATTGATATTGCATCCATTAAATATCGCTATCGAAGTAACAACCCCATTCTGTGCATTTCAACACCTGAATATTTCATGAACTCAAATTCCTTATAAATTTAAGCATTTCGTCTCAAACGACACATATCCAAATGCAAATCGAATGCAAAACACACACACGCCTTTTCAAGTAATCTGAATCGAAACTCCGTTGCATAATTTACTTATGTATTCTGGTAAAACATTATGCTCCAATGTATATATATATATATATGTGTGTATATGTATATATATATATTTCTGTGTGTATATAGTTCTATAGTTTTTGCAAACCATCAGTTAAGTTTATTTCGACTTTTCTTTGCTGGTTTTGCATGGCTTCGATGCGCTTTTTATTCATTTTATTTATTTGATTTTTTAATGCACTATTTTGTATGCAGTTTTTTGTTAAACTTTTTACATTAGCTGTCATTTAGTTTGATTTCATTTACAGTTGCAACTTAAACGAATTACTCCAATAATACATATTGAATACATGTAAACAACTTTCATTTATCCACTTACAGATTTTTTTTATATTTAATGCTAAAGTGTGACTTTTATTAGTGAGGCTTTTGTGGCTTGTGATTGGGTAGGATGTGCATTCAAAGTGTCCTTTTTTCTTCTTTTTGTTTTTTTTTGTGGAGATGTGTGTGTCCTGATTATATTTTACTTACAAAATAAAACTTAACTACCGGGCTTGATATTGTTTTCCTGGGGGCTGTGTGTGATCGCTAAACTAGAGCTAAGCTTTGCTGTTGTTGTTTTTTTGTTTTTGTTGTCATACACTTGGTGTTTGCTTTTGTTGTTGTTTCTTTAAGTTAATTTGTAAATTTATTTATGCATTTCCCTTTTTAATAAATCATTCAGTTGCTTGTGTTTTTTCTTTGTTTTACCATAATGTTTTTGTGTTGTGTTTTTACATGTACATATTTAAAAATTGTCTAATCCATTTAATCAGTATCCGCACGCATACCCCGCACCTCGCCGGTCTGGCGCGCCTTGTCCAGCTCATCCTTCACCTGATCTTCAATAGCGCGTATGTCCTCCATTGTTAGACCGTACCAGCGATCAGTTGAACAGAAAACTTGGCTGTAATTGTGGAATTAAAAATTATTACAATTGTGGCGTTAGTTTTTCTATATTTTTTGTTTTTTTTTTCTTACCGATGGAAGTTTGTGAAAAGACGTCGCTCGGATTTTTGTATAAAATTCTCTACTCTTGTCTGCAGGCCAAACCATTTGAATTCGCACGTGACCAGCTTATAACAGGTCATTACGGGATCTACGCGCTTTTTCCAGTCAAGACCCACCAGAGGACCACGGCCAGTTTTCTTTGACTGGTAGCTGCAAATAGCAATTAAAAGTTAGTTAGTAAATGAAAAGCAATGGATTCATTACAGTACAAATACATGAAGCGTTCTCCTAAATTTTGTTTCAGAGCATTATAACTTACGTGGTGGGATCCTCTTCGGGCTTGTAATCCGCTGGCAGGATCGGATCATTGGCAATGTCAATGTGCACCACATCGCGCACTTTTATCTTGTCGGGCGTCAGCTCATGAACCTGCAACAATATTGATCACAAACTTATTGATTTAGAACACAGGCGCATTAGAAATCCTGATTAGAACATGCAAAGCAATTAACAATATAAGTTTAGTAGTATCAAGCGAATATCAATAGACATGCATATGAAACAAATTTTGGACAAACTTTTAAGCGAGAAATTAAAATGATAGAAAAAAAAACGCAAAGTTAAAGTGATATGATAGTTACTATCACCCAAAGCACTCACGTTATTCGATTCGCCAATATCATTGGATAAATGTATTGAATCAATATTTACACGAAAGTTTTCATTCATATAGCCGGGATTCTAACAATTAACAGCCAAATTATAAATAAAATGTTTCCAAATAAAACGCACCCAATGAATTTCCATAATCAATAAAACGAATTACGAATTAAAATGATCGGTTTAAAGACAGTTTTCGATATTTTTTAGTATTAGTATTTTAAATACATTGTTAGTATATATATAAATATACATATATTGTACGATATGGAAGAAAAAGAAAGAAACACACAAATTAGTTAAACACTGTTGATAATATTTCACTTACATTCTCTGAGTCTCCCCCATCGCCGACGTGCAACGTGTCGATGATTATTTTGAATGCATCTTTCATGAATTTGGGATTCTAAAATAAGCCGCATTAAATCAATTTAGTTTTATTTCCACATAAAATGTGTTCCTACCAGTTTCATAATTAAAAGTTTCTTAAATTTTAATAAAATAATAATGTTATGAAATCAAGCCAACTTAATATATATTTTGAAGTTTTTTGCGATATTGAATTCGCTTTTAATTCAACCTAAATATTGAAGTTCAACCAGGACTTTAACTGTTTATTGAAAAAAATAAATAAATTATTTATAAAATATGACAACTAAATTAAACAAGTTTTTTAGCAAATAAAAATTAACTTAAAAACAAATTTGAATCAAGTAGAAAAATTGCAATTTTAATAATATTTTGTTTGTCTAAAAGCACATTTTCTCTATGCTATTTTAAGCACTTCCGCAGTCAGGAATGTAACTTTAGTACACACAATTGCAAGTCAGTTATCAAAGGGATTTAAATGGCTATGGCAATTGGAGAAGTTTACAACGTTCTCTAAACGAGAGACGAAAAGTTTTCGTATTGAATATATTTACCGTAATAATCGTTCGACAATAAGGATAAGCATTCCATGCCTCCTCATGTATCTCCAAAGAGCCCTTGGGCGCCAATAGTCTAATGTACGCTGGAACTTTTGATTGCAGATGGTAGATCTTATATGTGTACTGACCGGAATTGTATTTGCCGCCTATAAAAAAGAAGTAAGACGAAAAAGCGCAAATGGATAAGCAAAATAAAAGTCGCAAGTGCCGTTCGTTAAATGGCAGCTTACCCAACAGTGGCAAATTAACGAAGGGTTCGTTTTTTAATACCTCAATGCCCTCGCCGCCACCCGTGTTGTCCTTTGACGCCTCCGCCACCGAGAACAATTGTGCTACTTGGTACTGTGAAGCAAAAATGGAAAAGAATGTGACGTCATAAATACGTGCCAAACACAATTATTTACTTTTTGTCTCTGTCTCTTACCTCTTCCACGGTTAATGGCAAAGTCACGCGGCTGCAAAGATAGAGAGTTGAAAGAGAAGTGTTGAATATATCTGTGAGTAAGTCTGTGTGTCTGTGTTAAGTAAATGCAGCAAGGTATTTTTAATTAATTAAATTTACTATGTATGTGTTTGTGCTGTGTTTTTAATTAAATGTAGGCCAAGCGAACGAACGAACGCGAGATTGAAATTTTCGCCAGGCTGGAAAATTACTTTGTAAAACCGACCTAAAAGTATGCCACACTTAAATTCAAATAAGCGACGCCTTTCACTCACACACAACAAAGTAAAACGAGGGCGGCACAAACAGCGAAGGGTGTGTTTTTGCCACTGGTTTATTCAAAACCATAATTGCGACGGCCTTGAAACTTGTTCGCATTGGCTTCAGTTGACTGCGGTTTCTCTGGGATAACCTAAATTGAAAAATTTACTAGCGAACATACAAAAAGCAAGTAGTTCAAGGGCCAAAACTCAACTCACGTACACCCTTTCTTTAAAGAACAGCCCGAAAAATCCAAAACAAATAACGGAGAAAGCAATTCATTCTCAACTTGTTGCATGCAACCATTTATTATTAAAATATATGCTTTAAATAATTGTCACATAGAGAACAAAAATGTTCTCAATATATCACTTTTATTTAAACAATTGTGTTTCTAGAAGAAACATTTGTATATTTAATTCTGGGAGTACTATATATAAATGGTGGCAAGTATGATATGCATTTAAATTTTAAAAACTTAAGTTGTTTACCTTTTAAATTAGAAACATAAAGGTGTAGATATAAAGATAAATATATTTATATATAATATATATGAATAATATTCATTTATTTATATGTAAATATTTTTTATATTTTTCATGTAAAATAGTGTTTTCAATAGCTGTTTGACCCGCTCAAATAGCAAAGTCTATGAAATAAAAAGTGAAATAGGCAATAACAAATAAAGTAGAAAGACAAACACTTTGCTTCTTGGCCGTGACGCAGGAAACTGATGCAGTCGTTAACATGGCCAAGGTGCAAAAGTTAGCCCATAAAACTGGCACAGTCAAGTTACTCATTTAGCCACGTTTTATGAGCTGCTGCCGTTGTGTCGTCACCTTTCACACATTTTTTTTTCTGTTTTTCTTCTTTATTTTGTATTTTTTCTTTCATTTTTGAAAATTTTTTTCTTTATTAAGCTGAAGAATAATTTGAGAATCGGGAATTGCGAACAACGTAAATTTCGAGTCGGAGGCTGGCAGCTGAGGCTGAGGATGCCGTGGCTTTAAGGCGACTTCCAGTAGCAATTAACCTTTTGCCATTGTTGACATGCGTAATGATGTGTGGCTAATTGCTAGCCTAACTGGGCCACATCCGCCTTTGCCGTCCCATTATCCCAATGGGACTCTTGCGAGTCACTCACCTAAACTTGGTCGAGTGCTGGGTTTAGGCTGAACGCCGTCTCTCGCCTGCAACTTAATAAAGGTTAAAGTTCACTCAACTTGACAACTAAAGGTGCCCCTTCAGTTGAGTGAGTGGTAGGCGTGTTTTGGGCAATTTATTCACAAGCCGTGTGCCTTACAAATTGACTTATTTACACTTAATTTGGTGTGCAGAACGCTTAAGCCCTAAGCTCTGCGTTAGCCAAACGTTGTGAAGCAGATTAGATTAGTAGATTAAAGGTCACTCAGCACACAGCAGTCTTATCAAAGGAATTAACTTAAATATTTGTTTATCCATTTTTAATTGGTGTCTTAAATAAAGATAGTTTAATTTACCCAATTGTTTTGACTGATTTTTAATTCTTTAAATTCAGCTCAAGTAAAGCTTGTTGCGATTTAATATTGGTTTTCAATACAAATGCTACAAAAATAAATGTTTTTCGTATAATAAAAATCCTTTTTTTTCATATACAATAAATATTATTAAGGTCTTAAATAAATTTTACATAATCTCAATATAATTAATTGTTATTAATATTTTTAATGGGGCTTTAATAAATATTAAATGAGCTGAACTGAATTAGTGTAGTTTTACTGCCTTGAATAGCAAAATAAAATGTACACTTCTAAACTCTTTGTCTGTCAATTATTAATTAAATCACATATTTAATACGAAAATTTCTATAAATAAATCCAAATAAAATACCGCAACCCAATTCAGTTGTGTGTTACCCAGAAACGACTTGAAAACGTTCACATCTTTTATTAAATTTGAAGTAAATTGAACATTTTCCGTTTCGTTTGTCAGTCTAATCAGTTGGCGTTAAATCAACTCAAATTTCAAAAGTTTGTGATAAAGTAAATTGCTCATAAAGAATGTCGTCCGTCCCTTTTGCTCAAAGTTTTGCCGCACAAAAGGGAGCTTGCTTCATAGTAACAAACGACATCAATACAAATAACAACAACAATAACAACAGAAAAATTACTGCAGCAAATTTGCTGTCAATAAGATAAGTAAATAAATTTCTGCGGAGGCGGGCTCAAAACTAACTGGGTCGAAAATCAAATGTTGAGAGATCAAACGAAATATGTACGATAAATGTTTAGCAGGGCGAAACGACAACAAAAAGAAAAAACAGAAAAATAGGCAGCATAATAGTAAGGAAAGCTATAAAAAAATTGTGCAAGAGCAAAATGTGAAACTAGAAAGATGAAAGTTGGGTGTTGAACAAGACTGAAAGACGTACGCACACATGTGAGAGGCACTGTGTGTGTTGGTTAGCTGAATGGGTTGCAATGGGGCAATAAAAGTCAAGAGAGTCACGAAAAACAAAAACCCCACAAAAATATTGAAGAACCCTTAATGAGACTGGACCGGACCAAGAGTTCATAGACAATTTCGCATATAGTTAGTTGGTTGGTAGAATGGATGCGGAGGCGGAAGCAAGCCCCATTGAGACGAGAGTTGAAACACACACAAAAAGCATTGTTTTGCCTTTGTTGGCATAATTGAAAATGGAAAGTATATGCCATACTGTTAGCGAGTGTGTGTGTGTGTGTGGGTGTGTGGGTCTGTTGGCCAGCTGAGAAATAATTGGTCAAGGCTCTGTTGTTTGTGCGGTTTGCTTGTGGGTCTGGCTTCCACTTGATTGAGCTGGACATTGGCTGTATGTCATAATTCATAAAAATCCAATTGAGTCTCTTTAAGTTTAAACTCTCGGCATAGACTTAAATTAATATACATAAATAATACTTTATTGCAACAATATAAAGTGCTATGGGCTTTATAATAGTCACAAAATGATAGAGATAAATCGGTTCTTCTTTTATTTGCTCTTTCTTATTTAATATGCTCAGAAAATGCCGATGAAATTTGAAAATTTGCGTCCAAAAATTGTTTCCAACTGGAATAGAACCGAAGACATAAGATTTCCTAGATAAATAAGCAATTTAATTTTTTTTTAAGTTTAATTTCAAATTTCAGCTTACGAATCGCACATTGAGCCGCCATATGTTTATTGCTAAAGGTTAAGGTTAGTTAAATAGTTAAAAATGACTGCCAACTTAAATGCTTCCATTACAATTAAAATGCAAAAACTCGTATATTTGATCTCTGTTCCACACGCCATTACACATAAAAAAAAAATAAATAAAATAACGAGCTATAAAAGTAGAGCATTTGGTCTAATGTTTGCAAAGCGTAATTTGTAATGAGGGACACTTTAAACTGGCCGACATGTTATCTAATCTAATGAGGAACCCAGCACAGAAATACAATTACAAAAAAAAAAACCAACAAAATAGTCCAACTAAAATGGCACAATACAAATTGTGGCTAAATGAGCGCGTGTGCTGTTTGCAAAACGACCTCAGAGTGAAAATGGGGGCAAGTCAGAGATAGACTCAGAGAAAGAGCGAGAAAGAGAGAGAGAGAGAGAGAGAGAAAGGGAGAGCGAGGTAAGATATGAGCTGCGACAAAACGATATAGTTATTAAAGTTGTAAAGTCACGCGATTTATGAATACAACGCAATATTAGCAACGCTTTAAATGGCAATTTAGCTTTGATGAATATTAAATAAAATAAAAAGATATCGAGAGTTGTGCTATGAAACATACATTATTACTATATCAGCTTAAAGCTGATTGGTTGACAGAGGTTCAAAGTATTATTTAGTTTTCAGTATTTGTGCAAAACAGAATCAGCAATGCGACAAATTATAGCTTTGAGAGATATTTTATTATATATTGACAATTTTAACGTTAATCTTGTCTAGGGAAGTGGAAATAGTAGAAACAAGACACCATCGAAAGTTCATAAACATATATTGCCATATAAATTCATTTCTTATAAGTAATAACTTCCATCTAAGAGGTATAAAAAATAATATTGACTTTAATTTAATTGATAGCCTTAACATTTTTCAAAGACAGCATTGGCTACTAAAAATAACATAAAACGAGACACCCTTGAAAGTAACCATATATATTTATAACCATGTATAAAATAACACATAAGTCTCGGTTCTTTAACTGTCACATTTGTCGAATACTTTGTTTAATAAGTAAAGAAAATACTAAAAGAGTTCTTTTAATTCAGAAGAGCGAAATTATAAATTAATACATTTTAAATGTGACGTTAATTTAAGGCAATATTAGGTCAGAGAACCTTCTTTTTAGCAAATTAAGTGCTTACGAAATATGTGGGCATAATTAATAAAATATTTATCAATCAAAATAATAATTGCGTGTAAAATGCAGAAACCTAATTAATTTTACGAAACTTTTGACTTAAACAAAAAAGGCCCTGAAATGAAATTCTGCGGTTACAGCGCCCTAAGGAGGAGAGTGGAGAGGGAAGTGGGTGTGTGTTAATGGACGCAGAAATGAGACTGTTTGTCGAGTAAGCGATATTATAATTTCGCCTATCATGTATTATTTTTGAAGCTTGCTATCGCGATGTGAATGAAAAACTGCCAACAGCATTTAAAAGCGATTAAGTTGGAGTAAACAATTTTTTAACCGCACTCCAGTAATTAATTACTGGTAGTGCTGGCTAGCGGCCAAACTGTGGACCTGCCGTTTAAATTAAACAATAACAATTGTTGCTTTTGCTTGCATTGATATTTGGATATATTTTGTTGCCAACGGCCATTGAAATATTTATGTGTTTTTGCCCACTGGGTGGACGCACTTTGTGCCTCATTTAACCAGAGTGTTGAAATTTTTATTTTGGAAACCAACCGAAAATAAACAACAAATGCAAGGTAGCGCAAAAACAGACATGATTCGACCATATTCACAGACTTGCATTCATGTATATATATATATTTTTTTTTATTGCTATTTTGCAAGTACTCATTTTCATAGCACAGTCAGTGTGTGACCATCTGGCGTTACTTTTATTTGTTTTGATTACGTTTTATGGGATTTTCGAGGAAACACACTGATATCGATATCTTTCATCACGTAACAGTAAGAATTAAATGAAAGAGCAATAATCAAACAAATGATTCGCACTGTTGACGAATAAAAGTAGACCCTGCTTAAATATTCATAAAGAGAAATCAATATTCATTAAAACATAGTAAAAGGTAAACTTAAAATGCGTGAGCTGAATTTATAAGATACAGGTGTTAATCTGACTATGAACTGTATTAACTGTACAATTACACATACTTCCATTTAGATACTTTTGTTACTTACTATATATAATATATATTATATTATATCTATATATACTGATACCTATATATATACAAATACTTATACCTATATGCTGTCCCTTAACTATAGGATGGTTACTGTACCACTGCTGTGAATATTATTTACCCTTTAATTGTGGCACGAATGTCAAATCAATTAATAATTGAACAGTTTTATTTTTTGGCAATTTCCGCTCATTAATAAAAGAGGTGATGGACGCAGAGAGATGTACGGACGGGGACAGGGGGAATTCGGCCAACGTGAACAACCTGCAAATGACAAAATGAGCTCACGACTGTTTGATGGATGCTTCAGCTCAACGAGATACATTTAACGCAGTGGAATGATTTTAATTGGAATTCCAAAAAGATTGATGGGACTGTCGGAAATGAGAGTTTACAGAAAATGAAAAATAAATGTGCATAAATTAGAGTATCTCCAAAAGCACTATTTATTTGTATTTGATATGCTTTAAATATATGAAATTGGTGTATTAAACAGTTTTAAGTATGCAGTAGATAAATGGGGCAGACGCACAATACGTTCCTCAGTACATATTTACACGCATATGCCTATATATTTATCATTCAAGTTGCTAATCGGTGAGAAAACAACAAATTAATTGCTCATTTTAATTGTAAATGTGTGTGAGTAACGCCTTAATTAGACCTTTGGGCAATAAATGGCGCAGACAGCCAGTGTGCAAGAGATATGGCAAATGGCGGAATAAGAACAGCTAAACGACGACGTTATCAATATTGCCAACTTGTTTGATCAAAATGCTGCTGCTGCTGCTGATAACGTCGCAGCTGAAAAACCGGCGCGAAAAGTTGCACTAAAAGCCAAGCCGAATATTACAAGAGACAAAGAGAGAGAGAAAGAGAGAGAGAGAAAGAGAGAGAGAGAAAGAGAGAGAGAGAGAAAGAGAGAGAGAGAGAGAGAGAGAGAGAGAGAGAGAGAGAAAGAGAGAGAGAAAGAGAGCGTTGTCAACTCAAATGAGTCACGCCAAAAAATCATCGTAAACTTCACGCTCGCCCAGTCATCAATAAAACCAACAACAACAACGACAAGAAAAAAGTTCAATTGGAAACGTGGCAAAGACGATTATTTCAGGTATTTTTTTTTTAACAGCGGTACATGCAAAGATATTTTATTTTGCATAAATGAATAAAGCGTATACAAATTAAGTATTGCGTATCTCAGCTAAATAGTTAAAGTTATTACGTCATCAACGAAGTAATGTAAACAACAACAAACGGAGCAGCAGCGAAAAAGCAAACAAACAAACAAAAATCAAAAGGAAACCAAACGAAACGAAAAACACAAGTAAACCTTAAATGTTATAAAATTGAAGTAATTGTTGAGCAGTTGGCAACGCGACTCTCAAGTAACGGGCGAAAGAGATAGCAAGAGAGGGAGAGAGCAAAGCGAGCGAGAGCAGCGCGAGTGCGTCACAGCTGAGAACAAATGAGCATAAAATCGATTTATCACATTCAGCAATCTCGCACGTTAGTTCTTAACAACAAATTGAGCATAAATATATTAATTATATTTTTACTTACAATTCTTTGATCTGCATTTTTTCCAAATGTTATTGCTTGGATGATTTACTGCACACGCAGAGCGAAGAATGCGAGAGTCCCAAAATGAAGAGAAATAGAGAGAGAGAGAGATATAAAGGGGTGGAAATTTTGATTTAGATTTCTTTGAAATTGAATGTGTTGGTTGCACTTGAGAATGCAACCTTCACACACACACAAGTCACACACACACACGCGATCACGGGGGAGGATGCAGTTAAATGCGTTTGCTTTCAATGACAATGACATAAAATCTTGCTTTGCATTCACTTTCACACACTTTTCCGTTAGTTAATGATTATGCGTGAAATTTCAAAGGCGGCCTTTGACTGCACATTTTTTGTGTGGTTTTCTTTTTCAGTTGCATGTCGGCAAAAAGCACGAGTCATACGTAGACACACACACACACCCACACAATTTCAGGCACCCGCTCTCACATACACAAAGGCACACACACATACACACACACAATGCGTGGCGAAGCTGCGTTATAATTAAAACACGTACAAGCACTATTGCTAATTGTGGTTAACTGCCGTTTTGTTTACAAGCGGAAACGCTTTTCGTACTCAGTTTCAGCAGTAATAGTAATTGATTTTTGTACACGACGACCAAACGTAGTGTGACCGAATTTTGCTAGCTTCAAAATACTGCACTACGATACTCCTACCAGCTGTGAGTACTTATCGATGCTTGGCGCATATCGATGCATCGTCCGCCTGCACGTGTAGAACGCAAAACAAAATAAGTTGCGCACAAGTTGTTGTTAACGGAAAATAAAATGGGTAAATTAGATGTGACGGTGTTGCGCTACCTCACCAGAGAGGACTTTCGCGTCCTCACAGCCATTGAGATGGGCATGAAGAATCACGAGCTGGTGCCCGGTCCACTGGCCGCTGCAATTGCTAATCTGAAAACAGGCGGTGTTCACAAACTGCTCAAAGAGCTCTGCAAGCACAAGTTGATTGCCTACGAGCGTGGCAAGAAGTGTAAGTGAGCCCCATTCACTAATTACTATAATTACAATTATTATTAACAGCCGACTCTTCCATGTGTAGATGATGGCTTTCGCCTGACAAACACTGGCTACGATTACCTCGCATTAAAATCGTTGACACTGCGAGGATCGGTTAGCTCCTTTGGCAATCAGATTGGCGTTGGCAAGGAGTCCAACATCTATGTGGTTGCAGACGAGGATGGTACGCCCATTTGTCTGAAGCTTCATCGTCTGGGACGCACCTGTTTCCGTAACATTAAATCGAAGCGGGACTATCACGGTCGTCGCCACAAGGCTTCCTGGCTGTATCTGTCGAGGATTTCGGCAACGAGGGAATTTGCCTACATGTCAGCACTCTACGATCGGGGCTTTCCCGTGCCCAAGCCCATCGATTTCAATCGGCACTGTGTGCTCATGGATCTGGTCAATGGATGGCCCATGTGAGTGGTCTAGATGGATAAATTTTGTTAGATTTGCTTGACTTTTGAGTAACTTAATTCACCTACAGGACACAGGTGCACGAGCTGCTTGATGCACCGCAAGTCTACGATGATCTCATGAATCTCATCGTTCGCCTGGGCAATTCTGGCGTTATTCACGGAGATTTCAATGAGTTCAATTTGATGGTCACCGATGCCGGCAAGCCCATATTGATTGATTTCCCTCAAATGATGTCCACCTCACACGAGAATGCTGAATTGTAAGTGGTTGGCTTTATTTATTTCTTACAAAAATATTTACATAAATGTTAAATCTTAAATCGTTGACAGCTTCTTTGATCGCGACGTAAACTGTGTGCGTGAAATGTTCCGTCGTAAATTTGGTTACGAAAGCGAGGATTATCCCAAGTTCAGTGACTTGGTGCGCGAAGATGATTTGGACGCTGAGGTGCACTGCACTGGCTATGGATTTACCAAGGAAATGGAAATGGATCTGCTGCAGGAGTATGGCATGATTGAACAGGATGAGAATGAGGATGGCGAGGAGCTTGGAGATAATCAGCTAGGTGATGATGAGCCGCCAGCTTTGGTGCCGGCTGCTGCTGCCGAGATTGATGAGTGCCGCAGGCAATTGGAGACTGAGGTTTCCTACAGTGAAACGAAGCCGGCACAGAAATCAGATGATGCCATCCGTCGTTACATTGAATCCTGTACGCAATACTTGGGCAATCTGCACGTTGGCCCCGAAGTCACCGATCAAGCATTGTCGGTGGCAGCACCAGATATCTTAGAAGACGAGCCTATCAAGTCTGTGTACAACAAGAATGCCAGCAAAGTTGTGGCACACAAATCAGCAGAAGCTGTTCCCTCGGTAATATCAGCAGCTCAGACTACAGAAGATGCCTGTTCCATTAGCTCCAATGATTTGGATAAGGATGATGTGCCCGAGTTGGCCGGCTTGGATCCCAATTCGCGCATGTATCGTCTGAAGATGGTTGAACAGCTTCTAAATGATGCACGCAGTCAGCGATCTTATTCAACCACAGCCAGCACGATAGCTCCTTCGGTGATCACAGATCGCATTCGCCGCAACATGGATGTGAAAGAAAAGCGGGAGCAACGGAAGCGTTGTGTGGCCAAGGGAGAAGCAAGCGCCGTGCATCGTCATCGTAAGGAAAACAAGGATGTGGTCAAAGAATACGCCGGCTGGGATTTTTAAAACATTTAAGGCCAGTGTATATAAACAATACTTATATATATACAAATCTAAATATATTTTAGCATCTATTTTAAAAATTTGGTTAAAATCATGTTCGCAAACCAGTGGAGTGTGAAGATATTTGAGTATAAAAAAGATTTGTAAGTATATAAATTTATTATTATTTGCATTTTTCTTAATTTCAAGATCAGCATTTGCAGCCAAGTGTATTAAATATATGAAAACACAGCAAAACACACACAAATGTGCGCGTATACTTGTGAGTATTCGCTTAAGATAGTACGAACCAGATCCAGAGATGATTTAAATAGTGATAATGAAAATAAGGGAACAATTTTCAAATAGTTTTAAAAATATTTTCAGGGGTTTTCTTATTACTGATGCGGAATTTGTAAGCAGCTCTACGTGTTCAACTTGAAAGTTGTAGAAGAGGTTCGGTTACTGATGCTAAGCAAAATTTCTCAACGGGATCTGTCGACTAGGAATCCGGAGCTTAATCTCACTAAAAAAAAAAAAACCGGAAAAATGACGGATTTTTGCCATATGTAAATAACGAAGTATTATAAATATAAGTGCAAAATAGCTGAGTAAGGCTGATAAGCACTTTCTGTGCTTGTAAATGAATTTGCTTATGTTTTAGTTATATTTCAGTCTGTGATGAAATTGGCTGTGATTAAATTGGTTTACTGTCTTTATGATATGGTATAAATTTTTTTTAAGGCTTCCAGTAAAAGCTTGTTTATTTGTTCATAAAAAAGTTGCATTCTATTTGAAAGCATAAGCTTGCCAAGTAGAAATAGAAGGTTAACATTTTCTGTTTTGGGAACGAGCATGCATATGTGTGTTTAAATTTTATTTTATGTGCTAAATATTAAGTACAATATCATAATATATATTTATTAATATTGTTAATAATGCACTAAAATCAATTCAGTAAATCAAGGAGACCGCAGCGATCAAAGACAGGCAGCCAATACTTGACACTCTCCTGAATCCTCTTGTTGTTGTAAATGCCCCTTCTAAAGTTACGACCTCGCTCATCGTCCAGCATTAGGGCATTGAAGTCCGCATCCTTGGTGTCATCGTTAAGCATTATTGCCTGACAAGTCAGCAAAGCAGTCACAGCTTCAAGAAAATATTAATAATAAACATATATTTTCATTTAATCCTTCATCAAATACTCACCCATAAATTTTCCCTTTTCCAGCTGCAGTACCAACTGCCTGAGCGTGGGTATATACCCCTTAAAGTCTAATTTATGCAGGGTATCCACCAGCACACGATGATAGAATTGAATCAAGGCATCATGATGATCGATGCGCACCTGAGATTGCAGCGAGGTGCAAAAGAAGTAATATAAATCAACGGCTGGAGAGGCCCAGGCAGAGAACTGAAAATCAATCAGCAGCATATCCAGTTCATTCTGGTCGGTCTTAGGCCTCAGCATTATGTTGTTGACCCACAGATCTCCATGGGTCAAAGTATTGAATTCATCCGGCTTCGGCTCGTAAACGATTTCCGTGTATTCCATAACATGTTTCTGCAGACGTTTTAGCTTCTTCTCGTAGACGCTGCCAAGTTCGGGACACTGGCCTGCAAACTGTGCTGCCACGCCTATTACATTCTCAAACATGGGAGCAAAGGCGCGTGAATGGCGATTAAATATGCCATGCTGTAGTTTGGTCAGCAATCCCGGATGTAGCTCATTGTAAGCCGCAGCGGTGGCATGCATCTTGGCCAGCTTTCGAAGGGCTAACTTGGTGAACTCCAAGTCGAAGCCAGTCAAGCGGTCACCCAGCACATAGTTCAATACGGACAGATCCTCAAAGATAATCGCCGAGTGCTCATTGTCAACAGTGATTGTCTTGGCGAATAGTTTCTCCGACTGATCGGTATCCTCCAGCATTCGGCTCAATTCCGGAAGAATCTTGTCATACATAATCATTTCCGTTATGCTCGTATTGTATGTTGCCAAGGTGTTGGATATAAAAGGATCATTCTCATATGTTGTCTTCATTATAAGGAATTCGGTTTGGGTCTGCTTGGCGCCACCACATACATATTCCACTTTGATCCTAGTCATAACACTAGCATAATTTTCACCCTTGGTTGTCGCTGGTGTGATATCTAAATTCCTCACGGCAAGAGTCACATCCTGTTTGTAGCGACGTAGTATGGATTCCACGTAGGTCTCAGTTATCCAGGATGGGGCAGGATGCACCATTGGTTCACCGTTGCCGTTGCTCATAGTTTCTACCATGGTTGCTTGGTTCTCACGCAACGCTTCGCGAGGTAGTCACAATTTATAGTCTAGCGGGCCTCACGCTAGATGTTATAAAAACCAAAACACATTTAGACAAACGTTTTCCATATCTAACTAGTATCAACTATTTATATACTGATTAAATAAAAATGTATACAAATGTCTACTATATACAGTGGTCTAATCCAATGTAAACTTTTTAGAAAGTATTACTGTGCAGAAGTGGGAAACTTTTTTAGAATTTTCAATGTATTTGAACATTAATCATATTTAGAAATATCTTTTCAATTGCTTTTAGAAATGATTTATTTTCAAAAATAAAGTACTTTTTTTTATCAATTTTATATTACTAATTTTATAAAAATTATGATCTTATTTTAAAAAAAATGTTTAAAAATTTCTTGTAATATTTTATTGCAACAATTTATATGTTCTAATATGCGTGTAAACAGAAATTCCTACACCGACTTTCCGAAAACTGTTTGTTATTCTTCTTTAAAATTGACTAAATTAAAAACATAATTTTTAATATATTGTACTTGTAGAAAACCGCTTCAATTTGCTGGAAGCACTGTGCAATTTAAATATGCTGCACAGTCATCTGAGAACAAATAGAACACAACCTAGTACAATAAATAGTAAATACGACTTAAATATGCATCAAAGCGTGGGCTCTGTAAATCACTTAAGTGAGCGTCAGTGTCGTCTGCTCGACGGATCATATAATAATAAAATTGTTGCAATACAGTTGTAAATCCCTTCTATGTATCACTTGTTTGACGTAGTTTCAACCTTATCATTGAATTAGTTTGCTGAGATTTTTGCACGCTTTTCTTAATTGATAAGGCTTGTCATGCAGCTTTCATATAATACGAGACGCTTGTTCATGTTGTGCTAAATGTGGTTGCAGTACTATTTGCATTTATTATTTGTTTGAGGAGCAGCAATATAGCCATGTGCCGGACATTAATCAAGCCGGGTCATGTAGCATTACAATACTTTCTAATGAGAGAAATATAAAATTAACTAAAAAATTTAATCTTTCGAGTCAATTGAATTTTAATGGCCTGTGATCTCTACACAACTCAATTTTATTATATATCTAAACGAAACTTTAAGTAATAATACAATTACATAATAATGCACGTAAAATTTACAACTCGTCCAGCAGTCCTCTCTGATCAAAAAAGGGCAAAAGGCTTCTCAGTTTCTTTTGCACCATGGGATTTTTATAGATTTTTGATCTCACGGCGGCATCGTTATCAGATTGAGACATAGCTTTTTCAATGTTGAACTCCTCCGAGCCAGTGCAAATCATGGCGGGCAAAAAAATGAATGAAGAAAAGATTTCTATCAAATAAAAACAAATTAAATTAAATTAAATTCAAATTATTTGAATAAAGATCAGTTACTTACCATAGAAAGCACGCGCTTGAAACTGTTGTTGGAACTGGAATAAACTAGGTACATGACCACTAAATCTAAGTTTAGTTAGGGACTCCACAAGCTTCTGATAATAGAACTGGACAAGTTCAATTTGGTGATACTGGCATAGATCGTCTTGCAACGAGGTGCTGAAGAAGTAGTGCAGATCAATGGCCGGTGAGTTATATACACTGAATTGGAAATCAATCAAGATGACATTGTTGGGTTTGTCCTGCTCATTGTAATTGAACATTGTGTTCGTAGTCCACAGATCCCCGTGACATAGAGTGACAAAGTCTCCTTTACTCACTTCCATTGCTCGTTCACTGTATTCCATAATATGTTCAATTAGTCCGTTTAACTTAGACGCGTAGCGTTGATAAAGTAACTTATCGTCTTCGATGGATGCTATCAGTGACCTTAGCATATTTTTCATTATAGGTTCGTAGGCTCTAGTGTGTGAATTGAAGAAACAACGATCGTATTTCTTTTCGAATATCCCTGGGTTTTTCTCATGGAGTATGGCTCCAGCAGCATGGAATTTGGCTAGCTTCTCCAGCACTAGTTGTGTGTGTTGCAGGTCCAATTGTTTTATGCGATCCGCCGTAGTGTAGCTCTCCAAGGACATGTCCTCGAATATGATGGAGTCGTGTTCCCGATCCACACAAACAGTGCCGGCAAACATCTTTCTATGGTCGCCCAGATCCTGCTGTATTATATTTGCCAGTTTGGGCAACACCTCTTCGTACATATCCATTTCACGGGTATATATGCCATATTGCTCAAAGAATTCAGCTGCTGTACCCTTGTCAGCGAATGTAGTCTTTACGATAAAGGTGGTTGTTTCTTGGCACAGATTCTTGTCGATGTACTCTACAGTAATGCGTGTCATCACACTTGCGAAATTCTCATTACCGGCAGTGGCTGGTTTGATTAGAAGTTTTTTCAGCTCCAGTTTTACGTCTTTCAAATACTCTCGAAGTTTCTGTTGAACGTATTCGCGTGTCAGCCAAGCTGGCGCGTCAATAAATTCTTGAACAGTTTTCACAGGCATTACTAGTGTGTACCTATAGTTGTGAGTTCTCTGAGGTTAATATATAGAACCATTCCGCTTTTATACGACAGTGGAGGCTGCGATAAGAAAACAACTTAAAGAGCACCTACGACTATCAGCTCTATTCTCGCATTAAGAGCTTGTAAACGTCGTGTCTTAACTAATCAGGGTGAGCTGCTGTCAGGTGTTGTTAATAGTAGGCATATTTTTAGGTAAATGCATTATATATATTTTGTTAATATTCTTCAAACAAGCTAACACCTTGTATGCCAAAGAAAATTACTAGATATTGCTGCTTTTAATAGAATACAGTTTCCTTTTGGACTAACGTACTTTAAATGCCCTTCTTTTAATAAATCTCGAAAAAAGGCTATTCTGAATGGATAATTTTGAACTCATTGATCTCTTATGTCAATGAACAAATAAGTTTTTATTGTCAGTGTGGTCAGTATTTAAAAATATCAAATTAAAATAACGATCCTAAATGTATCTAGCTGTTATAATCTTTAAGTTATTACTTTATTACTTTAAGTTCCTATTTTATTAATTTTATTATAAAACCTTAAAAATATGTAGTCTATATCCAAAGTGAAATCAAAATCACAGCTAATATCATAATTAAATCATTAAATTAATTACTTCATTTTTACAGAAAGGCGAAGTTCTGGGTTCGAAAAGAATATTTCTTAAAATCAACAAGCCTCAATCGTAAAGATTATTTTTCAAATTCAACTACAATGTATTGCATACGCTTTTGAATTCCTTGTTTGATTATACAATAGTATTATTACTATTTTAGTTCGGGTGGTTAGTTAGTCTAGTTAGTTTAGTTAGAGACTTATTAGTCTACAGTGTCTGGTCAATGGACCAGCAGTATGCTAAGGCTGTTCTTTCACACGGTTATTACTTGCTTAAATCGTCTAAGATTATGACCACCTTGGAGACATCTGGCTTGTCGAAGTCCTGATGCCTCTGACACCCTCTGTTGTCGTCTCTGTCTCTCCTCATTATAAAATAGTTAACACTTAATTATAAATTGAAATGCAGCTAGCTTCAGCAGCCAAAACTCTTAAAATAAGTTTTGGTTCATTGCCATTTAAAGCTTTATTAGTTGCTTGTTTTTTTTTACATATGAGTTTATATCTAATAATAATACAAAGAGTTAATCGCACAAGTCAATAGCATTGATTGACCTCGAGTAGTCCCTTTCTGTCAAAAACTGGCATCAGCGCCTTGAGATTCTGCTGAACAATGGGGTTGTTATAAAGACGATTCTTGAACCGAGTGCCACGTTCATCATCGTTCATAAGGGCATTGAAACAAGCATCGGTGGAGTCCTCACTGATCATAACAGGTTGCACCACAACCGCCGAGTGCATAGCTGTAAGCGGAATAAACTATACTTAAAGGCAACCCAAAGTTTTAATATGATTGATTTACCAAAGAAACGTTTCTGCTCGACTTGCAGCTGAAACTGAAGTAAGCTGGGAATGGGATGCTGTTTGTACTTCAGTTTCAATAAAATGTCTCTAAATATGCGATGATAGAATTCGAATAGAGCGCCCTGCTCCTGCCGACGCAGCGGTTCCAGTAGCGATGTGTTAAAGAAGTGATGCAAATCAATAGTGGGCGAACCCCAGAACGAGTACTGAAAGTCAATCAGCAATACATCCACCGGACGACCAGTGACTGCATCATATTTGACCATCACATTGTTGGTCCACACATCACCATGTGCCAAAACATTCACCGACTCACGCAGCGGAGCAAAACACTCCCGGCCAATGTCCATGTAGTGAGGAGCCAATTCGAACAGTTTTTTTGCATAATGAGCACATTCGGGTTCCTGGCTCATCCAGCGTGCGGCAGCCAGCAGACCACCCACAAAGTATCCACTATACGCGTTTGTATAGCGATTAAAGAAACCTCGATCGTATTTCTCCAGGCAACCCGCAGTGCGTTCATTCAGCACCGCCGAGGTGGCATGCATCTTTGCCAGTTTGCGGAGGATGAGATGAGCATGCTCCTGATCTAACCGTTTTACACGATCGGCCATCACATAGTTCTCCACTGTCAAATCCTCAAAAATTATGGCAATGCGTTCGCGATCCACAAAAATGGCGGTAGGGAAAATTGGCTCAAACTCATCAATTTCCTTCAAAAGTTCATTCAGTTTTGGCAACACCTCCTCATAAATGTTAATTTCACGATTGAAGATGTCGTAGGGCGCCATTAGCTCCTTGGTCAACTCATCGTCATCGATGGAAGTCTTTATGATGAGGTTCTGAACATGTTCTTCTTGTGGTTGCTGCGAGAGTATAAAACAAACTCGAACTCGGGTCAAGACGCCGCCGTAGTTCTCACCAGGACCCAGAGCCGGATTCACATCCAGTTGCACAATCTGTAATTGGGCATCTTTGTGATAAGTTCGCAGAGCGTTCTTAATATAATCATGTGTTAGCCACTCAGGTGCCGCTGCCATTATATTTTGCTTTAACTGAGCTCGCGACTCTTGTGCTGAATCTTTTAAATAGGAGGTTAACTGCAAATTTGTAGTAACTGCCTTTGATGAAGGTGAAATTCATATATGACATTTTTATGTCGTCGATTTGTGTAGTCTACTCGCCCAGCGCACGATACATTTTTATATCAGAGCAAATGTTTGCTCTTACGACCATAATATATTGCTATATCTATTATATTTGCTTGGGGCAACAGTGTGCTACAAGCACTCGTTGAGACGTGTGACGTGTGCCAGACGAATTGCTGCTATCTGAAGCAGATTTCACTGAAATGAAAATTGAAAGCCGAAAGTTGAGTACACAATAAAATATTTTTAAGTCTTACCAAACTTGAAACTCATTTGTAACTTTTCAATTCATTAATTTCACTAGTGGGCTTATTATTAATTTGTTTATTTATATATCTTTTTAGTATAATCGGATTTCAAGGACTCAGAAGCATTCAGCGCCATAACTATAAAGAGAGAATTATTTTTTCTAGAAAAATTAAATTTTAAACAACTTTTGTTTTTAATAGTAATAAATTCCCCACAATTTAACAATAGTTATTAAGAAATGATTTTAAAATTTTAATGTAACTTTGAATGAACATTAATTGAAAATTGTATAACGACAGTTTTCAGGCGATGGTGCAAGTCAAATATCTAACGTTTTACTGCAATAAGGCATACAAAGAAAGCCTTAGATTAAAGCATAACGATTATTTGCCCAGACGCTGTACAAATAAATGCAGATAAATAAAAAGCTTTAATCTTTAATTAACGCAAATCTATCGAATGCATTAAATTCATATGTTTCGTTAATAAGACATTTGAGAACTAAACTAGGCTCGACTCGACTCAGCATTTATAATAATTTCAGAGTGTTGTCTCATATTCTATGGGCCTATATAAATAATATCTAGCTTACCATTAATAAATTGGTTGAATGCCCTACCCTGGGTATCATAAAAACGGCGCACACATATTTGTATAGAAGCAGCCCACAATTAGACAGCAAGTAGTAAGGCAGTAGTCACAAGTGGCAACAGCGCGAGATGTGAGAATTTGACTAAGTTGAACTAACTAATAAAGAAATAATCTCGAGACGCTTTCGCCTATATTTATAAATGTGTAAATATTTAATCTGCATTTGTCTTACTTAGACAGATAAATCACAATTGCGATATCAACTCATCGCTGACACCTGCCACGGAACAAGTCCTATAAAAAGACGAGTATTTTTGAAAATTCACGCAGGCCTTCAGCGAACAGCCGCGAGAAAATTTATTGTGATAAACCGGTTGGACCAAGGAAAATCTTATTGCTGCTAGGCATTTAATCAGTTTATAAATACACAGAATGATAGTTAAAGATCTCATAAGTGCATTTGATGCCATCCCAAAATTACCAACAGTAATTCCAGATACAAACACCGGTTTTCTGGATGCGCCTGTCTGGCTAACAGAAAACTATCTACAGGATGCATTGCGTAAATTCTATAACGATCCGAAACTAAGGATTACCGCCATGGATGGTCGTCCTGCACTGGGACGTGGCGAAAACTACGGCGGAGTTCTGACTCGCATTAAGGCGGATTTTATGATGCGCGATGGCAGCTCAAAGACTGGACATTATATAATCAAGACCTCATTCGAGAGCGATGAATTCGCACGCAAAACGATGGAACCCTATGATATATTCAATCGTGAAATGTCCATCTATGAACAGATACTGCCCAAACTCAATGCGCTGCTGCTGGAAATCGAGGATGAGGAAAAAATATTTGCAGAAACAATGGCTGTTGATTATGATCGGTCTGCGTTGATCTTTGAGGATCTCAGTGCGCGTGGTTTTGTGATGCCGGATCGTTTGGTGGGCCTGGATCTGCCATTGGCTCAACTGGTGCTGCGCAAGTTGGCCAAGATGCATGCCACCTCGGCGGTTCTCAATGAGCGAGAGTGTGGCGCTCTCGAGGGCTATGATCGTGGCTTGTTCAATCGGCATACGGATAATTATGCACCTCTTTATCTGGGCATGTTCCAAGCGGCCAGCAGATGTGTGTCTCAATTGCCTGGCTATGAGGAATATGCAGAGAAATTGGAGGCACTCCTCCCTGCCTACATGGAGCTGGGCAAACGTGTGTTTGATATCAGTCCGTGTGTTAATGTCTTGGCTCATGGTGATCTTTGGACAAATAATATCCTTGTCAAGTACAACAAAGTAACTGGTCAGCCCGAAGATGTCATCATCATTGATTTTCAATATGCTGCCTGGGGCTCGCCCGCAATTGATTTGTTGTACTTTTTGAATTCGTCGTTGCAGTTGGATTTCCATTTACATCATCAGGAGCAGCTAATTAAGCATTATTTTGACATCTTCTCAGATACGCTGAGGCAACTGCGCTTTAAGGCGCACATTCCCAGTTTACACAGTTTTCATTTGGAGCTGAAGAAGAAGTCATTCTACGGTAAAATAAATTTAGAAATATTTTAAATTTGCATTTATAAAACTTCCTCTCTCAATCTCTCTTTATCAGCCATGCACACAAGTTTTAGTATCTTTCCCATTCAGCGAAATGTGGAAAATGAGAATGCGGATTTTAACGCTTTGATGGGGACAAATCAGCGAGCACTTAACTTTAAGACTGGGTGTTATAGGAATCCAGCAGCACAGAGGGTGTTACGTGAACTATTACCTGTATTTGATTGTGAAGGTTTGCTGGATGCAGATCAGTAATTACGCTTAAGTAAATCCATTTGATACGCTTTTTATCAGTTCTACCATGAAATACACTTCTTATTATTAATTCTGTAGGGTTAATTGATAACAGTGATTTAATCTTCATTATATATACCCCAATTATACCATTTCATATTATTAATAAAATAACTTCATAACAAGAAACCAAATTCCTTAAACATCATTTAAAATAATTTGTGTAAAACAAATAAATGAATAACATTGCCTATCTTAAAAGTGTACAAATAATGTGCCAATTTATACGTTAACTGTTAAGCAGACAATTTTGATTGTTTTTAAGGATTTGATGAGCCCATTTTACCGTGTATTTAAATTGTTCAACCTATAATATTGGCGAAAAAGGCACATCCACCATACACCTGCGATAAGCAAACTTGCTCACAAATAGTTAACACTTAACACTTAACACATACTTAAATTAATCAATTTTTTAAGAACTTATTAGCTAACTAAGCTATTTATCTCATATAAAAATAGCTTTCGTTATTCTTTTTATATAAAGCAGATATAAAGAACAAATGAGTTTGTACTTTTCATTAAGTTAAGATTCTTTTAAATATTATGCTTATCATCTAAAATAACATGTTAAGCTTCTATGCTATATGCCAGTCTCAGAGCTTTTTGGTGTTTTATCTCTTCAAATATAGCAACAAGTTAATTTGAAAACATATTGCTCTTATTGCTCGAGTTTTTTTCTTCTCCCTTAAGTTTTTCTTCTTGCTTTTGCTGTCGCTCCCAAAACTGGTTAATTGACGCTTTATAAGTCATTATATTTATATATATATAAATTGGCAAATTGCATACAAGCAACTTATAGCGCAAAGCTTTAAGCTTAGCATTTCTGATTTAATACCTTATAAAATACACATTTTTGCTAACGAATGAACGGTAAAGTGTTCATTAATTGATCTGCGACTGGAATTCGAAAACCTGTATTCCAAATTTGAAGTCTCTAGCTCTTAAAGTCTTTCAGATCTGCGTGTTCATTCAGACGGACGGATGGACCGACAGATGGACATGGCTATATCGACTCGGCTGTTGACCCTGATCAAGAATATAAATCCATTATGGGGTCGGAGATGCTTCCTTCTGCCTGTGACATACATTTGCACAAAACCATCATACCATATTTTACAATTTTTAATGAGTTCAGCGCTACTTGACAATTTATAAATATTTTAATAATCTGTTTTTGGCAAGATTAAAATGCCTTTCTGAGGCAAACATATGTGAAGAAAAGGCAAACTATTTATTTCTGACGGTGTTCAAAAATTATCACAGCTTATTATCAGATCATATTGTGGCTCGCCCATATGTCCAATGATATCTTTTTATAAAAAAATTTCACCACCTGGTGATTTTGTTGGGAAAGCTTTAAAAGATAATGATAGCATTAAACAGGTATAAATATGGAATACAAAAAGTTTTTTCTTTTAGTATGTTTTAAACACGGAACAGAACACATCGTTCTCGCTTAGCTCCATTTAAAATGACTGCAAATAATGATTCGTACAACGCGGATGAGCTGGAAGCACCTGCATGGCTGAACGAGCAATTCTTCCAAGATGTACTAATACAGTTCTTGAAGGAACCCACCATAAAAGTAACCGAGGCAAAGATATCCCCGGCCAGTGCCAAAGGAGATCACTATGCGAGTATTATGTTCCGAGCGATCGTCGAGTACTCAACACAGGAGAGAAAATGCTCTAAGTCCCTCATCATCAAGGCAATGCCCGAGGTGCACGGTAAAAAAAAGGATCTTTTGGCTGATTCTCATATATTCCAGTCTGAGATTATCATGTATACGCAAGTGCTGCCCAAATTTGAGGCAATATTACGCGAGGCGGGCGAAGAGATTACATTTTGTGGGACCTGCGTCTATTACAGCTTGGAGCCGCGAGAGGTGATGATTTTTGAGGATCTCGTGCCTCAAGGTTATCAAGTGATACGCAACAGAAATTTGACCATGGATGAGCTGCGTGCTGCAATGGAAAAGCTGGCCAAATGGCATGCAGTTAGCCACAAAGTGTTAAAGGAGCAGCCGATGCTATTCGATGAACTCAAATATGATATAGCAACATTGCCGAGCTTCTGCGAACAGGATTTCATTACCAGTGCGCTTCCAAACTTTATCGACATGCTCGACCGGAACGAGAGCTTTAGAGACTACCGCAAATATTTTGAGCCAATGCGGAACAAAATAGTCAATCGCTGGGCCAATATAATCCATGAATATCGTGAGAATCGGCAAGAGAATACCTATTATGTTCTTTGCCACGGCGACTTTCATATGAAGAACATGATGTTCAAGGGTAACGATTGCATGCTGCTGGATTTTCAATTGTCCTACGTGGGTTGTATGTCCAATGATGTGCAATATGCCAAATATATGCTCTTTTCTGCCGAGGATCGCAAGGATAAATGTGATGAACTAATTTATCACTACTTTGATGTGTTTGCAAAGACATTAGACAAAATTGGATGTGAAGGCAAGAAGCATAGCTTGGTTGAGTTTCGCAGACAGATGTTTGATCGGAGAAATGCTGGTTAGTCTTAACCTCGCTCAATGTCCATTCCAATAAAACCCTCTTATATTTTTCTTTTTGTTTTTTTTAGAATTCATGCTGCTTACCTCGTTTTTGCCTGTTTTTAACAGCATGCGTATGGGGAATGATCCTGCGACACTTTTGGAAAACGCAGATTGTCGTCTGAACTTATTAGCCAACAAGGATTATCAAAGTGAATTGGAGTATCTGTTGCCTCGAATGCTGCATTCGGGCTACTTCGAGCTACCTACGAAATAACTATTATAAATATCTCAATCGTTCAAAACTTGAACGATTCTTTGTTGTTGGCAATTAATAGGGGCTTATCTAAGTGATTAGAAAATAACAACTCCAATCATTGTTTTTTTTAATAGACAGATGAAAACTGTTTTAATTATCGCAGATTAGTATAACTATTCCTTTATATATATATATATATGAATATATTGGTTATACAGTGTATCACAAAATTGATTCATTACAATTTCTCAGCAATTGTTATGCAGCTAACTATGAGTATTCACTGAATATTACTTGCAAAGGCGTAGTCAAGCAATGACTGCTTTTAATTGCAATCTCATAGACCATGGGGATTCATATCTCTATCTTTCAGATAATGGTTATAAGTGTTTTAATTTCGCAGTTGATAGTGCTTAATAGGCTCTACATTGTATATTCGTACTGTCATCGTTAGAAATAAAAATACATTTACAAATTAACTATTTGTCTTATAATCTCTTCTTTCGTCATATAAACTTAATTATATTTACTGTTTTGTTTGTCATTTAAGACATGTTAAGCTACTAACAAAAATTAATAATTATTATTTATTTCTGTGTATACATATGTGCAAGAGTTCTTGTTTAATGAGCTGTTTTAATATATTTTCTGTTGCATAAAATATGCTTATTGCTATGTTGCAAAAAGTGGATTGTTTGCGAGATTTTGCTCACCTAAGGGCAGAATATTGTTCAGTCTTTTTTAACGCTAAAAAATAAAACCCACAATTCTGAAATGAAATATATATATATATTTTACATTGATGTAATTGTATTTAAATAAATGCAGCTCTTTTCACATGCGCGCCGATTGTTGTTGACGGCAATAATATCGATAACAAATGTGCAAACAGCTGTTTCCGATATGTGATTAAATATGCCTTAACGCATTTGATAAGGCATAACTCTCGCATGTGCAAATTTAAACTTTAAAAATTAGTAAACAAATGCAATGAAATGACTGCAGACTTGAGTGAACTACTTTGCCGCGTCTGTCTGAAGCAGGACGAGCTCCTGGTGGACATTTACGAGCATGTGGACGAGCAGCAAACGGATCTATGCACCCTACTCGAACGCTGTGGCGATATCAGAGTGAGTACTCCAAATATTTGACGCGTTTATTTCATAAACTAAATGCTTTTATTTTAGGTCGAAAAGTCGGATAGTTATCCAAAGTACTTGTGCCAAGAGTGCACCAAGGAGTTGCTAATCGCGGCCAAGTTTCGCGACAAATGTGCGGCAACGGAACAAGCTATAAAGCAGAGAAAACTGAAACGATTAGATGACGAAGCAGCATCGTTGGCAATAGGCGAATTGGCCAAAGAGGAGCTGGTAATGGATGACGAGGAAAACACAATAGATGCAAATGATATTATAGAATTCGATCCGAGCGAGCATGTTGAGCTATACGAGGAATGCGAAACGGAAGAAGTCGCCATAAAAGAGACTATAGAAGCACCAGAGTCAGCTGTGAGAGAAGAGTCAATAGAAGAACCTAATCCCACAAAGTTAAATGCTATCTACAAATGTGATGACTGCGGCGCCGTCTTTCAGCAGGCGGTGACGTTACAGCGGCACATAGCTAAAGCACATCCCACTGCGGCTATATACAATTGTATGCACTGTGGCCATTGCTTTACCCAGAACATAAATTTGCAGAGGCACAGCTGCACAGCTAGTTTGAGTGCGCCGCGGGGGAATGAAGGAGTTGCGCGTACACGTCATCGCTGCGTATACTGCGGCAAGTGTCTGCAGTCGGCGCCCAGTTTGGTGATGCATCTTCGTCTGCACAACGGAGAGCGACCCTTTGCCTGCGATGTTTGCCCCAAGACATTTAAAACAAATGGCGGACTTGTCGTCCATCAGAAGCGACACCTCAAACTGATTGAGTTCGAGTGCGAGTATTGTGGCAAGGGTTTCGTGGAGTCTAGCAATCTAAAGCGACACATTGCCTCGCTGCACACATCAGATCGTCCGCATAGGTGCACCATCTGTCAGCACTCCTTCGCCCGCGTCTATTTGCTTGAGCTGCACAAGCGCACCCACACGGGCGAGCGTCCGTATGCCTGCTCCTTGTGCGATAGCAGCTTTGCCCAGCTAAGCGTTCTACGCTCACACGAGAGAATCCATTCGGGCGAGCGGCGTCATCGCTGCGATCTATGCCAGAAGACATTTAGTCGCTTGAGCCAGCTGAAAAAGCATAAGCTCAAATCCTGCCTGCCTGTGGCCACGCAAGCCATAAATGATGTTGTTGTCATGGATTGAACTGCTGTTTATTATCTGTATTCATACACAGGTCATATACAACCATTGACCAGTTTTAAGCTGTTACCAATCGAATTAATTGTGATTTATTGTCAAGTTGATATTGCTTTATGGAATCTGTAATTCCAAAAGAAAAAGTTTCGGATTGTAGTAATTGTGTATGTATTTATAACAATTTGATATCATTTAGCACCTCGGACGGACACACTCTAACTCTCATAAAAAAAGTCATCGACTTTCCAAAATTTACTTTGTAAATTATCCCTTTCAAGGACTATTCGGATATCCTTTGGACCACAAATAGTCAAGGGCCTACCAAATCCAGTTACTGTAGAATCTTGAATCAAAAAGTTAACTGGAAAAGGGACATTCAAATCTATTCTTTACAGTTTCACAGAATTAACTATTTTCTGATTTCAATTAATTTTCGTTCGCCATACGAGTTCAATTTTCAATGAAAGGTGTTCTTTTTAGACCCCATATTCATTGAAAGCAGTTCAATAGGGTTCGTCCTTGTTACTTTAACTCACCACATCCTTTACGAAAGAGAAGAGATCTGTCTGAGTTGTGCCCACAGTTTGTTTTTGCTTGAGGTCAGTTAGCCAATGCAGCAACCTAGTTTGTGTCACTGCTGTGTGCAGATTGCTTATATTCTAAACAGCAACCGGCAGAAAATAAACCATTTTTATTTTCTGCCCCGTTTGGCCCAATAATAAAGACACGGAAATTTATTTTTGATTTTTTTTATTGCATGCACATAAAGGTATAGTTATGTTTTCCCTTCCATAGTGGTTTACATTTACTTCTGTTATGTTTAGCCCATACGTTACAACAGATTACCTAAATACACAAATGCTTGTTATGCGCCATACAATTGGCTACATTAGTAAGTATTTCTATACCGGGGTGTATTATTATTATATGCGAACTTCACAAAATATGTATATATAGACTGTTGATTTTTGTTGTTTGAATAATGACATAAATAACATGCATTACGTTTGAGGGCACAAATACATATTTGATTTTCATAAATTTTAATTTTGTACATGAATACATATTTTTTGTTTTATAATCTTTTGGGAGATTTTTAAATATATATATATGTATATTTTGATTCGCATGCATCTTATACATATTTATATTTTCTTTAAGAATATAATATACGTCAAATACATATATATGCATATGTTGTAAGTATATGAAAGCTGTTGGCTTATGAATTTTTTATTTTATTTGTTTTATTATTAACGAGATTCGCATAGGCGAAATATAAGTACAGTGGTCGCTCGAAATGTAGAAGACTGCAATTGTATACTTGAATATGACTTGGAGCATAATTCATGCATCATAATCAGGTTTGCTACGGTAGGTACAATCGTACCGAAAACTAGAGCTTCTATTTAAAAAATGGTACTTTGGATATTTCTTTACTTTTTCTGTTTTTTTTTTTTTTTTTTGATGAGGTACTTAAAGCAAATCTTTGTTTTGTTAAATGTTCTAATTAAAGTGTATTTCCTTTTATTTTTTGTTACAAAATAATTTTTGGAAGTGCTTAAAGTGATTGTAATCTGCTTTGTTTGAAATATCTATTTATTTAGTGACTGAACGAAGTAATTTTATATTTTAATTAATAACTGTTTTAATTTCTAAGCGACCACTGCTTAAATAAATACTTAACATTATTGTAATTTACTCAGTTAGCTGGTTTTACGAGTGCTGGCAAATTTCAATCCAATTATGGCGCAAATCTTTTTGGTTTCCATTTAGAGCAACTTTTTGCTTCCTTTCTTTTTGTCTCTTTGGCGGCGGCGGGTTAACTATGCTCAATCCACAATCGCTAAATTGTACAGTTATCGTTATCGTTATCGTTATCGGAATCGGGGATCATTAACTGGGTCGGGATAATAAATCTACAAAAGCGTCGCCTCTGCCAAGAATCGAATCAATAGAAATATTATTATCCAGCTGAGCATTTCAGTCACACACAATAGTTAAACAAATGGCAAGTGGGGTGGGGTGGGTGAGCAAAGGGGCGGGATGGGTGAGCAAAAAGTGGGGTGTTCGCCATCATCCTCGCTAAACCGCTGCGCTATGCTCCGATCGTCGAAAATACTTACGCGCCTGCACATTGAGATCATCGAGCAGCAGCTCATTGGATGACTTGGAGCGCTTGGGGAAGATGAGAGCATTGCGCAGCGGTGTCACATGTGCCACATTCGACCGTGGCTTGGGCGGTGGTGCGGGTGGTGCTCGCTTCTTTTGCTTATAGGAGACACGTTTCAATTGCCGCACAAACGATTGACTAAGCGTGGAGCCCCGATTAAAATCAGGCTCCGCGTTGAGATGCGGCTGTGCGGCATATTTATGCAGCTGTGTGGCAGTAGCCCCTGTTGCTACAGCTCCCGCCGGCAATTGTTGCTCCGAGTGCGTTTTGCTTAGAGTGTGCCTTGCCGCTGTCGTTGTTGTGGATGGGTTGCCTTTCAAACGTTCAAAGAGATTGGTCAGCGTGCTTGAGCGTTGTTGTAGCGGTGGTGCTGGTGCCGGGTACTTCTGTAAGGACTGGCTGTGCTTCGGTGTGCGTCCAGCTGTGGCAGTTGTGGGTGTGCTGGTTCCCGTTTGGGCGCGACTCGCGAACACATCGTCGTCCAGTTCGCTGAGGCTAACCAGCATGTGCTCATCATCGAATATGTCATCGGTGTTGGTGTTTGTATAACTGAGCGGTGTCTGATCCTGTTCCTCCGTCAGCTCCTCCCCCTCCTCGTCGCCATCATCATCGTAGCGCGCAAAGATCTCGTCAAAGGCCGCATTTACAATAAACGATTCATCCTGTAACTCCTCAGCGCTCGATTGCTGTCGTCGTCGCGGCTTCAGTGTACCAAACAGATTCTTGCGATAATCCTCTGAAATGCTGCCATATGGTAGCTGCTCTGTCGAGTGTGCCGCAGCAGCTGGACGTGACGGTGGCAAGCTGGCCAATTGTATGGCCAGACTTTGGGTGCTGCAACTGTTGCTTAGCTTGCCGATTGAGTTTGCGGGTGCGGGTGCATTTAAGATGCAGTGTTGTTGCTGATGATGAGGGTGATTTAATTGTGAGTGTTGTGCCTGCAACTGCAACTGTTGCTTCTGGCGTTGCATATGCTGCAAACGCTGACGCAGCTCCTGCGATCTACGCTTCACTTGATTGTATTTGTTGCTGTTGCTGTTGCTGTTCTTATGGCTGCTGCTCGAGCGCATCTCATACTTACTCTGCTCGCGATCACGCTCCTGCTCGGCCTCGGCTAGGCGTCGCTGCAACGCCAGCGTTTCAAAGTTGTGCACAACGCTGCCGACGTGTGTGTTTATTTGTGGTATGCCTAGATCACCGCTGAAGAGGTCACGCTGATGACGCTGCTGTGTTGACAATAATTCGCCGCTGCCAACGCTGCTGGCGCGTGGATGGGCGTGGGCGTGACAGTGGCGCAGGGGCGGCAGGGGGCAGCGCTGTGCTGCTGCCATGCAGGGGAATGGTTGCTCAATGAATTCGCTGGCCTCCTGCTGCCAAAGCAGATTGCCCAGCTCATCGTGGACACTGGCAGTGGCCAAACTAGATGACTATTGAGTGGGGATTTTTGTATGTTGTTGTTGTTGTTGTTGTATGTGGTGGTGTGTTGTTGTTGTTGTTGTTGGTGATGTTGATGTTGATGTTGTTGTGTACGAGTTGTTGGCATTTAATTCAAGCAAATTGTTAATGAAATAAATAAATAAATATCTGATTAGCTAAGGGTCATCAGAATTTGAGAGAAAGTCATAGAAATTGTGGTTGATTTGGTGAGCTGGGGACCTTCTTTTTTTGGGGGGGTTGGGGGTTTTTTTTTGTATGGGGTAGGCCGTTGCTTATACTCTAAATATATATCTTAAATACTTAGACTTATTATTATTTAGTTATAAGTATATACACATATTGACCACATTTAACAATAAATGACTTTTGGATGACAAAAAAATGCCAAACTCAATTGACTTCTATTTGAAGTGAATTGTTTTTGTTTCTTACTAATGCACTGCATACATATTTTTCTGTCAATATATTATGTGTATTTCAACTACCATTGAAATTAATTATTTAAATGTTAATTTTAATTTAAGCTAAATCCAGTTATATTATGCGGCGGCTTGCCATTCAATTCAATAATAAACAACAACACAAACAGCTGCCATTTAGCACAGCAGCATCCATTTCAAATATGTGTATTTAGGTGTGTGTGTGGTGTGTTTGTGTGTGGTGTGTTTGTGTGTGGTGTGTGTTTGTCAGTATACGTGTGATTGTGTGTATGTTTCTACTGCTGCGCCTATGCTGAATCTATTAAAAATTCAGAAATTTGCAATTCAGAATTGTGCTATTTTGGCCTGTTTTTAACTTTTTCTAACAAGGTGAGGCAATCTTTAGCGACAATCAGTTGTTGTATTGTGAAATGTAATGGAAAACATAAATTTTAAATTGAAGACAATATATTTGTTTAGAATTACTTCATTGATTTAATTAACGATTTGGCTATGAATTCATGAATTTCTAATGCACGAAATCAAACCATTTATTTTTTATTATATATCGAGACACAAATTGATAGTTGAAACTATACGATTTTTGTGCAGAATTTATACATTGGTGATTGCAAAAATAGAACTTAGTTATATAGGAATACCTCAATTTTAGCCAACTGAATTTATGTCGTCTCGATGACCGCCGTCAAAGAACTTGTTGACTATTTGTATTCACTTCCTAGTATAAAAGTCAGTCGAGGTATTCCTATATCTTACATTTAAAAAATTATTGCAAGTGTTGCTGAATTTTAAATGGATAAATATATAATGACGTAAGTCTCCATCGAGCTAAGCTTTGCATTCCATTAGCATTTACATAAACAACTGATTCTCGCTCAACTGCTGCCTGTTTGTTCAAACTTTCAGTTATTTCATGAAGCAGAAGCGCTTGCAAATAGAACGATGAAAAACTATTGAAAGGTGTGTGTTAGTGTGTGTGTGTGTGTCAGTGTGTGTGTGTGCTCAGTTTGTGTATCTGTGTGTTTAGTGCGTGTAAGTTGACACATTGAGTTGCTTGTAACTGTGCGATTTAGACAATTAGACAGATGACTTTGTGTTTCTGGGCAAACGACAACATTTTACAACTGAAACAGCAATAAGTGGGACTGAACGTGATGGATTGTGTTTGTGTGTGTGTGTGTGTGTATGTGTGTGCTTGTGTCTCTATTTTAATAATAGTTATTATCAAACGGTAAACTATCACTGGAGCTGGAATAGTGTTGCTTCTGTTGCTGTTGCTGCTGCGGTTGCTGTGCCAACAACTGATTGTTGTTGTTACGCTTGTGGGGCTGCTGTTTGTTGCTACTACTGCTGTTGCTGTTGCACTTTTGCTGCTGCTGTTGCTGTTGCTGCTGCTGCTGTTGCTGCTGCTGTTGCTGTTTGTGCATCACTTTAAAATCATCCTGTGATTTGCTGTTCTTTGAGCCATGCTTACTCTTGTGACCCTTGCCGTGTTTTGTGTGTTTCAAACTGTGGTGTTGGTGGTGTGACTGATGCTGATGCTGGTGCTGCTGCTGCAACTGTTGCTGCTGGTGTGTGTGATTGTGCTGATAGTGGTGCTCAATGTGCGCTATATTGCTGCTGCTATGATACTGTGGATGCTGCTGATTGGAATTATCACTGGCGGTCCCACTGCTGCCATAACTATAAATCTGCGACTTTGACTGACTGCGATGTGGGTGCAGATTTGCAACGCTGTAATGATCATGATCGAGACTGTCGAATGTCTGCAGATAGTGTGGATTTATCTGTGTGCAGTAGTCACCGTCGGTGCCGCTGTGTTGCAGCTGCTGTTGCAGCTGCTTGCGATCGAGTGTGCTGTTGCTGCGCGAATTAAAGTGTGGCAGATGTGTCATGTTGTAGCTGAGATGTTGGTAATGTGAGTCAGTGTTGCTGTGTGGCTGTTTGGCACCATTTTTCATTGGCAACGGTGGTGGATGCTGCTGCTGTTGTGCGTTTGGTGATCTGCGGTTTGTGTTGCTGCTGTTGTTGTTATTGTTGTTGCCGTTCGATTTAAAACTATTGTTGCCACTGTGCAACGTGAGGCTGTTGCTGCTGTGGCTGTTGTTGCTGTGACTGTTGTTGCTGCTGTCGGATTTCGTTTTGATGGCAATAAATGTGTTCGGAAGCGGCGGCAATGGTGGTGTGCCAGTGGGCGTGGTTATCGTGGTTGCCGACGATGAGCATGTGGTTGTTGTTGCTGCTATTGCTGTTGTTGTTGTTGTTGCTGTTGCAGTGTTGTTGTTGTTGATATTGGTGGTGCCGGCCACATTAAGTTCCCGCTACGCGATGTGATGCCCGCCAAATGTGCGCAGCACTGGCACGCTCTGATTGTGGTTGGGTGGTTTTGGTGGTTTGGTAATGGTGATGTTGGTGTTGGTGTTTACACATTGCAATTGAGAATAGTTGTGGTTGTTGTTGTGTTGTTGTGCATGGTTGTGTAGTTTTTGTTGTTGTTGTTGTTGGGCGCATTTGTTGTGGTTGTTATCGGAAAATGAAATTTCAGAGCGTAAAAAGAGACGAAAAAAGGAAAAGAGTAGACACTTATCATATAAGTTGTGTATGAGATATATATATATATATATTGCTTAATGTGTTAGTATGTGTGTGTGTGTGTGTGTGTGTGTGTATGTGTGTGTGTGAGAGAGAGAGTGAGATTGGTGTGAGCGTGTCTCCTTCTCTTAACAACGTAGTGCGTCAGTTTTAATAGGAGGTTGCCCACTTCTTTTTTGGTTATGTCTGCAGGGCGTGCCCGATTTATAAATACATATACTCTATAAATTGCATCTAACACTAATAGATCAATCAGTTACAAGTGATTTCAAACAATAAATATACAAGTAATTGAAAAAAAAGGAATGAAATTTAAAAATTAATTTGTTCTAAATGGTTTCAATCTACTAATTTAATTACATACATTTAATGAACATTTAGTACGTTACAATATATATATATATAAAGTTACGAATACGACTTGTGTACAACTTCGAAAATTACATTTTCGTAAGCTTGGTTTGGCATAAGCGTTAAGGCACTGGTTAAGATCGATTTCAAACAGGGTAAAGCGAAATATCATGCATCGATGCGGCTGCAGTGGGATGCGACATAAAATGGTGTGTAAAACATGTTAAACTCAGGCAGAGGGTAGAGTTGGGCACAAGCGACAAGACTTTCAGTTGCAAGCCCCAAATGCAAAAAAAAACAACCCAACGAAATTAAAATGCTACAGAGAAAAACTCTCTCAAGCGAGTCGAACAAAAATACCCTTGAAAACCGGAGTCAGCTTAAATTTGAACTTAATTATTAATTTTCAGAAATACATAAATGTTACAATATATTAACATCCTTATTTGTGCGAGTTTGGTTTTTGAATGATTTTCGATAAGTAGACGAGTTTTATTTTTATATATAAAATCTCAGTTGTTCATGGTAGCAGGAGTTGCTTTGCAACTAATACTTGCCACGAGTGGTTGAATCCGGTAGATATTATCCTCCATATTTGAGTGTTTAACTCATTACGAAATTAATGCCAATTAAATTATACCCGCAGCAAGTGTATAAAACGAGCAAAAACCAAAATCTGACTGCCAAGAAAGCTAATTAGCAGAAACAATTTGCGGAAAAAAATGAGCATAAGTTTTAATAAGAACCGAGCGGAAATGGGTAGGCGTGCCAATAACAGTGTGTGTGTGTGTGTGTTGCAATGGCACTTGAAGGGTTACCAGAAGTTGCCACATTAAAGTTGCCAGTCGTTAAGTTTTGCATTTAAAATTAAAAAGTTTTTTTTCAGACAAGTCGGGCACTTTGTGCAACTGCAACTGGCACTGCAACTGCACTCTTTATGCATAGTCAATAACAAATGGAGGCGGCACACACAGAAACTTTCATTTACTCGCTCAATGCACACTCAAAGCCACTTCAATGGGGTAGAACGGGAAGAGGGTATGCTGGCTGAACTTTTTCTTAGTTGCCACACACACACACACACACACACACACATATATATATATATGCACACATATAAAAGTTGACAAGCGTTGACATAATTTTACACGCAGTGACAAGCTGAAGCAGTCGCCGCCGGATGCAAGACCCTCAAGTGCCTCGCAGGCAAATAAGCGCGTAAGTAAGTGCCACATAAACCACAGAAACACACACACAGACACACAAACAAATGCGCACAAAATGCAGCACACTATCATCCCCCAGGCTGCTGCATCTCGAAGAAAGGCAGTCAGAAGTAAAAGCTGCATTTTCTGCATCATTTAGTAAGAAGCGCACATTGATGGCAATTTAATATACTTGCCACATAATTGCGGCTTACATTTTTGCCTCGTTGTTAATGATTGATTACGGCTCATGTAATGACAATTGGCCAGTCAAAGTATCTGCCACATGGAGAGCAGGAGACAGTGAGATAGAGAGAGAGAGAGAGAGACAGGGGGATAAGGAACTAGTGTTTTTAAGAGGAGCACTATATTGAAGCAGCAGCAAATAACGTTAGATTGTCAATGGGAATAAGATGGGCTGCAGGTTTCATCGTTTGGCAGCAACATCATCAACTGCCGGAAGGGAGTGTCGCTTAACTTGCTCTGCCATCACTGGCACAGGCACCGACAGCCGGAAGTTCAAGTCGGTGCCACAAAAATGTGAAAACTTTGTAAACAAAACTTTTGCGCTGTGCACTTTTGCTGCTGGCGCGAACTGAAACGAAAAACATCAGGCGACGATGCGCAGGACCTTTTACGGCAACAACACACAACACACAACAAAAATAAAAATAAATTGTTGGTAATTCGACTTTGAAATACCCTGGACTCAGTCCGAAACAAGCATTCCAGCTGATTATTTTTGTACTAACACAGAACTAAACTTTGGACTGAAACTAATTTACTTTCTCCCTCTGCTTCAATACTTTCAAGAATAGCTTTCTGAACAACTAAAAGTTGCGTAAAGAACTACTCAAAGGAAGTAAATTAAAAGCACATTTAATTTGCACAATATTTGCGAAGCAAAATATACTCGTTCAGCGTATGTCTTAAATATGTTGAACAATATTTATCGATATATTTTGTCTTTTTCATATAAACTGAAGAAAGGAGCCTTGAACATCATAACAATTATTCAAATTATTATATGACTGATTGAAATAACACAAAATCAAGATCCTATTCATATTCTAAATTTGAGGTATCTCGATGAGTCATTCAAGTGGATGAAAAGATTTTATCATCTATATCAACATAGCTCATCGTGCTAATTAAGAAAATGTTATAAATTGTTACATAAAGTTTACAATTTCATTATAGCATTTTGCACCCAATTTAAAGGGGTACAGGGTGTACACAAAATAAAGAATATGTACGCGAGTGAATCTTTATATAAATGTATGTGTATATATATATATATACTTATATATATGTATAAAGGGGCGTGCATTTAGCGGACCCACGGCTCATCCTGGCAGTCGCTTGTAAGCAGCTGCACAAAAGTTTTCCACACGGCAAATGTGCTTATTGCACTACTACTTGGCCCAAAACTTACTGTTACAAAGAGGGGCATGCGGCAAGGGGTAAAAGTACTCTCTCACTCAGCATACAACAGCAAAGCTTTCATCAATTGTCCAGCGGATGTTTGGTTCAGCAGTCGTCCTCGTTCTCGTCGTCGTCGTCCTTTTGGCTTCCGGCGTGCTCGTCTACATCCGCCTGGAAGCGTCACGCCCATATGCCGATCAAAGCTAACTGCACTTCAAAAATAGCTTCTATCTTGCAACGCGCTGCAGAAAGAAGAAAACTGCTTTGTAAACATTATCCCCACACACTATTCCCTCAACATTTTTACCTCCACGCTGCGTTGCGAATTTTGCATTTCATTTGAAAAAAAAAATAAGAACAGCAAGTTTTCCAACTTGCCCCCTGCCCTGGTTTTTGTTGTTGTTGGTGTTGCTGTTGGTGCTGCTTTTATGTACAATCGTAATAACTATCTCAGCGAGTGTTTGAAATGCGTTTACCGAAAACTTTTACAGCTGCCAGCGCAAGAATGTTTATACTTTTGCATTTTTGTGTGTGCGACTTCTAGCGCAAGAAAATGATGCAAGCTTAACAAAATGAAAAAAAAAATGGCCACCAAAAGGGGGCAGTTGTGAATGAAGTTGGAAGTGGCAGCCAGCACGTACTTATGTAAGTTGTAAATAAATAGTATGTAGTTGCATTTGCGCAACGTGCAACTGGCAACTGGCAACTGGCAACAACAGTGTCGCTTGCTGAGTAATATTTAAATTCGCGTTGAAAAGTCTGCAACAACCCTTGTATCTGTGCTCCCCAAAGGTTGCCCATACGCCCCAATGGCCTGAAGTTATTTTTAGGTGAACAGCAAATGCAATTAACAAATTTTACTGCCTTGGGTATTTTTAATTTCGCAAATAGTTGGAGTTACTGAATATCCACTTCCTTATAAAACGGAAAACTAATATTTGCAATATAGTGTAACACTGCAATTTCCGCTATCTGTTTGCCACACACTTTTGGCGTTTGGGGCGGATTTTTTAACAAGTGCAGGTGCTTTCCCCATAAATATTACAAATTGAGTTTAAAGTTAATTGAATGATAGTTTTCTATTATTAATCATCATTTTCAGTGGCCCTAACGGTTTCATGTTACCAAATTGTTATTGTACACATATATTTTATTATATTCATACAATTATTTTGTCAGAGTCGCAAAAAGTTCAATAATTCGGTTCATGGAAGTGGACATGTTATTAACAAAATGTATATTATTGTTTGCTGTTTTTAAATCAAACTACATTTCATGCTAAGTGCATTGAAGTATTTCTGCACAGTTTCGATTTCGAACTATTCTCCACCTCCACAACTGTTACACAAGCGTTGCTCATACGACACGAGGCCCGCAGTCATTTGTATTTATGTCCCAAAATCACTTGCAATTAACAAAATATCAAGCAGAAATGTGGCGTAAGAATTTTTTGTTTGGGCATTGGTTTCACGTTGCCCGCATCATTTGGCGGAAAGTAAATCACAATAAATTAAGAGAGCGACGACAGCCATATATTTGAATTCGTGTATTGTGTGAGTGTGTGTGTGTGTGTTTGTGTGTGTGTGTGTGAAGGCAGAAGCTATCATGTGCTCGTGCCTAAATTAAATGATTAACAAGATTATTTACGGCACGCGCCGTTAGCCAAATTGGCCAGAAGCAAAAGCCACCAGTTTTTGTTTGGTAGGCACCGGTAAAGGGGGTGGTGAGCGGTGCGGGAGCTGGTGCGTATACAACTGTGTAAGTTTTTGTATGTTGTTGCACAAGGATCGCGGTCAACAGGATGCGACGCACGCTACCCGTTTCAACGGTTCAAGGACATGCGGAAACGGATGTACAGTTTGTGGCGGTATTTTTATTGTTGTTGTTCTTGCTGTTTGTTCCTTTTGTTGCTGTAGCTTTCGGCACGTAAATTGCCGTGTCCAGGAGCAACGGTCAATTGCTTTACTCAAACAGACGACGGCAAACGATGGCGCTTGTTTTGTTTGCTGATTGCGCAAATATTTGCGCAGGCATTAAAAGAAGAATTGATGGTCAAACAAGGTGTGTGGCAACGCTGCCAGAGAAGTCCCGGAACGGGCAACAGAGTATCGCCACGTCGACGTCTGTCGGCAGCAATATAAATTTAAATATTAACGCCGACTTAACGGCAATGAGTCTGTGGGTTTTTTGTTTCAACCTCCACTGACTTCTTGACCGCCGCAGCGGCCCAAACGTTTGCCTTAATGCTAACAGCCTCGTTACTTTTTATTGCACGCACAGTTCGCTATTTGATGAGGGTCACGGGGTGAGGTAGGGTAGCTGCGTAAGGAATTCCGTTTAGTCATTACGAAGCACGAAAAAAATCAAAAATAAAAGGAAAGGTACGAAAATTGTGATTATGAACACAAATTTACGCTTAAATTGTGGGCATTAGTTGAGCGTTGCGGCCAGTGTAAAATGTGGGGTGTGGCGCGTTTTTATTAAAAAAGTGCAAAGTCATTAAATTTTATTGCAAGTTAAATTTTTCAATAAGGCAAAAGCCCAAAACGGCGCAAGGCGATCCACTCTTCAGTCTTAGCCCAATTAAAGACAAGATGGGAATAACTCGGCCAACATTTGCCGCGGTTTAAAATGCAACGAGATTAACTGTAATGCTCCGCTTTTACTTAGGTAAATGCTTAACAAGCTATGTCTACTTAAGCATTTATTTGATTTTATTTAGGTTAGAAATATTTATGAAGATGGCTATAAATAACTGCTTCGGTTGGTGTCTATGAAAATGCCTACCTCATTGAATTTATCTAGCTTTTATAGAGTATTGAATGATCATGGAACAACCAGGAATTCTTCTATGGAATAGATATTAAAAGCCGTAATAATTTTAATAGTCATTTTGAGGCTTTTGGTGTATTGTTATTGTATTTGGTTGCGTGCGGGTTAGAATTGAAAGGTTCCTATCAAATTCTATTTCATTAGTTAATCTGTGATTATCATTTCACAAAAAGGTGTGAAGTGCAGCTGAGCTATTTTGCTTGTGGAGGAATAGGATTTTGGATGACAGCTGCGGAAATTCACTTAACAGAATACCTGTGAGACTTGAGACATCCCCGTATAATACCTGTGACACTCGAGACATCTCCGCATAGTAATTCCATTTTTGTGGTGAATTGCTCAATAAATATTTAATAAGCAAATGTTGCTTTCGGCATTCCTAGACAAGGTATATTGTGAGTAAACATTTTAACTGGTTTACTAAACTATTCTTCCAAACAAAGCAATCATGATTAGTCGAAAATGATTCTCTCACGCATATAGCCAGTTTTTAGTTAAGTTTTTGTTTTTTTGCTATACTTGTTCTGCATATTACAGTGCCACAAGATTTTCGCTTAAGCGTGAAGCAATAAAATGCAAATTTGTATTTTGTGCTTAAGCATATTAAAAAATAAAAGGCACCTGCAGATGTTGGTACTTGCTGCACAAATATACGAAAATAAATTACATTTATAGTGGCTTTTGGGGTACACTTTAGCGAGCAGCAAACCTACCCTAACACGCACACATGCATACGCACACACTTATACAGCAGGGATATTCTTAAGCCCCTTCTTTTAAAGCATGCCATTTATGACATCCGTGCACCGAAAAGAAGCAGACAAAAATTCAGCTGGAGCTGAAAACAAAAAGTAAAGTAACTCGGTCTATTTGCCGTTTGTTGAAGACTAGATACCCTAGATACTGGAATTTATTTGAGCAAATTTTATGTGATAATTGATTTTATTAGATAGAAAATTTAAATTTTGTCTAATGATGGCTTCTGAAAATAATAATCTGATCCGAAGGTATTTGTTACATCTGCTCAACTTTTACCTTGATAGATTTCCATACAAATTTTGAGTGAAAATGAAGAAATTTCCTTACTGAAATCTTTCATATGCGTGCATTGAGTTAAGGTACCCAATTGTGAAATGTATAAAAAAGTGGCAAGGCATAAAAACCATATTAAATGCCTTACTCTCAGCGCTATTGTTTTTGGCTATGAGCGTCTGGGGCATGGCTGCTCACGACTACAGACTACAGACTACAGACTAAGGACTATGATTTTCGTTTGTCATCTTTTAATGGTGCAATTAGAGCACACAAAATGCGTTTGCTGAAAGCTGAGCTGCGGTTGCTGCTGTTGCTGTCGGTGTCGCTGGCACCATAAAGGATTTTTAATAATAGCTCCAAATTACAATAGGCAGTCGCACAAAACAAAACAAACACACAGATAACGCACATGTATGCGTGTGTGTGTGTGTGCTTGTGTGTGCTTGTGTGTGTTTGTGTGTGCAAGCAAATTGCGTATACGCGATGGCACTTTGAAACAAAAGCCACGACAATGTGAAAGATAGTTGGGGGAGTATCCTTACTGCTGCTGCTGCTGTTTTCTACTGCTTTTGCTTTCGCTATTTCTTTGCTGTTGCTTGTTTGGTGTAATTTGATGCGCTATTGTTTGCCGCATGCGTTTTTCATTGTCTTCGGCAACACTTTAGTGTCAGCTGAGATTTTGGTTGCCTTTCGTTGTTGCTCTTGTTTTGTTTGTTTTGTGCTGATGTTGCTGCTTTTGCTTTAGTTTAGTTCTCGCTTTGCCATTGCAATGCAATTTTGTTGTAATTTATGCACGTATTGTTTCTTCATTTTGTCATTAGTTTAGCATTGCAACGCCAGCTGCCTGAATTTATGGCAGCTGGCCCCAAGACAAACTTTTGGCCGCAAGTTCATTTGCAGAAAACTTGCAAGCCGAGAAATAGTTTTTGATACACGATATAATTCATTTAAAATAGTAACAACAAGGCTTGTTCGTTATGGGATAAATTAAAGGGAAATATGCGAAAATGATTAAAACTGCAGCTTTTAAAGACACAAAAGGTGGCCGGAAGTGCATTGAAAGTCGAGTTGCTTTTCCATGCAGCTCAATGAGCTGGATACGGAAATGCAAACGCAATAAATTATAGTCGTGCCGAATGAAGCGACACACATAGCATGGAATGAGTCTGTGGTGGCTCCCACAAGGATACTCTGGCCAACATAAATTCTTACGGAAATTTATGGTACGTTGAACTCAAAATGAAATACAATAAAATGTTGAACATGCAGCTGCAGTGCAACGAAGATGCGACATCCTAGAACGATACAAACACACACACATAATCGGTAAAAGAAAGGGCAGCAAAAACAATGGATGGGCTCACAACACATAGTAATAATAAAATTTATTAACGTTGAACAATTTGCATTTCCTACCCACGGGCCATGCGGCGCAACGCAGGCAAATGATGTAAGAAAGTGCCCAAACAAAGATGCAATAAAATGAATGCTAAATCATTATATTTTATACGCCTCTAGCTGCATGCGTCCATGTATGCGATGAGGCATTAAAATAACGCTGAAAGGCGATCAAAATGAATGACGCCATAAGAAAGCAATGACACGAGAATTGTGTTAAGACATTGCTTGTCTTGTATGAGAACCAACAACAGATTAAGGCTTATCAAGAAATATATTTTTGTATCAAGTTGATAAATGGGCAATAGATGCACATCGGAAGGAATCGCACTTGGTTCAGACGGCTTGTGGCATACGAGCAACTATCTGTTTTTTAAAGTACATTTAAGCTTCTCATGAAACATTTTGTATTAACGCGTCGAGAATGCAGACCAAAACAAATAAACATGGCTCACATTTCACTGAGACAGCAAGTCTCTAGAACCCCTTAAAGTACGAGCAGTTTGTTCATTATATTAAAAAGTCAATATATACTTTAGGTACTTACTTTTTATTTTGTTGGCTGGAAAATCCAACTCAAGATTAGAAAATTGTTGTTAGCTACTTCAAAAAAGTATATCTTGGGAAAATGGAGTCAGTGGACTAATCAATATGTGGAACATATCAATTAAAATGCTAAGAATAATATTACTTAATGATTTCATATAAAAGAATTCATCTCAAATGTCTCAACAATTTTTTTTTCAACTTAAAATATATGTATTTTTTAAATTTATAATATGCATTTTAAAGTTTTAGCTTTACCTGTTATGGTATGTACAAGTTTTTCTAAAATTTCTATTTTCTTACTTTGCAAAAAAAAAATGAAATTACGATATGATTGCCAAGCTGCAATATATCAACTAATTAAGCTCATATTTAAATTGAAATTGGTCGAAGATAATAAAACAAAATAAGTGATTAGCATTTGATTCAAATTTATATACTGTATTCTTCAAAAATATTGAAGAGTTACCTTCGTTTTGCCAAGATATAATTTTTTGATTGTTTTTTGTTTGTTTCGATAAACAACAAATTTTAATATATCATCAACTGGAACAAAGTTCTCATCACTTATTACAACTTTGCACTATAAATTCGAGCCATGCTTGACGATTGCATTCCTTGAAGCAAGCGATAAATTCTTAAAATACATTTAGATATTCCCCAAGCTCATTAAAGTATTTCAGATAGGTTGCAGGCGACAAAAAAGTGCAAGTGCTTCAGGCTAATTAGTGCAATAATCTAGTTGAGGTGTGCGCGGGGCGCGTTTCTTGGGGGTGCGGTGATTTCGAGTTGCAGTCGAATGCAAGCGGCAAGCGATTCAACGAGCAGCTGCAGGTGCACTGGGAATGCGAAAGTGCAGTTGTTGGTGACATTGTGAAAATTATAATTACAATTATAATTATAATTAGTGCACTTAAAACTTAAATCAAATTAAATGTATTCTTTGGTTATGCGCGATAAAAGAGCAGAATGAAAGAAAGTACAAAATGTTATGTGATGTTGCAGGTGAAAAGCTTCATTAAATTTCAGCTACTTGTTGGCTTTGCTCATTTTTTTAAAACACAAATTGCAGTTAAAAAACCTAAAAATGTATTTAAAAAGTTCTCACACTGTGGTCGCTAGTTTCACATACACAAAATAAAATAAAAAAATTAAAAAACGAACAAAACGAAAACTTTGTTGTATGCAAATTAGGGTGCACATTAGAAACGCTAAGGGTGTTAAATTTCACGGCTAGTTATGTTGTCTGAAAAGCTACGATGCAAGGAACGAGACAGAAAAAAAGAAGAATTTGAACGAAAACGAGACACGAGAACTGTGCTGGGTGGCTTGGTGGTTACTGGTGGTGGGGTGGGTGTTGGTGGTGTGCTAATATAGCCTATTGTTCTTGCTGTTGCTGTTGTGGGCCTTGTAATTGTTTGTGCGTGTTTTTCTTGCAGTCTCTCTGTGGAGTGTATTAATACATTAACAAACTTAAATGGAACGTGAAATTATTAATTGTTGGCTTAATTAATTTATAATGAGTTTGGCCCGGCAGCTGTGCCGAGTCATAAACCATAACCAAAACCAGTAATTTGTTGGTGTGCGGCTGATCGCCGCATTAAGTATACGCAATATTGTGCGATGAATGATCGTGACAAATCATAAAATGCAGTACGTGCTGATGAGTGTGCGTGAGTGTGTGTTAATTAAACATGGTGCACACTAAGTACTTGGGTGTTTCTATGTGAGTATCTTTTTGTGTGTGTTGAATTCTAGGGCCCTTGTGTGACTTTGCTGCGGTGTTTTCTCAAGTTGTTTTTTGTGAGCTGTTTTTAGGCTGTGGCCGTGTTTGGTATATATATATATAGTTTTGTGTATATAGAAAATTTGGTTTTGGTTTTTGTATATTGAGGATCTCTTTTTGCGCTTCGCTGGTTATCACAGAACATTCAGTTAAAAATTACAATATGCATTGGATGATGCGTACACTATATATGTATGACTAGGTCGTATATTAATTGTCATATATTTTAATAGGCAATATGTATATATATTGTATACAAGTACAAGTATAAGTATTAAAAATGATTTTTGTTTTTTTAAGTAAATAAAATCCAAAAAACGTTCGTATATACGCCAGGGTTGCACCACATAACAAATCATGATCATATCATTATCAGGTCATCAAATTATTAGCTTGGTACAAGTACAATTAGTAGTAGTATTATATTATATGTATATTATGTAATTATGCTTATTAACTGTTAATGGTTTTAATTGTAAATTGTATGCGCAAATCACGATCATCAGCAGAACGAACGAACGAACGAGCGAAGGAACGAACGAAGAAACGAACGTAGCAATTTCCGGCGTTCTTTACGGTATAGGCGATTATGTATTGATATGTGGATATAGATATAAATATATATATAAATATATATATATAGGTGTGTATGTTGATGTAGATATAAATGACAATTCAATGTACATATCAAAGTAAAAAGTCAATCAATTCAGTTCATTCTCTTATTATTACATCATCAAAGGTCATCAAAAGTAAGAAAAATAATCATATACATAAATATATTCATTATTATTTAGATATATGCTATGTATATATATGTATATATATATATGTATATGTATACATAATTTATATATATGTATATATATATATATATACATATATATGTTTGGTGTGTAATTATATAATTTGTTAGTTAAGGTCAATTCATCAATCCATATCAATTAAACAATTTACATGTATGCGTTTATGTAGATATATATTTTAATAGAGAGACAGAGTGACAGAGAGACAAGAGATAAAGGAGGAAGAATACGGGGTGGGGCGCTCACCAAGTCCACATAAATTAAATTTTAATTGAAAACATTTCAACAAAATATTTAAATATGCCTTCTTTCTCTTCATCTAATCTATGGAAATAAAAATATATATTTTTAATTTTTTATTTTTTTTTTTATTGTCATTTTTACACTGTCAGAAAGACGTGAGACAAAAAATGAGTTTTATATCTCTCGTTTGGGCTAATTAGCTTGATAATTGCCTGCTGGAATTTTATATAATTATATCCCTACAGCCACATGTGGGAAATAAAATCTTACTTGGTGGGTGGGTATGCTGGGTGTTTGGTGGGTTGCGTGGTTTCATAATCACTATAATCAAAAGGGGCAACGCAGAAATTATACAAAAGTAATTATAGTTTCGAGTTGAATAAAGTAAATTCTATATGCAAGATAAGACATTTGCCAAGGTGTCGTTGTAAAAGTGTATGTGTGTGTGTGTGTGTGAGAATGTGTGTGTATATTTATGTGTGTGGAAAGATGCTGCGTTGATATGGGCGTGCGTATGGACAGAGATTTTTGAGTTTTGGGGCATTCGCAGAAACGATGACAATTGCTAGTTCGGCGAATGCATTTGTTGATTGGCAACAACAATCTCAATTGAAAGTACTTGCAGCTTTTTGTTTGTATAAATATAAAGTATTTTTCATTGTTTGTTTTAAATTAAAAAAATTTGTATTTATATTTTTCAATCAACTGACAGTGAGCGCACAGAGTTTAAAAATTCATAACAAACGGAGCGAGCGCAGCTCTGGGCTTATGAATAAATCAGAACTGAAAAAAAAAACATTTATTGTTCCATCCATACACAAGAGAGAGATAGAGAGAGAATGTGTGAAAAGAGATAGAAAATTATCCAAACGTTTGCACAAGGCACACATACATACAGCGGCAAAAGGTGGAATGCGAATACAACGAACAAAATCAATAAATATTAATAATAATAATAATAATAATGCCCAATGCAATATTAATGGGAACTCAACTCAAAATTATTAAGGCACACAAATGAGAAACATTATCACACACACTCGTACGCAATTAAATTGTATACTTTTTATTATTTATATTTATAAATTATTTTTTCTGTTATAAATTTGTTCACCATTTAATGCGGTACTCAGTTTTCTCTTCTACTGTTTTTTCAATTCTCTTGGATTTTGCGTTATAAATTAGTTGCTCTACATTATCCATAGTTTTCATATAAATGTTTTGTATAACTTATTTATTTAATTTTTATTGATTTTTTCTGAATTTGATGTTTTGTTTTTGTGGTTTGCTGAACTGCTTTGCAAACTATTCATAAAGATTTTTCTACATAAAATACAAACTGTTACAATTGGAACACATAAGCTGAATGGAATTGTTTAATAAACTATAAATATGTATTTTTTTCATCACGCTACATGGTAATCGACATGAGTTTATTTTCTATGCAGCCATGATCCGGATTAAAAAGAAAATGTATGATGCATAACCTTAGCTATTTTCAAAGCTGAAAAACTGATCTCAATTGCATATTCGCTAAGTAACTGAAAAACTGCTATATTTAAGTCCAGGACTCGATCTAGGAATACAAATGTTAGTAATTAGTGCTCATTTTATATTATTTGTTGTTTGTTGGTTTGACCGCAATTCTAAATTGAGAAAACGAAAAATGTTAAATGTAGAAAATAAGTTTTTATTAAAAATCAACTTCGGTTGCTTGTCAGTTGCAAATAAATATACGTATGAATAATTTTATTTAATATACACTTAGTAATAAAAATTAAATACACGGTGCACACATTTACATTGCATTTCACTTGAGATTCAAACATCATATTCATCATCATCATCAATATTATAATTATTATGCGCTGAGGCATTTGGCGCATTGTCCTTCGTTATTTCGATTTTAATTGGCTTCTGCAAAGATGCTGTTTCATATATCTTTACTTTCAACTAAAAGGCATAAGTGTAGCTCAATCATTAAAATTAAAACATCCATCAAGTTTAAATTGGTAGCATATAAAAAGGGTGATCTAAAATGTATGTAGGTATACTTATATACATATATAAAATTAACACATGTAAATCAAAACAAATAACCAAGCATAGCGCCATATAAGAAATTAAATTGGTAATCAAAATGCTTGCGATTCATATCAAGGGAATATTAAATAATATATATATATATATATGCATTTTAGTCCGTTACGGCCTTTCCGACCAAGAAGTGCCACATTTAATATGGACAACAAAAATAATAATGTAATGCACGTGCCGTGAAGAACTCTTGTAATTTCATAGTGCACCAGGCTCGACTCTCTGTTTCTTGCTTTCTATTTATGGCGCTAATAAATATTAACATTGTCAATTCGATTCATAAAGTTAATAATAATATATGCAAAAAAGAAACTCATTTTAATGACTGGCAGTAAAATGAAATTATAATAATTGCGCTTTATATTCATAAATATATATAGCCTTTTATTGTTGTTGTTGCTCTTTGTTTTTATTATTGTTTACACTGCGATGCATTTGATTTGTTTGTGCTTCGAGGTGGACTTTGAAGTGGTTTGACTTCGGGTGGGCCATATTTGCTAGGGGGAGTTTTTTATTTTGGGTTGTAAATGCTATTGCTCTCAGGTTTAATTGGCTGTAATTAAGAGTTATAATTGACGCCACTGGCATATTTTATGCTTTAATGCACTGTTATCGAGTTGACAGCCCGTGAAATGAGTATTATATTTAAATGCACTTGTTATTTTTACTCATGAAATACTATGTCAAATTTAAAAAATAAAAAATAAGTAAGTTGTTACCGAGCAAACTTTGCAGCAGACAAGAGTCAACGAAAGGGCTTCAAAGTGCGCTTTGCAGTTTACAAGTGTGTGTGGTGTGTGTGGATGTGAGTGTGTGCCAAGTGGAGTTGCGAGTTGCATGCGCTGTGTGTGAGTGTGTATGTTTGTTTGTGTGTGAGTGCGCATATGTGCTGGCCATAATATGCATTAAAATACCTGTAGCCTGAACTTTTGGCCAAAATATGTATTTTGCTGTTGAGCCTGTCAAGATTATCGCTTGGCACTTTCCTAATTTAAAGTTGAGTTGCAAAAACGTTTGCATTATTTTTAGCTGCTTGCCGAAACTCTGCACAATTAATTGGATTATGTTATTAGCAGACACAACTTATGCAGCCGCGCCTCACGAAGGGAATAGAGGGGCTTGTGAATTATGCGGTAAACAGCTGCAGACGAAAGTTTTTATACATTTTGAGAAACGCAGTAGCATGCAAGACCCCAGGCAAGAAGTGAGGGGTTTGCACTTGGGCTTTGCGCTCGGAGGCTGCTTTGTGTGCAGTATATTGTGTTATGATGCAATGAAATGCTTTTGTTGATTTCGGCCTTTAACAAATTGCACGAAGTGTTAACTGATGGTCGCGAAAACGAATGAAGCGAATAGCAGCATAGCAGCGACAATAAAGTTGTGCAAGTTGTCCAGAAAGCCTTTTCGACTAATAGTCTAGCAGCACTTCTGTGCGAAATGGAGGGGAGGCATGGCTGAGTGGCTGAGAACTGAAAGTTTTGATTTATGTACTGGGGGCAAGTGTTGTGGTGCATGTCTGCGATGGCTGGCATTTTATTTATGAGTCCTATTAGCTTTTTATTTTTATTCCGTAAATACGTTGCACAAACAAAGAAAAAATGAGCAAAAACAAACGTGATCTATCCTGGAAGTATTAATTACAATTCATTTACCAGCGGCTAATTGATAAATGTCTGTGGAAAATTGTATTCATGAAATCGAAATTATGACATCATTTTAAAGTACACACACAAACGCAGACGCATATTCACTTTCAGACAGAGAGACACACATATGCAGACAGACAGCACAGCATGCCGCATAAGCAGATACAAATATAAAACAACAGAAAATACAAAAAAAAACAAATGTGAAAAAAATAAAAACTATTTTGTAAGCATAGTAAACAAGTAATAAAGCAAGGCACTGGAAGACTCTGGCTTTTATTATGATGTATTTTGTTAGGAGGGGCTACTAAACACAAAATGCTTGGGTACATATTATGAATACATACATATACAAATGCTTGTATGTATGCATGTGTGTGTGTATTTTATAAAGTGCAACAAAATCGGACGCATGAGGACAATAAAAAGTTTGGCAGCAACACAAGAAAATCTCTTTAGAAAAATTAAAAATATAAAAATGTATATTTAAAGATTTGTTCACAATTCCACATTTGCATCATTGGATCTTGTTTGGTTCGTTGCGTCTTAAACCTGGCTCATACAAAAACATGCCTCAACTCTCAAAGAGAGAAAAAACAAATCCACACAAGTTAAACAAAAAGCTAACAATAAATTTGAAAAATTAAATTAACACAAATTGGTAGATGATAACCAAACGAAAAACATGTTGCATATCGCATGTTGTATAAAATTATAGCGACACTCGCAAAAAAGTCGCGTGCAAAAGTCAGGCACAAAATATTTCGAGCTGGAACTGATTGGGGGAACTGGGTTAGGTTATGCTTACAGAGAGTGGGGTGGGGTCGGTGGGGAGATGCACAGTGGTTGCCGTAATTTCTGATTCGGTTGCTCTTATTGGACACAGTACAAACACTAAATTTAACAAAAAAAAGTGAAGAAAATTAAAAAGCAGAAAACAGAAAGACAAACAAAACACAAACAATCAAATTTGTAGATCGCAGAACTGTATCGTTATGGATTTCGATATTGAGAGTTACCAAAGAGAATGCACAAAATGCATGGAGCATATACATTTGTTACGGATAAGTATTAATATATAGTAGTATGCAGAGATATTACTGGTTACTTGCTTTGATTTTGATGTTTTACATATTGGTAATATTTTTTGTGGTAATTTTGATTTTTTTTTTTGTTTTGTTTTTGTTTTTTTTTTTTTTTTTTGGGTACACATTCCGTTGGCAATTCGGTGTAATTGTGATGAAACTATTACATATGTATATATGTAAGTGTGTGGGTGTGTAAGTGTGTGTGTTGGTGTTTTTGCTTTCACAACCCATTGTGAATCTCATTGAATTAATTTCAGTATATAAGTAATAAAGAACTAATGGTAAATAAACATAAACTAAATTAACATTAGCACATTTTAAAAATAATAAGAGACGAATGCAGCAAGATGTCCTAAGTAAAAATACTAAGTATCATACTGATTACTTAATCATACAAGTAAATGTTAAATGGTGCAGCTGAGGCTGCGCTTTTTGGTTGCCTGTTGCTGTTGCTGTTTTTTTTAATATTTTTTTTTATATAGTTTTTTGTTGGTTTTGTTGCATACTTAAAACAAATTGTAAACACGAACATAGGCTTAGGCATAGAAAATGGGGGAAAAAGTATATGATATATATATATATATATATATATATATGTTGAATATAAATGTGTTGTTGTTGCGCGCAAATCGCGGCAGTTTTGGTTTTGAGACTCGTGTTGTGTAGATTAGCAGTAAGTACTTTTCTCTGTGTAATGAATATAGTATCAGTATCTGTGTGTGTGTATCTCTGTTCGACTTTTCTCTCAATAAATTCTCAAGTAGTACAGCAGTCTTCTTCTTATTATCAAACTCTGTTTAAGGTAACCCACTCAAGCTAAATAATTTAATTACAAATGCAAGTTTCTCTAGTTTAATCGAATGCGTAATTAACTCACATCCAATTAGCATAACAGATTTTAATAAATTTCCCCAGTCAGTATTCATGTTGTTGTTGTCTCTGTTTCTCTCTCTCTCTCTCTCTGATAAGCAATGAAATGGTATATGTCACAATAGACTGATGCACCACCGATAGCAATCGAGTCGAGCTGCAAAACCAGCGCTGCATCAAAGAAATTTTAATTTGACTTTCATTAATTTATATGTCGACCGCTCCATGCTTTCAACGTTGATGATGTTGAGATGCGAGAAACGGATGAGTGAAGAGGGAGGGGTGGTGCGGCATGCAACAAAAACAACTGCCGATAAGTTGATGGTCAGCCATAAAGTATGCCATGAATTATTATTGTAGCTGTTGTGCAAAAAGCAAATAGCAATGGAAACGGCTGTTCAGGTCTCCAGCCAGGATCAACTCGATGCTGCCTGCGTCTGTGCCATATGCATAATGCAGCAATTGCTGTTGTCAACCGGCCTGGCTGCCAGCTTGCCACTGTGGAACGGGCAGTTGCCTCCTTTCCTTTTTTAGGGCAGCTGCCAGCCAGTAAATTAAGCGGAAAAGTGTGCTGGCTGCCCAACAATAACAGCAACAGAAAGAAGAAGAAAGAAAAAAAGAAAAACCAGCTGAAAAATATTTCACACAAATGCAAACTGCTCCTTTGTGTTGGGTAGCGAGAGCGGTGCAAACCGGGACGAGGTGTTTGGACTTGGCTCGTCTGGCAGAGCTATTTGCTGCAGTTGGAAATAACTCAGCCGCAAATGAGATAAATTGCGCGCATACAGATAATTGCATGGGCGAGCTTGCTGAAGGGGGTGGTGGAGGGGGGGCACATGCAACATGCAATAATTTTTCTTAATATGTAACAGCGAAACTTCAAAAAGTAAGAAGCCAGTTTAATATACGCATATATATATATGTCGGTCACAAATATTTATGCGATATTCATTTCTTTTTGTTTCATTTTATTTTGGGTAATGATTGCAAATATTGCGTATACGCGCTGCCTGCGGAATGTGATGGAAATAAGGGTCGCTTTTGCCGCCTGTCATTCGTTGCATTACCATTAGTTGTAGTTGTATTTACAGTTGTTGTTCTTTAAAGCTCAACATGTTGTTGAAGTCACACATAGTAGGTATTTATAAATTATATTGTTACATATTTCTGTCGCAAAATTCCCTTTCGCTAATACGCTTTTGCTGCATTAATAAATTTAATATGTTGATGGTACAGATTTTCATATTTTATGCGCTTTGTGATTATGTTCGCTGTTGTTGTTGTAAATTTAATAGCCGTCCTGAAATGAAGCGATTGCTTTAATTTCCATTATGTCAACATGGAAGCGCAAAATTGTTGCTATCGCATTTTGTTTTTAGCTACGAACCTTTTATGTTTATTATATTTTTTTTATTCATTTCAATTCAACTCAATTAATTTCATTTTTTGGAAATTGTACCGTTAATTTTTTTTTCAGATTTCTGTGGCGTATCTCAACATTATTATGTATACTAGATGTCAAAGATCTGCAATAACTACGTTTTTGAGTACTAATTAGAATTAATCAACATTGCTTATATTACTTTGTGAGGCATTCATTCATGCAATAATAATCATTATATTGAACGAAAACTGGTCTCGAAATTAAATTTTGTATTTTTAAGAAATTCTTTGAAATTATTTAAAACACTTTTTGAATGAAACCAATGAAATGGCAAATCATTTATTTGATCATAAAGTACACTAAAATCCTTTATTTTTTTTTAGTTTTATTTTGATATAAAAAATAAAGCGATATGCACATTTTTGCTCATTTCGTATAAATTATATTAAAAGTGTACTCAACTATACTCAAAATTGAACTTTACTCATTGCAGATCTCTGATAACTTTTAGGAGTGATGGATTATCTAATAGGCTCAACCGAAAAACTTAACAGCGCAGAGAACAATCGAATACTCGCATCTTAAATAGTATGTGTAAAAAGTGGTAACGATTAGCTTGAAGTTAAGTTAATCAAAATTCGATATTTTTTAGTTTATCTTTTATATAGGATAAATTTTGTTTACATTATAGTATGCATGTAAGTAGTAGGAGTATATAAATTTGATTTATGCATTTTTTCGCTTTCTAATTCACTTCTCGAATTTGCTAATAACTTGGCTAATTAATGTAAACGGTAATTGAATTGTATTTATTGTCAGTAGTTTACGATAATGTATACCTAACTAAACATACGAGCTCATGTACGTATGCTCCTCTTTACATTACATAAAGTTCATGTACTTTTACACTCTAATCAACGGCTATGAATAGATACATATATGAATACACAAGTACGTTGACTTACACATATAGCTTACATTTACTGCATGGGATAGATACACGTTAGTTAGCCCTAGTTCTATATATACGATTGCTTTGCTATTCGGTATTCAGAGACGGGACATACATATGTACACAATTCGATTTTGGGCTCAGAGAGGGTTTGGGGGGGGGGGGCGTTAATCCAATCAGTTGCGTTAACAATTTGTAATTGTAATTTCGACAAACGTAACCCCAAAGCAATTCCATAAAATCAACCCACCTAACCTGACAGGAGCCGTAGTCGAGGCTAACAAAATAATTCACATTTGGTTGTCGGCAGGTGGAGATGAGGTGCAGCAGCATCAGCAGCCTCAACTCCCCCTTTTGGATCGATACTAATTTAAACGTGCGCTAACACTCATATTCCAGTATAAAGGTCTCCGATACGGATGCGGAAGCTTTAGCTGCTGTTGGCGTTGCTGTTGCTGATGCCGCTCCTGTCGTGGCATGTTGCTGATGCAGCATTGTGGATCTGGGCAAATTTACTTGTGACAACATTGCGGTTGCCGATAATTTGCCATTGTATGTAAGAACGCTGCCACCGCTGCTGCTGCTACTGCTGCTAACGCTGCTGCCGCTGGCCAAGCCATGACCATAATAGTTGAGCGCTGAGATTAGCGGAGCAGCGTTGGGTGGCATCTGCTGCTGCTGACTGCGACGTTGTGGCAATTGCTGTTGCTGTTGCTGTTGCTGCTGCTGTTTGATAATGTAGTCTGCGGGCGTTGTTGTCGTTGTTGCTGCATTGCGTAACGCTATGAAGCTGTCAAAATTGTCAGCCGTCGAAGAGGCATTCGATGTGCTCGAGTTGCGACGCGGCAACAAATGCAATTGCTGCTGCTGCTGCTGCTGTTGCTGCTTGGTTAGATTCAGTTTGTGCTGCTGCGACATGGATGAGTTCGATGATGATGAATTGGACAGCGAGGATGAGTTGACCGAATGTGCCGGTGGATGTTGCTGTTGATTTGCATAGTATTTGCGCATATGCTCCAGCATATATCGATTGTTTGCGCTCGCATTTGTGTTGGAGCTGCCACCTGAAGGCGACGCAGCTGCTAGTGGAATTGTTGTTGGCAGGGGCTGCAACTGCTGCTGAAACTGCTGCTGCTTACTGCTGGTGGCATACAGCGCATCTGTGGATGGTCTTAACAAACTAAGGCTGCCAACGCTTGTTGCAGTTAAAGATGTTCCCGTTGCGGTTGTCGCTCCCCTCGTTGCGCGATTGCGCTTATAACTGGCCAAATTGCTGCTGCTGCTGCTGTCTACTTCCATGTTGCCGGACATAAAGTGGCGCGTTGATGTTGTGGTTGTGTCTGTTGCTGCTGCCGCCGTTGGATAGCTGCGCGAATAGTGCGCTTCCATTAGGTCCGCACGTCTCTCCTTCGTAGCAAATAAGACATCCGTGTCACCGCCACCCCCTCCAAAACCGTAATATTCGCCGCGAACGCAGAGCTTCTCCACGTCATCATTTCTGCTGCTGTTGCTGTTGCTGATGCGCTCGAAGTCGCTGCGACTGCGTTGAAAGTGCGTCAAATAGTTTTCACCCAGAGCAGTTTCTGCTCCTGTTGCTTCCTCTTCTCTGTCCCCCTCTATTTTCTGCTGCGTTTCGCTGTCAATGGCAATCGCCTGTCGCTGCAAATGCTGATTGAGCGATTGATAGAATGTGCTCTCTGCTAGATTCTCGTTATATACTGTTGCCGCTGTGCCTAGTTCAAGTTTGTGCTGCTGCTGCTGTTGCTGCTGTCGTTGATACCAATCGACATCCTCGTTGCACTCGTTGACATTGACGCGTATGCGTATATCACGCTCCATATAATCCGGCTGGTTAGTGGCCAAAGCCAAGATTGCCTCCTTTTCATCATCGCCATCTTCATCATCATCATCATCATCAGTTTCGTGATCGTCATTGTAAAAGTAACGCGCCGACTTAGCGCTTTCGGCCAGCAATCGATCCTCGCTTTGCTCCAGCGCCAGCGTGTAACTATTTAGATTATCAAAATAATATTCACACATTTTGTCAGGGTGCTCGTATCGCAATTTCAAAGCAGATTGCTGCTGAAGCGGCTGCAACTGCGGTTGCTGTTGCTCGTCTACTGCTTGCTGCTCTTGGTCTCCCTCAGCTGCCTGCTTTGGGATTTCCCTTTTAGTCCCCGATGTTGGCCCACTAAATACTGATGCATAGTCGGAGCTGCTCAACGAATCCGAGTTGGGATTGTGTTTTCTCGAAATGGGCAGTGTGCCTAAATTCTCATAGCAACTGTTGCTGTTGACAGCTATCTGATTATTCGCTTGCGACTGACTGCGCTTGTGGCGTCGTCGTGGTGTCTCCCCCTGCTCCATCTCCTCTCTCTCCCTGCAGCGCTGCGCGGCTAAAGCTCGCCGCTGAGCACCACTAACCCGACCCACAGAATGCGCCGACTGCTTGCTGCTGCTCAACTTCTGTTCGAAGTTCTGTTCGAGATAATGCTCGAGATAGTGCAGGTTTTTGCTCAAATCTATCTCCGACTTGTAGCTCTTGTAGATAGTCGCCTGTTTGCCAGCTGCGTGTGCTGCAGCACAGCGTGACTCATAGCTGGATATGTGTGCCCGATCGCTAATGAATCGAAAACTCTCATCTTTGGCGAGAGTGTGAAAACCGCTAAATTCGCTGGCATTGCCGCCGCTGCTGCTGGCATCGCTGCTGCTGTGGTTGATCGCCTTGAAGTTGCGACACTTGTCACGTATCTTTTGTATACCCTGACGCGTCTTCGCCTGCAACCGCTCAAAATAATTGGACTTGGGTGTGGTGGAGACGTGCCTTGGTGGTCGGTAGGCCGTGTGTTGTATATCGTAGCCACCGCTGCCCGCAGCACGCATGCTCTGTATGCTCTGGGTTCGATTTGGATAGCGATAGCTGAGCTTAAATTTGGGTGCCACCTGCTCATCGTGTTTGTGCAGCTTGCGCAGCGATAGCTGCTTAAATATTAGCGCCTTGGAGCGTTTCGTTTTGCCCGTTGTGTTCCTGTTGTCCTCGCTGAAGTCCTGCCTCTCAAAGCGACGCACGGGCACACCATGCAAATAATGATGATGCTGTTGACTGCTGCCAGTAGTTTCAATTGTTGTTGTCGTTGCCGCCTCTTGGCGATTGCCCTCGAACAGCCTTCGCAATCCTTTTCCACTGCGTTGTGGTCGCGCTGAGCTGTTTGCGCTTCGCAGTCTTGGATTAACGCCTAGCGTTAAAATCTCATCATCGTGAAATATGGAAAATGGATTCGTTATAACCGTCGAATTGTCGGGCGTTAAGTTGCTTACGGATCTAGTCTTAATGCCAGTTCTAGAATTACTTAAGGCTAGTTGCTGCTTACTGTCTAATACAACTACAACTTTGGCTTCATTGTGCTGGTGCGGTTGTTGCAGGGTATGTGGGATTGGTTGGGTGCTTAAATGTGCCATCAGATCTGTCTCGGATCTGTGACGACGCAACTGGCGACGACGTCGCAAACGTCGCAGCTCCCTCAATGAGTTGCTCTGCTTGCGAAAGCGATAAAAAGGATTATTGATGCTCAGCTTTTGCAGCAACAGCTGAGTTTCCTCAGCGCTCAGCTGACCCGCTTCTGGCTGACCCACTTCTTGAACCACTGACTGCTCCTCGCTGGTTACATTTAGATTTAAGAGCTTGCCGCTGGCAACTGTAGGCTTTAGCTCACAGTTCATATTGTTCTCTAATTGCTGCTGTGGATGTTGCTTATTGCTGCTATTGCTGCAGTTGCTGTTGCTGTTGCTACTATTATTTTTGCTACTATTTAGCGTACTGTCTAGGCTTAAACTATTCGAACTGTTGCTGCGTGCCAGCATGTTGCTGCTGTTGCTGTTGCTGTTGCTGCTGTAGGCTTTGGCTAACTCTATTGTTTTGTTATTACTAATATTGGTCAGGGTTGTTGTCATTGTTGTTGCGGTCAGTTCAGTTGTTGTTGTTGTATTATTGTTGTTGTTGTTGGTGTTGGTGTTATTTGTGAGAGCACTACTATTATCATGTTCATGTTCATGTAGCTGTTGTTGTTGTTGTTCTGGCTTTGGTTGATAGTGAAGCGCGTTGCTTTCGTTATCAACTGCCTGCTAGACCCTAGTGGGCGGTTGTAATATCATTGCAGCCATGCGTACCTTCATTGCCTCCGGCGATCCATGTCCCGCATACTGTTGCTGTTGAGCATGCTGCGATGCTGCATGCAATGCTGATGCTGCCGCAGCAGCCTGCTGTTGTTGTTGTTGCTGCTGCTGTTGCTGCTGCTGTTGATGTTGTTGTTGCTGATGTTGCTGGTGATGATGGAAACCGGCGGGCGTTGTGTAAATTGAATCACCTTGGGGGCCACTTGTGCTATCCGAGCGTGATTTCAAATCAGCCTTTTCGCTGCAGGCAAATCAAAACAAGAAAGAGAAACGACAAAATGGTTAACGAATATTTTCTGAGATAAGGCCGCAGTGACAATTGTGTTTTCGTCAGGGTGTTTGAGGCGGTGTGGGGAATCGATTTTTTGATACCCTTTATCGATGGTGTATTTGGATTTTGTCACTAAAGAGTACTGGATCGAGTTACTAAGGCAACTGATATTAGAAACCAAGAAGGTATCTTATAAAAAACAAAGTTATTCTTCAAAACTTTGTACAACGTTGATAAACATTATGCTCCTAGTATTTAAGCAACGACTTATTTTTATTTGAATTAGTGCAATATAAACTGTTATTAATTTTGCATTATCTGCGTTATTTGCAAATATTTGAAATAAGCTTTTGTCTACAAATTCCAAATGGACAACAAAATTATGTATTTGTTTTAGAGTATGCAGTGTTTGGCATTCCAAAGGAAATTGTTATAGTTCTAATTTTCTGCCGCTGGATTGGTAAATTGAATGCCAATGGCATATCTAAATATTCGGCAATTTCATCTGCCTGTGGGCAACTGATTATTTGAAGTGACAGCGGCGAGCTTGGGATATTTAATATCCCCAAATCCCTGGAGACGACATTCGCTTAATAAAGATGTTGTTTCGTTTTGATTGATATCAAATTGTATGAATTTCAAATTGTTAGTTTTGGATGCTAGTTTTTCGTTCTGGTTTGCAGAGGTCGCATATATAATGAATGTCGTTGGAAGTGTGGCTGTGGCTGCAGCATTCCCAAATATATACATATATATAACGGAAATTCAAAATCAATTTCCGCTGCAACAACACACGCACACACACACACTGAAAGGCGCTGCAATAATAGCGCTTCTAAAAGGCGATTCAATGAAATTTTGTGATGTGTGTGTGTGTGTGTGTGTGTGCTACACAAACGAAATATGGTAATTTTTAAATGGGGCAGTATGACGGGGCGGGACCGTTGAAGCGGTGAGCCAAATAACTGCCACAACCCCATAACTCATGTCAGGACAAAAAGGGGGAGCCCCAATGAGCGATTGTTAAGGGGCGTGTTTTATGTGGCATGTTTGTGTGTGTAGGTGGGTGTGATTGTGTGTGCACGACGTTGAGTTACACAACAGTGCAATATTTTTGAAAATGCCGACTTTGCAGTATTGAATATATGAACGTTGTAAAAATACATCACGCGTTGCACTCTGGAGTTGAGCGATATTCGATATACCTGTGACTGAATAGCGTGATTTACTGGTGGACTCATAATATAAGCAGCTGAGTTTTGGTGGTAGAAGTATCTTTGAGTCATGATATTAGCAGCTATCTTATTGGTAGCAAAATTTTTAGATAACTAAATGCTTATAAAAAGCACAATAGGGCCCAGTTTGAAAGAAGAGGTTTGTTTTCGCAAATAATTTACTATCGGATTTTTGTCACTGATATTTGAAGGTAACAGTAACAGTCACAGTTGTGCTACAAAATTACAATATCGCTCATCTTCACTGTACGTACACACACACACACACACACACACACGCACATAAACAGACAGGCAGACAGCTCGTTTTATTCATGGTTATGAGTGAGAGTGTATTTTTTGTGTGTGGCCATTTGGGACGCATAAATTGGCACGCCAGCGCCACCTGTTGGCTGCTGGTTGCGTTGTGTTGTAAGCTCCCTTTTATAAAAATGTATCATAACCGGCCATTTGTTGTGTGTGTGTGTGTGTTGCTGATGGTGTGTGTTTCGCTTCAACTTACCTGTCCTTATCCGATGATTTATAGCCAGTGGAACCTGCAAGGGCGAACGCAAAAGTAAAATATATATAAGAAAACTCGTTCGTATCTTTTGCGTATTTTACGTATGTATATAGTTTATAGAGTGAATTGTCGAGCTATTCTAAAATGCTGGGAATTAGTAATTCGCACGCTTATGGACAGATAGACGGACAGACAGGCAGACAAATAGACATAGATAAATTGCAAGATGCACACATTGATACACAGATACATTTGTATCTGCAGGTACGTTTGACAAATGAGCCGTAAACTTATTGATGGCCTAAAGGTGTAAAGTTGCCTAAAGCTGGCTCAAGAGCGGGGTAATTTTGATGGATTTCGACTAGATGAAATGGAGCGCGTATGATTGGGTATACGGGTGTGGTGGGTTAGGTCGGGGCTTAAGTTTGGGATATTTGAAGGCAATTGAAGATCTGTCAAATGCCATTCGATAACTTTGGCAAGTTGGACGGGCAGCTGTGCCTTTGCTGTGGAGTTTCTCAAATTTCCACGTTTTGCCGCTGCTGTGCAAATTGACATTTTGATTGACAACTGAGAAATTGCACCCTGTTAAGGAATCGAAGGATTCATTCTTATTTACGACTAAAGTTTACACTTGTATATCAGTCAACAGCCAAATTGGCCATACTGAAACAAATCCCTCATCCTAAATTCCATTCAATACAACCCGCAAAACCAGCAGCACAGTGTAAAAAGTTTCGTTTTACGTAGCTTTTCTTTTGCTTTCCATTTGCTGTTTGTAAATTGTTTTCACAAATGTGCATTTTAATTGCGCGTTGAGAAAAAGTTTCTGCGGCGCGATTTTGATTTCTAATTAGTAGCAGCCTTACTTCTAGTATTCGCTTTTCTTAAAAAAAGGAAAGAAAGAAAAAAATTCAACGCCTTTAAACAGCAGACACATTAAAATCTAGGAATGTTCTGAGGGCGGAGCTAAACGAGAATGCTGGTCTGTTCTTTGAGGACCTTAACCCTTTTGTGTTGGCCAACTGACCGCAGGCGCTGACGGCGCAAAACGCGCTAATGAATATTTTATGAGATTTATTTGAGTTTGAAAGAAAGAAAATGTATTTAAAAAAGAACAGAAAAATATGCGCGGCTTTTCTATTGTTGTAGTTGTTGGCCGTTTTTTTTTTTTTTTTGTTTTTTTTCCGCTATTTGTTTCTATGTTTTGGCTTTGCTGCAAGTTTCTGTGTATTTTGTTTTTTTTTGCAATTAGTATGACAGCAAAATGTGGCGAAAAGTTCAACGCCATCTGGTGGCATAATGAGGAAAATGCTTTAATTATTGCGACGCGTTCGCTTTGAGGCGTTTGTAATTAATATGCTGTCCTGTTTGAGATGGCGATTGTTTGGCAACCGTTGCAATTGTTGTCCCTGGTGCTGCTGCTATTGTTTTTTTAAAGGCAAATTGAATTTTTATTTTTAATGAGCTTTCCTGCAACACTTCCACTTACCCTTGAAGCAGCACTTTTTGCTCTTTATGGCATAGATGCAGAGACAGATCAGGATTAATATGGCGGCCATGCAGCCGCCGGCAACGCCCAACAAGTAGCTCATTTCCAAAGGTTCTGCGCGTTGCCAAACGCACCAATTGGTCCAGTTCGTTGTTGATCAATTGTTGTTAATGATATTCAACGGCGTTGCGTAAAAGGAATTTTAAATTAAATATACATGGTACGATTTTAATTGGTACAATTAATATGTTCTGTTTGTTACTTTATATATACAAAATATTTAATAACTTATTTATTCGCATGCATTGTAAATGTAAAATTTAATTAAGCGGTGCCGATTGCGTATGTCAAATTGATTGCTTTCACTACCTCATTTCCATTTATAACTGCCAAAAGAAATCTCTGCAAAGACTTTTAGGTAAATTTGATTTGTTTTGTGTTATTCCTTTAAAATATAATTGAAAGTATAAAACTACATAAACTATTTCTATATCTTGTGTATTTTCCCACGTGGGACTTGGCGATACTAACGGAATTATTTCACGAATACGATAAACCATTTCTGCATATCTAATATAACGTCGTATGAATGTCACATTCGATGAATTAAAAAACAACAGTAAATGATTTAATGTAAATTTTCCCTAATCGGATGTTTAATTATCTTATATAGTAGACGAAACTATTTTCTTGAACCGCCTTAGTCAATGTATGTTGTATGTTTCTGCCACGATCACATGGAGTGTCTACAATAATGTGTTGCATGTATGTGCGTTGTGTATGTTTAAGTAAATTAAGGTATTATAATGGTAGGAAAAATAAAGAAAACACTATGCACCTGCAAACGTACCCTCCACAATCAAATGAATGGCATGGCGATCGGTGCCCCGCTCGTTCTCTACCACAAGGTAGTAGGGTCGTGAATCGTGCTCATCTGTGTGGTGAATGTGCAACGTGGACAGGTAGCAATCCTCCCGCGTGTCCTGCAGCATATCATCGGCACGGAAGCGATCTAAAAGTGTACGAAAAAATAATATTTTATTACGTTCTGCTAAATGTTCCACTGAATATCAGGCATATTAATTTGATATTCGATGAGTATAAGAAAAAGTACAAAAAATGACCGCACAAATTTTAATAATTTGATGTGAGTGGACAAAGTGACGTATGAATTTGGTATGCAATTCGCTTCGTTTGATTGCTGTCAGTGGCAAGTACGCAGGATTAAACGCAGGGAGAGGCAGACAGATAGACAGACAGAGAGACGGAACAGATGAACTACAGGACACCCAGAACAGCCCGGATGCGCAAACAGACAAGCTGAAAATGAAGAGTAATGCGCGAGATTTGTTTGGTGGCTGCAGCTAGAGATGGATCCCCTCTCGGAAAGATGCAATGCAATGCAGTTTAGAAGTGAAAAACGAGCTACACATATTGCTGCTGGAATCTGGGCTCTGGTTACTGGCGTGTTGTTGTCTTTTAGAACCAGGATTACCAGCAGCTGACATTGAGGGTGGCCCCCTACTCTGTGGTCGGCCGCCAACGCTAATACCATACTAGAGTTTCCAACATTGTGCTTGGCATTCGTCTGATTTTGGCATCGTCTCTGGACGTGTAATTTGTCTTGATTTGTGCGAAACACGTCCCACTGTCGGCTGTCGGCTGTCGGCTGTCTGCTGTCGTCTGTCTGCTGTTTAGCCACACGCAGCAGCCAACACACGCGCAATGTTTGCTCAATGTCAAATTTGCGGAAAAGGTTGGTTAATGAGCACTCAAGCGTGCAGTCCTGGGACGGCATAGACACACCGACTGACGTGAGTTGCATTGTGTTTGATGCGCTGCCGCGTTAATTGAGCTGCAGCTTATTGAAATAGCAAAATCAACTACAGCAAAGCACATCTTTAATTGCATTTGCATTTGCATTAGCGGCCAAATGAGACGCACTCATCACGTGTACGTCTGTGTGTAAATATACTCACCTATGCCCGAACCGGCCTCCAAACGCAGCGAGCCCCATTCCCAGGCCACGCGCAGCGGACGAGGATCCGCACAGACGACCATCGTCAGGCTGGCGGGTTCACCACGCTTCACAGACACCGTGTGCATGGAGGGATGCAGTCGAAGCACTTGCGGTGCGCCTGCAAAAATAAATAAATTTACACAAATTAATCCGATTAGTTAGCCATTTTGTTCATATGCGACTAAATTAATTAGTATAAACTTTACTGGGACAGTCGAATTATCGTTACATTTATTAAATTATCATTTTGGTTTTCTATGGCGTATCTGGTAAAGTATTTGATATCTGTGCCGTTTGTGTTGGTTCAGTTTGTGCAACAATCTTATTGTATATAACTATTTTTAGCGAGAGAGACAACTCTTTGCTTATTCATTATATGCAATATTTAAATATATATTGAATTTAAAAAAAATGCGATTTTCCCAACCAAATGTAGCATGCATGACATAAAATATTTGCATATGACATATTTGATACAGTTGTTTACCTAATAAATGTGGTTAGCTTGTTGGTTAATAGCAATCTATCTCTACTATTTCCACGTTAAAAATTATTCATTGTATTTCCGACTGCAACTAATTAATAAAAAATGTGACTTGTAATTTTAAACACTAAAAGTTGGATAGGTGACAGCGGCAATTATTTCAAATTTAAAATAAATTTATTTTATAAAATGACAGTGAAAAGGCACGAATAAAATGTCAATTTGCAAAAGAATTTCACTTTTGTTACTTTTCTACGAGTTTAACTTAAAAAAAAAATGAAAAAATTGGCATGCTGCCAAATTGAAAAAAATTGTCAACATCTTTGCTTATTAGACAGATTTGTTAAGCATGGCTTTGGGAACCCGAATCTGGCACGCATTCAAAAATGTGTTGAATTGAACGGTAAATGTTGACCAACTTTACTGCCTGTAGGGTATATTATAGTCGTGTGCGCAGAGCTGCATGTAATGAGCTGTGTGTGTGTTTTTTATACCTTATTTTTTTTGTTGGTAACTGTCGCTGTTACTGTTAGTTTGTTAGTTCGTTAGTTACCCTATACATATACATAAATGAATGTGTATATAGATGGCGTGCACACATTTTTTTTTCTTTATCCATTTGCAAAAATATATAGTATATAAAATATAGCATACAGCACACAGCACTTTTTTCCTGGCTGGCTCGGCTAAATTGCTCGTGTCCTTGGTTGGTCATAAATTATGTACGTGCTGTGGTATTCAGCACTAAATTTAAATATATATATATATATTTTTTTGCTCTTTCCTATTTTTCGCTGCTCGTCGTTTGCCCGCGGCCATGTTGGCCACGGCAGTTGTTCTATTCAACCGTTCTTTTCGCGCTTCTAGTATAATTTTTTTTTGGTTGGTTTTTGTTTTTTTTTTCTTTTTTTTTTAGCATTTTTTGTATGTTCTCTTTGAGTTTTTTGTTGTGGTCATAAGTTCATTTTGATTTTGTGTTACATTTTGGTTTAGTCTGTTGCCAGCGCCAGTTGCCGCTTGCTAAATTTGCGCTGTGCGACCAGCGGCGCCTGCAGCCACCAAATTGTGTGGGGAGCGACGCCAGGCAAGTGGAGATTTTGGTGGGGGAGGAACAAGGGAAGAGGAGCATGGAACTGGTGACAAAATCGCAGGCGCTTAAAATGTTTTCGACGCGTTTTCCGGTTGCAGTTTTAATGGAGTTTTGTGTTATTTAAAGTGAGCATTAGTTGCATGGGGAAAATAGGCAGGGCAGGGAGAGTAAGAGTAGGGGTAGCTGAACAAGTAAGTAAGCTGGTGGCTCACATGGTGTACACGTTTAGTTCTTTCTTTCTTTTAACTTGGCTGTAAATTTGAGAGAGTGGCCATTACTTTTATGTTGCTGTTGTCGCTGGTCATCAGCTTGCCTAACAGTTGATCACAATGTTTGCCACTCGTAACTCATTTTTCAGTAAATTTTGTGTAAACTTTTTTCTGCCAATTTGTATACAAGCTCCTCCTTGTATGCACAAGTATTTTTTTTCATATTTTGTCTGGCGACAGTTGTGGCTGTAGTCATATTTTGTGGTGCTGCGGCTTTTGCGGTTGTGCCCGCAGCGGCAACATGACATAAAACATTGCTGTTCATATGTACATATGTATTTGATTGTGTGTCTCACACTTACCCACAACTTGCAGCGAGACTGGGTCGGATATGGCAACCCGCTCCTGGCCATTGATGTAGCTGGTGGCCCGACACTCATATTCGCCCTGATACTCATAGGTGACATTATCTATGACCAGACGAGGCTCGTTGCCACGCTCCACATACTTTGAGCCATGTGACATTCTGCAAGTAGAAATCGAAAAAAAGGTGTCAAAATACAGATTTATGGGATGTGTGTGAATATTGCTTTCCTACCTATATTCAATGTATCTCGATAAGATTGTGATTTAAATTAAAAATTTATTTGCTCAAGTTAAGGAGAAAAGGCTTTAAAAGTCTACATACAAAAAAGTATTATTATAAAATATTTTGTGAAAATACAAATTTATACTCAAACAGAAAGGAGAAAGAAGGCTATGAGTATATTTTAAAAATACAAAATTGCCTACTTGGCCCCTGGTATGATCGGCCTGAATTTTGCAAACAAATGCACGCAGAATTCAGCTGTATATAGCAAAAATCTCATCAAGATCGATATTGATATTTGGAGCAGACATTTGATGCACAATAAGAATATATAGCGTACTTTATGCGATACTTCATTGAATTCGTTGCAAAACTATAAATAAAAATGCCAAATAAAGATTTATCATTTTTTTGAATGCTATTTTAGCTTTGCATTTTTCTTTAAATTTTGGTTACTTATTTTTTTTTGCTGTTTTGCTTGACTCAACTTTTTGGGCAGCAAGCCGATTGTGAAAAATGCAACAGCCACATTGCAACTTTGGGTGGGGGTGGGGAAACTACTGTTGCCACTGCTGCTGCAAGTTTTGAGCAGCAATATTGAAAATTGCGTTTGTGGGCGAGATATTTTTGTTGCAGCTCGTTGCAAGCAACAAATATTTGATACATTTTTTTTATATGAGAAATGCCTTTTATGTTCCAAAATGCTTTCAGCACACAACTCACAACCACACCCACCAGTTTAAAAGAGTTTGTGTGTGTGTGTGTGTGTGAAAAGACAAATTCCTCTGATATGCGCACATCGTTGTGCTTCGCTCGGTATTTTTCGCATTGACTGTGTGTGTTTGTGTGTGTGTATATCACCCAGCTTAAAGCGCCAATCAAAATTGACGCAATTAAAAGCAATAAATTAGAAAGCAATTCAAATGCAAATTTTGCCCCTTATAATGAAGTCGCAAAAATTCGAAAAAAAAAATAGTAAATAAATAAATACTGAGTTCGCAAGGCGCTTCCTACTTTTCTATTCATCGCAGCTTAGTGTAGGTTCCGTCGAAAAGTTGCACGTAAATCAAAGTGACGTGGCTTTTCCGATGCCTTTAGGTTTTCCCCTTTGAAAATACATTTGCAAAACCAGGCTGTGTGAGCCTGGGTGGTTGTGTGGGCTCTGGTCTGCACGTAGTTGGCCAGCCTTATTCTAAGCAGCATAGGTGGACTGTCAGCAGCTTACTCCATTGATTTATTAGAAACACACATTGCCCCGTGTGGGTTTTTTGTTTGGCACACGCCATTTAGTGTGTCTTAGGTGGTTAGGAGAGTTTTGGTTGATTGGTGCTTGGTTTTGGGTGGTGGAACACGCGTGGAAATTAGTTTTCAACAATTGACATTTAACTTGAGATAAACATGCGCAAGCACGCTTCATTAAGTCAACACGCCAGGCCCGTTGCATGCCGCATTTGTTATTAGAATTTGACTGCTCAAGAAGCGCACAACGCCACACCCACCACCTCCCACAACCTCCCCTGCACACACTCATATGTAGCTCCCATAAATTTCTAGTGGCAGGGATGGTAGTTCAAACAAGCGAAATCACAAATCACGTACAGGCACTGTTCGCTGGAATGGGCGGGGGGGCAATGTCAGATCTGAGTTTATGGCATGCAACAGCCACATCCAAGGGGTCTGCGGCATTCTGCTTTATTTCCATATTATTTTCAACTAACGACGTTTTTTATGCTCGACGATCTGATTGTGGACCGTCAACACGACTTACGATAGGAGGTTTTAGTGACATTTGCCTACAAATTACAAAAAAACACGGTAACCACTTCAACAAAATTAAGTTTTCGTTGATTTAATGTGAGTGCTACAATTAAAACTAACAAAAAGTTGTCTTCTAACGGATTAAAAATATAAAAGCAACAATATATAAGAATAAAAAACGAATATGTCTCTGCAATTTGTCAACCCTAATAGTATCGTATTGGATATGTGTTGTGAGTAGAGGTACGTGCTTTGATTACTTCAACTGGCACAGTGCATGATGAGCTTGCTGCCTGCTAAATGGACAGATGAAATGTGGACAGACGAAAATGTGGAGAGATGAGGGTGCCACTGCTTTGCATAATAATATCCAAGTATGTGCAGCTGCTGCTGTCAAAAGCCTGCCCCCACTAGCCTCTCCTTCTTGCTCTCTCCCTCCCTCTCTCTCTCTCGCTCTCTTGCTTTCAATTTGTATGTCTTCTTTGCTGTATCCATTTCGCATTTTGTGCACAACTTCCGCTGTGCAGCTAATTAAAATGACGCAAACATCAAGTTTAATAGCTGGTGGACAGAAGTCATAGCAGCTGTGCAACTGCTGCTACTGCTCTTGTTGCCACTGTTTGGAGTGCTGTTGCATGTTGCTCCGGCTGGCTCTGCAGTGCAACAGGATGCTCACCCGCATACAGGAAATTTCAATTACAATTCTACTTTATTTTCATATCTTTACAAAACTAATGCCATTTACATTTTTATGGAGCTTGAGTAGCTCTTAAGTACTTTGTGGCTGAAGTATATTTATTATTTTTAGCTAGATCGGTGAGCGATTGGCGTAGAATATTGATGTAGGTTATACATTTGAACTGATATTTAATGAAATGTTTTCATCGAGTCATTTCCTTTTTATATTGCGAACAAGATACTCCTCCAATAATTGAATAAAGTTATATTAATCATAATATTATTTATATTAAAATAATTTATCAGTTAAAAAATCATAAATCTATTTTTAATTTTATAAAAAAGTTGTACTTTTACTAAATTCACTTAACACTGAGCCAAGCTAACCCATGTGCTGAATATGAGAAGGTTGGCTATTTGGATAAACGATTATTTTCTACACCATCAGATTTAGAATTGTTATAAAAGGCCAGCATAAGGCGGGTTCCAAATGGGTAGGTATAATTTAGTTTAACCCCTGGTTCATTAAAATTGGAATTAGCCTTGGCTTATCATGTCTTGAAAATATAAATACAAAATATTTCTGAACTTCGAAGCCAAGCCAAATTTCATTTGAGTGCGAGTTGTGCAATATTTGCAGTCGCAGCTCAACTATTTGCTTTAATTGCAATATCACGTATACGCAGTGTGCGCTGCGTCAACAACACAGAGAATATTAAGACCACCAGCGCATATTAAAGTCTATATTGACAAAGGTAGCAAATATAGCACATACTCTACATGAGCTGCAGTGTTTTAATTAACGCCATAGGGGAGTAGCCGAAATTGCGCATCTTGATGAAGTCAGTACTATCAAATGAAATGCAGGCTGTGCCCGAAAGAATGCAGCGCAAACATGTTGTGTAGCCATCTGGACGTGCATTGTACGGCTGACCACAGTTGCGACGTCTGCCGTTGATACATAAGATTTTACACTCACCTCTGGACCCATTTGTAGGCCGGCAAGGGATTGCCATTGGCGACGCACTCGAAGGCGGCTGGACTGAAGAGTGGCGCTGTGGTCAAACGGTCCGGGCCGGCTGAAGTTATTTTTGGTGGATCTATGGCAAAACAAACAGAGAAACGAAGAGTGTCAATATGAAAAAAAAAAAATAATAATAATTATGCCAAAAGTTTAGCCAAGCAAAGGCAAAAGGCAACGAAACCCAAAAACAACAACACAAGGAAAACGACCAAGATAAATACCACTCGTAAAACACAAGGACTCACATTTTACGTCCAACTGCACCGACAGCTGCTCCGAGGTGCCCACCGAGTTCTGTGCTTGGCAGGTGTATAAACCAGCGTCGCGTCGTCCGACAGGACGTAACTGAAGCGTTTCCTAGGAAAAGGAAGTAAGACAGAGAGAGATGGCAATTTAATACAATTACAAATTTCTGCTACACTTAAGATAAATACGGCAAGCGACGTCGAAAATTTTGCAGCAACATAAACAAGCAGCTGCAAACCAACCAACCATCCAGCCAGCCAGCAGAATGCCAAAATGGCAATTGGGGTAACGGGGAGGGGAAGAAAGTTTCTTGGCTTACCTGCAAGCTGGCTATCTCGGAGCGTCCGGCACGTCGCCAAACGATGCTGGCTGGCGGATTGGCATCGGCCACGCAACGCAGCACAAGCGCATCCTTATCCTCTTCCAAGTCGATTTCCGGTGAGCCAATTAGACGAATGGTTGGCGCGTCTGCGAAATGCACAAGAAGACAAGCACAGTCAAGTTGTGTCGCTCAAGCAAAACAAGCACAACAAACGAAGTCAACAAAGCAGCAGTATCCTAGCAATTCTACTATCCTAGCTCTTCGTTTTATTTTTGCGGAGCCCCCAAATCTTGAATTGCTTAACAAAACAGGAAATTGCTACAAATTGTGGCTAATTGAATTGTTACAGCTGTTTGCAATGTCTTTTTTAGTTTTCTAACTTCAAGCCAAAACCAGTCAAATCCAAGGGACATATCCAAACGACGTCTAGCCAGACCGGAGTCTAATCTGTATTTTTTTTATACCCATTCAAATTATCATTTCCACCCATGCGTATAACAAAGTGCATGTTAAAGGCAGAAGAGGATATCTCGAACTCTCATAGATATGTGTGATATAAATTAATCGCGATGATGAGTTCTGTTAGACTGATAACAATCCAATTAATCTTAAAAACTGTTAAATATTTTGCAGTTATACACCTGTTTTTTTTTCTAGTTAATTCAATATTTTTTAGACCTCTTATTAAAAGTTGTTAAGCTAATATCAATAATATATATATTTAATAGACAAACTCCGAGTTATATTTTCTTCTGCGCTGAAAATTTTACAAGAATCTCTCCCACCGTAAAATGAAGCAACACAGCTAGTGACATGCGTGTGCGGCTGTAAATCATACTCTTTATTTATTAAGAATATTTTTTACTGTGCAATTGTCACCACATCGTGGGATTTGGAAAATTTGTATTCCCATTAAAGTATAAATAAATAAACTGTTGTTGTTTTGTCATGACATCCAGTCAAAAATATTACCGCTCTGCGTACGCTGGTAATTTTTAAAATATGGGAGGTGTTTCCATTTCATCTATTATAACTTTTACTCTACCCTAGAAAGTGTGCGAGACTTTTCCAGCTGTTTCATTAAATTGTATGAGCAGGATGTGCATAACAGTTGCAGGGTATCTTTTGGACGGACACTTTCATCTAGACTGGTATGGACTTCTGCTTATTTCCTTTTCTTATTTTCATTTTCTATTTTTGTTTCGAGCTTACATTTGACATCCATGCGCGCCTCAACAGGCACCGATTTCGCCTCATAATTCTCGTGGAAGGCCACACAGCGCAGCATGTCGCCATGACGCTCTCGCATGGCGGAGACCTGCACCACCGAGGTGGCTGACCAGGTGCGTGTATTATCCGGTTCGGTGGCATTCAGTTGCGGGTGGATCGGAGAAATTTCCTGGTCGCCTGTCGAGAGCAAATCGTTGAAATTAATTAACTCGACAAATGTCACTGGCAGCTGGGTGGGATAACAGCTGCAATCAAAGGATAACAACACCGAACACCCACCCTGTTCCCGCCAGCACTAAAGCAGGCCAACACTTACCCAAATACCATTTGAGCGTTGCAGGCGGATTACCATAATGTGAAGCGCATTTCACTGTTGCGACAGCGCCAGCATCCACCGTTATGTTGTGACCCGGCGGCAATGGGGCGCTCTCAAACTCCAGACGTGGACGTTGTGGCGCCACTAAAAGGGTACAGTGCGTGTGAGTATGTGAATTGGGAGAGAAATGGCATACACGGATTAAATGTCAACAAACCACCCGCTTTATTTGATATGCATTAGCTTAAATTAATTTTTTCGCGATCACAATCAAATAAAAAAAAACACATACACACAAAAACGGTTAATTGAAATGTGCGTTTCATGGATAAAGTATATTATCAAAATATGACTCAAAATATTTTCTAATCACCGCTTAGTATGTCAAATAGCTCAACTGATTATGTAATTTTAAATTTCGGTGTACGATTGATAGTTTGAACAAGAAAAAAATATGTTAAGAAGCAAAGTTGTAATCGGATAGTGTTAAAGAGTATTTACTAAATTATAGGAATCATTATTAATTGCATAATTCGTTACGAGGTGTCGATCTTTTAATGAATATTTATATTGATCAGCCTAACACAGATGTTCTAAATAGATCGAACTTTTAAACAAGCTCTTCCAATTATATAAAAATTAAGTGAAAAAAATATGCATATGTATATATATTATATATTGTATGTATGTATATGTATCTAATTCTAGCTTTTAACCCTACTTCACTTGTATAATTCTCAATTTAGGTATTTATTATAATTTATTTCTTTGCATTTGCTTTCAATTTCTTTGTAAAAATGCAATCTAATTGAATTTGCTTTATTTATTACCTACATTCTTTGGCCACAGTTTGTGGTAAATTGAACCAAACCAAATTTATGCCCAGCTCTGGGACAATATTATTGTCAACAATTGGGTTAGATTGAAAAAATCGAATATGTTCAGGCTGACCGGGAATACTTATTTCTGTACAACTTATGACCTCGCAATCATTGACAAAATGAAATTAGCTAACACAGGGTTAATTTGAATTAATAGTACCACTAGTTAAATTTTCGGTCAGTTAGCTGCCATAAAATTAATCATACGCCACGTTGGGCGGTATTTTAAATTCAATGCGAAATTGATTTCATTTGGCAGACTAGCACTTACCACGTACAACCAATCGCACCGGTTGACTGGTGAGCGCATCCTGTGCGGTAAAATCACTGGCCGTCACTTGGCACTCCCACAGTCCGTCGTCAAAGTCGAGAGTGGCCGAGCGTATCCACAGGGAGCAATCGCCACCGATTTGCATGGGCGGCGGCGGATGTAGATCCAGATGTAAGGCGCCATTGCCGCTCAAAGGACGTGCGGCCCATTCGTATTTCTTCGGATAGATGCCAACGGGCTGTGGATGAGAAATGAATAGGCGGCAGGTTGAGGCTTGTCTGCCGAAACAATCGAGTGGAAGAAGCACAATCAAGATGATAATGATGATGATGATGATGATGACGTTTGAATTGAATGGGCGGGGCAGCGGACAAACGACATGTTTAGCATGTTTAACTTTTCGATGTAGTCAGCCGTATAATATCGTCTACGATTTCCAGCAAACACACATTCAGAGACAGAAAGAGATGGAGAAAGAATGACAGACAGAGATATTGAGAGCAGCTGGTAGGTTGGCTATTGAATGGTACTGACCCCAATTCACCATCCACCTACCCGCCTCCTGCAGCCAGTTTCAACTACGTGTCGTTTAACTCCACTTACAACAGTCGTCGTCGTCGTAGTCATCGTTGTCGGTTTGTTTGTTGTTGCTGTTTCTAAATTGGCATTAGTTTGTTTGCTAATTGGAAATTAAATTACAATTAGTGATCTTTGAGAAACGTAGCATGGTTGGCATTTAAGTATTTATGTCCAATGCACTCCACCCACTATCCTCCCACAACATGTTCCTACTGTTTGCCTAATTGCGTTTTCGTTCGCCGCATTCCAGTTTGTTTAGTCTTTTAACCATTTCAGTGTCTGCTACTCAAATTGCTAAAGTTAATTATAACGCCAGGGAAGGATTTCTTTTATTCTGCAATCAATTGTATCCGACGCATTACATAATATCACAATTATTTCCACTTTGTTAGTCGCATTTTGTAACATTTATAATTTAGAGCATCATTTCGTAGACGGCCCAAGTATTTTATGACATTTGACCCAAAAAAATATTTGTGATATTTACATATTTGTATGCTGAGCTCGTAGCCCTATGTAAATGCGTGCATTTGCATTTGGTATTAGCTACGTCCAAGGGCAGTCTGTATATGATAGAGATATTAAAATTATTATTTCAGTTACGTTTTGACGTTTCTGTGTGTGTTATCTTTGGCCAACCATCGTCTGGTCAGCTACAGTTACATTTGACTGCTGACCGGGGTTAAACGGCTGCCTCTCTGTCTCTTTTCCTTTGCTTTCTTTCCATCTCTCTTTTTGTGTATTTTGTGTGCTGCTCAAAATACAAAGAGGATATTGTCCGATACTGGTGGAGCAGCTCTGGCAATTGTCAAAATAATAATTTAAAAAGCCAGCAAATATTTTTTTTGTCTCCGAGTTGCTGTTTGTGACTGTTTGACTGTGTCCAACATTTTTGTGTGTGGGTGGGTCTGTGTTAGTGTGTTTTGTGGTAACCGCCATCAAAGTGATCTAAATCGTTTCCAATCGACATTATTTTCCAAACGTTCCACAATAACTGCACCACATGATTGTGCTGTGCTCAATGCCAGCTCTGCGTGTCAGTATACCTTGTACTCAAGTCGTAGTAGGGTATAACAGGCAGATAGTAAGCGGCCAATAAATTATACAAATTGTTAGCTTCCCGAGAAAATACAGCATTTTATCAGCTATTAAATATAGGAAAGCGAATATTTTTTTCTATCTCTCAAAAGTATTGCCAATGTAAAGGTATGAAAATGATTGCAAATATAAATTGCTTACAATATTTTAAGAAATTATTTATATGTCGTAACAAGCCGCTGTTCATGAGTCAAACGGACTTCTACAGTATATTTTATAGTCTGGCCTTGTCTAGAAGTGAATTAGGAGCGCATATTTATGTTTGCAACACATTTGGTACGCCCAAATGATGTGCATTTGAATAACTTCATTGCCCGGAGAGTTAGGAACTTTTATAGTTGACTATAACTATTCTCTCCACTTCCTCTCTGTCTGGACGAAAATGGTTGGTAAAGGTGAGCTCTCCAGCCACTATTGAATATGTCTCTTAATAAAGGACATTGTCGATGGTTTAAGCCTTTGTTGGAGTGTTGGAGTAGAGAAAAAATGTTAAATGGAAAACTGCACAAAATGCCATTCAAATATGGGGGCAAGTTTGCTTTAAAAGCAAACATATGCAATAACGAACAACAACAATTGCGATAAATATGCAAAAATACGTAGAATTTTAAATGAAATCCAAACACAACAACAAACAGCAACTCGGAACGAGTGTGTTTGTATATTAAGGATGCTTTTGCACATGAAGAGGGCATTCAATGCATGCAAATGTACTTCTTGGCCATCTTCATATGTGTTTTGCTTCACAGTAGTAGCTTCGCAGCATCCCGGAGCCACAAGGCATTTAAACATTTAAGTATGTATATGCTGCGAATCGAGGCAATGCGATGTGATGCGATACGATCCGATGTGACTTGCAGCATATGAAAAAGTACAATTGAAATACTTTGTGATTTTTGTCATGCACCCGCACGCACCCGTCGACATAATTTCATTTTGCATAACCACCAGACCCAAGACGAGTAGTTTAAAAATGGGCAAGAGAGCTTTGTGAGAATGCAGCATAGAAGCAAATAAAAGATGTGCTACATGAATAATAATCAGTAATGTCATTTCTGCAGCAGAGACGACGTGAATTTCTCACAAAGAGTAGTATGCGTTGAACTTGTGTCCAAGCATTTAGTATCTCTATGGCAAACCACCTTCGACTGCTATGCAAATTAACACGTATGTATTGGCTCCGAACATGGAAGCATTAGAATACATGATCAAAGTGGAGCCAAGTGAGAAGCAACACATTTGAATAGGACAACAGCTCAGCTGAAACAAGTTAGAAAACGGTGTAGACGAGACTGCTCGATTAGAAAATGCCATGGAAAGTTTAAAGTTTTATTATCAGAGTTTTAGAAGAAACGCGTGTTTGTATAAAGAATAAGGAAATTGATGGATAATAATAAAATAGCAACATAATCGATTGCATTGACTGTCAGTTTTATAGTTGTAATCATCAATTATTTTTGGCACTGTCAATAGCTCTTAGTCAAAAAGTCACCTTAAAACATGATAAGCTTAATAATATACCCTTAACACCCTTTTATAAAAGCAGGGTGTTTCAGATTGGTTTCCCATACGATATTTTAGATTAGAGGCGACAAGCTGGCAAAGAGCAAAGGACTAATAACAACTTAATTGTGTTGCCTGAGCATATTGCGTGTATGTATATAATAAATGGAAATTACAAAGCACACTCATGCAAGCATATAAATTGTTTTCTTCTAAACATGTATATCAAGTGAATGTGAATGTTTGCTTTATCTGAAGAAGAAGTGCTAATAATTTAAATCTCTGTCTGAAAGTAGAGCACATTTTTAGTACTGGGGGATACAGCTTACCATAATGGCATTTCGCTGTAGCGCGGCCCCAAATCTAATTGAACAAATATGTAAGAGTGGATGTGAGCGAGTGTGTGTGTGTGTGTGTGTGTGAGAGTGTGTATATGCTTGTTTGGATATTTGTTCATGTAACTGCCGTAGGCTTAGATATAAGTCGCTCACGCATTTTCGATTAAAACTTTGGACAGCCACATGTCCTAATCAAAGAGAAAAGAAACACTGTCCAGAGGGCAAAGGTTAGAGGGCAGCAACAAGCAGCATTATTGGCTCGCCTAAGTCAAAGGGCGTAAATTACTTTTGGCAGGCACAGTGTTAGGACAAACGTGTGCGTGGCCTGCCAGCTAAAACAACAGCACTTAATTGAACCACACGACGCGCCACGCATATGAAATGACTTTCATTTATGTCTATGTGTGTGTAAAGTTGACTAAGGTTGTTTATAAACTGCAAGCAAACAACCGTCTCCAGACTGAAATAAATGAACATCATCGATATGTCGATAGGCACTCTATCGTTGATATGTAGCACATGATTACCTTGTTATCCTTTTGCCAGGAGCACGAGCCACGCTTATCGATTACTTTGCATGTGAGCAACGCATCCTCGCGCGGATTTACCTCCGTGTATTTGGGCTGCTCCGAGAAACGCTGAAAGCACGCGATGCCTGCAAGACAAAAAGAAAAAGACACCAAATGAGAAACTGAGAAACTGTCATCTATGAAGTGTGCAACAATGTGCCCAAATGATTCGAGCTGTTTTTTTGTATAATAATTTCAACGCCACGTATTCCCGCCGTCCCCATAAAAACAACCAGAAGACTTATCAGCGCTACAATTGTTAAAACAACAGCGCGTTGACGTTTCTGCATAATATCATAAACAAACAGAGCGTCCCTTCTCCCCCTCCTCATACGCACTACACTAGGCGACACTGTATCCCAGCCCCACTCGTTGCGCATGTAAGTATGCTATATTTTTTAATATCGCTCCTCGCGATGCGACCTGCATTTGTCACGAACGCGGGCAATTATCAACGGCACTCGCCACGACACAGCGCACTGCGGCAACCATTTGCTTATCTTTGCACCTGCCACGCCCAAAATGTTCGCTTCATTATCATTCGCTTTTGCGTTTGTTTTTATACGAGCAGTGTTACACTTGCCGAGGGGGTCTCTCCATTTACTTATGTCAATTAATGCGTGTTCCAAAGGACTTGGCTGACTTTATCAGAAATATGCTTTTATTTTATTTAACAAAATGTATCTGTGTGGCTTTGTTCAATGCAAGTTAACTTGATTGCTATCTGAAGCAAACTAATGGAAAACAATTTGTTTTTACAGCTTTTTCCTTCCCTTTAAGCCCCTTAATCATATTTGCTTAATTCATTATTATTAGCTTGATTATGTTTTTTTAGCAAAACACAATATTGTGGCCTAAAGCAGCTGACTAAAAGTATCACTTGTTATCATCATCATCCTGTATAAATTTCTGGTAGTGTATTTAAATCTTCGGTGATATGAAGCTGTACACTTGGCATCTGCACTTGGCGCGAGCCGAGAATTTATGTTAATTGCTGGCATGTTGAATATTTTCTTCGCTCTTGCACTCAATTACACCAATTACAGGTGGAAATTACACGCGCTGCTTGCGCACGATAAAAGCAGTTTCTGCTTCTGCTTCTGTTGCTGCTGCCACGTGAGCTTGAACCAGTTCTTAATGAGTCGAAAACTCGGATAAGAAGCGCTGCCTGAGAAAGGGACCAGCTTTTAAAATGAGAAAAGGGGCCACGACTGAAGCTTGATGTTGTAAATCCCCATGCGGCTGTGCTTACAAGTTGGCTTTGCCGCGCAACTGTCATAAGTTAATCAAGTCTTTTTTTTTTGTGATTTTAATGGCCATTTGCATAACAAGCAACCACAGCAACACCGCTGTAAGCCACAGCACCACAATGCGTTTATACTATGTGTGTGTCGGTTTGCTGGTTTTGTTTTATGCGCTCACATTTCCTTGGCCAACTTACCTGGCTTGCCAACTTCCGCTCATATACGGACTCCAATAAACAAGCATAAGCAAACATTCCCATGCCTTTTATGACTGCATGTATGTGTGTGTGTGTGTGTGTATGAATGCGTGCGTGTGAATGAGTGCGTGTGTGGGCTGCTGTAAGCCGGCTTCGTTTCGTGTGCTGACAACACGTGACCGCCGTTAGCTGCTGAGTTCCCGTCATTTTTGACATGGTTACACACACACACACACACACACACACACACACACACACACACACGCACGCACGCACACACAGCAACACGTAAAAATATATGTGTGCATGGACTCACGCAATGATTTATTACGCGTGATTGGCGTGATTGCCACTTTGTTGCTTTATTTCATCTTCCCACTGTTGTACCCTTGTTTTTGTAACCGTCAATGTTGCTGTCTCCCCAAAGTATCCCCAATCCCCAAAACAACCACCACATTCACCCCTGCCTCTCATCCTGTTGCTGTTTTAACTCATGCCATTCGCTCTGTTTGCATTTTATCGCATTTTGTACATAAATTGGCTTTGTATTTCAATTACGGCCACGGCCTACATCGCTCACCATCATCGACACATTGTCCATTAAACATTGTTTCAGATTATTTTCCGTTTCGATTTGATTGTATTTCACTCATACATTGGCCGATAAGGAATTATGAAGTCTTTGTTTCATATTTGATTCCATCTCGATTAGAGCTCGAGCATCTTGAAGCCCAATTTTTTCTTTGCGAAAAATGCATGGCTGTTAAATTCAATATACATATAATAAAAAAGATTTCAAGATTCAATTTTAAATACGTTTCTAGTCAATAACACATGTAATTAATTAAATTTAATGTAGAATTTGAAAATATGCTGAGAAAGTTAAGCTTCTTCGGGAATTAAAATATCTATTATTGTTATTAGATTATTCTTTAAAACTCAAATAGTTTTTAACATTTACAATAAAATTGATTAATTTCTTATTAAATATATCACACAACTTTTAACTGCTGCTTTGTGAACTATTCAAAAGTCTAAAAGTTTAAATTTACCAGTCTTGAGTTTATTGGCGAATTTGGCATGTGAGCCAACTTTGTTGCTGACATGTCACCCCCAAAGCAATTATAAATTGATTAATGATCCAAAAAGTTGCAACATGTTGCTACAAAAATCTTATTTCATTTTGCTGGCACAGTTATTGTTTCAAATTTCAGTTAGAGTTGCTTACAAGGACCTGCTCCATACTTAATTGAAAGACATTGTTGTGCAAAGATCTGTGCAGTAGATGTAAAAGCCGAACGCAAATAAATAATAATAAAAATATAAACAATGGCAACAACATAGACAACCCAAGTGCCTATTTGCAAAATGTAAATAAAAATATTAAAAACAAATAGGTTCGCAGCGCAATGCAAACACAAAATATACATTGGAGCAAAGGGAAGCGACGGCTAACAAAAAAAAATAAAATAAAAAAATAAACATAAAATATAAAAAAAAGGAAACAAAGAAATGGGCAGGGGAGAGATGGCAATAGAGGGGTAAAGGGAGAGGCGAGAGTGGCACGGGGTGCGAATGGGCTTCGTTACAGTTTCAAGCCCAAAACAGGAAACTCGCATTGCGATTGCAGTTTTAGCTGCCGGCTGTAGCCGAGGCTTCAAGTGCGTGCCGCTGAGTGGTGCTTACGGGTTCTGTTGTTGCTATTGTTGCAACTGAATCTTGCCTGCCTGCCGCTATGTGCCACACTCAAGTGGTGTTTGCGCTCCCTCGTCTATGCTATTCAGTTCGACGTTCCACGTTTTCGAGTGCGCGACGTGCCTGCGCACAGCCAACAAGGATAACAATTACTCTAGCAGCATGTCCGTCATTCGCAGCACTGCCCCTACCGCCCCTGAGCTGACGTATTGCGTATACGCGCTTTTCATTTTTCGCTCTGTTTTTTCTTACTTTCAATTGTTTAGAGCTTAAATACTTTTAAACTGCGTTCGCATTAAATACGTTTTTGCTGCTCTTTTCGCTGCTGTTGCTCCTTGAACATGTCAGCAACAGATTCATCTGGTACAGCTGCTGCTTACTTTCGATGATGCATTGCAGCATAATAATTTCACATAGATGTCCGCGGCATGCTACAAACAGCAGCAGCAGCAGCAGCAACAACAACAGCTGGTGCAATACGCTTGCAAGTGCTGAAATCGGGTCAACTGCGAGCCTCTTAGCTGCAGCTGGTCTGTTTTGGCTATGGCTGTATGGGGCCATAAAGCAGCTGCCAAAGTGTTTGTCGAACTACGTTACTCATACGCGACGTGTGCTTCAGGGCAGCAACCAGCTGTGCTCGCCTACTCTCCTCGACCTTACTGCTTGTGGCAAAAGACAATTTAAGACAAATCCCACTGTGAATTCAGACATTTGACTAGAGTTGAGCGCATTTTATCCTTTATTTCGTGAAATGATTTGCATAGCATGAGTTAAGTCAGCAATATGAGGACTTTGCTTAATATCATCACAATGTTTTATTATTTGAGTGTTGATTTTTTTCGAATTTAAAATTAGGATATATTCTCAGGAAATATTGAAACTAATTGCTTTTTGTAGTAATGAAAAGCAAGCAACATTTTTGCAAAGCTAGCCAAAGACATATGTTATATTCATAGTTATGCTTGAAGCGATAATTTCTTATTTTTTGACTGACTTAAAAAAATGCTAGGGTTCATGAGATCATGCATAGTTATGTGATTTTCAATAGGTTTAGATTTATAATGGGACTAATACGAAATAATATTATTAATTTCATTAAATTAAATTTTTTAATTTAACTTCAGAATCAATCATTCTGCCATTTTATATACCTTCTTTATATGAACTGTTAGATTTTTATCATAAGAACTGATTTGAACAATGGCTATATAAAAAAAAAATGTATATTTGCAATAACAAGCGCGTATATTTTGAGTGTTTCCAAAGTTTGATAGGTGCTCGTGTCTTGTGCGAAAGGAAAAGCAAATCGCGTTCATCTCTACATCATATCTACCGCCAGCAGCACCACCCCTCCATATGGCCTTTTGAGACATCCATGCTCCTTCCTTTGTCAGCAATCAATGAAAGCAATTTGTGAATCTCTTGTGCAATGCTCGAAAACACAAACGAGCTAAATCCGCAGGCACAACCCACACACTCACACACAAGCGCATACATGATTTTCAAGACGTATTGGCGTCTGAGAAGGTACGGCAAAAATATATAAAAAATCTATGCAAATCAAATATGGACGATGATTTGTAATTTTTTTAAATTCATATCATAGTAGAAGCGAACAGCAGCAGCAGCAGCAGCAGCAGCAACAACATAATTTACCCAAATCCCCTACACACACACCCGACCCACACACGGTGAGTAGGTGCTAAGCAAACAAGCAAGCCATGGGGATTATAACAGGGGAATACTCGTTTGCTGGTACACAAAAAAGGCGAACCAGACACACCCAAAAACAACAAGAGAAACAGAAGCAACAACATCACATCGGGAACATCAGTAAAGCAATCGCGCAAAATGTTAAGGGCTGAAGACCCAACACAGCTATGTGTGTGTTAAGCTTAAATGGTATCCTTATGTTATCCTTGTGGCTATGTGTCGCAGCCTCCAAACCAGTTATACGGCCACCTACTTAAGCATAATGATATATTTAGCTTGAGAAGTGATTGTTATTTGATATTCAACAGATTTATACGCTTTGCTTCTGCATCCTCCAATCCCGGGCATTTTATTTCTCTTATGTGTGTGCTGCTGTTGTTGTTATTCATATTTTATAGGCCATACTTCTTCATACTACTTCACACGTGCATTAAGTTGTTCGCCCCCAAGAGCTCTGAAGTGTTTGTGTCAATAGTGCGTATACTTAATGTGCCTCTGGCCTCTCCCATACGTTTGCTTCCGTTTGCGTAATTTAAGACGCCAGTCCCAGCACACTGACATTATTTGACCTCCACAATGCTTTAGTTATAAATATATCCCTATTTTTAAACTTAAATTCTCGTGTCGAGCTGACACGTGCGGCAAAATCAACATTCTCTTTCGATAAGTGATTTGCAAAGTGAAACAGAAAGTAGACCTACTGACACGCATGCGGTTGCCGTTATGATTGCTTAAGATTTGTATATGCTGTTCGCAAATGCAAGCCAGTGCCAATTGATTTCAGGCGATATCCATCTACGTATGTTTTTGAGCTATTTTTAATTTGCCGATGGGGGGATGAACATATATCAAATTGATATTTTTCCCAAAAATTAAACTTTAGACTAAAAATCTATACATTACTCATTGGGAAATAAGAATGTTTTTAATTTGTAATTGTACAATGAAATTCCTAATTTGTGAACATTTTTCTTAAATATTTTCTCAGCTTAAGCACTTCATTCCGATGGGAAAGTTAAATCTGCTGGTGAATAGTGCATACCCTACAGAAAGTAAAGAAAATTAAAGTGTCCACAAATTCAATACATTTCAATACTTTTAGATATGTTTCTAGTCTACTAGAGTATCAATCATTCGTTGGTCAGTTTCCTGTTTAATATTTACCAAATTTTCACAGCTCATTGAATAGCACATGAAATGGTTTGTAACGCTCTTGCTCAGAGTTGCCATTATTATTGCTGTTGTTGCTGTTATTGTTTGGCACTTGAAATTTATGCATTTATTTTGTAGCTGTGAACACGGCTCGTTGATTTATTGTATTGTGCCCTCGCATTGCAATATTTCTGCCGGTTGTGTCGCTCTCCAAACATGTGTGTGAGTGTCCGTTGTATTCATATGCCTGTCAAGTGGCCACTTTGGATTAATGCCGTGGCTCTGGTTTATATGTTATTTCCATACATTACATATCACCTTCTTCGCCATGCTGTGCCCCACTTGACCATAAGTTTTATATGTGTTAATATATTAACATACATATATATGTATCGATTAGCTGGCATAGTCATATATAATGCAATTGAGAAATTAAAAGTCGACATAGCGACAAGCAGCAGGCAGGCTGGCAATGTCCCACAAGTATGAAATATGGGCGTGCTGTGAAAATCCGACACCCAATGAAATTGGATGGCGACAGGTAGCGATGTGGCGCTAAAGCCAGTGTCAAAGGCACGCAAAGCACCATGCAAATAGCTAAAACACACACACAAGTGGTATGTACAAACACACACACATATACACGCACACTCATATGCCGTGTCGACATTAATATGCAAAGGGCTTTTCCCTGCGTCACGGACCAGTTCACCTGGCGTATGCGTAACAATTAAAAACGCCAACAGCACGAAGCATAGCTAATATGCCAAGCAAAAAGGGAGGTTCGGGTGTCGGTCGTTGGTTAGATAAGCGTAATAACAATTAATTAAAATATATATCTCAGATCTGCCTGGTTTAGGTGCCATTAGTGTTTGACATCTGATGCAACAATTGCCACTAGGCCCGATGCGTGATAAGAGTGTGGGTAAGGCACAGATTTGAGTGGTACAAATAAACCATTTATTGTGAGGGAAAGAAAAATAATCTCTGCAACAACCTTGCGGAGATATTAAAATAATCTCTACAAAATTCTGAATGATTGTGCCTATGAATTGTTTAGTAGAGTGTACTATAAATTTTATTAAAAATTGAAATTTTAATAATCAGCAAAAATATTCTACTTAAAAATGGAAAGTTATAATTAATTGTTCTTCTTCTTTGTATTAATAATATTAAATATAAAAATAGACCAGACAAGTATCAAAGCTCAACACCATATTTTTCTTAAGAAATTGTACACGTTTGAAATTCAATCTCAAATGTTTTTCTTCTTTAAATTTCAACTATCATTTATTGTGCCACTTATTTTATTTTGTATTATTAAAATTGACTCTTCATGTGTCAAATATCTTCTGGCGAGTTTGAATTTGGCTGAATACAAATAACACAGCACAAATACGGACTCCACATTACGCTTCGTTTAAATAATAAGGTCTTCTATTCACAATTGTGCTCATTTCTACGAAGACAAACATTGTTATTATTTATTGTCTGTTCTATTTGTATCTCACTTCGTCTCGCTTCCGTTCAGTGCTTCAGTGTGTGTATTTGCTTTAACAAGCAGACGAACAAGTTACTTGTTATTAATTAAACTGATTAAATTGCACTTTATTATATTCTCGAAACACAGGCTGGCATATTGGTACATAATACTAGCAGCCAGACCGGGGGAAAGGGAGGAATCAGCTTGTTGGCAACACTTTGCTTCAATTAATGCACTTACTTAAAGTTATGATGGTGATAATCATAATAATACCAACTACTCAAGGCAAATATTTCGTATACACAAATCGAATTATGTGATTAGCTGCCTGCCAAGAAGACAAACTGTTCTGGACTTTTGCGCTTTCTTGTGCTTTGAATTTGAGTTAACATTTTGATTGATGCGGTGTGTGCGTGTGTGTGGGTGTGTGATGGCATTAAATTGAGCAGCTCACAGGCTTGTCAAGCTGCTCATAAGGTTGTGTCATCTGTGTAATAATGACTGATGTCAAAGTTGAGCTAATCAGAATTTTTGTTTGGCTGCATGCAACTACATGACAGATAAGTCAGATATGTAAAGTTCAGCTTCTTCCTCTTCCTCTCCCTTTATGTGTACTTGTCGCTCAAAATAAAATTACAGCTTACACTCGTTACACACACTGACAAACACACACACACAAATACCTTTATGTCCCCTAGACATGAGCATCTTCTTTAGCTATTCACCACTTGAGCACGTTAGCCGCTGTCTCGCCAGACTCCCCTCTCTCCACCTCCCTCCACCTACAACAACCCCTCGCCCACTGCTACCCTTAGCCCCTTGGGTAGAGGGCGTTGCTCACTTTTCGTTGAGCGCGTCTTTTGCAGGCACTTAATGTGTCGCTTATGCTCTTCTATCTGTATTGTTGTACGACCTGCCTAAAAACAATGCAGATGCAGGCGTCGCACATTCAACAACAAGCACACGAGTACAACAACAACAAAAGCTACAACTGTGAACAGGACAGGAGAGACAAGCAAATTTCAGCACGGAAGCGGAAGTCATTGTTGTCGCACAATGGCGAACGCGTCGCAATTATAATAATTTTGATTGCATGCAACTCCCTCTGTGTGCCCAACTCCACCCACAACCACTAACCAGGCCGGCAAGCAGGCAGGCAGGCAGCCAACTTGTTTTTGTTGGCAGTGGTTGCATGAATTATGCAGCTTCCTTGCCCCCAGACCGCCCCAGGAGTATAACAGACGGTACAGTAGAGCTACAAAACTGGACGCATAACGATTTGTTTTTTATTTTTCGTGAATAAAAATCAGAATTTAATACGTCAACACGTCAACATGACATAAAACCAGGCACATTAAAATGAAATGCAGAACACACAAATTAAATACTTTATGCTTGATGTTTAAACTCAAACTGTTTGAAAGCCCAAATGATACTGAATCCTTTTAAGTAGATTAAATAAAAAGTTAACTTTTTATTAAGTAAGGAAATATTAAATATGAACAAAATGACAAAAAATGTAAAGATTAATAAATTAAAAAAGCAAGCCAAATTTATTAAGCACAGTTTAAATAATACTTTTATTTCTTTAAAGTACTTTTCAAACGAAAGAAAATGTTTAGCAAAAAATCGTGAAACTTAAAATGAAATGTTGTTCGTGTTAAAAATATCTAACACGCAGCCATCTCTAAGCTGCTAGAATACTGCCAGACACACGTGCAACTTGCCTAAACGTGTTCTTTTTTTAAATTTTTTTTTTGATGATTTTTATTTTAATTCCGAGCACTCGACGCCTTTTACTTGCCGCAGCCCCATAGCAGGGGTACCACAGCAGGGCAAGCCTGATGGGAGATATATAGAGAGGAGGTATGTTGGCACTGTAGCGCCAATCTGAACTAATTAGCTAGCACAAAAATGGGCAATACCTAGTGGTCATTAGACACTTGAGTAGCTTCCATGCAAAAGGCTGCAGCTTCTTACAGCACATCTGCCAGACTGTGGCAGACTGCAGACGGGCTTGGCCGTCTTCGCCGGTCATTGTCTATGAAAACAATTTTCTTGAAAGCTGGCCGAACGTGCGCTTTGATTTGACTAAGTAAACTGTAAAACTTACAAAGCCGCAAATGGAAAGGCTACAAAATTGCTGTGAGCAATGCCTTGAGTGTGTGGGCGTGTATCTGTGTGAGTGTGTGTGTGTGTGAGTGTGTGTGTGTGGGTTTGTAAGTGTGTATCATGGCTATCATTTGGTTTTAATTTGACTCGGGGCGTAATTAAAGAAAAATGCAAAAGCACTTTGATTGCCGGGCAAAAGAGCAGAAGCAGCAACGAAAATGCAAATCACAGCAAAGTAAACTCAAAGCCAAAGAAATAGAAAAGACTCCTCACAGGAGAGCATGAGAGGGAGAGAGTTGGAGAGGGACAGAGAGAGAGAAAGTGCAAACAGTGAGAAGGGAGTTGGTTAGATATTTAGTATAGTGGTTAGTCTAAAATCAAAAGGCTTTCATTTTTAAATTTAATTAATATTGAGTTTCATAAACAAATATTAGTTTTGAACTTCTTGAATTTAATTGGGAAATTTAGTCTAACTTTTTGATATTTCAAAATTGCTTGGAAAAATTCTTAAAAACAAATTATGTTATATTTTATTTCAATTTCGAAAAATTTCGAATCTGAGAAAGTTAAAATTTTGAAGCAACCACAATACAAAAATTGTTTTAAGGTACAAACAGGAAGCTGGCATTCATTCAATGCTTCAAGGGACGATACAAGTAAATTCCATTAAACTTGACGCTGCAGGGCCTGCATTGAAGATTGGGTGAGTCACCCTGCTGCTGTCTGTTTGGCAGACGCTGAAAGGCACTGGACTAACACATAAATTTGCCTTTGCCTCGGTTGCATAACACATCCTGTGACACACACACACACACACACACACGCCCACGGACACCGACACCAGTCAACTTTTACTGCTGACTCGGCTCCAGAGATGTGAAAAAAAAGAATATGGAAAAAAACAGGAAAAAAGTGCCAAAATGCTTGGAAGTTTGAAGGAGCAGACGGAGTATGCAAAGTCAGCAGCAGCGGACATTGACATGTGAGCACATGCGTATGTGTGTGTGATTCAATTTGCAGTTTTGACATTTCAGCATGTGATTCGGCAAACACACTCATACACACACACACACACCCTCAGAAATCTAACCCACATAGAGAGCGTCAAAGTCAAATTGCCATATTTCATCTATGACTTTTATGACTTTAGTTCTTTTATTTTCCAAGCGCTGCTTTTTTGTAGTGTTTTTTGAGTTAGTGCAACACGAATTTATATGTATGCCTGCACCATTTTTGTGAACTTTTTTACATTTCATTTGGCTGCTTTCTGCTCGAAAGGTGTGTTGACTGTGTGCAAGCCTCGACACCCTACTCTACACTGCTTTCAATGTCGTCCACACACTGCGTGAAATACTTTTGAGCCATTTGGCATTGGGTGCCCTTCGCGTAGAACTCCTTAGGGCATTTTTGCATCGCGTATATGCGCACACAGATGGTCACGTGAAGCGGGAAGGGTTTGCAAGGGTTCTTGATGAATTCAATATCCGGTAGATGTAGTGCAAAATGTGTACCATGCAGCTCGACTGCAAGCAAGATGTCAAAGGGTTTTTTAACCCATCGAATCAGAACAGAGCTCACTCACGGAAAGAATCGCACTTGGTAAAGGCCTTGACCATAAATGGCACACTTGTTTCCTGCGGCTCTGGTAGAGTGTGCTCCATGTTTGTCCTTATCCGATCAATATCCAGGCGATAGGGTGGATCCGCGTCTATATAGCCAGAGCCAATAAAGTTGCACTCCTCCACGCACTGAGCACAATTTTAAGTATTTAGTTGACTTTGGCACGGTATGCTCCTACACACAGCTTACCATGTTGATGGTATACTGCTCGGCGAATGAAAAGCGTCGCTTTTGTGGCAACTTCAGTTCAGCGCGACAATCGTTGTTGCCCTCATCGAGACTGGGACGCGTCAGCTGACAGCAAGTGGCGGAAAGACGCTGACGAGAATTTGGTTCTTTTAATAAATTGTCCTTTTTAGAGGTGTGTGTGTGTGTGTGTGTGTGTGTGTGTGTCTCTGTTTGTCACTTACTGTCGCATTCACGCGCATTTCCTTGCAACTTAGCTCGCCGTCAACAACAAACAAAAAGAGCGACAACTGAAATATTTCGAGTTAAGAGCAAGGAATCAACTTAAGCCATTACATTGATATGCAGCTTAGACATTTGCAAAACTGGAACGAACATTTTTTGCATAAGATTCTTCGAATTTTAAGCAGCTGCTGGCGGTGATAGTTTTAAAAATTAAAATTCTCTGAAATCAATCTCAGCATTTTATAAATGAATCGAAAAATAATTTATTTCGAGCTTGGAATAAAGCTTAAGTAAGTCAAATATGCTAACTTACAAGGGTTAGGAGCGCTATTTGAAGTGATTGCTGCATTGTCAGAACGAAACAGCGACTGTCAACATATTTGAAGTTTATCAACGTTTAATTGAATGATGCCGGATGTGGCGACCATTTCATGGACGTCGCACGCACTTTGCATTACTTTTGCCAATTAAAATAAATGAAATCATCAAAGTGGCCAATTAGTATGCGCACCATTTACATTTGACTGACCAGCAGACAGATGGACTGGCAAGCAGACAGCTCTAACAGTTCTGGTTGGCTTTCGGCAACATTTTAATTGGCAGTCAGCTCGACCTGAAACAAATTGAACTATTCACAATGGACACCCACAAATTTATGGGCGCTTCAATCAAACAAACACTTTCGGGGCAGCTAGGTCATATAGGTACAATATCAATATACAAGGCCAGCAGCAGCAGGACATCGATGACGCCGTCGCTCTGGTCATGATTAATATTGTTGACACGCAAACATCACGTATACGCAACGATAGCCCACAAAGAGCACAAGGTCAGCGTCAGCCCTTTGAGGCAGGCAAGCAGCGGCGTTGGAGCTAAGTTAATAAATTGTTTGGCGTTGTTAACTAAATTTTGATTACCAGCAGGAGGCGAACCCAAAGAGGCAGGGGAAAGGTGAAGAGTGGAGGGCTTAACTTCAGCAAAGGGAACACTTTTTCTTGATTTATTGATATGCTAATTGGGTGTTTGCACGTTGCCCTTTTTAAATACCCACGTTGACTTTGGCCCAGAGAATGTTTCTGTGTGTGTGTGTGTGTTTTTTTTTGTGTAGGAGTATGTGTGTGACCGTTCGAAATTATGAGGCATGGCACGCAATTTGCATGGCAAGTGTTGTTCAAATTAATTGTAAATGGTTGTAATTTGCTGTTGGTCGCTGCCACGGCCATTGCCAATGTTCGCATTTCGCGTTTACAGTTTAATTGCAGCTTACACGATCCCAATTCTCGACCTGCCGCCTTTATGTGGCAGCTTTAATTAATTTATGGCCACGTCTGCCAGTAGTGGGGGTCTTCCCCCACCCATCCCCATGCTAAATGCGCCGTCATTCTGGACTTAGAGCGTGTTTAACGTGACGTATGAGTGATTTATGTTGATGGAGTGCACACGAAAAGCGATGGCCCTTTCAAACAGTTTAACTGTCAAACGTCAATCGACACATTACGTGGAAATACTTGCCCAAATTACATTTATGCGGTTGCATGATATCATTCACAGATGTTCCGTGATGCTATTGCTTTAAGTGTTTTAATGTGCTTCATTTTAAGAATTAAATAAATCGATGTGTTGGTTTTATCCTTTGATATATCCAATAAAATTAAAATAAAACTAATTATTTTTATGTTTGGGAATTTTAAATTTATACTATTCTTAAAACATTTGTCACAACAGTCCTCAAACTCTCTCTCCCATTCTCTCTCTCTCGCTCTCTCTTTCTCTGCCTCTGTGTCTCTTATAAAAATAAATAAAACATCTACTCAGATTTTGTTTTTCCTTGCTAAATATAAATATCCCAATAGAGTTTTTTTATGCACTAACAACTCAATAGAGTCCTTCTTCAATCCTCTCCAAATCTCGTTTACAAGTAAGACGCGCACAAGTGCTGGCAAAGCGGCTTAGACCCACTCTAATACCCTCCAGGCGGTAACCAGCTGAAGCAAATAAATGAGTGAAGAGCATGTAATATGCACACATATATTTAGATATATATATATATATATATATGTATATATATATATGTATATTTGTGTGTAACATAAAGATTTTACTCTATACAGATATTGCGCTGATTACACTCAAACTCAGCACAGATATTTGGGTATAAATATAAGGCACATTTGATTGCTCTGCGTGAAGACAAACACAGCTGGAGACAAACAAACAAAAAACACAGCCATCACACGGATTTGTTGCTTTGGATCGTTTCGTTTTTGCTGTTATTTTTGCTCATTTTTTTTTTTGGCAGCTTAGGGATTTTGCTTGCATAATTACTTAAATACAAGTGGGAATTATTCGCCTTCAGTTGGATTTTTATGCTCCGTTGACTGGTTTATTGCTGTTGGAATCGGTTCTTTTGCTAGTTGCTAGCTCGACTCTTTTTTAATGAAATTATTTGTTATTATGTATAGTTTACTTCATCGTCTGCCCGAGAGATTATACATATCCGCAAGCCATCCAAGCAGTGTCGCTGAGGCACGCAATTTAATTATATTTCCTACTTCATGGCGAATATACACACAGCTTGTGTGAGTGTGTATGTGTGTGTGTGTGTATGTTTTCGTCTGGCTGCCAAAATTAGTAGGAAATTGTTAATGCGATAACAGACTTGGTTGTGTGGCTGTATGTGGGCGTAAGGCTGTGCACAGTTGCTATGCAGCCATGTAGGCTGACGGCAAAAACAAAAAAATAAAAAAATTCTCAAAGAAAATTTGATTGTGCATTCCCAAAACTGATTTAAGTGCGCCGAAAGTCTACGAAGTGAGTTTCATTTCCAGATATTTTCCACGCTCATGGCAAATTCATTAAGTTTTAAAGCATGTACCGCTGGCTGCACACTAACTGCGAATAAAATCAGCTTATTTTCTGCATTCGCACTTAAAGAGATTCATTCTCCACATGCCACATTAATCGTACCGCAGCCCAGCTGATGCGTTGCCTCCGACTATTGCAATTCCTGCTCTACTGAGCACTGAGCAAGTGAGAAATTCATTGAAGACGCATTTGCGGTAAACGCCGAGGCGTGTTCTCCTTGTGTGTGTGTGTGTGTGTGTGTGTGCTGCTGAGAGTGTGTGAATGTGTGAGAGAAGACGAACTAAATTAAAGATGCATCCCATGCGGCTGCTGCTAAAGCAGAACAGCAAGAAGAGCTGTCGCCTTTTGCCGCACATAAATCAGTTTTTAATGCGTAGAAATAAATTGAGCCGCTTGCCGCAGGTGGGCAAAACAGTGAACACTATGCAGTGGTTACTAACTCCAAGTTCAGCTGCCCAGCAGCGCATTCCAGTTAACGGGTTTGCTTCAACGCCACTTGGCAGCTGCTGGCTTAAATGATTCAAGTGTTTTTGTTGCCACTAAGTCAAAGTTTACGGTTAGTGTTATGCAAAGGTTAGTGTTGCCAACAAGAAGTTTGCAAACTATTGGTAAAAGCTATTAAAATAAATGAAAAAAGATTGAGGAATGAAAAACAATATCGCAAAACGGATTATTTGTTAATTTTTCAACAATTCTGACAGCGCTCAGAGTATGAGTTGCACCATAAATAAGCATTCTTTGTTGAATGGTTGGACTACTACATCCAATTATAAATAGATTTTTGATAAATGTGAAGTTTTCCAATATCATTAAGCAATAAATCATTGTTATAAATGAAAACAAATGAATAAATCAAAGTCCGAATGAGTTCAAATTGTGTGAACCTTAAAGCAGTACAAATTCAGCATTAATCTGTTTCATTATTGCACAAAAATAGTTTTTCGATATTATGCGACGAATATTCAAAAATACATGGAAAATTGCATTTTAGAACAATTGGCTTTTGTTATGTTTTTAGTTTTTTCTTGTAGCATAGTCCAATATGTCGCACTCGTCTACATTCTCATTCTGCACAGGTCCGCAACTTTAGCGCTATCCTTGCCCTGTCATAAACGTAAATATTAATTAATATACATATTGAAAGGTGTTGGGTCTCAGCTATCGTTAGCATCGATAGTACTATCAACATTAACGCATCTCTAACAACACAACAAACAGCAACAACACCGCTGCTTAATCCATTGCCTTCCTTCTGACAATTTATGCCGTGTTCCTCAAGGCACACCAGCGGGATTCCTTCCTTGTCCAGGGACACATGAGAGATTGGCAATCGGGCTGTGAGGGAAGGGAAAGTTGTCATGTGTCGCCCTGTTTGTCTTGAGTTTCTGCGTGCGGGCTTCTTACACATTTAATATATTCCAGCGCGGGCAGCAAAAAGCAATATTCTTCTCGGCTCCGTTTCATTTCGCCCACTCTCATATTAAGTTCCCCTTCCGTTTACATTGTTTCTCGCTAATGTACATACTTCACTGGTTTTAATCAAAGGATTTTCACATTAAATTTAACTAATTTACTTTGCTTATATTTAATTTTACTTATGGTCGACTACACTGCTCCTTTTTCTACAAAGTCGCCGCGATGTTATTGGAATTTCATAGTCTAATTTTCAGCTCGAAATTAAATTTTAATTACGCACACTTTGAGAGCCAGCGTACGTGAACAAGTCCGCCATTGGCTTTTTCATCCTATTTTGTCAAGCCGTGCTTTTAATAACATTTTCTGCAGGATCGCGTTATTAATTTTTATCTCTTCACACCCAACAAATGCAATGAATGGTCTATTAGGGTCGCCGGAAAATTTAAGCGATACAAATGAAAAAGCGTAGCATACATTTTGGGCGCCATATGAAATACATTTATTAAAGCCGCAGCAAAGTTTTAATTTCGCCAGCTGCCGGAAATTGTTGTGCCAGGCAGACTTCCCCTAAACACACACACACACACACACTCACATATACTCTTCTTTCCAGTTTTTACTTTCCCTGTGGGTGTGTTAGTCTGTTTCTCACTTCCAAACAGTCGCAATGATAAGATTGACATAGCATTACAAAACCCAAACACACACACACACACACACTCACATTTATGAAAAATAAAATGTAAGGGAAGTGCAGCAACAACAACAACAATATAAAAGTTTTGTCATTTGTTTTGGTTGCATTTCATGATATTTCGACCATAACAAAATAATAAATAGGCAGCTTGTAGAAGAAGGAGTGAGACATTGAGAGAGAGAGAGGTAGAGATGAAGAGGGAGAGAGAGAGAGAGACAGAGAGCGATATAGAGACAGAGACGATTCAAGAACTTAAAAATTTAAAATAACTTTGACTGAAATGTGCACAACATTTTTAAATAACTTTAAACAACACATCCAACTTGTCAGTCTAGCAAATATTTTATTTCGTTTGATTATATTGGCAAATCACCTGTTCTTCTTTACACAAGGCTTTTAATTATCATCTTATTGAGAGCAAAGAAATTGTTGTTATAACTTACAGCATTCGATTTGGGGTAATTGCCAATTTAATTACTCTACATCAGCCATCAGCAGATGCAACACTTCATTATTTTATTATCAACAGTAGGTGCTGCAACCCTGCAATTAATTAGTTCCAAGCCAGCAGCTCAATAGCTTGCTCAACTTATTGGTGACATCGTCAAACAGAATGCAATTTAAATTGCAGCCCTTAAAGTTGCTTTTACAGTAAAAAGTACATGTTTAGCATGTTACTTTTTTGCTGTTGTTAACATGCCATTTGATTTTTATGACAGTTGCGCATTTTCCATTTGAAAAGCAGCGTCACTCTGTCACTCATAATTACAGAGGCACCTCCCCAAACTGCGTATAAAGGAGAGTTGCAAATTTGTAAATGTCAGCTGCACTTTTTTTTCTTATATCAAAATATACAACAAAAAAATTAGCATGAAAAAGCCGAGTGATCAGCTTGAAGATACGCTGCTATAAGCCTTATGATATTTTGCATTAGACTCATACATTCAACATACGAAATACACCCATAAATATACTTAAAATACGATTATTAATTAAAGTAGGAACAATCCATTTCACTCCACTTGATATATATATAATCTGGCGATTTCCATAGTGAAGTATATATAAAGGAATATCGGAATTGTTAAACAAGTAAGAAAGTTTCAAGAAATTATGTTTAAATTCGTTATGTTAAAAATGTATGCGAAATCCCTTGCTGGGTGCACAACAACTAGAAAGAAGTGCTGTGTTTCGCACGCCGCAGATTACATACCCTTATAGACCGTATTTTTGATTTGTTATAAGTGATGGATGAACACGACAAATATATACCAAGTTTTATCCAGAGAGTTTAAAAAAATGGTGTTTTGCTCATTTAAACAACACAAAATGCTTAAGCTGGTGAGGCTGAACAAGAATATATTTACAATTTATGGGGTGTTCTCCAATGCGTTACACATGTCACCATAAAATTATAATACCCTCTAAGAGGGTAAAGTTATGCATATGTTGCAATATTATATGTAAAATTTGTATCCGTCTATTAAATATATCAATGAAAATATACTGAACAAAAAATGTATTCTATTTTTTTTATACAAATTATTTTTACAATATTTGTGCGACTGCTAAATAATTTATGGACGATATCATTGCATTTTAATGTTTTCAGAGTGTGTGTTCCATATGGACATGTGTCGGAAATGAATATGCGCTGTTTTTAACTATGAAATTATTACAATTATCCGTTGATTCGACATTTGTTACACATGCTAAAAAGCTGTTAAGCCGAATGACAACAACATTAAAAATGACAACAACAACCAATGGGAGATTGAAATGCATTTGGTGTGTGGGTGTCAAATGCTATCCACTAAACCAAATTGATATTGACAAGCTGGCTGCAAGTGAAATGTAATCAATATGCAACTTTTATATTGTGCTGTCTCAGGGCACTAACGTCTCCTCCTCCAAACTCTCTCTTGACTCGTGTGTCATGCAAAATGTGAGCTTAAAATGATGCAGCTGCAAAAACGCAAAAGGAGTTGTCAATTTTGCTAAATAGATAACAAAGCAAATTGGAAAGTAAACGAATCTCTTTCGTAGATGCTGCAGGCTGCGTTCTGTTTTAAATTGCTTGCAAGGTGAGTGCGTTACGACATGCAACTCCATTCAGCCTTAATCTCCTCATCTTTCCCAACGAAAGAAACACAAAATGTGTTGCCCAGCAAAACAAAAAAAAATGAAAAGCTGCAATATAAAATTTTACGAGTCGTTTACGCAAATAGCAACACTGTTGCCAATAAACACCAACCGAGTGCTGTCCCTACAAAGGTCGTAGAACCCCCTCCTACCCCAAACGACTTTCAGTTCTTGTCCCAACTGCGCAACTTTTTTTTTTGTTTCTCACGCTTACAATTTTTATATTGTTGCAAACTGTTTTCGTTCCAATTCTCTTTTACTTATTTTATACACACCGAAAAAAGTTGTTTGTAGCCTTTTTAGCAGCAACAATTCCTCAATTCCCGTCCGCGTCCTGCTCAAAAGTTAATACCATTGTTAGTCTGCTGGTCTGTCGCCTTTTTCAAGAGAATTGGGTGAATTTCATGTTTTCGTTTTGTGTTTACCAAATTTTATGGAATTTTATGTACATTTTACTGACAAGGTGTTTGTCAATTTTACTGGGAATATCAGCAAAATTAAAATCACAAATAAGAACAATTATTCATTTTGGATGCGACGATTATATGGAACACAGCATTTTCTATATTTCTGACCATACAAGAAAAATTACACATACGCAGTGGTGTCGCCGTCGCTGATTCATTTAATGGCAAAAGCCAAATGAAGTTGTAAACTCCGAAATGGGACACTGGGTGGCACGCATTAAAGTTTGTGGGCTGCAACTTGCTGTGATGGGTTATAGAAGTGGAGCGCTGCAGGTAAAAATGTGACTGACGACTTTGCCCACACAAATATTTACGGCGAGCAGCCAGGACGGCAAATAAAAAAGGGAAACAAGAGCAGCAAAATAGAAATTGTAATAGCACTTGTACCACCTTCGAGAGTGCGTGGCAGGTGATGTGGAAGACAGAAGTGGATGGAAGCAGTAGGAAATAGAAGGCAGTTGCATACCAGAATGCTCTCAACATCCGTGTGTGTTGGCACCTGACGCAAATGTGCGCACATCAGAAGCAACCAAATGAACCAGAACAATCAAGCAGCTTCGAATACACCGAAGATATAATACACTTGCCGTTAGATTTAATTACATTCTTTTGATTTGAGCTATACTTATTTCATTCAGCTTATGATAGATTAAAATAATTGCGAAATTTGGTCGAGAAAAAGTGTTAATACTTAATAATTTGATATATATCGAAAAATCGATATGCGTTACATCATTTATGAAAAGTTAAACGTACCAAGTAAGAGTAATGCATAAATGGAAATTTACTTTTACTCGTTATATTCCCAGTGCTTCAGAGCATCAATGTACTTGGCTTCAAATTTGATTTATATTACTGCACAAAGATCGACAAGTCATGGCAACAAATGTGAACGCTTTGACGACTTTGCAGAGCTGCAACTGCGGATCATAAAAATATATATTTTATTATGTGTGCTGCTGTTCCTCTTCTTCTATACATTCCATGCCGCCTGTACACTGATAAGGACGCATTAGGTCTCGTAACTACAAAACTATAAATTGCCTCGTAGCACATAAAAGGCAGACCATAAACAGCACACACACACGTCTATATTTTTGTGGCAGTACATTTTTTGTGTGGCGTTCACCTAGTTTCACCTCTTTTGCGCCCTTTTCTCTGTCTCTGCTTTGGCAGTCTGTTAAAGACTTGCCTTTTGGGTGGTACATAGTACAACAACAATTCTATTTGTCGACACGTTTTCTTACCCGTTTCATTGGGACGCCTTTCATTTTGTTGTTGCTACTTCTGCTGCTGCTTGTTTTGGCTCGTGTTGTACAATTTTTATATGCATTTTTGTGTCACATTTAGTTGTTGTCGTTATTTTTATTATTTCTATTATTTTTATTTTCGTGACAATTTTAGTGGACTGTCACTGTCTTCAAAGACTCCGCTGTCTCTGCCCTATGTGCGTGCCTTGTTTTTTTTTTTTTGTCACATAGTTTTTATGTTTTATTTAGCAGCTCAGTTCAGCTGCTTGGCAAGTCCTTAACTGTGGCTCCTTGAAGCTACCTTGCACTCCTCATTTTATACGGTATATTGTGGCAGGCACACGACAACTTCATTCCTGACTACTTTGTGGCCTGGACACTGTTCTCATTCATATTTTATGAGTTTTTATTTGCCCTTTCATTGGCTGATTGTTAGCACGCCGACATCAGACTGTTTTCCCCTGCGTTGTGGCTTTTTAATTACTTATCGCTCGCACAGCCATTGTCAATTTTTAAATGTGCGCAGTTTTGTTTCGCTTCTGACACTTAACTGCTTTTTATTAGCCTCAAGCTGATTGGGCCTCACCTACTCAACCGCCGACTCTTTGGCTCACATTTATCATTTCTCCTTGAGGCATTGCATTGCAATTGTTATTTGTTGTTTGTTTTATGTGCTTGCTGCTGTGTTCCTATTAGTTCCGCTTTGTTGTCTCTCTTCAAATTTTGTCGTAAAAATATTTATGTCCCCGGGCGTTGAATGTTTTTAACGGCAGTCGCTGCTCACATCCGAGAACTCCTCTACATTTGTACTAATTAAATGTTAATTTGAATTGACGTATTAATTTAGTTTTCAATGATTGCTCCCACATGGCTATATATATATAAAAGTGTATATAAATGCATGTGTTTGTTAACCCGGTGGACAAAAGCAAGAAACTTTCAAGAAGTCAAGAGACAGATGAATCGCTTCGGATGCTTAACATGACTTGGCAACGTTGTACAGCACTGGAGAACATGATGTTGTGCTGTATTTAAAAGGATTATTCTCTCCTTGTTCCACTTGGGATGCAGAGAATGCATTGCGAGCAGCCGTGTTGTGAGCGGTGATAAATTGCCCCTCAACTCAAGAAAACAATTGAATAGACAGACAGTAAGAAGGAAACAGTACACATACCCTTGAACATCTTGCTAGGTGTCATACACATACACAGACTCACACACATACATACACACGCACACACACTCCAACACACACACTCCAATACACACACTCACGGGCGTAGACAGCCTCTTCATGCATATTGAGGATTCTGTTGAGCTAAATATGGGACTTGTAATTTATTTTGATTTTAAAGAAAATTCGCTTCCTATATGCAGGTCGGATATCATTCAACGGACATGATAATTTGTCGCGACTTTTCGTATTGATAATTTTAGTAAGACACTATTTGTTTTAATTAAATATATTGATACATATTCAACCTAATCCCCTTTAGAAAGCTAACCACCACGCCACTGCACACATGAGAGTCCTGTAGCCGCTAGCGAAAAACAATTGCAGTACGAACAAACTTTTATTGCAAAACATTTTAAATGTATTGCAACAGCTTTCTGTTGCTATAATCACGACATCTTCTTGTAGCAATTGTTGCTGTTGTTGTTGGTAATGCCCCTTTATTTTCGTTGCCAGCTTGCAATTCCTTTGACCAGATCCTTGATTTCACATAGTGTCAAGCAGAAAGTTGCAACATATAAGCAGTCAACATTGTTCATCAGCTTAGCCCTCACTCTTAACCACCCCATTGACTCTAAGTGGACAGGCATAGAGATTGTTGCAACCACAAATTACATCAATGCAAGTTATTTAAGACATCTTTATTTTATTTAATTTGAAATGCGATTGCAATATTTATGCTGACTTTTCTACATTTATTGCAGTTACTGTAAGCAGAATTTTAATGAAATTAACTTTTGCACATTTAGCACTTTGGCAGCTGCCAACTTCTGCGTTGTCATTCCAGAGTTATTTATGCATTTGATTTATAAAGTATTATTTTATGGAAGCAGATGCTCAAAAGTATTTAATTATTATGTAGGCTTAACTTGGCTTATAAGGTATGCTCTTACACTAGCTAACAAATTGTGGGCCCAATCAAACACTAATCAACATGCAATAACACGATCTCGTCGACAACTTTTGTGTGAAAATGTTGCAAACTTGATAGTTTTATTTTATTTTTTTTTGTGGCAGCTACTGTCTGTGTTGTGGCTCTGGCTAAAGTTTAGAGTGTGTGTGTATGTAAGGGAGTGTTGTGGACTTTAAGCTGCCTTGGTTTAACTGTGGTGCCAAGAATCAGGAATAGCCAAACGAACTTTATTTCAGTTTTGGTTGCTCTTTGGCTTAAGCTGGGTGACACATTTGTTGCTGCTTTTATTGTTTTGATTTCACTTGTTCGCTTGTGGCACTCCACTTTGAATAAATCCAATATGGGACAAATGGGCGAATTCCAAGCAATGACCAAATGAGAATTAGCCTGACGAGCTGCTCTCGAGTGTTGCACTTGACTCCATGTTTGCGGACACCTTTTAGCATTTTGCAATAATGAGGCCGATCTAAGCTCGACAAAATTATCTTAAAATGCTCTTATGGAAATTGTTGTAGGACTAAATAGAATCAAATAAATAGTGAGACTGAAATTCAGGTATAAGATCGAGCTCACTTTACTTAATAGGGATTGCAGCAGACAGCAACTACAAAAGCTTAGAATAATAAACAATCACAATTGGAGCTTATTAAATATATTAAGGACTTAAACATCAATTCTTAAGGCGGATTGCAAAATAGGAATTTTTCAATTTACTGGACTACTGAATTTATTAGAAAATTACAGCTTACAAGATTCTTGCAGTTCATTAGAATTCCAAAAGTAGGTAAAATTAGAATTGATGATTGAAATTTATGAACTGAATTAAAACAGATAATATCTTGTGGCTTTTAAGGTAAATAATTGCAAATTTGAATTGCATTTCCTGTTAAATATTAGATGCTTAATTTAATAGAAATTCAAATAAGCTTTAGTGAACATTAGTCTACACACTTAAATGAAAGTACTGAGCCAAGTAAAAACACTTTAGAGGTGAACTAAGTTCGGGCACTTAGATACAGAACACTTTACTTGTTAGCATTTGGGGCACTCTTCATTCCACTCGACACTGCATTCACTATGAATAATTGTATGCCAACAGCAGACCGTCAGGTGAGGACGAAAGGGTTGCAAATATGTAGAAATCAACTCGAATATGCAAGGATAAAGAACCGAATGGCAGAAAGGCGTTTACATTGAAATCCTTTTTAAATAGATACTGCAAACGAAAAATGTGTTTCATACACACACATAAATTAACATCACACATACGCAGAGTGGTCAGCCACAGGAACTGGCGAGCAAGCCAAGTTTGTTAGTTGGTCAGCCAGTCCAGTTTGCCTCTACCCAGTCCAGCAATAAATAACCAACGAGGATACTAAGAACGGTGAATCGCTGCGTCAGTCAGACTCAAAGTAGCAGTTGGAGTTGTAGTTGAAGTCGGAGTTATAGTCAAAGTCATGGAGTCAATGAATGAAGTGAAATTACTTAATGGTACCAAATTGTACTTTGCTTAATTACTTGGCCACTGACAACCCAGCCCCCCTCCACACCAAACACAACACACAACCCACAACACATTCAGCCACATGTCATTTATACATTCTGCTGCTGCTGCTGCTGCTGCTGCTGCTGCTGAGTCGCTTGGGGTGGATGGGGTAAGCCGAGTCGTGGGTGCCGTAAAAACAACGTTACGTATGCCGACGCGCTCGTAAACTTGTGTGTGTGTGTGTGAGTGTGAGCTGCCATCTTTATGGCTTGTTTCTTTTGAGCTTTGCGTTTTGTCTGCCTTTACATCCGTTCCATTTTCTTCGTACTGCTGTAGCTATACCCATTAAAAATAAGTAGAAAAGGTAGAACAGTTGTAGAAGTGTGTTCAACAGCCAACAGAGACATACAAATTAATTGTTTAATTGAGTTAATAAGAAAATGTGCTCGCATAATGTTTTTAATAAATTAATTTACAACTTATGAAGCCTATTTTTGGGAAATACATTTTTTGGTACACTGCATTTATTGTACATATTTTACTAAAGAGGCACTAAATTATATTTACATTTATTACACAAAAATAAAATATATGTGATTTTTAATTGCATAAATTAATTATTTAATCCACACTTTATTAATGATCGTACGCAAGCCCAGCAAACGTGTTAAGCGTTAACTGAAAATATCAAATTTTTTTGCTTGGTGCTTCTTTAGTTGAATGTGTATGTTTGTGGGTAAACATATATACGTATGTATAATGTCACAGTTACAGAATATCTCCAATTCAAGAATTCGTAATTGGTATTTTTGCTGTTGGTTATTGCCGTTTGCTGTTTGGTTGTTCGCTTTGATGGTTTTTTGGGGTTTTGGCTTTTCGTGTGGGTTGGGCTCTCGACTGCTTCGAGCTGAAATAATTTCCACCTCCGTTTTAATTTACGTCGCGTATACGCAATATATGACATTTTAAATTGTTTATGACTTTCAAAAAGGGCGCCAAAGGGCAAACCACCAGATAAAGACAACAATGCTTGAGCTCGGCCTGGCATTAAAACCCCAACCACTTTAGCCACTGGCAGTGACTACTATTGTCTAAATGGTTTGCCGCAGTCCCCACTTGGCTAATAGAATAGCACGCACTTTTCTCCTTATATATAAATATGTATTTGTATACAAATATATTACTGTGTGTGGTTTTTAGTTAATTGTTAAGAGAATTGCCAAATTGCTGCATTTACTGATTGATGGGCATTGCGTTGATTTGCTTGGGGACTTTGGGTCGTACAATTTTGAGTTAAGCGGTTTTAGCAGCAATTTCCAAGAGTTGCCCAACAGCTGATCGACAGCAACGCCTCCCATTCCGTCCTTCTCACTTTACTCCCAGCCTAAGTGTAAATATTTGTTTGCTTAACTTTACAACAGCTGGACCCTCGCTGCTTCCAGCTGAACGCACAGTTGTGCCGCACATTGTTTGCACATGATTTGTTATGCAACATGCAAACAGTTGAAATGGTGCTGCTAACAACAACGCCCCAATTTTTTGAGTTCAGAGTTCGCACAGAAATGTCAAAAATATTTTAATATCTACCATGCAGTGCATTAACTTTCTCTGGCCACTGTCGGTGCACTTGTAATTGCATAATAACAATGTTGTTGCTGTTGTGGTCCGACAGCTGCAAATGGTAATATTGTGTGCGTTGAGCAAACAGAAAGAGAGACAGAGAGAGAGAGAGAGAGAGAGAGAGGGAAAGAGAGAGAAAGAGAAGGACTAAGAGACAGAGAAACCAAACACACACACGCACACACTCACACACACGACAACAACTGTTGTTGTTATTTGGCATTGCTCTTAAATTATTTAGGCTCGATTCCGCTGTTGTTTTTGATGCTGTTGCTGTTGTGCAATTATGCCATTTTATTAGTTTTCTAAATTTGGGTTAATTAAAAACTTATTTGGGGCTTTGGGGCGAACAAGTCAGAGAGAAACAGTATACATATATATACACATATAAAATTGATATGTATTTAAGCGCTTGTGCACTCGTTACATATGCCTAATGGCATTGGCCCTGTTGCAAATGTTGCTATCGATTTTGCATTTTGTTCAAATTTATTGCCGTTTATTAAAATAGCTGTCATGTTGTCTGAGTATTTGTTTGTGTAGCTTATATAGTGAGTAATTAATATGAATTCATTACAAATGTGTTGCATACTTGAGTGCTGCCAAAAGCAGGCAGGACATGCTACGATTTGGGCAATCAATTTGATCAGGCGACAGCTAAGTAGTCAGAAACATAGACAACTGAATAAATGGAACTTCAAGACACACTCAGCTGTGCTATATATTTATAGATCCATGGAAATACATACATATATATTTATGTGTGTGCCTTGATAAATGCAAATGCGCCTGCACTGTGATAATATTTTCCAGCAAATATCACAAATCGGCAATGGCAAAGTGAAAGGCTAACAAATATTTATAGCATTCGACGCGAACCAAGGAGCAGCGCCTGTAATATTTATTACAAGTTGCATTCAACAAAGCAACAGACATCAGACAACAGAAACAACAACAACAACAATAACAGTAATAAATAAAATGTCTGCTGCCAACGAAAACAAGCAGCTGAAAAGGAATGCCAAAGCTGCAGCTGCAGCAGAGTGTACTCTGGGGAAACTATACACTTTTTCTCACAAAAATAACCTTCTAAATATGCTTTTCAAACAAATTTACTTTTAGTATATTCACAATATATTGTAACAATTTTAAAGTTTACTGCTGTTAAGTCCTGATTTTGCCTTAAATTTTCTACCTTAAAGAAAAATGTTTTGACTAGCTTTGAGTATTTCTTCTAGTTGAAGTGTTAAATTTCTCTACTTTTTTTGGTGATCTAAGTTTAAATAGTTTGAAATTGTGTTGGGTCTATTTCGTTGACTTTTTTCATTGCGTAGATTATTTGTGAGAAGCAACCCTTTTTATTTTGTTTGATGTGGCTACCAAAGTTTAGCAGCATGTGTAAAACTATCGACTTTTAACAATTTATAGAGTCAACGAATACGAATCCATTAGTGACTATCCACTCCTTTCTGTTTTTATAATCATTATTTTGGCTAGTGAATGTATAAAAAGCTTGCAGTAAATAAATATAAATAAATAAAAATAAATTTCTCTGAGCACATCAAATACTCAATTTAATAAACATACCTTTGCCCTTCATTTCAATGGTTTGTCGAATTAATAATTTATATGACTAAAAGCAGTTTATTACATTTTCTATAAAATATATAATATATATATGATATGCTGAAAATAAGAATTGTAAAAGCTGTTTTGATATTATATTCTGGTGTTTTTTGCCGGAGAAAAATCTTTTTGGCCTTTGGTTTGGTGCAATGGCAAAAGCAGTCGTAACGCGTGGCAGGCAACAAAAGCACAAGCAAACGACCACGAAGGAATAGAACAGCGACATATGGCAGTCTATTGCCATTCAAGGATACTTCTGTAAAGCAGAGCAGCTAGGCGGCTGCCAGAAAGAAAGCAGCCAACCAGCAGGACCAAGTGAAGGCAGTCGTAGTGAAAATCATTTAAATAAAAGTCAATGTCATGTTATGTAGAAAAGACAGCGAATAAATAGTAAGAGTCAGGCACTGAGTCCGAGACAGAAAAAGAGATAGAGAGAGAGAGCGAGAGAGAGAGAGAGAGAGAGAGAGAGAGAGAGAGAGAGAGAGAGAGGCGAAGAGGGGCTGATACAGTAGAGACAGTAGAGAAAATAGAAAAGTGGCTGGCACCAATTGCTAAACAAAATATGGGGCGTATGTGTAATATACGCGACAGCAAGGATTCTAGAAGCGGCAAAAGTTGATGCGCTTAATAAATGCTACATGCGCTAATCCTGTCACAATAAAAGTAGCAGCAGAAGCAAATCTCGGCTCACAGCCTCAACACATTTAATTTGGCAACAGAATGAGCTACGCTGACAGATGGCTAGGCTGGCAGGCGGCCTATTTTTCGGTAGGCAGGTGGGCCGTTGTCCTTAATGTATTTTCGTTTTATGGGGTCATTAAATTACGCTTTATTGCCGTTAAAATAAAATATTATGTGATAAAAATGCCGAAACTGCGCCCAAGCTCAAAGTCACAGACAAGGGACGATTTTACCCACAGTCGACAATCACATTTTAAATACGCTAATAAAAAATGACATTCGAGGCATGCGCGGAGTGCCCAAAGACTCTGTTTCAAATTGCATATATTCTGAGGACATTGCGCCGCAAGTGACATGCAGTCTGCACTTCGCAGTTTTGGGTTTTCAATGGCTTAGGAATTATCCTTGACGCGGGTCCTTTGGTAGTGGGGCCATTTGGTTAGCGAGTAGCTGAAATTAGTGGAAGCGAAAAGACAACGAATGACGTTAAGCCCCCCAAAAAGTTATATATTTTATATCCTTGATTTCGAAGACGACATCGATGAAGGATATATATTCTTTATCGGCACTTTATCAGCACAAAGAAACACAATCTTCGGCAAATTTATTTGTTTGTGTCATTATGAATCGTTGCAAGCATTTAATAAAAAATAATTTAACAGGATGAAATATTTTGTAACTTGACTGCAATTTCGATGACCTGATAGGCTGCTAATTTTATAATCACAAACAGGCCTCAGCTAATGTATCTTCTTTATGGATTAATATTTTTGGGACTATGTTCAGTTTTGCCAGTTATTTAAAATTGCAATGAGAAAAAAGCTACTCATAATACGGGGTAACAGGGTATCTCACAGCCAAGCACTCTCGATGTGCTGTTGATTTTTTTAAGTCGGTCACGCGACTCGTTTCGTCTGACTGGCCAAATTTGTACTCGAGTCTGGTAATTGTATTTATATATGCCTCGTTGCCTCTGCTGCTGTCTCTCCTTTTTTAATTATTGCAATTTTGTTTTGCGTGCACCGTGGAGCAATGTTGTTTATGTTAGTGTTTGTGCGTGTCTGTTTTTCGGCTTGTCACATTTGAATAAAATGAATGGGGAATAGTGTGGGAAATGGGAGAGGCAGAGGAGGCACAGGTCGCTGCTCAGCTCCTTTGCGCTGCACTTCGCCAGCAGAAAATGTCAGCCAAACTAATCGGATTAGTGTGTCGGTAGTTTTTACTAACGAGTGTGACTGTGTAATTCTGTGTGTGTATGTGTTTGTGTGTGTTTGTGTGTGTGTGACGAATAGCTGTTCGTTAACCCTAGTGACCTCCATTTGAGAGTCTTAGGCTCAGTGGACAGGGGCACGTTTTAGTTTAATTAAAAAGATATGCATGTGCATGTAAAAAACAGGACAAACTGAGGACAGCCGTAGGCAGCAGCATCTCTCGTTGAATTCAAATGTAGCACAGCTGCTAAATCTGTTCCACTTGCGTTTAATTTGAATATTGAATTCAAAATTTAAGAGATATCACAGTTGTCCTCCTTGGAGTAGTACTCAGCTTGATGCAGGACATGCAATGTCAGCGTGACATACACAACATCCGGTGCCTTGTCATTTCAAAGGAAAGGAGCACACTTTTGACGTATGCGATTACAAAAACAGAACGGGTACAACAACACAACACATGTGTCAGAACAGATAACACAGCACACGTGCAAGAGAGCACCCCGGATAACTCCAGCGGCGACGAATGCGACTGCGACTACGACTGCGACAACTCATCAACTAAACCATAAACAAAGCCACGCCAAAGACAACGACAAAGGCGAAACGAGCAGCGAAAAACGAGAAACAAAAAGCAACCGGGCAATAAAACTAGAAACCGCGCCAAGCACCAGCAAAAGCAAAAACAAAAGCACATCAATCAACGCTGTGGATTGAGGCAGGATACGCTGAAGAAAAAATAAGGAAAGAAAATGTCGTGCGTGTGTGTGTCTGTGTGTGTGTGTGTGTGTTTGTCTGCAACAACATCAACAACAACAACAACAGCAATAAGAAGAGCAGCAGCTATATTTGTAATGCTTGTTGTTTTAGTTGCTTGTAGTAGTTTCATGCCGCTGTTGTCGACCACAAAATACCTTCTAGTCACGAACGGGGGGCAGTTGGCCTGCGGAGGAGCAGTGACTACAGTCAGTTAGTGGGACGAACGGACAGCTACATGAGCATAAATATAAAATATGTAAGCGACACTTGTGTTAGCACTGTTTACGTGTTTCTGTACGTGTGGTGTGTGTGTGTGTGTGTGTCCCAACAAGATTAAAAGTGCTGCCGGGGCAAAAAAAAAGTTGTTCGCCTGTCTGTGTGTGTGTGTGTGTGTGTGTGCATGTGTGTATGTGTGTGTGAGGTAGCTGGAAAATAGCTAAAGCGCCAGCAAACAAAGTTGGCCCAAGCAATTAAAGGTGGCAATTTCATTTAGACCGTTTTTGTGCCCTTGCCAACTATGCTCCATGTAGCTGTAAAACTTGCAGTTGCAAAAGTAATTGTAGACTCTCATGAAAGTGATCAACTAGTGGATACCCTGTATAGCTGAAAAAATAGCACAAATATTAATTTAATAATTAATAAACAAAAATCAATTTTGATATTTTTTTTTTATTTATTTAAGTGCTTAACTCAGAAGGGTTTTCCAAAATGAATAAACTAAAATTATCGGAAGAATTTAAATTTTTATTATTAGAATAAAGTTAGAAATATATATAATATTTTGATGAAATGTAGATCTCCAAGCAGAACTCGATGGAAAATCTTTCAAATGCGAAAGTTGACATTTTATGCAATGTATTCTACTGAAATGCTTAATGTTTAAAGTTCTGATGATTGATGACACAGTTTTTAACAATAGTGAATATTGTATGTCTGATAAAAAAAAACTATTGATTAAAGTCCTGTCAATTATTCATAGGCTACACACTGCTGTCATTGAGTGACGTATAAGTGATTAAATTGGAAAAGGTGCCGCAAAGCTGTTAAAATCTGTCCTGATGTCACAGCTCTTCCAGTTCTCCCCAACTATGTAAGTGCCAATAGATGCCAGCTGGGAGCATGGCGAATGCGCGCAGGCAAATAACTTAACCAAAATAACAGCAACGGCCAAATCGGAATGTGTTATATACATGAGTAGGGCCTGTATAAATAAGTAAATATGTATATAAATATATATAAACATGTATGTATGCAGCAGGCATATAATGAACATTTGGGTATTATTTTATGGCCCATGGTAATTACAGGTGTCGCTATAATAAATTACCTTTGAATTTACTGTTTGTCGTTCTCATCGTTGTTGTTGTTGTTGTTGTTATCGCAGTTGTTGTCATCGTCGTTGTTGTAGTTGTGTTCGTTGTTCTTGTCACTATAGTGTCTGGTGACTGGCAGAGTGGGAGGTGGGAGGTGGGAGATGGTAGGCAGCCCGGCTCAGAGGATAATATGGATGCCCTGCGGCGGCAACGGCGACGGCAGTTGCTCTAGACTGAACTGCCTCAGCTGCTGTTGCTGGCAGCTCGCATGTTCTGTCATTGATAAGCTTTATTAAAAAGGATAATGAGCCTGTGGCTGTAAGCGTGTGTGCATATGGGTGTTTGTGTGTTTGTGTGTATGTACGTAATGCGGTTTTGTAGCAACGTCTGGTGTCAGTGTGTGAGTGCCGTGTACATGTGTCCATTATAAGTTTCGTTGTTGTTTACGAGCTGTAGTGGCTTATTTGTTGTTCTTGTTGTTGTTCTTGTTGTTGTTGGTGTTGCTGCTGCTGCTATTGTTGTTACTTTAACAGGCGTAGTTGTTGTTAATAGTTATGAGTTAATGGTTTTTTGTTTGCCTTCGTGTTGTTTGTTGTTTGCTGTTTTCCGTTTTCATTATTATTTTCGGATTATTATGATTACTTTTGTTCCGGCATAGTATAATCAAATTAACTGTATGTGTTCCATACTCGCTACGATACGATGACTATTTTCACTGCGCCTGACATTAACTATGCCCTTTTTTCTGACTGTTTTCTTGTTGTCTGCTTTTGTTTGAAACGCGCACCCAACCCACAACAACACTTGCCCCACTGACGAGGGTTATGTTGGGGTTGTGCAGCTGCTGCTGTAGCAGGTGGCTCAACTGAATGGATGTTCCATAGATTTCTGGCGAGAACTTTGAGCAAACGACCTTTTGATGTTGCTGATTAAGTTTTGATTAGCTGCGCTGTCAATAGCTGCAGACACATTGCAAAACAAATACAACACGTGCACCATTAAGATGGCGAAACTAGGGCAAACAGAAAAACAAACAGTTTAGTCGAGTTGCTGCCGAACGATTAATACCCTTGCACTTTATGCAATATATACTTCATACAATAAAGCATTTTTCTATTTCTTAAAAAAAACTTTAATAATTTGTAAAATATTTAAAGCATGAGATATAATTAACAATGTCAGAGAATTTCGATTATTTTATATAAATTCATTGTATTTGTGGATAATTTATATTCACGTTTTTTATATAAATACTTAATCCAAATTTATGAATTGTGACCGTAAATTGTAATTTTGATTTAAAGCTATTTTTACTTATTTTATAAAATTTATTTAAATGGTAACTGCAGCATTTATTTCGCACATAAAAGTCAAGCAACCACTCAAAGAGTATACAACTTCATTGATCGATGCAGCGTCAGCTGCTGCAAACACATTCACACACACTCACAAACACTCTCACACACTCTCACACACATACTCACTCTCAACCCTACCCCCCGTTTGTCAGCCATCTTTGGCTCCGTTGAGCGCCTGAATCGATGCAAAGCAAAACGATTTATCGACTTTGCTGAAAACAAAAATTATATTCATGTACATATTTGTGTTGAGTCATAGCTCACACTATGAAACCTCGTCACTACCCGCAACCCTCACCTCCCTTTATTCAATATCAGCATGCCTGCCTGCTTTAAGCCCGACTGCACTTTGGCAATTTGATGTGCTCTTCTTCTTCTTCTGCGTCTGCTTCTGCTTCTTTTTAACGGGTAGCGCATAAAAAATAATTCGTTATGTGAATCGCTCCATTTCCCTTGCTGTTTCGGCAGCAGACCAATGTTATCGGAGCGTTGTGTTTGCTTTTGACTATGCCGAAATTGTGGCTGCGTCTTCAGATTGCAACGTAAATGTGGCAGGGTGTCGAGTAGTGCAGAGTGGCAGTGGTGTTGTGACAGCTGTATGCGTGAGTCATTTTTCTTTTTGCAATTCAACTGAAATCAAAATGTTTCTGTTTGCTGTGTTCATCTTGTGCACTATTCTCGACTCGATGTTGGCCCATTGATTGAAATGCTGGCTTCATGTACAGCCTGTGGATAGCGGCATCGCGAACAACTTGGGCCATTTGCACGTAGACGTTTGTGGCAAAGTCCACTTTTCCATCATGTTGCATATTGAATTCGTTGGCCGCATGTGAAAGCAAATCTGTAAAACTGCTTGTGTAGCTTGAACCCATTAAGAGAGAGTACAAATTGTGGCATATAGCATGTCTCCGAGTGGCTGAGGATTATATAACCACGACTATCTTTCTATCTGCGTGCGCAAATTAATCTTAGACAGTATTTTTTTTTTTACAATTATGTACGATTGTTAGGCTTGGACTTTAATGTATTATTTGTATTATTTTTTAAGGTAACAAATTTATTTTTAAATTGAGTCACGTTTTCAGTTGGAAAACAATTTTCTTTTGGGTACTTAAACATCTGTTCGAGCACTCTCGACTAGAGCTTTTATTATTGGCTCCGTTTTGTTTAGCATTTAATTCAGTGCGCCGTCGCGTGCGGCAACTAAATGAGTGCCGCAATTCCAACGAGCAGAAACCTTTTATTTAACATGTTCCTCCATCTACACCGTTTAAGCCATACACTCCCCTTTCCCGCGGCACCTATTTGACATACGACGCAACGTTGCACCAGCGGCTGCCAGTCGTAGCTAAGCAGGAAACGGAAATTGCTTTGCAAACACTTTGCAGCACCTTTGCACCACCAGCAGCGATTCACGTGGCGTATACGAAACGCAAAATGCTGCAAAAGTCAAGTGAAGTTAGCAACCCCCGTACCCTTCTTAACCTACGCCACGAGCCTGTCCCTTTTTACGCTCTTCATGCTTGTCAGCCTTACCTTTTTGCGTAATTTTCTTACGCCATTCTTGGCAATAAGCTGGTCTTGCCCGCCGCCTTTTATGGCCATAAGCAATGTGAAATATGAATTGCGGTTACGGCTAAAATCTCTCCAAAAGCAAGCGGCAAGCCAAACCAGCTAACCCACAGCTAACAAACAGCTAACCGTTTGGCCAGTTTAATGTCGGGTTGCTGGCTACTTCTCAACACACACAAGCAAAACAAAAAAATCACACACACACACACACAAGCAGACATACACTTACACTAAAAGGTAACAAGTAAAGCATCAACTGCATTTAACTTTGCTGTTATTTTGGCGTCGCGCTGTGGCGCACATAGCCATTTTATGGCTAAATCCACTTAAGTTGCTAGCAAGAGGAAATGTGTGTGTGTGCGTGTGTGTATGTGTGTGTGTGCGTGTGTGTATGTGTGTGTGTGCATGAATGTGTGTGTGTTTGTAGCTGTGTATATGTTTTTGTAATTTCTGCTGGGTGACTCTGCCTACGGCAAACATTGAAAGTTGTTGTAAGTTAAATTATGGCCAAAATGTTGCTGGCTCTTGGTCTGATAGCGGTTTTGTCCTCTACACATGCCAGTATCTGTGCATATTACGTATGAGTACATGACTGAGGATATGTGTGTGTGTGAGTTTGTGTGTATGGGTTGGGTTAAAATTACCTTTAAATTGAAAATTATTGTATGTGCGCGCACTCAACTCGCACCTCCATTCTCAGACCTCTCACACTCTACCCCCCTCTTTGTTAGCACACTAAAAACATAAATTTCTGTGGTTGCTGCTCAAAATTGCGGAAGCATCACCTTTCCCTTGGCTAATTCTCCCTTCCCCCTCCAATTGTGAGCGGCATACGGCTGTTGCCTCGCGGTGGCTTGTGGTTTAAAACGATGCCGAGCTCTGAATTACTTTTTCAATTTGAGGCTGTTGAGGCCACAACAGCTCGGTGGCTAAATGAATTAATACGGTGCGAGCAGGCAGCTAACTCAGGACGTAGATTCTTAAGTGTTCACTTTGGATTCATAAACGAGACGCAGTTGTTTTTTCCTTTTTCTTTCTCTTTTTTTTTTTGTTTTGGTTATGGCAATGAGCATAGCATAGTTTCCTGCGTTGTCTCCTGAGAATGCTACGAGGCTTATTAAACGACCTTATATAAGAATACTCTTAATTAAAAACAGAATTCTCTTTTTCGGATCACTTCTTGATAATATGGCTGATGGTCATCGCAAAGTTTAGAAATATGTTCACTTTAAGTTTAAGTTTACCCATATATAATATTTCGAGCTACTTTAAAATATTTCATTGTATTGTATAAGGCACAAACAAAAAATTGTATTTTCCTTGGAAAGAGAGTATAAAATGTGACTTATTCAAATGAATATGAGTTTACTAATTTAATAAGAATCCCAAATTTAAAAAGACTTTATATAAATTTTCTTCTTTTCATATATTAATTTAGCTTCTTCCTGGAGCCGCTCTAATTTTTCAATTTTTAACTAATTTAATTTGGTCACTTTTTCTAATAATAGAATTGTTAGTTAAATATAATAAATAATATTAATATATTAAATGAATATCCTCTTTGAGCTTCTATAATAATTTCAAACTTTAATTTAAAAAAAGAACACTTTAAACTAATTTAATTCACTTGGTTTGACTTTTATATCGGTCTTCCATCAACAAGACCGTGTCACGCTACGCAAACACGATTTGCACCCTTCTCTAAATTTTGGGCATGTGTTGCCAACGCAATGAACGAACTAGAAGCGGAGACACGCCCTGTTAAACTGTCGTTGGTACTGCTTAGGTGAGGCCAAAGGAGTCGTAAATCTGTAAGCACGGGCGAAGCCATGACAAAAGTCCTCTGTTGACTTGGGCCAGCGAGTGTGTGTTGGCTGGAGCAACAATTGTGCTTGTGTTGTGTCAATTTTGAATGGGCTTTTAAAATGATTAAATTTCTTTTCATAAATATTTCAAATAGGCAGCAGCTGCCACACCAGCAAGGATATCAATTTCGCATTGACTCCGACTGTCTTCTCTATTGACAAGCCCCACCAATAACATCGATGTGACCGAAGCTCAGCTTAAAGCAGCAGCCCAAAAGTGAAATACTTCAGGTCTAAGGACTGCCACGCCCATTGTCAGCAAGGCGTACGCCTTTGGCTATAATTCTTGTTACTTGTCACTGTGCCAATGTGTCTTGAGTCGAGAAGAGCTCAACAATTTTGAACTTGTTCATGGCGTTGCCCTTCTACAATTTACACTCAAAACAAAATTCAAACATTTAAATGAAAGAAATCGACCTTATGTAAAAAATCCGAAAATATTTTTTTTATGTTTTTGGATATTAATTCCTTTAATTAGAAACGCTTGTCAAATTTGCATTGTTTTCAAATTTTTTTCAAATTAAATGATATAAATTTATTATTTATATTAACAGCACGCGAAAAAGTACAACTCAAGAATTCCGTATTTTTCATTTTAGGAAACGGAAGTATAAAAACGTCCGTCTTAAACGTTCATTGTCATGAGTTTCTACTGAAGCCTAAAAATATGTTCATTTTCCAAATAGAATTGCGATTATTTTTTGTGTACTCGTATGTAGTTGACATTTGGCAAGCGTTGTCGTTGCTGCAAATTGTCTTGACCCTGGTTGCCATCCCTCTCGTCATAGTGGTTTGTTTGTTTGCCTAGCGGGCTCGTAAATAAATCATTTGATAACTTGACGTTGCCTTCGATTTGAACAACACACATACACCCACACACCCACATACACTCACACCAATGCATCGTTGTCCTTTGGTCAAGGGCTCACCTCAAGCGACTCCGTCCTATTCGCTGTCCGCTGCCGCTACAAGATTTCGTGATTTATATGCTTTTACTTTGACGTGACCCGTCGACTGGCCGACAGTTTGTCCGCCTGCCCACCTCTCTGCCCCTTATCGATTTTAGCCAGCTTTCGCGCATGTAGCCAGTTTGTTGTTTTGGCTTTATCTGCGGCTATTCGCCCGCAACGCAAACTTTGTCCGAAGCGAAATGGTGTCGTTAATTTTTAGTGTCTGCTACCGAAACGCTAACAAAGCAGCCACAATGAAAAGTTATAGCCAACTCCTATATATATATATCTATACATATATACTCGGTGTATGTATGTATTCAATTGTCTACCTCAGTTTGGAGCCAAAACACTTTCATGTGGCTACTCGATCTTTCTTTCGGCCCAAATAGTTGAAAATTCACGAAATTGATTTCCTTTATCACATCTGCAAATCCCGCTGACACTTTCTCGCCTGCCTCTATGCAAATGAGCTGAGCTCATTTACGGCGAAGACAAGTAAATCCTTTTCAATTACGAGAGCTGTGGACTACAAAGTTTCGCAGCTCTGAAGGTGGCCGTGGCTATTCAGAAAGCTTAGCCATGTTTTTGGCTTTGCTTCATATGGACTAAAAAGCTGAAACCAGTTGGCCAGAAACATTAAATAACTTCTCAACAACCCGAAATACATGAAATTTTACTTAGCCCTTAGCCAAAATGCACTTTCGAAACAGAAAACGAGGGTGAGGCATTGACATTTTGACCTACATAAACACGGAGTGGAGCGTTTGTCTTTTGTCATAAATGCTTCGCGATGAGATTCTCTTTAAAGGATTTACTGACAAACTCAATTTATGGCATATCTATTTCAGAGAGCGAGTGAGCTTGTGTGTGTGGTGAAGTGTGTGAGAACTCAACCAATTTGCTATTAATAGAATTTCGCAGGACCAATATGTAGAGTAAGTGAAGGAGATTTGCAAGTCGCTCCTTCAACTGGCACATCTGTAATATTTGCCAGATTGTGTGCGCCTCTTAAGGACCGACTTATATGCTTCACATTACAGACTCGGTTATGACAAGTCCTTTAAAGTCGGGCGAGCAAATCAAGATTAAAACGAACAAAAAATACACATACAAAATTAGAAAATAGAAGCAGTAGTTTTGAGCAACCGAATACCAAATACCCTTAGACAATTCTTTTTTAATGGGTATAACCCAATTATAAAGTTTATTTGTCATTTATGATTTGTCACCTGAATTAATAGCATTAATCATTTGACATAAATATATAATTGTCAAGGTGAAATTACGATGCTTTCCAATAAAACTGTGAAACTTAATTGTGGATTTATCATATGTCGTTTTGAATAGATACAGCGCAACCAATTATCAATAAAACTTTATCATAAGTTTACAATGTTTCATAACAAGTTTAAAGAAATATTAAGATTAAATGCCTTTAGTATAAAACTTGTTGTTTAATACAAAGTAAACTTAACTTTATAAATATAATGAAGTCAAGTTAAAGAAAACAGGTGGCGGTAAAGAGGTGTAAGTTGCTTAACAATAGATAAAAAGCAATAAATCAAACATCACCAAAAACCTTGGTTAGTATAAATATTTGATCAAAAGCTTGCAAGAACATAAAGACTACGAAAACAAAAAATTCGAGAAGAAAATAAATAGCTCCACTTGTATTTCTGATCAAGGAGTTATATGAAAAATTTGCGGTATCCTGAGCAAGTGTATAAGATAGAGTAGGTCTAATCATGGCAGAGGGCAACCGAGCGAGCACTCGACTCGCCCGTGCCAAATTCATAAGCCTGTGCAGAGAATATCCCTTTTTAGCTCCCTCCTGTCCCCCACTGCACAACCACCTATCGTCGAGTTAGCAACAGCGGCGTATCACTATCGTGACTGTGTGCTTAAAGCTGCTCAGATGCTGCCTCTCATCCATGGGGATTAGGTATTTCAAAAGTTTCTGACCCAAACGTATTTCGAAAGAGTGAAAAAAGAGGAAAGCGTTTTAGTATACGAGTGTGTGGGAAAGCGTGTATCTGAGTGTGTGTTGGAGTGTGTGTGTGTGTGTGTGTGTGCGTGTGTGGCACACAAATATCCATGGGGTTTTTGTTTGCTTGACTTTGTTGGCACTTGGCATGAATGGCAACATGGTCTTGTCTGGAGGTCTGCCTATTTGCCTGTATATCCATTATCTTGATCATCGCTGAAGGATGTGAAAGTTGGAAGGAGGCCGACAACGCCACTGTTTAGTACTATAACCATTTAAACGTTTTTGATCTGTGCCACAAACACACATACACAGACAAAAGGTTTGCAAATTCTTGAATTGAATGGCAGCCCGTCGTCTTCTGTTTGCCACAGTTGTCTTGGCAAAATTGTGGAAAGAAGTTATTCAATTTGCTTTGCTGCTTAAGCATCTTGAAGTTTTGGCCAACTTAAGTAGCCGCAAATTGACGTAACAAATCAGGATTTGTTGTTACTAATTTTGGGCGAAATTCAAACTTTTCCAAGCAGTGTCTTCAATTACATTCAGCTCGACTTGACTCGACTATAAATTTCTTGCATTTACTGCTCTGCCAAGATTTATTGCAGCTCAAGCTGAAGCTGACTTGTAATTTAACTCGTTCTGGGACATGGACAACACTGCGAACCTGAACAATTGCCAGACAATTAAATGTATTATTTGAAAATGCCAGCATACAATGAGAAGCATGGGAGACCATTGCAATGCACAAAAGTCTTACAGCACTAAGGATAATAACACGAAAATGTCGAAAAGCCGCTCAAAGCCTATGGGCAAAGGCAGGTGTGTCAGAAGGGGCGCAGAGGGTTTTTGGGGGCAGTTGAGTCCATAAAAATTCAAACAATATGGCAAAGCTCATCAGGCGCATCAGCAGGTCTTAGCATATCCCAAAGCTGCCAGCAAATCCGCACTGATGTTAGACCAAGGGAGACAGGGCAATGAGCTGGGATTTTTGCTGTGACGAGCATTGAAATTTACAATTTAAAATGCATGCATAATGAATGTGTTTGCAAGCAAAAGACTTTCAGCAAACCACAAACAAGGCCACGCCCCGTAGCGCACCGATGCTTGAGGCACAAAAGTGAAAAGAGAAACAGAAGTATGGAAACAAAAAAAATAGCTATCTACCAACAACGAATATTACATGCCCTACACATTCCGTCGCCTAAATATCCTTATATAATACAGAAACTAACCGATTGAGAGCAATATAATTTATTGATTTTTCTCCAAATGTCAGAAGCATATATAATAAAAATAATGTGAACAAAATTGAAAGCTTCATCATGTGGGACTAGTGTCTACATGCCTAAACACGACGTGATAAGTGATGTTGATCCAGAATAGATATATCTTAGAGAGTCGCAGACGACTCCCTTAAAGTATTACATACTTCACATGGAATTTATAATACCCTTTGCTAGGGTATAAGGAGCATGAAAAAAGAGGACAAAAACCTTCAACAAGGCCACTCAGCTCGACTCGAGTCGACTCGACTCGCCTTGACTGGCAAAAATCCTTAATCTGTGCGAATTCTGGTTAAGAGAGAGCAAGTGCAACAACAACAGCTGGAACATCATCAAAATCTCTGTACTCAGTAGTCGGGTTGTGCAGCTGCTTTTGTTTAGCTTACTTTTTTTATAGAAAGTACTTGTATTATACAAACACACACACACACACACCACAAGCTGTTTTTGGTCATGTGTGTACATATTTGTACGACTTTGTTTGCGCTTGTTGTAAGAGGAGCACAGGCTGGGTGGTTGCGCGGCATTCCTCCAGGAGCAGCTAAATCTCTTGCTGTAAAAATTTAACATAATTTTGTTAGTACGAACTATGCTTTTGTAATCAATGGGAAATATAACACACTTGACCTCCTGCCGCTTCAACTCTTGACTTTAATATTTTGAAGTAAAACCTGTAACCCTAGACACACACTGAGCAAAAAAACTCGCTATAGATTTTAGAAATTCCGCATATTTTAGGCTTTTATGGAACTTATAATATTATTCAACATTAATATTTTGAAAATTCACATTTACAAAGACTAAACATATATTTTAAGGGGATTCTATCCAGAGACCCTGCCTTGATTCACGAGTTGAGTGACTTGATAATTACACTGATGCTGACCACAGCAAAACTCTGATAAACAAGATGAGACAGTAAATTGTTACTTGTTTCTGAACTTCTTTCTTCTTTTAAGAAATGTTTTCTATTATTTAGATATATAGTTGTCAGTAAAATATATTAAAAAAAAACCAATATATTTGAGATGTTGATTTAGTCTAGATTTAGGAATATTTTTATAATGTCAGGATGACTTTCATCTTAGAGTGATTTTCTAATTTCAAGGGGGATTTTTTTCTGAGTGCATCTATTTGTTAACTCCCCGCAAACCTCATAAGACACCAAGCATTCTCTGAGGCTCTTAGATTTCGTGATGAAATTTCCGTTTTCTAATTTCTAATTTAATTAGGCGCATGCCGCAGAACTCAGCTCGTAAAGCCCCAACGCAATCACCCGCCAAACACACACACCATCCACACACACACACACACACACACACACACAGTGGGTTCCTGTTGATGCCCAAACAAACTTACACACATCTACAGCCACGTTCAGCACGTACACACACTCGTATCTGGCATTTGCATATGAGCAACATTTTCATTACGTGCACAAAAAGACCCCAATTCCCCAACCAAAAGGGGAAGCTGATTTTATTTCTGTGACAACATTTTTCACAGCGACAATTTTTTATATTTTTCATATTTTACACGGGTGTAGGTAACAGCAACGAGACATTTAGATGTATTAAAAAAAAAAAAATACGTATACATAAATACATAAATATATAATGCATCTGTACATTAAATTTTTATGAAATTAAATTATATATTAACATAGAATAAATAGTTTGAAAATATCACGAATTGGCTTATAATTATTTTAGAGTAATTAAACAGCAACAGTTTATGTTTTTATTAACCGCACACACACACACACGCACACACTTGTAAGGTGCAATGAAAAGATTTTTTACACCGAGTGCAGTTAGCTATTCAAATTGTTCTCACTTGATAGATGCCTGCCCGACGATGCCAGCGACGCCATAAAAGGCCATTAAGCACAATTGAAATTGAAAAGTCATCCTATATAGGACAGCTGTGCAAACCTACACCCCTCCCTCTGACTACCTCCCTAGCTGGATTTGCATACCGCCCACATAGTTTACATAATGTTTTACATAAATTTGACTTTTAATACTCAAGTTTGCCAAACCAATCGTCCATTTGCGGGCTCATCCATCCCTCTCTCTCTCTCACTCTCTCTCCCTCTCTCTCTGTGCCTCTATCTGCTTCTATCTCTCTTTTTCTCTCTGTTTGTCTGCTTGTCTGTTTTTCAATCTGCATGTTTGTCTATCAGCAGCCATTAGGCAAAAGCTTTTATGCAGTCCCCAAAAACTGCGATAGCAAACTTTCAACTTCGATTACTCAAAGGATTTAATCCATGGCATGTTAGTTAAACAAAAAGACGTCAACACAGTACTCAGTACAATGGTCAATGCAAACATTACCCATTAAATACACATATTAGCACACATACACACTCACTAGTTGGCATAAAAGTCAAGCAAGACGAATTTAAACTGAAATACACGATTCGTGAGGTGCCCTGCAGCACCTTTTCCGTAATCCTTAAGGCTTAAGGCTATCGAAAGTATTATTGACGCTCAGTGTTATTGATCAGATATATAAAGCTTATAGTTTTAATTAATGCTTTATAAACTTAGATACGTTTTAAGGCTATTATCAATTATTTCAACATATTTGAGTATTTTGATGGGCACTGTTTGGTCATACTTTAAAGTTAGCCTGGAGCACTTACAAAAGTTGATTCACACTTGAGCATTATCTGACGGCTTAAGTGCTGCGGGTCGCACACGTCATAAATTCCGTAGGGGCGAACAAATGCGCCCACTATTTAGAACACACTAATGTATATACACACACAGACACACACAGGCACGCATATGTATTCATAAACACACACGTCTACACATATACAGGATATGAGCCTTAATAATGGCTTGACCATTATCCTGCATATAAAGTTGTTCATTTCCTTGTTCCACAGGCTTTGATTTTCGTTGGGGACTTGCACGTCATTTTGTATGCTGTGTAAGTTTTGCCGCTTTGCCAGCGCTACGATCTTAACTTTTGGTCCCCACATCGATTGTTGTTATTGCCATTGTGTTGCATACATAATAAATTTTATGAAACGTAAATTTTTATTGAGCCCAATTTTTGGCACAGCCATAAAACGACAAGTGGAGCGCAGCAGCAAATAAACTTCCTTCTGCCCACCCATTCCCAGCTAAAAGTTCGCGTTAACAATAAAAATCGAATGTTTTATTTATGTGCTCTCCGATTTGTAAAGATTTCTTCTTATGTTCCCAGTCTGTTTGCACTATTTCCTTGTAAGTCTCGTAAATGGTTTGATTTTTATTATTAATTTTTCTTTACCAGCAGAGTTCACTGAGATAGCTTTTTAAAGCGAGACTTTTTTATTTTTGACACTTTAGAAATTAGAAATACGGCTTATTTTTTTAAGTGTAATTATTTGACTTGCAAATGCCAATGTATAAATCATTTTCAATTATTTGTATGAAAAGTTGTGGAACGCAAGACATGTGAACCAAAAGAAACGTTGGCGTCACAAAAGTCGTATTAATTAAATAACAACAAAACATGAAAAATACTTCAACACAGCATAAAAGGGCATTACGCACTCAATGCGAATACACAAATTCGGACAAACACACTGACAAGCGAAAACAACGTCAACCTTTGTTTGTAAATTAAACAAACAAAAAATATTGCAAATAAAACAAAAATGAACCAAAAACCGTGCGACCGACTGACACACAGCTGTTGATTTGGGCTTTTCTTTTTTTTTATTTCTTTCGCGTTTATCGACGAATCGAATCGAATCGCTCATTTAACTGTTTGCTATTGTTGCGTAACCCAAAAAAATATGTATGGGGCTTAACGGGTGGCAGTGAGAACTGGAATTTCTGCCGTTTGACAGGAAATACGACAACGTTTTCGCATCATTGAAGCACAAAAATGTTGATCGAATTGCCGCAAAAAGTTGCCAATGTCATTAAATACAAGGTGCGGTGTATGTATACTTAATACGAGCAAACATGTATGGAAATGCGTTGACAACTGCTTTAAATTAAAATTGAATTAACCGTATAATGACTGCCCTTTGACATCCATTTATGTGTGCCTATATGTTTGGCAACATAATATAAACATAAACATTAACATTTTGACATATACGAATATTCCCATAGAGAGCATATTTAATCAGTCGCAGAAGCTTGTGATGGTTTCAGTTCTGGCAAAATTTGAATTGCTTTCGTCAATTGCGTGGAAATATGTTCAGAGAGACAGATATCTGCTCGATGGAGTATATATATATATACTTAATGAGATTGGAAACTTCTTACGACTAAATTAAAATACCCTCAATAAAACCATAAAAAGTCAATTGATGGGAGAGCTGGTGAAATGCCTTGAGGTAAGTGCGTTAGGTAATTAATTATCAATTATGTAATGCACTTAAATGGGTCATTATGAAGTTTGCAGAGTGAAGAGAATAGCGCACATGCCTCTTGGGCAGCAATGACCTAATTTAACTGGAGCCACAAAGTGCACCTCAAGCATGCAAGTGCTTTGCATTCACCAGCTCGCCAGCTCGGCAGCTCGGCAGGTCGGCAGATCTTCTTGGTAAGCGGGTGGAAAGGCCTCGACGTCAACGTCATAATCAAAATCAACTGATGGGGGCTTACGGCTCATTAGCACGCGTTCCGCAGAGCAGCAGCAGACAACTTGATTGAACATCAATGGGCTGCTTGCCTACTCTTGATATGGCCACGATCTGGGGCATGGGGCATGGGGCAGGGGGCAAAGAGCTGTGTCGAGATTAATGCTAATGTGACAACTTAATCGAAAGCCATTTATAAGTTATGTCAAGTGGAGAGCCAAGCCACACCAGCTTCCTGCCTGAATGACTAAATGCCCGAGTGACTGCCTGACTGACTGACTGTCAACTTTATGACAACATTCGTTGTCGACGATGACATCGCCTAAATATAGGCAATGGCAACCAGCTTTGACTATATGCCAGCTACTAGCATGACAACGACAAATCCATAAAAAAAAGCACGTTAAATATTTGCATTAATTTTGGGCTACGATAAGTAAAACAGGAAGCAGTATCAAATTGCAGACTGCACAATGCTCTGCTCCTGGTGTATTGACAGCCTTAAATTGAGATGGCAACGGCTCCTTACAATTGTGGCGTATTTGTATTTTAAAAGTATGAAAGTATGATTTTTGATTTTTTAATTCAAGGATATATTATTAAAAATATCGGTGAAGGTACAACTGACTGGAAATTTTCTTGAAAAATACTTTTAAAAAATTGTATAAGCCCTCATTGATTTTTTTTTATAATCGCTCATCTCCAAAAAGTAATTTAAGTATCTTTTCAATCATATTTGAGCTTATCTCTTAAGCTCTTATAGACCTTTAACGTATCACAAATGTTGGCAGAAGAACAATCAGCGCTAACAATATTTCAGTTAAGTTTGTTAGATGTTGTCCTGAGTAATGGTTATATAAAATAAGTTAAATGATCAGTACGCAATCAATTAATAAGTTGTATAATATGTGTATTAAAAACTTGTAGCATTTTTTATCGAAATGGAAATGGTTTCTATGATTGCGTAATCGAATTTTGGTAGTCACAATCAATGTCAACCAGATTCAAATACTCTGTATTTGCTTGTAGGAACAGAGTATAAAAGCAAAGAGAACACAGGAAACAGGGACAGGGGCAGGGGCAGGCAGGGCCACATTTCATTTGCTTGGCACTTACCCGGCAAGCTCGATGTGATGCTGATAAGAAGCAATAGTTGCGCTATCAGCTCTTTGATGCTCCCGTTGTTGCTGATGCTGCTGCTGCTGCTCCTGCTGCTGCTGCTACTTCTCCTCCTACTGGTGGTGGTGGTGCTCATTTTGTTTGTCGTTTATCGAGCGTTGTCGTTGGCTGCTTCTTGTTGCCTCTTATCTCGCGATGCGTTACTTTGTGAATGACACAAAGCACCTCACTCCTGTCTGTATGTGTATCTCTTTCTATTCCTCTCGCTCCCTCTCTCTTTGCCGACTGGTTGTTAAGTGGCACGCACTTGACTTTTATTGTGCGGCAGACAGTTTACCGTTGGTATTACACTATTTCTGGCTGTTACAGCTCACTTTGCAGGGCTTTGTAACTTTTCAGTTTTGTTTGCCAAATAAATTTATTGTTTTGCCTTAAATTGACAACTTTGCATATGTTTGTTGTAGCGGGTGGAGCAACAGGCGATCTTCTTCTTCTCGTTGTCTAAAAGCAATAAAAAATAAATTACACTCACGCACTGACAAATGTTCATCCCAAATTAAAAATGAACAGATGAATAAATCAAGAACTTCAACAATTTATTAATATTTTTGTGTTATCTTTTCTCTTTTTTTGTATTTTTAATTCTTTTTTTATTAGTCAAGTGGCATTTGACATTTTTCGCAGCGAGCTTTAAGGTATGCAATCAAATGTGGGTTACATTAAGGTTTGTATGGAAAAGAATATTATTGTGGCAGACTGTGCGTCCCTTTTATTATTGGCCTGCTCTGCTTTTCGCGTACATGCCACAATTTCAATTTGCACAATTTTTATTTATTTGTTGTTGTTCTTTATTTATTTATTTCTTTGCGTTTGTTGCCGTTTTTAATCAGAAATTTATGCAGTCACCGCATCGGGCGTCAGTGGCAAACAAATTGGCGTCGCTGCTACGCTTGTTGCAATTGTTGTTGATGGGTGTTGTTGTTGCCGGTGCCGGTGCCTGTGCTGTTGCATGTGTTTGTGTTTGCAACAGCAGCGCAGATCCAAATGAAAGCACAATTAAAATTTTTCAATCAAAACTTTTTACTCTCTTTCTGCCGTTGCGATTTTTTTTTTTGTACATTTATTTTTCGCTGTTGCTTTTTAGCGCTCGTTAGCTACGACGGTTCCTCTTCTATATTGTTATTTTTTCCTGTGCACTTTTCCGCGCGTTTCTTTTTTTAAATTTTTAATGCAATTTCCACGCTTAACTGCACTTTTTGCCTTGTCTTGTCTTGTTGTGTCTTGTTTGTTCGTTTGCCGATGATGTTGCCGTATCTCTCCTTCTTTTGCCCCGTTTTATATGGCATTTATTTAAGCGGACACCCTCGCATCCCACAACATACAATCCCCCACACATACATGCAAAATATGTACACAATTCGCATTGAGTTCTATATATTTCTGTATCTCTCTAGCTCATTCTCTCTCTCTCTCTCTCAATCTATCTATCTCTTTCTCTGTGGCCCCGTCTCTCTCACATCCCCTGTGTAAATTTGCTTTGTTTTGCTTCTTGTTGCTCGCACAAATTCAAATTACTTTTGTCGCTATTGCTCGTATTGTTATTGTTGCTGCTGTTTGTTGTTGCATGTCATGTTCATTTCTTCAAATCAGTTGGCAGTTCTGGCTAGAGTTGTCGTCTTTGTGCTTTAGACATGGCTTATGGACGGGGCAGCCACAAGATGATGCACATGCACAGCTTCGAATTGCAGCTCCACTTTTTGGTATGCGGCCACGCCTTGTGCATTTTTACATTATACCAAACAATGCCAAGTGCCTGCAAAGAGAAAATAAAACGATTTATTGAGTATTCGATTAGTGTTGATCAATTTACATGCTATTTTTCTATATTCTTTATGATTTACAAAAAAGTTTGCACTTGAAATTGAGAATTTACTGACAGCCTCAATGATAACTGGGAGGGGCTACTTAAACTTTCCCAATACTTGCCTTAAAGCTGATGCAATTAAAAATATAATTAAATCTCCTTAAGCTAATATATATATATATATATATATATATTGTTTCAAATAAACAATTTTGGAATTCAATTTAATCTTTCCAGTGATTGTTCACAATATATATTTTGTTGAATGTAAGTAAGAAAGTAGGTAATGTAAAGAAATTCAAGGTAGTAACTTTTCTTTGGTTTATTTTGCCCTACAACACTGACTTGGTATTACATTCCTACAATCTGAGTTATTTCAGAAAGGCCAAAGCCGATTATTGGCATATTTGACGCTTTCGACACAGATGAATTTCAATTTTTTATCAGTTAAAATTGCAGAACACGTTTTTCGACCGGACCATTTAGCATTTTTATATAAAGAGTGCTACCAAAAATACACCACAAAAGCAAAACTCATATTTGTATCAATATTTTAACAAATGTTGGGCTAGTAATTCTTAGTCTGCAAGAAAATGATAACATAATTGGTGCTCAAAAATAATCGTAAATGAGCATAATTCCATTGATTGTGGTTGGTTGTGCTTGTTCACATATTCGCCTATGGAAAAAATTCTCATCAATAACTGATGTTACTGCACATGTTCTTGGGCCATACAGTTGCAGTCACATCAGCTTGAGCTTTGCCTAATTTAAAATTTCCTTTGAAGTAACTCTCACATTTTCATAACTTATAAGCTTTCCCATACTTTTCTTTGATGCTTTAATTTTGAATTAAATTTGTCGTTTGATATGTACACCTTTTCACCATTCTTATTTGCAAGCAGAACGGGAAACAGAGCTGAGTTTGCCCCCAGCCACGAGGAGTTGCATTCTGCCATATGAGTCCATGGGTTTGTTCTGGCCGGGGAAATGCGTCACTACGTTGCTGCCTCAGTTTACGCACAGCCGAAGGTCGCTACAACCGACCGAATGACTGACTGATGGCTGTCTAGGCCTTTGCACATTGCCATTGCAGCAATTGTTGCTGCCGCAACCGCTGCTGTTGCTGCAGCTGCTTCTGTTTGCCGTACCAGGCATTGAGTTTGCACCACCTAAAGTGCAAAACAGTGGCAGCTATTATGCTTTATTTTCCGCTTGACACCTTTGGGCTACGTTGCGCATTTCCTTTTAGCAGCCAGTCTACAGTCTACAGTGCCCACGGTTTACCCCCCTTAGACGCTTATGTATGACTTTTGCTCAGCGGCTTTTTGTGGACCATTTTTATAAAGCCTTTTTTGCCTTTCGTACATGTTACCCATTAAAAATGAGCAAAAAATGAGTTATGAAACAAGGAGTGGGCAAACACAAAGAAGAACCTGTTTGTGTTGTTATTTCTATTCATTTTGCTGATCAGGAATATAAGCTGAGGCGATAATGCGACTTAAGCCAAGAGACTAATGGTTATAGAAACAAAAACTTGTGAAAGTATAATGAGACATACTCATTAAAAAAGACAGCGATGCTCTCATATTTCTTATTTATCATTGTTCGTTACAACTTTTGATAATAAAATGTTTCGATCTACAAATTCTACTACGCTAAACGCTTTTAACTTTGTGGCTATCCAATTTAGGGGACGTATATCTTTGATTATATTGCTAATCTCTCAACAATTACACAAACTTGGCTTTAAAGTAACAAATTGTCATATTGAGGAGATTTATTTGAAGTTCAGCTTGCAGCGTGCATATTTAAATATAATTTTTAATTACTTCCATTGGGATCGTCTGCGGGGTGTTTTCTAGCTTATCATTCCCGACTGTGTTTTATTATTATTATTTTTTTGTAGACATCACCTCCCACATTTTTAAGCTGGTCGTGTTGAACTTTATGCGAACAGCATCTGCATGCACGGTGGAAACTCTGAGTGCTGCGTGGCACCATCTTATCAAAATGGAAGTCGACGTCGGCTTTCAGCGAGCGTTTGCAGAGACGATGCGACGTCTGCTGAATTGAAATTTATTATTCTGCTTTGTCGTGCGTGAGTGTGTGCACGTGTGTGTGTGTGTGTGTCAGGCACTTCTGTGGCACCATCCTTGCTGCAGCAACCCCTTTCATGAGTAGGTATTTAATATTTTAATGCTGTGCCTACCCGCATTTACCAGGCGCTGCCAGCCTGCTTATTCTTTGTCGTGTTAATTGCTTTCCAGGTGGGCGACTCAAACTGAGTGGGGCGACCTTTGATGTACGCAATTTTTTGTTGCCTCTGCACTTAGGGATATTGTTTACATGTCTCAATTATCCATTAAATTTTGCACGCCATTTCGCTGTTGCGTCCCCTGGCTCCCTTCTCTATCCACGCGTCTCATCAAATGCTGGGCAAAGTTTGAGTTGTTGTTGTTTTTCCAATTTCAAAGTAAAACTTTTGACAACCTTGAAGTCTGATACTGCACAACAAAGATGTGCCAAAAAAATTTATATTGGTATGATGCGTGTGGAATTTCACGATATTCTTGAATTCTTGAATTTCCACAATAATACATTTCGAGGCAATGGCGGAAACGGTGTAGATAAATTTTGTTTTCGGCCATGAATATTTTTATTTATTTTCATAAATGGCTAGCTCGCTAACCTAATCTGTAGTCAGTTTGCATAGTACAAATGCTTATAGATTTCGCAGAATACTATAAATATAGTACTAACAAATGTTAAGATAGTCAGATGTAATGGATATGGAGTTTACTTTCTAACTAAGATATATTATTGTACATAAACAAATCAAAAAAAAGAAAAAAACGATTAGCTTAAGGGAAATTAATTTTTGATGCTTTGCGAATTTTACGTCTTTGTGTTCGAGTTGGTGAGCTTAATAAGGTTCTTGCCTAAGTATAAATTTCAGATTGCTATTAAGATATTATTTTGTGAAGATTCTTTCAGGGGCAGTGTGGTGAGATGCTCTTTGTTGGTTACGTAGTCCCGACAAGGTCATCCATTCATAATGGCATAACTTATCCACTTGATATGCGAAGGCTGTGAGCAACTACTGATTATGCTCATAAGTCCGTCATTTTCATTCTCGATTATGTAAGCTTAATGCGTGTGCTAATTCTATTTCCCTCAAAGCCCTCCACTCATTTCAGATAGTCATCATTGGGCTTCAGGCAATTTGTTAGCAAGCACTCTTTAGCCAAACGGTCGACTTAGTCGTCGCTTTTGGTTCTTACTCCAGCTGAATAAGATACACACAAAAAAAATGGAGAAGTTGTTGCTAGTTTTTTCTGATGACATTTGCCGTTTCGCCGCTTAGCACTTGCCGAAAGGGGGGAAGGGGCGGTAACTGGTGGCGAGAAATTATGCAAAGATTGTGTGCAGAAACTTGAGACAGACCCTTGACTACGGGCAATAGCTAACATCCAAGAAAGAAAGGCAGTCAAGCTGCTCAGGAGCAGAAGAGCTGAGAGGTCAGTTCAGGCTCAAAGTTTGTCGAGTGACATGTAAATCTAGCCTCAGGATGTACGCCATTTTGTTTAGCTGCCGTTGCGGCAGCAAAGAGTTGGCCCCAACAGCAACAGCAACAGCAAAAAAATGAATGAAAAAAACAAATAAATATAAAAAACAAAAAGAAAGAAGAAAAAACGCAGTCGCCGTCGACATGATGATAATTTGGCATACTCCGGCCACGGCCAGCAGCCATCAGCAGCCTTTTGCCCAGGAGCCACATTTTCTTTCATGAAAATCAGTTAAATGAGTTTGTTTACATGTCTCAGCTGCTGCTGCTGCTGCTGCTGCGGCTGCTGCGCCGAGTCGTGCCAAAACAAAACGCATATAAAAAACACACTTTAAATGTATGCAAAGTGAGATGGGCTGCGGTCAGACAGGCAGGGCGGGTGGGCGGTTATAGGCTGTGTTGCGGTGATGGCAATACATTGTCTGGACGCTATGGCGGCGCCATTCCATTTTGCTGCTGAAATAAATGTAAGAAAAATCCCCCATGTAATTCCCCAGTTTTTTTTCTGCAATACACTTGCAAAGAGAGTTGTGATTCTGGGTTACACTGTGTAACATATTGACGCAGGATTGCAGTCAATTTTTTATTTCCAAGGCACACAGTTTTCCTTTTTTTAACCCATTTGAAGACTATAAAAAACACTGATCAAGAAAAAATGAAGCTTTTCTCAATAATGATATCCAAGGTATTCTTAGAAGTCTGTAACGGTATTCAATTCTCGGTAGCCCAACAATAACTGTTTATCCTGGCCTTTTTTTCGATGCTTTGCAACTTGATACGCTACGTTGCCTGAGCCTAAAAGTATGCAGCGTGTAATTTGCGTTTTGTTTGCCGTTGCCGTACCCGTTGCCATTGTTGATGTTGTTGTTGTTGTCGTTTGCTTTATGTAATTTGCATGTAAACATGTGCTTATTTACGTGCCTCCTGGCAACCATACACACACACACACACACACAGTCACATTTGCCGTTGTTGCTGGGGGAAAAGTGAATTTACGCCAAACATCAAATGATTTTGTTTAACATATTTTGTTATTAAGTGTGGAAATGTGCATATTTTGCTCAAGCCTCCAGTTTTCTTCAGAAACTTTACCCAAACACACACACACACATACAGTCTGGCCGGGTGTGTGAGCGTGTATGTGTGTGTGCTTACCCCTTTTGTTGTTGGTTTGTGTCTGTGCGTTGTTCGTGCTTTCAGTAAATTTCCGTTTGCCATCATTCAGGGCAGGGCAGACATACTTCACTTGAACTTTGTGTAGCGTGAACTTCTTAAATTATTGGCTAAGGCTATAAACTGCATGACCAGACTGGCACGACGGGCTCCACTCCGCCAGCCCGGACTGCTGAACTTTGGCTGGTCTTTCATATTTTTTTTTGTGGAGAGAGGATAAGCTTAAGCGAATTATGTTTGGAAAGTTCAAACGGATTTTCGAGTCAGCTGGGAGCTCCTACCATTTGACAATTGACAGTTGGCACAAAACTTTTGCCAATTAGTCCTGTCACGCCACGATTACAATAGAGGCGCAATTTTTTTACATTACCCAGCAATGCACAAGATATTTTTTGTTTTTGGCTACATGTCAATTGAAGTGCACAGTAAAAGAATTTTGATGTCAATTGAATTGAAGATTGGGGCTCTTAAGCATTTTTAAATAAAAATTCAATGAGCATTTTCTTGAATGTAGCAATTTGCCTACATCTGCACTGTTGCAAACAGGACGGGTGCCAAATGCAGAAGTCGATGCAGAATTGCTAAGAAAATCTATAAGAATAAACTCACGTACACACACATGCCCAACAAATAGACAGACAGTCATCAGTTGCCCACTTGGCCATAACAATTTGTGTTTCCTGTGTGTTTGGCCGCGTGTTGCATATAAAACTGAACATCAACTGGCGGCAGCCCGTCTGCTGGCCAATGCCTATACGTGGCCACCATTGCTAATGGCAGAGAGACAAAGCTTTGTGGCAGCCCAATCAACGATGTGTCGTCTACTTCCCCCTTCTAATCGCATTGTCTTCCACTTTATTGCCGTAAGTCGAAGACATTGCTCCCAACTCCATTAAATGCTTGCATTACTTTACTCAGAGCTCATAGCTTATAGCCTTGTAAATGGTAAATGTGCTGAAGCCTTCGTTGTTGCTGCTATTCCACATTTACAGCTGCTGCTTTTGCTGGGAGCTCAGTGAATACAAAGTGTTAAATGCTTTGGGCTTAGGGCTGAGAACTGGGAGCGTCTTAAGCGCCACCCTCAACAGCCGCAGCTAAGCAAATATATTTACTTATATGTATAGAGATGTGTATGTCCATATATACATATACAGTACGCACATTAAACTAAACTCAACCCTGAACAAAAGGCGTCGAATTCATTTCTTATTTAAAACTACCGTGCTGCTTTAGAGCACACCGAAGGTAGTACACACTATGCTCGATACTCTATTCTTGACTCTATCGAGCTGGCTGCACAGTGTATTTATTTATTGAGCTGTGCATAAATATTTTTATACCAGGCATCAACTTGAGCTATCTCAGACATGGACGCGCTTCTGTAAGCTAAGCGGTTTCAATACAAATCCCGTGCCTCGACCCCCCCCCTGGAAATCCAGCTCAGCGGCTACCTCTTAACAGTTGTTGTACGCATGTGAAGACGATTCGATAGACACTTGAGGCAGAACTGTGTTGACTTTGCAGTTTGCACTGCTCTGCAATTATGTAAGTCTACTTTTCTGTATCTTTGTGTGTGTGTGTGTGTGTGTGTGTGTGTGTGTGTGTGTGTGTTTGTGTGTGTGCATAAAGCAAGTGTAACCTAATTCAGAGCAGGGCTTTAATGGACTTACGGGCTATTGACTCGCTGAGTTTAATATATTTGGGACTAAGCAAAGAGAAGCCAGCAGATATCTCCTGTTGCCACACAGTCCATTGATACGGTTGGCCATAAGCAAAAAAGCAAACGATAAAAAATGTATAAGCTTCTGCCTGCCGAAGATTAAATATCCTTGTAGACATATAATAGATACGGGTTATTATATAAGCAATCCACTAACTGACTGCATGATCAAACAAGAAAAAGAAGCTCAACGGAGCATATATAAATCGAAATGTTAACTAAAGAGGAAACACTTAAAATATTGAAATTTTGCGGAGTTGTTTAACACCTAAACAAAAACGTTTGGATAGCTATATTCTAATTTAAAAAAAAAAAAACAAAAAAAAAAATTGAAAAAAAAAATATATATTAATTGAAACTAATTTTATTCTGTTTGCATTTTGAACACTTTCAGCAATGAAAGTAGAAAATTAGAGAATATCAATGCCTTATTCTAAGAATATGTCCACAAGCACTATTTTATTTGTAAACACTATTGGTTTCCAGCTGGAGTTACACATTGCTTGGCAAACTACAAATACCCAGCGAGAGCATTCAATAAATTGGACAGCTCCCAATTGGACTTCATCTAGCTCGATGAATTCGTGTCTCTGCGTAACGCAGCTGCGCTCTCATTAAAGCCAAGTGCCATCGAGTGGGCTCTAGGCAGTGTTGGGCAATTGCGCCCACATCTCCCATCAATCCGCACTCCCGGGCGAGCAGGCTAAAAAGGCTCTTCAGCTTTATCGCTGTAATCAATTGTCTGCATTTGAATAGTTGACAACCGATTTATGGACCATTGACTGGGCAGCAGCAGAGGCAGCAATGCCAAAGCCAACTGTGCCCCGCCCAGGGCTCATTTCTTTTGTACTTGCGGTGGTCGACTCGACACCAGCCCTCCCCCTGCCACCCCCCCGTCCACACTCTGCTTCCTTTCGAAGTACGTCTTCGATTGAGTGACCAGTTTTTTCTCTGTATATGTGTGTGTGTGTGTCTGGCCAGTATCCTTTTCGGAAATCAAGTGGAATGACCCGCACGGTCTCCGTTTCCATCTACCGGTCTCTTTCTCTCCTTGCGCGTGTATGTCTACGTTGTTTTCTTTTTGCTCAGTTTTGGCACTCGGTTGTTGGTGTTGTAACTTCTGTTTTCCTATGTTTTACGTAATTTCACAGAAAAGCCGGAAATGGCTAGGAAATTGAGCCAACAATAACATCAGCATCAGCAGCAGCAGCAGCAGCAGCGGCAGCAGCGGCAGCGGCTGGAGCGGCGGGAGCGGCGGGAGCACAGCAGCAGTGGCAAAAGCAGAAGCTGTAACAGCAATAACAACAACAGACATCATGCACGAATAAGAATAATAACGAAAATGTCAGACCAAGCGGCAATTCGTCCAACCTCCTTCGTCCGTTGGTTCGCACAACCTGCGATCCGTTCATCCGACTCGTCAGTCAGTTGGTGAGTTGGTCAACCACTGGCCCAGATAATGTACTGCCAAGTGTTTTTGACCTTTTTCTTATATTCCCCCGTTTCTTTGTTGCTGTTGTTCTTGTTTTGCAGTCCGCTGCCTTTGCCTTTTTGCGTTTGGGCTTTTTCATATTTGGTTGGAACTGTCATAAGGCGGCCAGGACAAATGAACAACGCATCCGTTTGGCAGTACTCCAAGCATAAAAAAAAACAGCGACCGACTCTGTGCCATCAGCAGCTGCTGTTGTCGCTCTTGTTTAAGCGCGCACCACTGCAAATTATTTAAAACACCATGCAAATCAAATGCCCCACAAAAGTAGGCCTTTAGAAGGCCGAAAAGAAACGAGTTCAAGTTCAAGCAAGGGCTTCCCCCTTTAGCCATTTTTGAATCAAACAGTTGTTGTCATGGGGAAATTATGTCAAATTAACTTTGGCAACTACTCGGTTAGAAATCTTGGACTAAATTAAGGATTCATTCTTTCAAATGTATTTTTCTGTAGAATATTCGTCGCAATACTTTTATTAAAGCTATATTCAAAAATTTTTAACTTTAAACTGAATCAAATACGTATCGCGTTTCGACTTAAATCATTTTAATTTAGTAAGGAAATATTTCATTTTTCATTTATTTGTTTTTAAGTATTACAAACGACCTCACAAACTTGACTGAAAATAAGTGTGGCCAAGGAAGCAATGGGCTGATCAACTTGTGGACTGAGTAGCGTACTCAAAAATTGTGAGATCTTCTTGGTAAGCTTTGTTTACACTACAATCTACGAGCAAAATTTTTCTGCTCTAAAATTTAGATCCACATTCTAAGCACATAGTCAGCTTTGCAGCAGGACCAGCTCGTAACTGAACTAAGGCAACTGGCAGCTGGTAACCGTCAGCTTTCCGTTCCCCATTGTGGCTTGTGCTGCATCAAATCATCTCGTCACGATTTGGTTGCATAGGCCACACACACACTCACCCACACACTCACTTCACCATCTCTCTCTCTTCTCTCTCTCTCTCTCTCTCTCTCTCTCTCTCTCTCTCTCTCTCTCTCTCATGGGCATTTATTTGGCAGGCTCTTGGCACGGCTTTTCATTTGGGTTAATGTAGTATTTGTGTTCTCGACTGGAGAGCAGCAGCAGCGCCAGCCAGATTGATGTCAGTCTCACACTCACGGCCTTAGCTATCTAGCTTAGCCAACCACACCCACCACCTCCATACACCCCTCCGTGTACATCATTGGATTGCCGTAACGGGCACATTTTGTCAGCGACTGCACGTTTGCTTGAAGTAAAATATGTCAGAGTCTTACTTTGGCTTACATTGGCATTGTCATAAAATGCCACACACACACACACACACACACACACACATGCACATATGCATGTACATAGATTCACAGCAAAAATGCACATGACTGTGATTCCGGCGTAACTTAAGTGGCAAAGATACAACAACGTCACCGCGGACGTGGACACAGTTTAAAGAATGAATTGCACTTTATTGTTGGCATTTTGTCATGCGGTTTACCAGCGCCGGCACGTTTTTCCTTTTTTTAAGTAGCTAAGTAGCCTCCACGGCACCAGCCACTTGCAATACCACCAAAAAGAGACGGACGAGTGAACATTGAACGAAACGTGTTGCTATTTGCCTGCATGCCAACAAAAAGTTTCCGGTCAGCACAAATAGCCGCTGCTTGCAATCGCCACAATCTCAGTCTGCAGCTCCTAACTCTCGACCGCAAAGTAAAATATTTTCGACCCCGTCGAAAAAAAAATTCAATCAAAATTGTTGCCATTTAGTTTGACATTTCATTTTGATGGCAACGGCGAAAATGATGATGAAGTGCACTGCTCGGGCAATGTCAAAAGTGGGGTGTGGCACCACTACCCACCCTGCCAGTTTGTCCAATAATTTTACTTGGCTGCTTGCTTTTTATAGAGTGCCAAAGTGGTAACTAAGGAATTTTTCTAGCATTTTTCATCTGCTTTTCATTTTTCTTTTTTTGTTTTTTGTTCCTTTTTTCCTACTGCAAACAAAATTGTCAAACTGACCGCGTACTGTGGGTGATGCTTGATGGTGTTGCTGCTGTTGGTGGCTCGTTTTACTATTACGGAAAATTGATTTTGTTTTTTGTGCAGCAGCAGTTGAGGCAGTAGAAACAGCACTGGCCACTCTACGATAAGAATTTGCATTTACCCATCGCTCTGCGCACAGGGCGTTATTAGAAACTCTCTTTTACTTTTAATCTTTCAATAGTTCAAAATATTTCAAAATGGATTCAAGTCGGATTAATGAAATGAGGCAAGAAATCGAGCAGAAAATGGACTTTGAAATTATTTAAATAAAAAAGTGTTTTTAGTCGAGCATTTCATAACTTGAAATTAGTTTACATTTATTTCGAGAATTAACATGCAGCGTTGAAACTGATTTAAATTAATCTATTTCTTGACAGAAGACCACAAGCTTTCCAATAAATCATGTTATATTTTACTTATGTTACAGTTATCTTCGATTGTGTTACGGTCCTGTTGGGTCATGTTTCAGTGTTTAGTGTACTTGGGCTAAGTTGTGGTTAAGTCGTGTAAGAACAGAATAAATCATGTGTAGTCCCGTTAAGTAACCTAAGTCGCTTTCGAATCCTGTGAAAGTCATGTTACAGTCGTGTGTAAATTTATACGTCATGTACCCAACTCTAGATGCAAACCCAAATGTTCATCATCACTTTTGTTATGGATATACAACAAGTATTCAGCTTCAGCTTCAGCTAATTTTATTTTCATTGATCGACTTTTAATAAATAAGCGTGAAAAGTGTATTTGAAATTCTTAATAATAAGATGATTCAAGCATGAAAGAGAATTCTTTTGTGCGCCGACAAAAAATCTTGGGAATTGTCTACGTACACATTTCTCACACGTTCGCATTCATTTTTAAACTGGCTGAGAACGCCTGAGAGCACATGAGGATTCATAGAAGTCTGCTGTCTGCTGCTGCTGCCTACATTGTGAATTGAGAGGCACAGTGTTTGGGGCAGGCACACACACCGCACACACACTCGCACACACAGCAGCCATAAGAAGCTATCAAGAAATCACAACAAATTTACAAGTGCCACAGAAATGTTTGACAAAAAGTTTTGTGAAAAGCTTTTCACTGATTTAGCAACGTCTCAACGATTTTCTTCTGCTTTGGTGATAGACTGGCTGAATAAAAAGGGAAGTGGTGGGCTAAAAAGAGGGTGGGGAGTGTTAGCCATAGACATTTATGGCCCAAGATGGTATCGGGTTGACATAAGTTAAGCTGGTTTGCTTTTGCTTTTTTGGTTAAACAACAACAGCAACAGCCACAAAGTTTGGGTTGGCTGTGCATATGAAATATAAACTCATGTGTGGTATTTAAGTGTGTGTGTGTTTTTGTGTATGTGTATGTGTGGTGTTTGCGACTCACAAACAACTGAAAGGGATGCTTAAAGTGTGCGGCATCAACGCACTAAATTTATACTTGGCATTTATTTTTGAATGCCCAAGCCGCAAAATTTCGCCAAAGTTTTTCCAACTGTGTAAGAGTGGCGCCAAATGTTGTTGTTGTTGTTGCTTGCGACTTGTCTAACATTTAGTGTTGACACGGCCAGGCACTTTAGGGCCAACATGCTCGAAACTCAAAAATATTACGCATACGCAGCGTTGACTGCATTTGCGCTTTCAGTTATTAAATAAACTTGCGCCATTTTCCGCAACGCGCCTCCATCAGCGACCCTCCCCCCTCACACACTCTTTGTAATGGTTATTGCTTATTACATGCGGGAGGGTGTGGGGGTGGCTCGGGATCTCTCCTAAGTTGTTTGCCATACGATTGCCGTGTGGTTTTTCTTTCTACGTACATTTGTCCCGGAACTCTGGAAAACTTGGCTTGAAAATCACTTGCGAAAATCATCTTACAGTATTTGCATTATATGTGTGCGACTGTGGTGGGTATGTGTGTGTGCTTGTGCTTGTATTTGTTTGTATAATACGCAACACAATGGGAATTTAAATAAATAGCATAAACATTTTGCACAGCAACGCAACGAGTGGATTGTTTGTGGGTGGCTTAAAGGCGGTCTGCCTGCTTAGCTCATGCACATATATAATCAACTTTGCCTTTCTTTTCCTCTCTCTCTCTCTCTCTCTCTCTATCGCTCTCTCTGATTACTCTCACTTACTTCGGTACACACTCTTCAGGCCAGCTTTTAAGCTGACGAAGTATATAAATTTGATAAATGAACAGTCTTACTGAATTGTTACTGTGAGTGTATTTTTTATAACTATAGCTGTGACTGCAACTGTGAATTATAACTGTGGTTTAATGGAATGCTGTTGCTATAAAGCTGCCCGCTACAGGAACTGGATATGCGTTTGCCGACTTTGAGAACTGAGACTGTGAACGTGCCTGTAGCTGTAACTGCAACAGTAATTGGAATTATGACTGTAACATTTTTTTAAGGGTTTTTGTTATGTAATCACAAAACTTATTTTTCTTCGAATGTTCTATTTATTAAATAAGGAAGAAGGTGATCTGCTTTCTTACGGATATGTCGACCATCGAACACCGCACATTGGGTCTTAAATTTAATCAAAGGGGTCTTCATCTGGATACAATGAAATATTCTGCAATTTTTTGGGTATACTTTTTCTACCAACAAAGATAGGTGGATTAATAGGAATGTTGAGTCTACAGCTGCAAATGTTACTTGTATCTTTCAAGTGGCATGCGACATGTTACAGAACAGGGCGACTGGGTAATAAGGCAAAAGTGAACTAGAGTCAGAGTCTGAGTCAAAGTCAAAGTTTCATCGTCTGACTGCCGCAAGCCGCAATCAGGACAATCGCTTTCATTAGCATTTAAGGAGGCGCGTGAAACTACTTGAATGCCTTCTTGGCTGGAAATCACGCGCAATCCCGATATGAGCTGATAAAACTCACCGAAAATTGGCTTCTCGTTGAGCGACCGCATAAATTAGCGTGCCCCAAGCATGTTGGCGGTGAGGCAGACACGACAACCCGCTGGCTTGTTGTCTATAAAGCGTTAAGGGAAAGCAAAAGAAAAAAGGCTAAAACGCGTAAGCGCTTAACATTTAAATGCTAAATAGCTGGTAAAAGGATAACGCATATCCTTATTGCCAACAAACAGCACGTTGGCCTAGCTCATGCTGGGCGTGGCGCCAAACACAGGACAGCTGCCATTTGCCCCGCTACGTCGGGCAAAAATTAAAGTGTTACCAGAATAATAACAACAAATTGCCTTTGTAGCACAACAAAAGCAACAACAAGAAAACTCATTCGCGAAAATGTTGTGACTCTCGCAACGGGTTACAACAAGGCTATTTGTGGCTCTCAGCGCTCGACGGGCGGCCCAAAACCGAATGTGGGTGTGTGTGTGTGTGTGTGCGTGTGTGTGGCACGAGGTCACGCGCAGCTCAGCGCTGCCTGCCACAGCCAAACGACAACATTTATTCAAATTGCATAGCAGGTCGACATTATATCAGCCTGACATGCGATAGTCAAGCCAACAAGCAAAGCCAACATTCAAATCGAAATACCAGTAAACAAAGTAACATTTCACATATCTGGAATATCGGAAAGTTGTCCAAAAACTAATCTAGCGATTCGAAGCCATTGCACAGACATTCCTCTTCATAATAAATGGCATTGCAATCCAAAGACTGAAACTGTTCAACATTCTAATAAAATATTTACTTTGAAAGTGTTTTTGTATATTTCGAGTTTGATGTATTTAGCAAATTATGTATCAAAAGTGATAAGTAAGCAAATACATATCAGGTTTATAATAAATAGTAGCAAAAAAATTTTAGTAAATACATTAAAGTATGCACATTTCGTAAAATTATATTTAATATTCAATCGAATTTTCAATCGAATTTTCCATCAGAATTCCAATTAATGTTTTTTTGTGTGCACTTCAAAGTTGATTAATTTCATTTTCATTTGTGCGGCAAATTATTAAAGATATTTATCGAATAATAGTTCAATAGAATCCTTTAATCGACCTTCTTCTGGTGAAATTAATTTGATTTTCTCTCATTATTTTTTACCACTTTCTCTGTTCGTCTAGTGGTTAAGGCAAGTGATTTCTTTTTTTAGTTTCAACTTGACTTGCTGCCTCGCCTTAAGTGTTCGAATGGTAAAAAGATACGAGAAACATTTGATCATCTTGTTTCGCATTTTGCTCAGTCGACGAATATAAATTAAAGAGCGAAAATGTTACCATTTCTTTTTTTTTTGCTTTTACTGTCTTTGTTGGCAGACATTATTTCTGTTCTGAAGCCGCTGTCGTTGTCGCTACTTTCTTCACGGTTACGTTTCTCATTTCAGTGCTCAGACTCGTCGTCCTCGTTGTCCTCAATGTCCTTTTTGTCGCTTGTCCTGTTTCACACAGCGCGTGCGGCGCTTACAATGTCTGAGCAGAAAATCTGCAACATACAAACGGTGCAGCAGCTGCACTGAACCTGAAGCTGCAGCTTTAGCTGAAGCTGAAGCTGAACCTAAAGAAAAATGCCTCTGGAACGTGCGCGACGGTTGACGGATATCCGTTGTGAGAGCAAAAGGAAGACGAAGGTGGAGAGTGTGGCACAGGAGCAGCCCTTAATCGTGCAAGCCTCAAGTGCCAGCTGCGAGGGCCCGGAAGCTACTGCTGCCCCCAAGGTGCTGCTTGCTGTAGTTGTGACAAGTGGGAGTTGCGTTACTTAAATGTAACCTAAATGCCCGGCAAGCGGATATGTTGCATAAAATTACAAATGGCTGACGCTAAGTGGTGCAGCTGACAAGAAAAGCTGCACAAGCCGCCCGGCACAGAAATTGCATGCCCAAAAACTAACTAACTAATTAAACTCGTACCGAATTCAATTAATTTATGAAATAAATCGCAGACAACTGTGCAAAGACGAAGGAGTTAATTGCATATTATCGTCGAGCAGCTGTGCCCAAAACAAGCAAACAAACAAATGACTTGATGGGAATTTATGGCACACACACACACACGCACAAAGTCTTAATGCTATTTAATATCTGTGGGTGGCACGATGAGGGATGGTGCATCCACTTTATGGGATATGCACAATTAGTTGAGCCGCAGCAAAGCTAACACCAATATAAATCGTGACTGACAAATGCAAACCGATGCACACACGACACACATACACACACACACAAGACAACTGGTGGGGAGGATGTGGGGGCGGCATGATGTGGTTTGCACTCCATGTTAATGCGGTTGTTCATGCTGCAATTGCTGTTGCTATACGAGATCTGAATTTTGGTAGTCGTCGACATTTGCTTAACCTACCGTTGACAAACACGGCGAATACGAATGCGTATGCTTAATATTACATAGCCCGGTATGCATGCCAAAGAGCACATTAACTGCACCTCATGCAAAGATAAACACACACACACACACACACACACACTCACAGACGCACTCACAGACACACTCACACACACACTCACACACACACTCACACACACACACCGCATACAGCCAGGCAGCAATTGCAATTGTGCCGTTGTGCCGCTGCTGGTTTTTGAAATAGTCATGCGCCATCTAGCGTTGGAAAATTGAATTATGAATAATTGCGTTTTGTTGGATCGCTGTTAGTCTGCGTGTGTGTGTGTCTCTGTGTGTGTGTGTGGGAGTGTATGTGTCTGTGTGTGAGTCTGCTTCTGGCATGTTGCCTACCTTGATGCGCTCGCTTCCGTTGTCGTTTGCTCTCTTGCCACAGTTCGCTGTTTGTGTGCGGCTACTTTAGCAATGCATAGACAGCTACCTTCCTGCGTATATCTGTGTGTGTGTGGATGTCTGTGTGAGTGTGTGTGTGTGCAGGCTTGCCAGGATTTCATGTTACAGCAGCCCACATATCATCCGCTGCGGTCAACGTTGACAGCTCATTGCATTGCAGCATAGTGCAAAAATAAACAATTTCCGAAAAATTCAAAAACCACAAATAACTCGCTTTTCAAATAGGACTAGCTGTTGTGAGGAATTAATTGAGAATAAATCAGTGCTTATGATGTCACCAAATATTTGTAGTTCAAGCTTTTTAAGTCAATATGTACAAAAAATGAGAGAATAACTATCCAAAGCACGCCAAATATTGCATGAGTCGAATTGCTAACGTTTCAGTAATAAATTTAAGCAAAAAAATAAATGGAACCATTCTTTCCATGCAGGCCATTTGAAATTCTAGTCTGATTTTCACATTTTTTAGTGCACATGCTAGGAGCATAACAATACGCATATTGAGCAGGTCGGGTTCAGATATCTTTGTGAACAAAAAAGTTGTTCAGACAATAACTATTTTTTTGACCGATACTTGCTATGGCAGCTTAAAGATGTAATATCATAATCATATCCCATCTGTATACCATATGGTTTCTGACACTAATATAAAAAAAAACCGATGGAACACACAACATTTTTTTAACAACTTTTTTGTTTAGTGAATGTGCATGATTAGCTTAATTTATTTAAAGATTTTTGCTGTCATTGCGCCCCCCTTTTTATTGGGAACACTGGCAAGTTTCGAAATTCACAAAAGTTGCATTTGAATTGCATTGAATTTGAAACAAGCACTTTTCGGAATTTTAAATGTTGCATGTGTGTTAAATGCTGTCAGACAAATCCTATAACCATAGCAAAAAAAATGAAATTTCATCGTACATTTGGTATGTGAGACAATCTTTTAGCCCAAAGGCAAACACATTCAATTTCAAATTTGGCAGCAAGGTACAGAAGTCAATATTAGTCGATATATTACTTTACTAACATTCATTGCCCTGACACAACAGCGTTTGTTCGGACATATTTGGTGGTTCAGTCAAACCCAATTTGGCTTTTCGAGTCATAAATGAAATTCATACAATTAAATACTTGCAGCAGCTTTGCGCCAGTTCCTTAAGGCGTTACATCCTTCCAAATAACCGCGCGCACACACAGACACACACACACACATACACACATACACACACACACACAAACACACAATCTAACATTGGACCTAATCTACTTAGTGAGCCATTCAGCGGATGTCACAATGCCAAACAGCAAGCGAACAATGAACCTCTGGCCCAACGACAAGCAGCTAGCTGGGCCAAAAGCTTGTTGCGGATGCGTCTTTTCATTGTGAGATGCGCTGCTCGGCTGTGCTGTGGTCCAAGGCATCGTTTTGGTCATTTGGTCGTCGCATGGACGCGCCAACAAGAGCGAGCAGTTGGCAAAATGAAGCGACAACCCTGATGAGTGTAAAAAGGAAAATCTAATTTAGACCGGGCCAAATCGCCCTCAGTCATGGCTGGCCCCATGCCAGTGGCTTAGTCATGTTGTGGCAACAGGCAGCTACGAAGCCGATGTCAATGAGGATGCGGATACGGCTGCTGGGGATTTGTGCTGAGCACGTGCTCGTGCTAAAAAGTCAAGTATCGTCAGCTTAAGCACGATTTACAGTCTACAATACAACCCAGATACATAAAAATTAAACTAAATACATTAATTAATAACAGTACTCAAGAGATTCAATAAAAAACAAAGAATCAAAATAGATTGAAGCAAATTTTTATAGAAATTAAATTTAAATGAAAACAATATTTTCATATTGAAGAGGAAAAACTAAAACAATTGCCAAATCTAGGCAAAGTTAAATACTAAAAAAAAAAAACAGTAAAATAAATCTATAAAACTATAATAGTTATTCGAGTAAATTCGTGATTTTCGTGTCGGTTGATTTTCTTTGTGAACAATTTGACACTCACATCACCAATGGGAATACTTTGGAATACTCTGTTACCTGCAGAGTTCATGAAGCGCACGGTGTTTGACAGTAATTTTGATAAATACATTTGAAGCTTAATTTTTATAAACTTGCCAGAGGCAATTTGGCGAGGCAAGCCAACTACACGGGCGACTGGCTGCCATTTAAATTTTTAAGGAGATCTTCCAAGGACCTGCCGCCGAACTCAGTGCGACCCACTCATGTTGGCCATGTGTGCGTTCTTATTATTAAGTCGCATACTCATTGCTGTTGTTGTTGTTGCTGCTGCTGTTGTTGTTGTTTCTGCTGCTGTTGTTGTTGTTATTGCTGCTATTACTTGGCCGGGTGTTAAACATTGTTATAAACGCGCGTCAACATCCAGCAGCTGCTTGTGCTCGTCATCATAATGGAAATTGAGAATGCTTGGCGAAGTTAAGGGAAATGGGATTGTGACTGAGACTGGGTTGAGGACCGCATGGTGTCCTTATGTCACTGCCTTTGCCTTGACACTTATGTCGTGTCCCAGCTCTGCTTTCCACTGCTGATGAGCGCAAGAAAAATAAACGCAATTGTTGCGCCTAATAGACATTCATGGGCAGCCCCTTAACTCCCATCCCACATGTCGCATCGTTGCGGGTCCCTGACAAAATGCTACACACACACACATACACACATACACACACATACATATAACATTAAGTATTTTTTTGCTGTGGCATTCAATAAATTCAGTGGGGCATGTGATTACGCAAAAACACACATGTGGCGGTGCTCACATGCCGCGTCATCCTGCCACCGACTCCGCACCATTCTAATCAATTGTTATGCGGCGACTCGGCTTATGCAACAATACCTCCTCCGACGCACATGGCTCACTCCCAGTGTCACAGCGACAGAGCGACACAACGTCGCGACGTCATCTTCATTGTCGTCGATTGATGCGGGCATAAAAGGCAGCTCATTATGGCTGAGTGCCACATAATTATGGATTTTCTATGGAAATGTTGCTTGCCTCTCTTTGTGACGGGGCTTAAAAAGTACTTAGCATTGCTGTCCGCCCTTTCGCATGCTTCTGATTCTTATAGTAGAAAAGTGCCAAGTGCACATGATAAATTGAAAATGTTTTAGTTTTATTTCTGACTACTTGCGGACACCGACCGATTTTTATTAGTAGCAGCCTGTGAGATACAAAAGCACCGCGATAATTAACAAGGAATGATTTTTATTAATTTGAATACATTTTTTATAATATATAAATATAGAAGTCCGCTACATGAACACTCCTGACTACAGCCTTTTCGCTAGTTAAGCTGAAAACAAGCTTAACAGGACTAACACAAACAAAATACACACACACAGACACACACACACCAACACATACGCCTTGAGGAGCACGAACCACCTCGTTCGCCTTTTAATTAATTAGCCGCACAAAAATCCGTTACAGTCGAGTGAAATATATGCGTTTTTAGCACGCGACAAGGGAAACTGCGTCTGACTCGCTACCTGATGGAGACGGAGACGCTGACGTTGACAGTGACCAAGAGCGACTGTTGCAGCAATGAACTTTGACACAAGCTGTCATCTGTAGCGCTTCCGGATGCTCTCCTGCAGGAAGCTGCTGCCAGTGCCACTAAAGACGTCCTACAGCGAAATCTATTTAGCGATTTCGTGGAAAACAGCAGCCAGCCATAATCAGAACATGGCACAAGGGAGGAATGAAACTTGCTGGGGTTGCTGCAATTAGGCAACGATTGCTTAAAAGTGCCGCTTCCCACCTGACAGCCTCCTGCTGCCAGCAGCAGCAGCAACTACTTCAGCAACAACAGGATTCGAGGAAGTGGCTGTGAGTATGTAGCATATTTTTATAAACTGTCAAAAAGTTTGCTGCTTGCTCTGAAGCAATGATGTGACAGTTGCCGCCTGCTCTGATAAGCAAAAGTTTTTTTTTTTTTTTTTTTGTCAATTTCGGGGAACTTTTGGCTGCCTTTAAGTTGAAGTGAGTTGGTTCGCGCGGCGCAACTTAAAGATGTTGCCCTAATTGAAATTTCGATGGGTGTCAAACGGAAGCGGCAGCTGTTTCTTATTTGCCGTTCGTCGCGCGAACGCTTCCGGCTGTCAGCTAACTCAGCTCGCTGTCTCAATTTCAGATTGAGCTCAAGCTAAGTCTGAGATGGCGGCTGAGAACCATTTGGCTTTTGGCCACATGCACGACCGCCTAAAAGTACACAGCATTGATATAGAATACGTGCAACCGCAGCGTGCGTGCTACAAAATCAGCTGGCGGTTCCGGCTGGTATGGGGTGTACGGGGTGAGGGGCAAAAGTTTTGCAGACGCACCCCTGAAAAAAAAAGGAATCAAGAACAAAGAAGGAAATATAAAGCATAACACTTGACATTGACAAATTAGTTCTAGAAGAACACAACAGCGGCGCTACTTGCTGCGTGGTTTGGGTGTGGCTGGTGTATGAGGAGTGGGGTGAGTAGTGCGGTGTTGTCAGTTGGTTAAAGCAACTTGTGCAGGTTAAAAATAATAAAACACCTACTGACATGATAGACACGAAAGGACTTTTCTTTTTATTTAACGTAGATTGGAAAAGTTTCGACAGTACCCACTGGACCAGCAGTAGCGCCCTCTTCCCCCTTTCCACCTTCTGGCCCTGACTCCAGGATATGCTTCAAGTAAACAGGGCATACATATATATATATATAGGCAGGCACTCAGCTTGACTTAGTCGCTCTTGCACTTAAATAAGTCGCAACAATAGCAGCTGTGATTCGGCCCACTGATAGAAATAAATTCCCATCGGACAATGCTATCTCCCTCCCTCTCTCTCCCTCTCTCTCGAGCCTCTACAGCTTTTGTCTGTCTGTTTGTGTCCCATTGTCTCCAGTGGCAGGTACCTGATGCGAGCATGTGTAGCTAATGCTGCTTATTATATAGCTTGCAGCTAGTTTCTATATATGCATGTATGTGTGTATGTTTATTTGGGTCATGGCTATGCAGCCACAGCACAGCCAGAGGAAAGGACACAAATTTCACAAAATTTATTGCATAGCTGCAGCAGCAAAAGTAGTTAAAGTAAATCTCAACATTCCGCCGCGTTGCCGCGTTGCATCGTGTCGCTTCGTTCGTGCCACCATTTTGTGCATTAAACTTTGCCTAATGAGTTATGTGGCGGTAATTGTGTTGCGGAAATGGCGAGGGCGAAACCGTCAGCGTTCTAAAGCTGGAAAAACAATTATAAGCATACCAAAAAGTATGCAAGCATTTTTTTCTTTTTTTGCTGCACTCGGTACATTACTTAAGGCAGCTGAGCAAAACTTTGCAACCAGCCAGGCAGCCATCCGACTGGCAGACAAACTTTACGCTTTTCAATTTATTTGGAAACTCGTGCGCCCGAAGCTGGTTGGTCGAGCTTGGGCTGGGCGATGGGCAATTGTGGTCAAGCCACGCAGGGGGCTGCCATTATTGCGTTCCAAATTATGCAGCAAATAAATCAGCGAGATCAACGAAATAAGTGCCCGCTCTTAATGCCCGTCAATCAGGACTTACAACTTGGCAGCAGCCCCGCAGCGAAGTGTGCTCAAAAAATATGATGAGAAAAATACGATGAAATTAGCAAAAGTCGAATATTAAATACCCTCGCACATTTTACATTCGAGTATGATGTAATTCCAATACGCAGGTGGAACTTACATCCCAAGTGGTAATATTTTTTAAGCGAACACAACATTTTCATCAGTTTTCCTTAGTCAGAAAGCTGTACTTAAAGTAGAGATACATTAAAACTTCATAGTTTTATTGCTCTTTTTGATGCATAAGTATTAAAAAATAGTGTTTTAATTTTTTTAATCAGTGTTATCTGTGTATTCTAAGAGTACATTCTTTCCTTTTAAAATACATATTTACACATAAAGATATTTTGAAATTGAAATATCTAATAAACACGAGCTGAAATATAATTTGCATACCGAGTGACATTTGAAATGTAGTCTTTCGCGGTAAGTGTATTATGAGAAATGTCCGATTCCGGAGCCCTGATTATTATTTACGAGTGCGTTGCCCAATTTTTCAGTTTTGCTTCTGGCGAAGTTTCTTAAGCAACAAAAGCCGTAAGCGCATTAAACGTTCCTCAGGGCGAAAGACACTTGAGAATTGTTTTTAAATTTATCATAAAAATACATTTCAACAACTTTGTACTTTTGCCAGCTCATTCACTGATGTAAAAAATGTATAACAAAAATTTTAAAGTATTCTTTTTTTTTTAATTTCGAGGGATTTGTTAAAGTTCATTAAAAAATTGCTCGGGAAATGGTTAGCGAAAATGCAGCTGCAATGTTTTCGTAAGCTTTTCTCTCTTTTTGTTTCATTTTATTTTTTCGTTTTACTAATTTATCAGCGCTGCTCGATGCTGGCAACCCCTTGGCCCATATCCAATTTCGCATTTCTCTCCAGATCTCACTTCGCTGGCTACCTAAGTGCGGCACTTCATTTGCATTTAAAATGTTTTCGCCTGCTCACTTTCAGTCTCAACTTTGGCCATTCATTTGGCACATTTCGCTTTGTTTGCCTTTTCAGTGTTGTGGTGAGGCGTTGCCCCACCGCTCACCACAGTGGGTCAAGTGGGTCGCCCTATGTTTATTTGTTTTGAAGCAAGGAAGATTATTTTGCTTCTTTTTTTTTGCGGTATTTCCTCTATTAGTGGCTTACTTTGCGGTTTTCCAGCTGCTGAGTATTGTCAGCTCGGGTTGTGCTTGTCGATTTCGATTACGCCCAAGACTGCGATTACGATTAAGATGACGATTTCGATGATGGGTTAGGGTAACAACGATGCCGCCAGAAGTACCTCAACTGTAATTGGAGCAAATTAAATGCTCGCCCAGCTGAAATGCGATTTTAAATAATCGTCGGACATTTACTGCTGCGTACCTTGAGTGCTTTATTTATTTTTCGTGTGCTCGACTAAGTATGCAATAAAATTTTATTCAAGATGCCTAATGAAATTTGGGCATTTAAATTATTGTGCAATATACGCAGACAACAAAAATAAAAATAAATAAAAAGCGGCATTAAGATAAAAGCAAAAAAAAGAAACAAAACAAAAAAGGACGAGCCTTTTAATTTATGACGGACAACGAGTGGGCGTGTGGCACCACAAAAAGTATTCACGCCGAACCCCGTCCGCCCCTTTGCTAAGTGTACGCATTAAATTAGCTTGTCCCTAATATATGGATATATGTAAGTGTGTGTGCGTGTGTGTCTGTGTGTGTGTGTATGTAAAGGCCGCTTGGCAAATTAAACGCTAATTGTGCGTAGACTGCCTTTGAAGATGATGAATTGCAGACGGCATACATAAAAATAGCATTTTAAAAATTAATTTAAATTTTTAATTCATACAAGCAGTCGGATGCTGCGCCTCCAGGCTTGACCTCAAACAGCCAAAATCCATCGCAGATAAGGCCAAAAAAATAGAAAGAGAGAGCAGACAGAGACTTTTCATCTGCAACTTTATTGCTTTAAATGTATTTACATTTAAGTCTTATTATGATTAGGCGCAGAGCTCCGTCAAATGCCAGTATTAAGGTCACTTTAAACTGAGAGGGCACGATTGAAACATTTTGTATATGGCCTTATGGCAACTTTGACACTTCCGGAAATTAATTACTTTTAACTTAGTCAGCCAGCTCGCGAAAGGCCGCACAAATCCCCTGCCCCACTAGGATAGGCCGGCCAAATTAAATAATAAATTATTATTTCTGTGCGAGCCAATGAAGTGTGCCAAATTTAATGGCGCCCATGGAGCACATAGTTGGCTAGTGCCCCACTTCAAAGTAATTGCTTAACATTCACAGAGGCGGAACAGCAGAGGCGGAACAAATGAAGGCAGAGGCGGGGTCGGTTGGGATTCACAGAAGCGTTTCTGAAGAATAAATAAACAAGTAGTGATCCACCTGAGAGCATAATGGACTTGGCTCAATATACTAACTCTATACCAAGCAGATTTAAGCCTATACAAACTTACAAAATACCCTATAAAACTATAAACAATGTAAAAGAATGATTTTACTCTGAATAAAATAGCTTATATTAAGTAGGGTTGATACCTACTTAACCAGTATAAGACTCTCTCTGAAGTATCACTCGCCTGAGTGATAAATCTATGTTAATGAGTGGAAGGCCTAGTTTAGTAATAATACATTTTGCCAACCTCGAAATGATAAGCAATTACAGTATAAATAAATAAATAAAGTAAGTAATGCCAGCTTATACTTGCAAAGCATATTTCTCATACTAACCGGCATCGAAAGGGATCAAATATAAACATTTTGACTAACAACCTTTGATAGTAATAAAATGTTAGGATACAGAGGTAACACGCACTTCATATGACCATAAAGAAAAGGCTTTATCTATTTGGGGTAATAGGAAATTCTGTTTGCCAATTTTGGCGTCGATTTATCAATTTTTGAATAGATAAAAAGGTATTTACAATTCATAAGCGAGTCTTAAGGCTTTATTGGCTTAGGCAAAATTTGGAGAAGTCAATTGCAAAGTATTCTTATTACGAAAATTTAAGTTCATATTTAAGAAAAAGGTGCACTTGATTCATTGAATATTTATTTAAATTTGTACGTTTTTATATTGCAATTGGATTCTCGTTTGTCTAAAATGTAAACTTAAATTATAACAAAATTTAGGCAAACATATTTATTTGCTAGAAAAAGTCATATTATACCCCATTAGATAAATTGAATATGGACAGGGTATAATGAAAATAAATGACTTTAATCTTTCAGCATAATTTCATTTGGATAATTATGGATGGGTTGGTTGGCAGCGTTTTAAACGCCTTTTTGTATAGGACTTCATTCGCAACTTATTTATCAGAGCGAGTCTATTTTTAAAGATCTAAGCTGTTGAATTGCGATAGCTCGCACTTTCAGCTAAATGTCTGCGTTAAGCATAACCCCCCCTAAGCTGACATCCCCTTTCAACTGTGCTGCCTGGCAAACAATTTATGCGACACACACACACACACACACACACACACACACAAACACACAGACATTTGAAATTTGCCGTTGATGCTTTCAGCCATTGTCATGTCGCTGGCGTGCTAAAATTTTTATGTATTTCTATTTGGAGGGGCGGGCAAATGAGCAGAAGAGAAGGAGACCCAGCGAGAGAAAAGAGGGAGGTGCCTGACAAGTTGGCTGAATTTACGTTGGAGTGCACAGAATATTTTCAAAGTCAACGACTTGTGCAGCCAGTCAGTTTGCCAGTGAGTCGGCAACTTACCCGCGTTGGAACCGATCAACCAGTAACATATATATAACATATGCCATTGCACGAGGCTTACCTGTAAAATAAAAGAAAAAAATAAGCATTAGCAGCAGTTAAGATAATAATAAAAATAATAATAGAAAATTCGCTAGAGAGTATAAACTCACATAAATCTAAATAATCATTAAATACGCTTAACAAGGGACTGAATTTAAAATGAAACTCGCTGGAGAGAAAGAGAGAAAGCGGGCAAGGACAGTTGCTTAGGCGCGATTCCGAAGCAAATTAGAATTGATTACCTGTCGGCAAGGCAGCAAAAATCAGCTTAGCAGTAATAATAAATATATATGCTGTTTTATCTATGTGTGTGTGTTTATCTTCACGAAATGTGTCAACACCTCCTTACGTGTGTCTGTGCGCGTGCCACGCCCTCTTCAATCTTCCACTCCACTAACATTGTTTATACATACATAAATTTACATATGCATGTAATTTTCTCATTTTTTTTCTCTGTTTGGCGCGTGTCTTTGCTTTTGGCCAATAGCACATTTTGTGTTTCCACTTTTACAGGTTTGGCCAAAACGCACAAAGTGGAAAAATCTATATTCATAAGCAAAACACACACATAAACATGCAGTGTCTTATGGAAATTATGAGTCCGCGTGCTACAGTTTAACAAACGTAAAGCAATATTTTTGGCATGGCACACACACACACACACACAGACACACACACACAGACACACACACAAGAAGACACACACACATCTGAGCACGCACGGCAGCCATAACAAGTCGTCTGTGTAAACACTGAGTTGGATGGCAACCCTTCTTTTAATGGCAACAGTGGGATTTTTTTGCGCCTAAAAGTATGCCGCGCAAAAAGGTTGCCCCATTGATAAGTTGGCAACGGCTCGTTGCTGCCACATGTATGGAGCGGAACACACAGGTGGGCCGAGGCGTAAAACCTGGCTTGACTGTCATAATTTGACACACACATCCACACTCACATGCACCTACACACGCACGCACACACACACACACACACACACTCATGCACAGGGCGGGGCGTATTTAAGGCGTTAAACATGTTGCCAGATTCAAACTCGGATTCATTTGCAGATTCAATCGCTTGCTCAATGCGTCAAGCAGTCAGAGCACAGCCCCAACCAAAAACCCCCATCCCAACCAACGTCAATGTCAACTGTTCTGCTCTGCTCTGCTCTGCCCGAAACCCACAACATTTGCCCCTACGCTGCCACACTCCTCGTCAGCTTTGAAAAGGAATTGACGCGTTTTATGGCTGCTCAGTTTTTTTTATTTTTTTTTATTCATTTTGTTTTCCCTTTCGAATACCCTGTTCCAAATTTGAATTGGGTGAAAAGGTTATCATTATATTATGCAAGTCCCACTTGAAGTATACATTCTGGATCAGAACGAACTGTTGACTTTTTATAGCTGCGCCTGAGACAGAGACTAGAAAACAGTCCGAAAACGTTCTCGTTTTTTTGAACAGCACTGAAAATACGAGTTTTTAAGACTGTCTTAATTTATTAAGAGAACAGGGAATCATCTACTCGGTCTCACTCAACTCGAGCTTAGCGATTTGTGTGTTATTTTCAGGTTCATTTGGCATTTAATGATTGTAAGCAAATTTTAATTTTATGGCCAGGTGCCAAATTCAAGTCCCTAACTGCCAGCTAGCCTGCTAGCCCGAAAGCTTATCCAGAAACCCGAAAACATAATTTCACAAAGAATTATTCGCGCTTCAGTGGCAGCGCTTCTGGCAGTGAGGCCAGTGGAATTGTGATGCCAACTGAGCCGCTGTGGCATGCAGCAAATGACAGTCACAACACACATACACACACACACACGCACACAGCTAAGCGCGTCAAATTGCACGCTCAATCAAATTGCGAGCAAACAAATGTGGAGGGGTTGCACATGATGGAGCAAGAATGATTTGGTGGGGAGCACATGTATTGTGGTTTTTGACTGCCTGCGGTTAAGTTTTCGTGTTAAGTTGACAAATTATTTTGGTAAATATTTGCGTAATTCCGATAATAATGTCGCTCGATAAGTTTGGCCCGGCTCCGGCGACCGTTCAGTCTGATTTGGTTTGTAGGTTGCGGCAAATGTGGTTTCTCCTCGCGTGTTTCCGCACATTGTTGTGTGTGCGTATGTGTTGTGTGTTTGCGTGTGTGTGTATGTGTGTGTGTGTGTGCGAATGTGCTTGTGCTTGTCTCTCAGCTATAATAGTGTTGCTTCAAAGTGAAGTTGTGCTTGGCAGCAGCTCAATTAATTAGCCGGCAGAGAGAGGCGCACATATTGAATAATAATTACACACCCCACTCTAATTAGGGCCATTGACAACGGCGGCCAAAACAAGCACTCGTATACAAAAACACTTTATAAGTTGGAATGGAGGGAGTGAGCTGAAATGCTTTAGAATTGCCCGGAATTTTGGGCAGGTGGCACAGGGGGCAAGGACTTCAACTAGACGATACTCGACAGCACGCACGGCAACTCGAATTCGTGGTGTAATTAACACCTGGCTACATAAGTGTGCTTGTCTGTGTGCGTGTGTGTGTGTGCGTGTGTGTGTGTGCGTGTGTGTGTGTGTGTCCAGAGTCAGACAATTAGCTGAGCGTCCTCTGGCAATAGGATTCATTAGCATAAACAGTTGGTTGGGTTGACAATCGAATCCCTGGCTAAAACAGACGTTTCACAAAAGAGAAAGATAAAAAAATAAAATAAATCTCGACAAAAAAAAGCAAAAATCCAACTAGAAAGAAACTTTCGGTCGCTTTGGCTGCAAGTGTCCATGACCGTGACACATGGTGCACAATGCTGGGGCATTGTCTGTGCAGCGCCCGTATCGACAAAACAAAAAAAAAAACAACACTTTCTAATGAACTTTTCGACAACAGCAACAATTCTACCGCATATCTAAATACTTACACATAAATGTAGACAAAAGCAGGTGAATTACGTGACTATAGACCATAAACACAGAAAACTAAGAGAGTGAGAGAGAGAGAGAGAGAGACAGAGAGAGAGAGACAGTGAGAGAGAGAGAGAGTAACAGAGAGAGCATAACTAAGAGCGGGAGAGAAAGAGCGAGAAGTGGAAACAATGGCGAAAACTGTTAGCCATCCATGACGGCAGTGGCGCAAAATTTAATGCAAAACTGGATTCGGAGTCGAATTAGTCGAATTTTCCATACCTGCAGCGATTTTCCAGAGAAGTCTCCATTTAATTTAGCTTAAGCGAAAAGTTCAACGAGAGTTGCAACAAATTACGTACAAAATTTTTAATTCTATCGCTGGTCGACAAATTGACAAAGTTTGCATTTCAGATGGAAGTGGACGAGAAATATATTTAAATTATTATTATGACATAAACATTCCTGAGATTAAGTTCAAGTATGCATCCAGCTTTTAAGAATTGTTCGTTATTTTGAAATTACCCACATATGTTAAATAAATAATAATATGCATTGTAAATGCAATATGCTTGTTTTAGGAAAGTCAATTACACAAATGTGGAAAATATCCAGCCGTAAAACTCAATTGAGTTGGTATATTTTATTTGAGGCGTTCAAACGAATATTGAAAGGCGACATTTAATTTAAATTTATTTCATAATTTTAAATTTATCTTTGAGAATTCACCAATGAATATGTATGCCCATTTAACATGTATTAAATGCTTGCAAAATATAATCATAAAGAAAACGCAATAAGTGAATGGAATATACAAAGTTGATTGCTCGATGGCTTGCTGAGTGAATGAATTGGCTTACTAAATATTTAATCAGCGGCATATATTTATGCATACCTTCTATAAATACAAGAAGAAAAAAATGAGCGATAAATACATAAATTACGATGAAGTCTGAAGAGTACATTGCCCGCAGCACAAGTTGCAATATAATAGCGCCTCAGCCATAGAGTTGATTGCGATAAATCGCATTGATTGGCCTTGAAATGCAACAATGCGCCATCAGGCAGCATCATTTTCTCATTATGGCCGCACAAAAAACCAACAAGCCAATTGCACGAACAGCCCGCGGCAGCCACTCAATGCAACCAAGTCAAAAAATTACATTGGCCAAACAACATGTAGGGCAGATGGGCAGACGGTGGGACAGAAAGACAGCCAGGCAGATATATAGGCAGACAGCAGGCAAGGTCAGCTTGTCAGTTTCCCACCCGCTCTTTGTCGAACACACACGTGTGTTTGTATGATGGGGGGAGGGGGCGGATGGTGTGTTGAATTCAAAATTGGCAATCATTGGCACAAGCCAAATGCGTTGAGTGCTTGTTGCAATCTGTAGCTCGTCCTGCCCCTGGAGACATTAATTATTTAAAGAATCGCCACACAGAAATATAAGCACTTTGTAAATGGTTTATTGGCCAGAAAATTACCAGTTATTGTTAGGCAACCCGAAGGTGACTCAGACCCGACTACCTGATCCAAACTCAGCCTGCACCGGTTTTTATTGCGATGTGTGTGTGCATTAAAGGTGCATTAGCGACGCGCGCCAGTCTGTGCGGCATGCAACGTCGCGACTGCCACGCATAATCAGAACTGTTCGCTTATCGCGCATATTGTCATTGTCGTGCTCCGCTGGACGTTGTTGTCGTTGTTTCGATGCTGTTGTCTGTGGTTGTTGCCACTCATTTCCGATGCACGTGTGTTCAGAGTGGCGTAAAATGAAAAAAGGTGCAACGCGGCATTCCCATATTGAAGGCAGATAGCTTCATCTATGTCGGGCCAAGTTGAAAGGGGACAAGCTGTGGCAACTGTTGGCATATTATTTAAACTCTTAAAACAAGCAACAAGCTATTTTCTGGCTTAAACTTATATTCATTTGTTGTGGCTTGGAAGAATAAACTGCTGATAAAATATTTTGACAAACAATTTCTTTGTTTTCTGTCAATATGCATGTGATCTATAAAAACAATTTCATCTTTTAAATTCTTTTGGCAATAGATTTTTGTATTATTTTTAAATAACTCCACTGAATGACTCCCAATGAAAGCAATGTAATAATTAAATATATGTTTTACAGCAAATGAATCTGTGTGAATTCAAACGAGTAAATTATTAAATGAAGCTAATTTCAATATATTGAATATTCAATGCAACGACTTAGTTTATTCCGTACCAAACAATCACAACTTCCAAAGATAAAAATGTAAGTTATTTGGTCTACCCTCGAGCATTTATGGCTAATACATATAAACACACACACATGCTGTGAATCAGTTTACTGCTGATACAGCCAACCACCCGCAACCGCCGTGGAGATCAAGTCGCAATATTTTCCCAGAGAGCGAACAATTAAAAGCATTCATTCGGATAACAAACAAAACTAATAAACCACAACGCCAGCTAAACGAGCAATTGCCAAGGCAACAGCATCCATCCAACCATCCACTGACCGTGCAGCTCTGCACATTTGGGTTCGCAGCTCTCATCTTACAGCACACCGCTGAGTCTTTGTTTTGCCTATGACGGAGCAGGAAATGAGTCAAAGCACAAAGTTGGAGCCCCTCAAAAGGTCCAAGTGTGTTTCTGTGTTTACACAAACAGGGCGAGGGCAGCGTGAGGGGCTTTTTGTAATTTCGCACTTCATTTAGCGTTAAATTAACAACAAACAGGCGCACACAAAAATTCTTCAATCCCCAAACAATTCTAAATGTTGGAGTCGCACAGCTCTTGGCATTTAGTCAATAAGGCACAAAATATCCATAAAATGAGGGAGAGAGAGGGAGAAAGAGCGGGAGAGGGAGGAGGAGAGAAGAAGAGCAGAGCGGCGTGCTCTGTGGCACGAATTCGCATTTAATCAAAGCTAAGCGAATATGCAACTAGATCCGGTGATCGCCGCCAGCAGCGTCTGCGGCAGTAGCGGCCGACTGCGTGCTGTGGCATAAATAAAAATGCGCACGCTACTGCTGCAACAACAACAGCAACTAGAAGAAGAGAAACAACACCAGCAACAACAACCATCCGGTGATGCGCTTCAGTGCAGCAGAACGAAACAAATCGAAATGAAACGAAGCAGCTTGCAACCAGCTCATTGTGACAGGCAGCAGCAAAAAAAAAGTAAGCGACACTTTCTATAAAACTTGTAAAAACACTGAGTGACATGTCGAAGACTGGATACTCTTTCAAGGCAACAAGAAAAACAGCGATCTTCATAAAACTGCATTTCTTATTTTTTGAGAATCAAACTCATCAGCTAACCTCAGGTAAGTAATAGTAATGCATCATCTAGCTTAAGGTCTATCCTAGTTAAATACAATAAGAAAAAAGAAAAAATAACCCCATTTATTTTATTTTAAATTTTTTTCATAATATATCAAACAAATTTGTTTATAATCCATAGTTTTCTAGTTTATTTATCGGAAACATTTGTTTAAAATATTCTTAAAACTTCTGTTATAGCATTACATAAAAAATAAATACTTTGAAAAATCGTATCTTTTATCTTTTATGTTAGCCGACCTTTTTATTATCAACATCTGCCAAATTAACGCAATGGATTGATTTTTGGCTGTGTTTTGATTTTTTTTAACGATCTTTAAAATGATAAATCAATGTTATAATTACTCCATTTTTGTTGTCTTTCTTTTCATTTCTGCCCATTCTTTCAGTCTCGAAAATATGAAAGAAGAAACTGATTTGTTTACTTAATTGGTTAAGCAATGTAGAATTAAAAGAGAAGACATGCTACTGGAATAATAGCCAAAATATAATCATGACTGGCAAAAAAAAATTGTATACCATAATTTCTTCCACCTTTAGTAAGATTCTTTAAGACCCAATAAGAAATAGGAGCACATAATCTAAATATTATTAAAATTCAGCTGTTTAATCTAAAGTTTTTGTGTTCACTATCAAGATGAAGATGTGTCTATCGATGTGTGACACATGTTGTAATATAAATTATAATCGCCTCTGTAAGGGCATAAGAAACAGCAACAAGAACAACAACAATCATATTCATTGAAGACCCAAAACTCATAAATGCGCAGTCGCAACAACAAACAGCAAACAACAAACACCAATCGCTAAATGTGAAGGCCAAAAAGGCAGAACCAAAGCGTTGCTCTGCTGCTGCTGCTGGTGCTGCTGCTGCTATGTGGCAGCAGTGGCAGCAGAGGCTACAAAGTGGCCGCTGCTGCTGGGTCAGTGAATGCTAACGATGCGACGGCAGCGCATTTAATGCACAGATTTCTTGGCTATGCACATAAAATTGAATTGAATAAAGAGCTGTCCATTGTTAGATGCGACTCCAGCGGCCAGCGGCAGATTGAAAATTGTTGCTGCTGCTACAGAGGCTGTTGTTGTGGCCGCTGTTATTGCTGCTGCTGCTGCTGCTGCCGGCCAGGCAGCCTTTCATAATCGCAAATTGATGCGCCAGCAACGTCTTCGCCTTCGTCTTTGGCGTTGTGCAGTGGAGCGTGGGAGCGCTTCAAGCTTAGCGCATGTGGCAACCAGTAAAACACATTCGACTAGACTGGTTTCGGCCACGAGGAATGGAGAAGTGGGTGCGACGGGGACGGGTGGATGGAGGGGGGTAGAGGGGAATTTTAGTTATTGGCTAATGGCAAAACCATGCGTTGGCCAGCTGTGCGCGTCCGCCTGAATTGATAACCGCGAAATGGCAAAGGCAATACACAATCAAAATTTGATACGTTCAATTTTTATACCCTGCACAAACACAAACAAATTAAATATTGAAATGTATTATATAAAGTTGAGGAAATGCATGTAATACTAGTAAAATTATTTAAATGCGTTTTATGCATTAGTTAACAACTCAAAATGTATATCGCTCGAGAAGAATATTAACAGCTTGATATGAAGTAAAGATATTCAGAATGTAAAGAAGATATCTACTGAAATTAAATTATTCCATAGATAACTTTTACAACTTCTGTGCCTTTGTGTACATTTTATAAGAATTGAAAAGCACATTGCTTGAAGTAACAAACATTAGTTTATTCATAATCATAGCTCAAAACGATAAATTCATCATTTTTGTCATTAAACAAACGCTTTTTGGTTTCATTTAATAAAATTAAATTTACTCGCAAAGAGATAAAAGTGAAATAGTAAATGCATTTTGTTTAAATTGTCTAAGTTTATCAATAAACTAACTTTCGAGTTTCTTCGAATGCATCGCTAAACTTCCAAATGACAAATGGAACACTCTAGACTATTTCCGACCGTGTATATGTTCTATATAGATATCGTTAAACTTTATATGCAAACATTATAAATATGTTGCCAATATTTAAGACTTTCATCATAGGGTATTTGCTCGTGTCGCTCTCTCTTTATCTGGGACAGGCTCTTATGTAATTTATGAGTTTTATTTCGGTTTCGTTTCGATACATTTGACTCGTCGCTGATATTTGTTGGAATTGATTTCTTATTAATTTTACATTTGCAGCTCGTTGCTTTTCATTGGCGACAACGTTGTTTGCCTTTTGTTTTTGCCATCCCTTAGGGGGCGGCCAAGGTCCAGTGGGCCATGCCCCTCAATGTCCTCTATGGGCAGAAGAGCGTCAACTGAAACTAGTGGCGCCTCAGCTTGCGTTTCTTTGCGGCTTTTCTTTTGTCTCTAGCTGTTGTCTGTGCTGTTGTTGCTGCTGCTGTGGCTGCTTTTCTTTATGGGCTCTGGTTATTTTAGTGTTGCCCTTTCTGCAGCTTTCGCCTTGGGGGTTGCCATTGTTTTAGTTAAGTTGACCATTTGTATACAATTTTGCAATGCTTTGTGCCGCCTCACGCTTATCTTCAAAAATACAAAAACCAAAAAAAAAACAAAAAAAAAGAAAGAAAAAAGAAGAGAAATGTGTCCTGGACACAGTGTCCTGTCTGTGATTTCTCCTGCCCAGAGCGCATTTGTGGGCTCATTTATTTTCATTTGCTTTGTCATAACAATTTTTGCTTGATTTTTTGTTTGTTTTGTTTTTTTTTTATTTCGTGGAGGTATTTGATTGTGCTTCTTTGCCGCAATATTTGCGACATTATATTCGAATTTGTTTTTGCTGGCTACTTAATGCAATTGCCGCAACAAATTTGATTGGCCCATAAAATGGCAAAGTCGCCTAAAATAAAAAGAGACAAATGCGAAATCAAATTAACATAATTGGCACAGATTCCGGATCCCTGCCACAGCGCAGAGTTCTTGCTGCAGTCTGCCACTTGAATATAATATGAGCAGCACATGGATAAAAAATCTCTGCCACTCGTGCGATTCTCGATACACAGATGACAAATCATTCAACCGGCAGCAGCATGTGAATCAGACGACATTACCCCTACTCCTACGGTCTGGTCACTGTTTACTTAAGCGGCTTTCAGCAGAAACAAAAACAAAAACAAACAGTAACAACAACATCACACAGCAGCAACAACAGCAAATTCGTGTTGTGCCATTTGCGTGGCATTCATCGAATCTCGAAGCTCGTTAGCACCTTTTATGCGGAAAGAGACAAAAGAAGACAGAAACAGAGAGCGATAGAGACAGAAGGAGAGCGGGAGAGACAGAGAGAGAGAGAGAGAGTGTACACAGTGACACTTTAAAGATTAAATTTCCTGACTCCAATTTTAATACTTTAATATTTTACAAAATAATTGCATTTTTAAACAACAAATTTTGCAATTAGCTCCAACTTCAATTTAAGCGCAATTAAAATTCATAATTAAATAACTAAAAAAATATACTTTTAAATTTTCATCTGATTTTTTAAACAATTTTGGTTTCACTTACAATTGCAAGCCAATGTCTTTAAGTGCTCTGAATTTCACCCCTCAAATTCAGTCACAATTTAAATTCACCCCAAAAGGAATGAAAAGTGTGCCAAGAAAAGAAAAGAAAAAATGAGTTTTCTTTTCTTCAGACTTATCCCAAAAGTAGCTTAGCGACAAGGCAAATGAAAAATCCTAAGCAAACAAATGACCTCTATGAGAATCGATTCCCAATTCGTCAAACATTTTAAACAAATATCAAAAGTTCTTTAAGAATGTAAACAGAAAATTGAAATTTCATTCAATGGATTTTCTTTCTCACTTTAATTGCTATTATGAACTAAGTTCATTTTTGTCCCAACCCACAGTTTATTTTGTTCTGTGTATAGACTATTGCGGATAAGTCGAATGTTCATATATGTTTGTATATTGCTGTCGATAAAGATGTGAAGATTCTCATTTTCATAAAAACGAATCGAAAGGTAAACGTAAGCGGCTTAGTAGTCAAGTGCGTGATTGGGAAGTGGGGGCAGGCAGACGATAATAATATTAATAATAATAATGGTAAATAACGGACAACAATAGCCAGTAACGACAATTGGAAAATTACAAGCACCAAAAATGCAAATAACAAAAAAATTCATTTTTCGATGAGCTGCACGAAGTTGTGTGTTGTGGCTCATTACAAGTTGCACGTTGTACGTTGCACGAGCAGTGCATTTGCAACAATAACAACGACAACAAGATGAAGAGCTGCACAAATATTGTTAATTAGATTGGAGGCAGCGAAGCTCACTTGTTGGCTGCAACATCGTGAAGCTGCCGACTCCCACACACTCATGCAGCATTCAACAACAAAAACGCAGACGAGTTGCTGCCGACTCGCAGATACCACGTAGCTGGCAAAAACTGTGTCAATGACTGTGAACTGGAACTGGAGCGTTGAAATGCCGACGCGATGCTCCAAACTTCATTTTCCGCTAAGGTTGCTGGCGTTGCAATTATTGTTTTGTTGCGCTTCTTTGCAGCAGCTGCTGCTGATTTTGTTGTTGTTGCATGTATGATTTACACGGCCAGGCCAATTTACAGCGAAAAGATGCAGAGGAAGGGCCCTGAAATCGTGCCGGGCCAAAACTCCAATTGAAAGCTGTTTGTTTGCCAGCTTCTTTGCTTGCCAGCGATTTTGCAGGTGGGCGTAAGCCACCAAATTGCCCATGCATTTATATGCATGTGTGTGTGTGTGTGTGTGAGAGTGAGTGTGTCTGTGTAATTATTTGGACACCTGTACAGCTCACGAAGCAGCGAAGCGCATCTGTAAAGCCGTCTCTGATTGCATACCCCGAGCAGATGCATCTGCATTTGATGGAGTTTGCATGTTTAAGGCACCATTGACACCATTTAAAGGTAAACCCCTCCCCCACCTTATCGAAACGAAACCGTTTAACGTAACTACACAACATAATAATATACCTTAAGTGCATACGTAAATGCATTTCGTGTTCAGGGGTTATGCACGTGACTGATTTATAAGCCGCCGATACTATGGAATTCAAATATATTGGCAAAATGGAATAAAATATGGTAAAACAAAACATGCAAAAAAATACTACATTTATTTTTGTACAAACTGAAATATTAAAAAATAAATAATCCTTAATATTTGTTATATAAGACAAAATATGACACGTGACTTGGCAAATTTTTCATAACACGTTTTGATTTAAATGTTTATTTGCTTTGGTTTTAGCAAATACAAATCTGACCTTCAGCTTCGACTTTCCATGTAAAATGTAGACCAAATCTTGGTTTGTTTTGTAAATATTTGAGACAAAATATATTTAAATTCAATGCAATAACTCAAATCTTAGCAGGTTAGCTTGTATCAACTTTAAAAATGTAAATTTATCAGAAATCCGAATTAAATTGATTTTATTTTTTTTGATGATTGATCATTAAAGAATATTTTATTTTACAGTTTGTGAACTTTTATATTATGTTATGTATTTTATTTTATAATTACGACATGTTGCTAAATAAACCAAGAAATAAAAAAAAATTATTTTACGATAGGAACCAACTCTGCATTGCCAAAAAATTGAGTAATTGATTATTTGAAGTAATTCGAGTTTAATTATTATTCACCAATTAAAAACGTATCTGAATTGGCAAAAATGTACGAGTGTTTCTTTAGAAAATAACGTATTTTAGATTTGATCACAGTCATGGCATATCTATAAATAGTTAATATACTAACTACACACATAATATGTGTGCGTATAATTTCTATCATTATTCAAGCCGGAAGCAAATGGACTTGGTTGTGCACAATGCCTAATTGCCAACGAGCAGTGAGCGAAGCGACGAGAGAAAGTGTTTGTCATTGCGGCGATCGTTTGGTTAATGGGTGAAGACGACACCGTTTTGGGGCACCTTCAAGCCAACTGCGGATTACGAAGGCAGCCTTCGACTCGGGGACGGAGTGCTGGGGATGGGGGGATACCAAAACGCATTAAAACCCAATCAGAGTGACGGGGCGTGGCAAGCGTTGATATCGGAGCCATCAGCTAATGAGACTTTGACTGCGGCTTCGTCTCTCCTTTCAGTTGCCCCTGGGCTGATGGCTGTTTAGTTTTCGATTTGGCTGCCACACACATACACACACACACCAAATAAAAAAAGAATGAGAGATAAAAAAAACAAAGAAAACTATGCCCCGCGCCCTGGCAGACCGACAAACTGTCAACGCATGTCAAATGAAAGATACATTTGACAGCCAGCCCAGCCAGGAAAACAGACTGACGCTCAATTAAAGCCGCCAAATGAGCCTGGTCAAAACGCAAACGAGGTTGAGGGGGCGATGGGGAAGGGGCAGGTTCGAATAGAAATCAATTAGTGCAAATTAGTGTGGCAGCAGCAATTTTTTGGGCACAGACGCAATTCTCGAGGCGGCCACTATTTGACTGAGCTTTTTATTGTTGGCATTGTAAGTAAATTATGTGGCTTTCTACCATTTGGCTTATTGTAGTTTGGCTTTTGATACTCAATAATTTTGCGGCTAATGAATTTTTGAGTAGAAATTCATTAGAAATTTGACTCGAATTCAAATACAAAAATTTAAAAAAGAAAAAAACTACTTATGAGTTAATCTTAAGTGGATTTGGCTTTTAAGCCGCTGGTTCATTGGCCTCCCCCTCCTCCTCCTTTTCCTCTCCCTCCTCCTCTCCCTCGAACCCTGAGTGATTAACGGTACTCGAATTCAATTAGTGCATTTTGAGTGCGGCCCCAGGCTAATGTCGCCTAATTGCAGCCACTGCAACTGCAACAGCGAGTGCGACTGCAACTGTGGCAATAACAGCAGCTAATGTTGCCACTCGTTAAATTATGCGCTTATCTTAATGCAACCAAATGAGCTTCCGAACCGGGGAGGGGCTGCGGCTGGGCGAGGCATGAATAGCAGTCGAGTGCATTCGACCAAATTACAAGAGTGCAAATGAAAAACGAAATGCGAAGCCAGTTGAGGTATCAGTTTTGAATACACGAGCATATACAAAATGCACAAATCAGACATAATGGAAAAATTACAGTCTGATTGCAAATGCAACTCACACATTTCCACCCTGTACGCATCTCAATTTCTAGCATGAGGCATATAAGACCTAAAAGTGTAAAGAAATTCAAATATATTTATACAAATTGCGGGCTTGTTAAATATTGATGAAACCTATCAAAAAATTATGCAATAAAAAATCATTAAAGAAATGTATTTACTGCATATTATTTACTAGTTTTGCATAGCAGCTAAAAAGATAAGCTGTGCTCAACATTTAAAATTTATATCATGAGAGAGAGATTCATTTAATAATAAAGAATGAGCCAAACTTCTAGTTGCTAATGGCCTTAGAATAGTATTTTGTACATAAATATTAATACATTTTATAGTTACCATTCGTAAATAAAAATATGTTATAATATATACTACGATATATTAAGAAACCCGACGGCATTCATCCAGCGCAAAATATATTTCACTTATAATAGAGTTCACTTGTCAATTAACATAATTAACAAATAATTAATAGAGAATAGTTTTCGTTTTATTGAATAATTGAACGGACACACAAACAGTTAGTTTTTAATCAAAAGTTCATTTATTCAATAACTGATTTTATTATTATTCAATTACTTTTCCTTCATAAATTGGAATGCTTATTTAATAATTTTAAATATTGTCCATTTTATTACACAAAAGTCAGCGTTTTCTGCCGTTTTTGAAAGATTGGTTTTTAGCTCATTTTGACAGTACATTTAGCGTAGTTCTGATGTATTTAGAAGTTGATCAGATGTGGGCTATTCCGTAAGCGAAAATGTTTTGAAAATTTATTGTTGCCATAAAAGTCAATATCAATTGCCAGAAGTATCCTCTTTCAACCACATAGTCTGACTGGAAATTTTAAGTGTTGATTTCTGGCTAAGAGTTTTCAATTATTCGGTTTCAGCATCAGCGCATTACAAGCCGATTAGGCGAAGTGGATTTGGCAGACCGAAAACGCAAACATTCCACAATCAGTTTATTATTTGCTATTTTGCTGATTCTAGCTGCCCATCAATGCAAATGAAGTTATTGATTGACATTCGATCAGAGGGCCAAAACACCTTAATGACAAATAATTGCACCATTTTTCCGAGAAAAACACGGCAAACGAAGCCAAAGAAAATTCGCCTTTTGCGTGCTTGTGATTCAGATTGTTGAATGTTTAACGAAGCCTTTTCGCGGAAACTAATTTAAGACACATACACTGGAAAGTAAACTAAGCCAATTGATTAAATTGATTTCACGGAAAGTGAATGCCACACAAACACACAATCGCTCTCACTTGCTCCGTAGGTAATTGGCTGTGAATATTAGTGAGAGACAAGTGTTTCAAGGACTTGAGCACAACTGTCCACGTTTTCACACACTCGCACATACACACACACACACTCTCACAGCCACTCACTCACACACGCACATTAATTATTCTAGTTAATTGAGAACACAAGCCTGCTAGCTACCCCTACCCTCCGATCTGCATAGAGGGGAGTATCCCTTGTGCATTTCCGTTTCCGGCTTTGACAAGCTAAGAAATTGGATGGAGTTTTATGGGGCGGGGCGTGGAGGGGAGGGAGATAGTTGTTACACTGCAACCAATTTTGATTTATAATTAAGAGCTGTGTGTGAATTATTTTCAGTAAATCATAAAAATGCGATAAAGTAGTTAAATGAATTTGCTTTTGTTCCAATGCAGGTATTTAATTATTTTTTATTTGTCGTCTTTTATTAAATGAAGACAGTCCAATTTTTAAGCAATATTTTGTTTTAAAGTGGACTACATTTAGGCCACTGCTTAAAAAGGTGGAAATAGGAAGTTTAAATTGAACTAAAGTTAAAGTTACGAATTAAATTAAATACTTTAAAGATTTGAATTAAATTATACAAAAAAAATATAAATAAATAAATAAATAAGTTTATATATATATATAAGAAATATTAAGATTCGTATAAGTAAACCATTAAAATACAAATATGTAATGGGAAATTAAATTGCGTTTAATTTCTTACTGTGTATGCGACTGCAAACATGCAACTGATGCACTGCTGTGCGATATGCCTCACTTGGCTAATTCTAGTTTAATATTCAAATTATTTTACATTTTCACAAGCATGGAAATTTCTACCAAGGGAGGGCTCCCCTCCACCTATTTTCTCTGTCTCTCTCTCTCTCTCCCTCCCTCTATCGCTTTGTACCTGTGTTAGCTGTGGTAATATTATTCCTCGAGCTGGGGTATTGTTGCAACAAACTTGTTGTTATTGTGGCTGTTGCCGTTGATGTTGCCTGTTTGAATTTGCTGTTGCTTGTTGGTTGCCTCATCGGTAGGGCAGGCGAGCAGGCGAGCAGGCGTTGTGTATGTATTTTAACAGATACAAATTCTGTTTTATAAACCTGCAAATACAGGCCCGAAAACGCAACCGAATGCTGCTCTGCCAGGGTTCTGCTTGGCTGCCTCAACAGCAAACAACAACAGCAATAACAAAAACTTTAGTAACAGAAAGAACAACACACACACATAGATTGCCAGTGTGTGTTGTATAAATTCATAAACGGTTGAGTTTAACGAACTGCGTTTCTGTTTTTTTAGGCTTTGTTTTGTTTGAAGCCGCCCCGCAATGGCAAACCAATTTGGCGATCTCCATTCGCTTTTCGCATGCTTCTCTGCACAAAATACCAAAAAAAAAAACCAACAAATAAAATCGAAAAAAAAAGCAAAACAAATCAAATATAAATTGAAAATTTTTCGCAAGCAATTTGTGTTGCACAAGAATTTTTAATACAATTATGATTTCCACTCTGGCCTGCCTTTTGACGCCTTCGCCTTTTCCGCCATCTGCCCAACACCTGCCTGTTCAACCGATTTGGCCTTAAGAGTATTTCTGCCTTTACATGCTGCAGACAAGAGTTGCTCAGAGTTCTTGCCAAAATGAAAATATTGGCAAATATTTCAACCATTTTATCCCGCAATTAACTGCAATTTGAAATGGTTTTTGAATTTCTTTAAACTTGATAATGCAGATGTGAAAATTTATTTTACAATTTATTTAGCTGCGGTGAGGGTATGTTGGTATGTAAGTTGTATTGAATTGTGTAAGAGTTATGCAACATCTGTTATTATTCTTATTAAGCAAATATCAATAATAAATACATTTTAAAAACATTTCTGTGCTGAGCACGCCATCGGTAAAAAACTCGCAGCCTTGAAATTATTTCGATTCTGATAATGATTGGAGCTAAAAATATGTACTCTAATCGGGTAAATTGTGAATATTTAAAACCAACTTCATTTTGCATTTCATTTTTTTACACTCATCAGAAACAGATTTATCTAAGCCGAAGTTTTTACATTATTCTTTCATGAATTCATTTTATTAATATTTAATATACACATTCAAATTGCAAGGCGTTACTTTTGTTGTTATTTCATGTGTGTGAATATAAATGTCCCAACTGACCATAAAGATGTTGTATCTGTTCTCTAAGGCGTACAATGTAAATCACAGAGGACAACAAGGCGATATTTTACTTGCCTGTCGACAAAATCACTTTTCTCTTTCAGAATCACTTACGCACAGCGAAGTAGATGTTTTTGTACCAGATAAAAACAGCTTGTCAAAACAGCACACTGATGTAAAAAATCAATTAAAAATCGAAAAGCATACTTCAAGTATAAAACACATGAAATGTAAACAAAGCGGCCAAAATCTTAAGCCAAGCATAAATATTTTGGTAAGTTACTTTTGCTATGCAAGCCTGCCTGTGAAAGAATTTGATAAGTAAATTGCCAAAATTCATCAAATTCTATTGAAATTCATAGTTCAATATAAATCTGTATACCTCCTAAATCAAGCATTAACATTTTTGGGAATTGCCTAAATTAAACAACAATCTGAATCTCAGCTTTTAATAAAAATGCAAGGCTTGAGAAATGCTTTTTGATAAGCTTGAATAGTTTTCAGCTAAGAAATGAAATTGCCTAATTTATCAAAGGTAAAAAGAGCAAACGCTTTCCATAAGCAGTATAATGATAATGGCGCAAACAAATGCAAAGTAGATGTGCTGGAGGACTCCTCTGTCAGCTAGCTGCTAGGCCAAGTTTAACGCTTATCCTTTTGTGCCTCAACTCCTCCTCTTCCCCCATAGCCCCTCTTTTCCACATTAGAGCGATTTTCTAACGGAGATGCAACATTTTTCTTATTTACGAGCCACGTAGCCATAAAACGCATACATAAATTTTGCGAGCAGTCAAAACCAAAATAGCTAAAAGAGGAGTTCGAGTTGAGGGCGATGTTTGTATGTGAATGCAATTCCGAAAGGAATAAAGAAATTGATATAAATGTTTGAGCAAACAGACAAGCTGGCATTTTCTATATCTGTGAGTGTGTGTGTGTATATGTGTGTATCTGTGTATCTGTGTGTCTGTGTAGGCAAATAGATAGAATTATGTGAAATGTGCGCAAATTTGTAGAAACGGCTGAGAAATGTGTCATCAGCTGGAGCAGCTATTTGAATGGATGGCTCTTTTATGATATCAAGTTTATGCATGTTTTTTAAATTGATGCGCAGGTCGTTTCACTTTAATTTCTAGATTTATTTAGCATAAATGTGCATTTATATCGGTTGACTGAAGCAGAATCCAACGCATCGATGGATTTACCAAATTTCCTGATTGTGCGCCAACAATAATAAATTAAATAAAAATTAAAAATAAAAAATATATAATTGTATTCAAATTTTAAAGAAATCAAATAAATTGAATTTAAAAAATGTAGCACGTAAGCACTTATGTCTGTTCTAAACATATTCCTTTCAGTTCATTTGGCCTGGCTTGAAGCAAAGTTGCGAGCACTGAATTTTATTTGCTACATAAAACAAAACACACACACACACACAGACACACACACTGATAGACACCCCACACAAAGCACTTTAATATTTTCGATTATTGCGCCGGGCTTTTTTTGTTTTGGCACACTTTACACTCACGGCAATAACCATTAATAAAAATGGCAGGCATTTAAAATTAAATGACTCCAACGCACGCGCCTCAACAAAAATTCGGAGTTGGAGCTGGAGTCTGTGAGCCTTGCTAACATCAACTTAGGAGGGGGGAGTTAAAAACAAAAACTTTTGGCCAATTTCATTTGAAGTGGTGTGCGGCGTGGAATTTAAGACCATTTGCATATCAAAACAAAATGAAAGCCTCCACAACACACACAGCTGGCGCCGCCAATGGAAATAAAATGTTGTTTTCGTCCAACTCCTGCCTGCCTGCCTGCCTTCCGCTGTTCAAAGTGGTATTAGGGACAGGACGAAGAGGGGCTGAAAAACAATTAGCGGAAAATTTCCACGAATTTGACGCGCGCGCGTTTCGAGTTAATTGCAGTTGTTTTTTGGGATGAGGAGTGAGTGGCCCCAATCCCCATAGAAAATTCCGTCAAAATATCATTAACATGAATTTATAAACAATCGAAATGCCGGCTTAATTAAATTTTATTGTGTGGCCGTTTAGAAATTCAAATTAAAACGCTGTCTGATTGAAAACTTGGACAGCAATGTCAGTTCCCCAAATGACAGCTGACTCTCATAAACTAAGGCGTAAAGGCCAAGATGGCAAAAAAAAAAAAGAATAAATGTAAGAGATTGCCAACAATCTAAGCGCTCGGAATCTGTGCTTTAAATAATTGTCCATAAATATCATTGCACATAAAAAGGGCAACCAAGCGTTTAATCCGTTGTCGCATTAAATACATACATACATCTGTGTATATACATATATTTATATTGTGGCCTTGGCCTGCCGTATTCTGAGATGAAAGGCGTAAGTCCTTCTTGGCTCGTAAAAAGCCGAAGGCGAATGGCAAACTTTTTATTGATGAGCCAAAAACGTAAATGTTGGCAACATTTTTTTGTATATTTTTGTTATTGTTGCATTCTTTTACTTTCTTCTTTTTTTTTTTTTTGTTTTTTGAGGACACTTTTGAGCAAGAGTTAGGAGTTTAGCACGAAACTGGAAGTAAAAGTGTGTCAAAGAATTTGTTGCACGACAACACTGAAACTAATACACTTGTCTGCCCAAAAAAGAATGAAAACACAAACAGAACACAAGCACCCGCAAACACATATATGTATATATGTATATATACAGTTACAGTTGGAGTTGTAGTTGTAGTTGTAGTTGTTATGCAGTACTAACTAACCACAATAGCAGCTAGTTGAGCGCTCCTCGTTGCCTAGTTTCTGGAGCACGTGACTTTGTTTGTTTTTATTTATTTTTTATATTTTTTGCATACAATTTGATTTATTTATTTTTTCTATTTGTTTAACTTTGTTGTGTATTTAATTATTTATACCTTTTGCTATGTGTTTAAGCGAATTTCGGTGGGGGCGGGAAGCTGGCCCGAGTTTTGGTTTCGCGTTGGGGTAGGTTACACTGTTTTCTTATTTCCTTTTCTTTCTTTCCATATATTTTCTTTTTGATTTTTGTGTGTGTTTTTCACTTGGTAATTGGTGTGTTTACTGTTAGCGCGAGTGTCGCGTTCGCCGCAGTGCCGAACAATCCCGCACGAAGTCCCAAAGTGAACTGAACGTTAGCGTTGACGCTGCCGTTAGTGGAACGTAAAATCTCAACTTGCCGACTGTTAACAACTTGGCTCTCTGAGAGACACGCAGTCGATACACATGGAATTGAAACAACACGAGTGTCTGTGACTGTGTGTGTGTGTGTGTGTGTACGTGGGTGGCGGGAACGAGCGACCTATGACAATGCGCTCAAACTTGCTGCATGCCGCTGGCCATGCAACATGTTGTGTTTACGTTTTTCGTGCCGCCTTGCAGCGCATCAGCTCAAATACAGGTTTGAGCGTTGCTGTCATGCGCATGTTGCTGCAACGTTCCTTAGCAACCTATGTTGCAGCTTTCGTTTCTTGTGAGTGAGTGATTTTTTTCCAACATAATCAGAATCAAACTTGAACAATTTCATTTTGCTTGAAAATTTTGTATTTAAAAACTAATAATTAAGGAAGTCAATAAATAAGTAAAACAGAGTTCGAATAACTTTAAATAATATTAAAAATGTTTGGAGTATAATTGTTATCAATAAAAGGACAAACATTCCTTTTGTGTACACTCTTTAAATTAGCTTTAAAAATAAAAAATATAAAATAATTAAATCTTTACATATCATTACAATTATTAAATACTATGACAATAAAATGAGTACATTGAAAAATTAAAAGTTTACTACAGTTTTCCGACTTGATAAAGATACAATGTTCAATATAAATGTTATTATATATTTAATATATTTCCTCGATAATAAGAAATTGAAAATGGAATGTTTTTTTGTTTCAGGCAATCATCCAATATACATGTTTTCCTGGGCACATTTGCCGCTTCAATGAGCGAGTGGCTGTAACGGCTTTCAAGTGCTGCAAAGTCGAATAGAGTCGCCTATTTACGAATATGCCCTGATTATGTCGCACAAATTATGGGCCTAAGGTAAACGCATAAAACGCATCGCTGATTTTGTGACTCGTTCACGTTCTCCTTCACGATCTCGTTCCCGTTCCCGTTGCCGTTCTCGTTTCATGCTTGCGGTCTACAACGACATTTTTCACGCCCGACTGCCCCCCTCAAGACGAACAGAAGCCACACCCAAATTTGGGCGGAGGGGCGTTCAACGTTTAATTAACCACTTTTGGGTCTGCATGCGGGGTCACTGCGAGTTACAGTTTTCAAAGTTTAAGTGACAGTCGTTAAACAAAAAAAAAAAAACAAGAAAAAAATAAATAAAAAACTTAAACTGCCACACAATCTGGCGAAAACAGGCGAAAGTATTTCACCTGAAGGAAAGTTCCGCAAGTGGTTAGGTATGCAAATTGCCTAAATTTATAAGTATGATTTTTAGACAGATAACTTTGAAATTCGTTAGGGTCAAAATGTCAAAATTAAATCAGGATTTTGACCGAACAACTGAATTTATCGGCAATTATTAACTATACAAAGTATGTATTTAATAAATAAAATATATTATATGTTCTTGTGGATTAGAAAAATATTTACTCAATGAGCAACGAATATATATAAAAAATATAAAAGGATAATAAGTAAAAAGATGTACACAAATCGAACAACAGAAATTTTGTATAATGCAAATTATCTAATTAATGCGTAAAGTTAATTTTTATACTCTACTTGATTATAAATGAATACTCCATAAATGATATATAAACTAAAATGCATAAATTAAAAAGAAATTATGAGAAAATAAAAATTACATACAAAATAAATGGCTAAAAACCCTATTAAAAAAAAATTAACTTAACAAGTAAATAGCTACTAGTTGACATCAGCCATTAGAGTATTACGCAGTCGGATACATTCTAGTTTTTCCTAAATTGTTCGATTCAAAATCTTCATATTTATATAAAGTCAAAAGTAATAATCATAATATCATTTTAATTTAGCTATAATCTATTTACATACTATTAATGTTCTTCGCTTTCAGTTTACTGTGCAGATATTTATTTTTTTGGCAAATACATTATTCATTGATATAATATTTCAGTCACTTAACCCATTTAAAAAAAAAAACAACTAACTGACTGACATTCAGACGAAAATAGCTTGGCAAATCGCGTATTCCACTTGAACAAAATGCTCCCAAGTGTAGAATAATGCAAGATGTGAGCCGAAAAATGCTTAAAAGCTCAACCAAATTTGTACACTGCCTACACATCAAATATTGCTTTATATTTAATTCTTTTATTGAAATAAATGTAAATTTTTTATTATTAGTTTGGCTAATGGTCAGACTAATATGTGGAGTCATTAAATAAATTTGTAACTAAAACAAGACAAAAGCGTCGAAGAAATGCAGAATTTCTAGTAAAAAGTATTTAATTTTTCTAGTTTATGAACTGCTTAAGCTGCAAAACTTTGTTGTTAACTTGTTGTTAAGTATTTTACAAGCATGTAAACACAAAGTTATTTTAACAAATTCAAGCAAAAATTCTTTACTGTGTACCCACCAAAATTCCCATTAAAATCAAATGGAATTTCAGATATTCCAATGCGCGACGCGACGCGACGCGACGCAACGCTGGAGAGGGGGCAAGGCAAAGGGTTTGATGGGTTCGCGAGGGGAGGGGGGAAGGGAAGTGTGAAAAGCTGAGGCTGAGAAACCACTCAATGGGAGCTTGAAACTAAGACGAGGCGACAGCGTTGACAACAACAGCAGCAACAGCAGCAGCAACAGCAGCAGCAACAGCAGCAGGAAGCTTGTGACACTGACAACACGTAGCTAATGACTAATGGACTCTTAATGATCTAACAAGGTGTGCATACACACAAACACCCACACACACACACACACACACACACTTACACAGAGCAGTAAACACAACAAACAACATGAAATGAAGCGAAGGATGCGATGTGGCTCCTGTTTAGCGGATGCGCGATGCCGGTGACAAAGTTCAAAACTTAATAATGCCACATTAGTTTCGGCTACAAGGATGCCAATGTTGTTGCTGTTGCTGCTGCTGCAGGTACTTTGCAGCATGCAACGTGCAGCTTGCGGAATGGTAACTGCTTTAGCAGCACGTCCCAAGTGGGTGGCTGCTGCCGTTTTGCATACATTTAAAACCAGTGCTTAAGGAACACAGCAGTATCAGCAGCAGCAGCAGCAGTGACAGTGGCAGCAACAACAACTTTGTCTGGCAGCGCTAAAAACTCAACAAAATTGCAAAAATTGAATTAGTTAATTTTGTTACAAACTTGTCGAAAACTTGCAACGGGGGCAGCAGGCAGACAGCGAAGCAGCCAGAGAGTAAACTGACCAACTTGCCGTTCTCACGGCATAGGTCATCGTGTTCTGTCTCTGCTGATATACCCTGTAACAAATTAATATGGGGACAATATTGACAATAATAACTGAAGAATATCACCTAACAATTCCAGATGCTATGGATTCAAGCTAATAAATAAAAAAAAAGTGGAAAACAAGAAAAGTAGTCAAATTGCAAATATCTGGATTTTTAATTTAATTTAAATTTTAATAATTTAAAAATACCTAATGATTGCTTCTATGGAATCTAAGTGATGTTGTATTCGGTTCTCAACGATTTGTTGTCATGATAAAAAGCACACTAAGTTTAGTTACGACAACTTGTCCAATAAGAAAGTTGTTCATACAAAAATAGAAGAACAGACAAGAAGAAAAAACCAAATGAATTAAATTAATAACACACTCAATTTAATTTTCTTTTTTAGTTTATTTACAATTTGTATTAAATTGTTTATGTTTACATAATTTATGCTCAAAAGACTGTCTGTGAATTTTGTTGTAATGAATTCTTGTACAAATAATACTTTCATAAGGTCGATAGAAGTGATAAAAAAAAAAATATATATATATATAAATAAATAAATTAATTGACTGAAAATGCAAAGAAAAAGCATAATAGACTAATTTCTTCGAAAAAAATTAAAAAATATAAATAGTTTTTTAGGGTTTTAACAAAGAAATTTGATTAAAATATTGTTTATTAATAATTGAAAAGCTTGTTAAATTTGTCAATGCTACTTTTATTAGACTTTCAATTTTTCTAAAGCTAAACCACATTTTATTTTATATCTTTGCGTATATTAAAATACGAACGACACAGGGTATCTCATCGTATCTCTCTCGTCCAGAGAACTTTGACAATTTGTTGTTGTTATTGTTGGTGGCACATTTTGCGCTACTCATGCGCTTCATTTATCACATAGCTGACAAGCTATGCTGCGCTGCATAAACCTATGGGCCAAAGGGCCAAAGCAGCTGCCGCTTGCCGGGTTGCCATCTTTCGATAAGGTCAGGCTGGGTGGGTTAAGTTGAGGCAAGGTAAGGTTCGGTTCGGTTCGGTTAGATTAGGTTTGGCTAAGGTAGAACAGGTAAGCTTGACTGCCGAAATTAAGCCCGGCTAACCGAGAAAACGAGAAACCGTTTTACACGCCGTCGCACAAAGCAAACGTATCCAAACATGTGTCGAGTAATCAGCAGCCAACTTTGCTGCTCGCTAAAGCTCCTGGCTCAAAGCAGAGGCGACCAAACAAGAGAGAGAGAGAGGGAGAGAGAGGGAGAGATCTGCTATTGCTGCTTCTGACTGGGCGAACTTTATGACGCCAGGCAGCCTTCGCGGCACATGCCAAGCATAAAATTGAATATGTATCCAAGTATCCGAGTTTCCACGCCTGTGTTTCTCTTTTCCGCGCTCACCATATGCCAAAATGAAGCCACCACAGACGGCAATCGCAAAAGGTAACTTACTAGACGAGCCGACGAACTGTGTGTGTTAAGTAAACCTTGCAAAACAAATCCCAAGCAGCGTCGACGCCAGCACCGACGCCGTTCACGCTTCGTTGCGCCACCGGCTCCAGGTGCGGACTTGATGCGGACCGATTTATAGATTGGTATTCAGCTCAACCGATTTTTGCTTATCCTAACCTTACAAAAACTATAGAAATATAACATATTCTAAAGCTATTCTTTATTCATATTTTTCTTATGTTGCTTGCCATCTTTAAATGAATCGGATAAGAATTTAGAACAAAGATGTGAAATTTTTACAAACATGAAAAAAAGGTTAGCTGAATAAATGCAAAAGTTTGTGTCCAAAAAACGATCTTTTAAATAACAAAATATAGTGTAAACAAAATGCGATTTTCTATTATATGAGTTTAAGTTATAGTTGTATATTTGAATGGTTAATAAAATATAAATAGTTATTTATTTCTTTAAATATATTTATACATATTTTTTTTGTATATGTTTCAGATAAATATTTTAGACGCTAAGTTATCTTTTTTCCTTCAATTTGACGGCAGTTTTCTTCAATTGGAAGTATTATTTTTAAACATCAGTTGTCGTTTTTATTTAATGATGTTTCACTGTAGAACGATCTTGTGGCCTTTGAGTAGTCCGGCCCTGTGCTCGACCTCCCCTTGTAGACAACATTGTCGCTGTCATTCCGAACACAGCTAGAGGGACGGGGACGGGGACGGACCATGAGGCCAGCACTGGGTAGAGGTATAGATTTTGGTATAGGAGGTATATGGACGGAGCGACGCCGACAAATTTTGACTTGCTGTTACGCCCGACTGCATCGCGCCGGCAGACCCGAGAGGGGAAGTTTTTGTTTACGCTTAAATAACAACGGCGAGAGTAACATAGGCCCATAAAGCACACGGCAACCGCAAAAAAGAGTCTGAGCAGAGGGGGGAGGGGAGAAAGAGAGAGAGAGAGAGAGAGAGAGGCAGATAGAGAGAGAGGGGTTTGACTGTGTTTTTTGTGTTTTGTTATATCTCCATTTTATTTAAATGGGCATGGCAAATTTGGCGGTTGCTTATTTATATTTAGTTTGTTTTACTCGAGTTGTTAAACCAATTGACGATAGTTGGCACAGTGTTTAAAAGACCAAGCAGATCAGAAGCTGTTGAGTTTCCCACAGGGAAAAGCTTGAGAACTAAAAAAACAGACAGTTTGTCAGCGAGCACAAAGGGATGCTTGTCTATGCAGTCGCTGAGTGGCATTTCAGTTTATTATGCGTTATAATCAACAACAACAACAAAAACAACAAGGACAACGAGAGCAACAACAACAACAGGCAGCACAGCACATTTGCCGAGCATCCTTTTTCTGGGCAACCCTCACAGCGCCACTTTGCCAGTAACTGCCTGGTAACGGATGTTTAACCTCCTGCCTGCTTGCATTTATTTTTTTGCATATCTTTGTTACCCCTGGGGGTTGGGTGGGAGGTGGTACCTGCCTGCTGTTAAGTGCTTTCCACCTGACGGGCAGAGAAGTTCCGCTATGTGTCCCCCACTACACTCGCACACACACACACACGCAACAGCCACAGGATGATGGTCGCGAGCTCGCGATCCCCTTTGCCCAGCTTTTTTTGCTAGCTTTGCTCATTTGTTGGCCTTTCTCATTTGGCTAAGTGCGTTGAAGTCGTTGGCCCCACGCTGGCACAAGTCTGCAGAATTAGGCTGTCTTCACACATACCCATATACATACACACACACACACACGCACACCTCAGAGCCGTTGCCTGATAAATTAAATCAACTTTAACGGACAGAGTTAAGCGTGTCGCAAATGTGTGGCGACAAGCACGAAACGAGGCAGAGAAGTCGTCGCACTCGAGACTATTCATATGATGTAACCTTCCGACAAGTGTCCACGTGTGGCGCAAAAGCTTTCGCCATCTTTTTTCAGGCATTTTTTATACCCAGTACAAAATTCAAAATTAAATGGAGGCTTTGGCAAGTTTGTGCAAATGTATGCAACACATTATGTTATGCATAACAAAATAAAAAAACGGAGACTATTAAATTGTGAGACGGTAGATTTTTTGCAATGATTGTGGAAATCAATCAGTCCCAATAAATATAAAGTAAAGAGAGAAGATACATAAATAAAGATTAAAATAGTATTGAGTCTCTGTAAGATATGAAAATGTTTGCATTTTTATTATTATTGGCATCGTTTACACATTTCAATGTTACTCTTAAGTCCTACAAATTATATATAATTATTATACATGTTCAAACAATTTTCCAAAGGCAGTAGTACAACAAACAGACTTAAAATAGGGAGAAAAATGTGTGTTTCTTTTTGATTGATATTGAGAGCTACGTACAGGGTATCTTCCAATTGTTTACTCTCGACTAACTTTACTGTTACTTTGTTGTTTTTAATTTTAGCGCTGCCAGCGATATAAATGGCAGCCGCAACGGTTGCTGCTGCTGTTGCTATTGCAAGTCCTGACCTGCCGCTTTGGTGCACGCACAAGTGGTCGCTGGGGTTTGACACGGAGTCAGTGACACTCGCCCCTCAACACCAACACGCACACATCCTCACTTTTGTGACGTTTCGCTTTGTCGCATTGCCCCACTGTGTGGACAAGTCGACGTCGACGTTGACGCGCTTCAATACTTTAACATAATATAATAAAAAAATATGCAAATTATTTTTTGTTGTAATGCAGCCGGGCAAATGCCGCAGGCAGCGCTTGACAAGCAACCAACTGTGGGTGGTATTACTACATGGACGAGGACCACGATGAGGACGAGGCGGAGGAGGAGCGGAAGGAGGAGAACGGGAAACGACAACGAAGACGTCACTTTAATTAAAATTAAATATTTTCATGCCCAGCGATGCCAAAATGTGTGAAGCCAAAACATAAATGAAGGAAGGAGTCGTTTAGGGAGGGGAATAACTGCACCATTGGGTTATCAGTAAATTGATTAAAAAAAATTGCTATGGGCGACCGCTGAACAAATGCACTTCAAAGAAATATATTTATCTTTGCATCTTCCTTGCACTGTCGCTGATAAAAGATATTTATGCACATGTTTATGCGGATAATGTTCTTATTTACCACATACTCTGAGTCAAACGATTGAATAACATGCGGGTTGCCTTAGTTTTAATTATGCCTGCTTTATATAAAAGAGATTACAGTTTGCCAAGGCTGGATTAACAAATGTACATAGGAAGTCAACGAGTAAATAGGTGACAGCTACAAATAGACAAATTATTTATTATTAGCGGGTTTAATGAAATGCGACCTAGTTTGATCTATTGAGGCTATAGCTCTTCTATCAACCCTGATTCTTAGAAGAATTAAGTTTCACTTTTTCTTAGATTGAATGCTTCGGTGTCTGCAGATCTGAAAATATATTTCCCTAGGAATTTGCATCTTTTTCTGGTTAATCCGCTTTGATGTTTTTTGAAGATTCAGCGTCGCTGTCACAAAATCGCCTGATTCCTTTTCCGATTATACCTAGTTAAACTAGGTGATCCCTCAGTATACAGTGTCTTGTGAAAGGACAGATGAATAATTTTAATCTGCTCTTCAGAATATACATTTGGTTAAGACAACCCGCCTGGTTTGGAGATAGTTATCCATATTGCCAAATCATGCATTGCATTCCGAGCCTGACTCAAGAATGCGGAAGTTTAAATGTATCTGTGTTAATTATACAAATGGAGATAATTAGAAGAGTCAAGTATCTATGCAAATATGCATTTCTTTAAATGTTATGTTTTTTCGTTACCTAATTTTACTTATCTACTAATATTGAGAGTATCACATATTCTATAACCGTAATATAATGCCTTCAGTAAGAGTATCACAATATTTTGATAAGTAATCCAATCGACACTTTCAATCACAGTCTGCATTGTGTTCTTTAATTTACAAAATAGAAAAACTTGAGATAAGAATTAATTTGAAGCAACATTAATGTTGCCTTCAGCCTCAAGTGTCGACAATGTTGAATGCCAGCCAACAATTAGGATGCCATTTTGCCTTTGGTCCTTCTCTTAGTGAATTAAAGCGGAGTTATATCGTCAGTCGACAGTTGTCTGTTTTATATGTAGTATATAAAGAGTATAAATGTATATTTATCTATACAAATGTATGTATGTTTATAGTTGAAAATCCTTTTAGCTTAAGCTCCATTTTCCAGCTCGCCTCCTCACTGGACCTCGCTTAAGTTTTTCCAACTCTTTTCACATTGTGCGTTGATTTGATGTTTTAGTTGCTTGTTAAGCTGCGTACTTCTTGTCGCTACTTACGACTGACTTTTGCCTGTCATACCCTTTGGGAATAGAGTACTCTTACTTTGTCTTCCATCTTAATTTGAAAATTGCCATTTTGTGAGTAATCGAATTAAATGAGGTCAGCTCTTGGTGGTCCCCAAGCAAAAGCTGGATACAGAACGTAAGAGAAACTAAAAAAGGAATTAAAATTCAACATTGCAGACTATTATAAGCTGCATATTTATAAATTCAATCTATTTTTATTAAGTTAGATTAAAAAACACAAGACATTCGCCTTAATTGACTCATAAAATGCAAAAATGCCACAAAAATGACTAACAAAGTTGAAGAAAAATGAAGTTATGAGCTTTGTTTAAGCTTTACATTTTTAAATTTTATACTTATATATTTTTAAATTATAGTTGAAGCTTTATAAAATTCTAATTAACATACTTGTTTACATTTTTGTATTGAGACCTTACAAAGTTCCTGAGTTCTAATACCAATTAAATGAAGTTTCTGGCTATGCCAAGTGTATTTAATCTTCGTCACTATAAATGGTTTTGCTATTGCTTTTTTGCTGCTTAGTCTCCTTGCGTCCAACTGGCAGCCAACTGAAGAAATAACTAAAAACTATTCATTAAGTTGTCTCTGTTTGCAAATTTATCATAACTTGGCCAAGCCGGATTTCAACTGTTGCAATAGAAATCTTTGGGCAGTAGAATAGCAGTAGCAATAGCAGCAGATACAGTTTTTTTCAATGAATTTAATAAAGTCGAAGTGGCTTTTGCTCAATGCGCCAACTTTAATAATAGCTTAAAGAGCTCTTGCCGGACACTGTAAAGGCAAACGCAGCCATTGTCCACATGGCACTACAGAAAAAGTCAGAGCTGTATGAAATCGATTTAATTTCGTCACTGGAGCGAGAGTAAACAATGGCCAAGAAACAGAATAGCATTGCCCCAAAGAACAACAACAGTCACAGAAAAGTTGTTGACAGCTCACGTTCGCGTTGTCCAATAGATGATGTTGCCGCTGATGTTGATGCTCTCTGTCCGTGGGTGCGAGTGTGTGTGTGGGTGTGTGTATAACTGTTGTTGCTGCAAGCAGGAGTGGGTACGTAATATTTTGGCGTATGCGTTTGCGTTGTCCAACCGACCAAAATGGCAAAACCAAATTAATCACAAATATTACTTTTTGTTGAGCGCATGTTGTGCTTTTTTTCTTCATTTTTGGGGTGTTATGTGTATTATGTATTGTTTGTTGTTTGTTCTCCAAAATGCTGAAATTTATGTCTTAGCGCCTGTAGTCAATCTGCTTTCATTTCAGTCTATGTACAATATACAAATTTGATGGCGACATTTCTAAAAAAATAATAACGATTTCATAGAAAAAATAAAATAATAAATTAATTAATTTTCAATTTATTTATGTGGAAATTTTAAGCGCTTTTTTTTATTAAAAATCTACACCTGCATTGTGCTTTTACTTTTGTGAATATTGCAATTTATATTAATGGGAGCTTATTCGTCAATAATTAAACAGTCAGTTTAAGGATTTAAGAATCACTGACTATAAAATAACGCGTTTGTTCATTCATTTAGTAAAAGTATAGAAACCATTCTGAATACATTTTTCAATATTTGTATGGATAGTCACAGGTATTATTCTTGTAAGCTTTTCAATTATATTGAAGACCACAAATGTGTCTATTTTTTCCATAGTCAATCGACTGGTGAATCGAAAATGGAGTAGGTAAAAGAAAATTTGGGCCTGTGACGGGGCACGTGTCTGTTTTTCTTGACACTCACTCGATTATGTTTTCAGTTCATGTTTTTGGAATTATTTCATTTCATTTTTTGAAGTCACATTTTCCCAACAATCATTTCTCATTTCACATTTCTCAGTACTCAGCTCGCAGCTCTCAGCTCTCAGCATCTTCGCACTCTGCACGTGCATTTGCTTGACTTTTGTGTTGAGGCACTTCATCATTGTTTGTGTGTTGTATATTTATTAAATTGACACATGCTGAGAACAAGCAGATAACTGTCCAGCCAGTGGAGGCATCGTTCCAGTCAAACACTTCACCAAAAGCTGTTCACAATGAGCAGCAGCAGGAGCAGCAGCAGGAGCAGCAGCAGAGACGACTGAGCATCTAGCCAATTCCTGCCAGTTTCTGACAGTTTCTTCATTTTGTGGCTCGAAATAAATCTCTCAAAGTTAAGTAACACACAAAACACATACTTTAAGGGGCAGAGCGCTTCAATTTCAGCTGCAGCACACAAAGAGAAATTTTAATTTTTCGCAAAATTAACTTTGTTCAAGTTTTTTTTTGCTCGGCTATGCAAATCCCAAATGGAAACTTCAACTGCAGCTGCAATAATAAAAAACAACACCAATAACAACACACATACTGAAAGTAGCACAGTATTACACCCAGCTGAATCACTTAAGTGGGCTGCAGCTAACAGCAAACCATAAAACAATAATTGCAACATCAACAACAAGAATCAGCTATTTAGGTTTGAGTTTGGCCTGCTTTGAACTCTTAACCCTTCAATGCACAATTTATTATTTTTGAGTAGTTTTCATCATTGCTAATGCGGAATTATAAATGCATGAGTGCAAAAAAGCTCAAAAAATAAAAGTCTGACGGCAATTATTTAAAATTTAATCCGATGCAACTAAGAGCGAGTAAATCTCGAAGTTTCAAGCCCCGAAACTTTAATTCATAAGTGAATGCATCACTTATTAAACTTTTAGTGATGCGATTTTTTTGCATTCAACAAGTAACATTTAAATATATTATCTGAAGTGACTGTGTGTGAGTAAATTTGCAAGCTTCAGTTCTATAGTTTAAGAAGCAATCAAATAATTGAAATATTTCGTATATACAAAAATATTTTGACGGTGCTTTGTTTACATTTTAAAAATATTACCCAAGTTCAACAAGATCTAGCTTAATGAAACTCCTCAGTAAAAGCAACACCCCAAACGAAAACGACCGTTTTGAAATGCGTTGCACACAGCGAGCGTGTACTGTACAGTCATAAACGCATTAGCAGAAAATTGCACAAAGCGGCTACCTTTTAATTTATGCAGTCAAATGTTTTTATGTCCAAGCAAAACCCAATTTCTTTTTATGCAACTTGGAGTATGTAAGGGTTAACGGTTCTTTTTTTTTTTTTTTGGTACAGCTAATGCTCCTTCGTTTTCTTCTGCTTCTCTTGCTTCTTCTTCTACTTCTTCATCACAACTCGTTTTCTTTCTGTTCGCCTGATTAATACAAATGAGCAGCGATTTGTCATGTCACTGCGTTTAAATTTATCATGTTAGACGACAGGCGCGAGCGCCCCTGCAATTGTTGTTGGTGTTGTTGCCGCTGTTGCTGTTATTGTTGCCGTTTCCTGCATGCCTTTCCGTAACTACATTTTGTTCTTCCTTTCCTTTCGCCAACTCCATATATTCTCTCTCTCTCTCTCTCTGTATGTGTGTGTGTGTTCGTATGTGTATGTGTTTGTGTTCGCCATCTGCAAAATTCGCTTGTTTGTTTTTCCTGCTTCCGGCAGCGCCCCCAAAGTTGAGGGGACACAGCGGCGCCAAGATCACAGCCAATGCACATTTTGGCTCAGATTGCTCCTCCGACTCTGTTGTTGCCGGGCTAAATTTTATGTGACATATGGCAAGGCGCAACATTTTTGTTAATGGCTTGTAACATTTTTTGTATACACACACAAATCCGTTTGGCTAGCTACTTTTTACTAGCACTAACATTTTCCCTCACCGGAAGCCAAATTTTTTGCAGCTTGCTTGCTGCCGGGCCATTGACATGACTCTGCACATTGCAACATGCCACGCCACACCCACAACAATTGTATGTTTGCTTACTTCGTATCGTTTTTATTTTCATTTTCTTTTTATTTTTTTTTTTTTGTTATAGCTGTTTGACGATTGCCAAAAGCATAATTCGATTAGCTTTTATCGCATCGTGTTGAAATGCAATCATTGCGGAAAAATGCCAATTAGAAAAGTTACTTGCCCCTAAACATCCAAACCGAAACCGCCCCTCTCCCTGTCTCTGTCTATATATATATATATATATATATATGTGCATATGTATATTTTTGCTGTGTAATTGCTTCAATCACTGCTGACTGACTATCCATTCTGAAGCCCAGCTCTTGCAGCCATTTTTGATTTGCAACTTGCTGCTGCTACTGTTGTTGGCTCAACTTTAGCTAATGAGCAACAGTGGAGCATAACACAAAGTCAATGAAACTTTTTGCCTTACAATGGCAAAACACAAAACATGCCAAACACACACCAACACACACTCACAACACCCACACCCGTACCCAAATCTAACAATTTGGCCAGAAAGCAGCCAACAATAAACTTCATGTTGCCGGCAACAGCAACAGTAGCTTCAGTAGTGGCAGCAACAGCAGCAGCAAGCGCAGTCGAAACAGCAGAGGTAACTAAAACTATTACACACAACACCTGTGATAACATGAGACGAGTCACACACACACACACACACACACACACATGCGGACAGACCTTTCCTTTTACTTGGCAGTTTCGTTTTCACTTTAATCAAAAACTTTTTGCAACGCTACCAAAATTTTGCATTCATTTTAATTTTACGCTAAATAAATTATTATCTAAGCAGTAAATGGGTGTGTGCGTGTGAGCTGTGAGACTTGTAAAGTTTGCCTTGATGAATAGTTTCTCAAGGTGGGGTGCTGCAAGTGCAGCAACAACTGAACTGAAGAGCACCTAAGTTGCAGTTTGAAGGTTTGCGTTAATTTGGATTGATGAATGCTAGGAACATTTTGCCCCAGCTTGCAACAAAAAAAAAAAAACAGAAAAACGACCAAGTGGCATATGAAGCACAGCGACAAATAGCAACTTTCAGTTCTACGCAAGCGTAATTAATAATTTAGCGAGAGCGCACAATGGCTCGAATGAGAAAAAAGTTACTTCAGATAATTATTATACTTCTACACCGGTTACAAAAAAAAAAAATTGTAAGAAAGTATTCATTATATTGCTATGCATCCAAAAATCGCAAAATAAATAGAAACTTTCTTATATCTGCTTAAAATACAATTTTTATTGTAATTTTTTCAGTTTTTTTGAAGCCTCAAATTATAATCAGAAATTGGTTATTGATAAGGAAAAATGTTGACAATAGTCAGACAAAAAGCTGCAGATTGAGCAGATAAGCGAATTAAGCCGTTTAAATGTCAATCAGTGATATAAAATCGATAAAATATATTTTGAGAACTATAACTGAGCAGTAATTTTTATTTAACTACACCATTAGCTGTTTAGCACTTAGAAAATTAGAGATTTGACTTTTGATCCACTGTGGGACGTGGCGAATTACAACTCACTTTGAGCTGTTTGAGATTAGTGGCAGCTGCAACAGTTGCTACCGCTGCTACTGCTGCTGTTGTTCTCGTTCTTGTTATTGTAACGCGTATCTGTGCACTGACAGCCAACTGCAACTGTGCCATTATTAGTGTTTCGCTGTCATTTAAGTTGGCGCCGATGCTGTTGGCTGTTGGCTGCTGCTCATGGCTGCCAGGCACATTTGCGGTAGCCAGGCGGAACTCGCGTTTTTGATAACATTTTAATGAAAACTGTCAGTTACAGTGGTAAGTTGCAGTGTGTGTGCGTTGCAACTTGATGGCAACATGCGCCACGCCCAACACTCACAGAGCTGCAACCAACTGCTGCTGCTGCTGCTGCTGCTGCTACTGCTGCTACTGCTTCTGCTGCTGCTGCTACTGCTGCTGCTGCTGCTGCTGCTGCTGCTGCTGCTGCTGCTGCTGCTGCTGCTGCTGCTGCTGCTGCTGCTGCTTTGTCAAGTGTGAATTCAACACTTGTGACTTGACATTTTTAGGCAAAATGCAGTAACAGCAACAGCAGCAGCAACTTATGAAGATTGCCGCACCGCAGGCTTGAGGCAACCACATCTCGCACACTCTGCCTTTTGTGGCAGCAAGAGCAGCTGCACTCAGTTGTACATTAGGCGTTGTGCAAAATGAATGCGCAAAACAATTCTACCACTTCTTTGTTGGCCCAGCCGAAGTGCGCTGTTGCCCCGTGCCTTGCCTCATTTTCCAGCGCAAAAATTAAAATGGCAGCCGTCAAAAGTGTGTGCCGCTAAGGTCGTCGCAAGTCGACGGAGCCGGAAGTAATGTTTCTTCACACAATTTTGCATTTCAAATTTACACAAATTTGTCAAATTCGGATTCGCTTCTAGCAGCAATTTGCTCTGCTTCGTGCTGCATAAAGACAAATAATTATTCCTACACTCAGAAAACAAAAATCTTCCTGAAATGTTATGTTTTCCTGGTCTTTAAGAGTGTTTAAAAATGAACGAAAATATTTTTTAAAATTCGAAACGTTTCTCCTAAAATTGAAGTAAAAAACACACCCCGATAAATTAAAAGTATTTTTCGGTACGTATAAATCAGGCGACATGCTGTCTTGAGGTCTTTATGTCCCGGCTCGTTGATTAACATTTTAATTGTGGCAACGGAAATGAGATTTTCGTTGAACGTCAAACGTGACAGCCTAAGCTCTGCCACAGCCGGGCAATTAAGTTTTGCCGCTCGCGCCACAAAAAAAGTATGCAACGAAACGCATTTAAAAATGGCTCTCGGGTGAAAATTTGTGAGTTGTATTCGCCAACTGCTAGCAGCTCAATTTGAGTGCGAACGACCAAAGCATTAACAGAGGGCACAGGCACAGTCAAACCACACACACACGCACACACACACACACAAGTGTGTGTTGGTGTGAATCGGATTGGCAGGTCAGTTAGATTTGTTTGTGCATCAAATTGCAATTGCCGTTGCACATCTATGCATATATACGTTGCAACGACAACAACAGCTCATACATACACACACACACACACACACACACCTATCCCTATTTAGGTGCAACGGTCTGCTTTCTGTTTGTCTGTGTATGTGTTTGCGTATGTATGCCGGGCGGAAATAAAACCAAAACGGATATGCTTACTAAGTGCCTGCACACACACAGCGACCACATCCGCTCCGGCGCTACGTTTGCAGTAGACTTCAACATCAGTGGCGAAGTTGCCACGCCTCCCGTTACAATGCTCTATGTTCAGCATATTGTCCCGTTGCTCCAGTGTAAGTCTACAATGCATTCACATTCATCCATTTTCGTTATTCGCGTGCTCTTGCCAAAATAGGGAGGCGAATCTCATCACCAAATGTGTAACGCATTAAAATAATATTTTTTTTTCTCTAAATTGTTTCATGGCGCCTGTTTTGTATTGAAGTATAATAACAATTTCTTCAAAATGAATATCTGGTTACATTGTTTATACATATAGCCATATAGCAATGTTTAAATATATAGAAGCAAACACAAATTGGAATAAATAAAATAAAAATCATAGGGAGACATTTATATATTTATATGTCTATCTTTATAATTTTTAAAAGCATTTAATATATGACTTTACTACATTTAAGCGAAGATTATCATTCGCTTTAAAATTATTTCAATTAAAAATCCCATAATATATTTTCATAAGACTACCTGAACAGAAAAAATTGGCCGGACTTGACGATGGTGATTGGTGATCAAGGAGTACACATATATATATATATACATATACACTAAGGTTTGTTGGAATAAAAGATAAATTTATGTAAGAGTATTTAATATTCGATTGAGTCTCTTTTGGAGCTTTTGTTATTTAGCGCATTGTCTAAAGTTAGTTAGCAATTCGTTTGCCTGCAACCCAAATTGTATCGGTGATAATAGACGTAGTCAATTTAGTAGCGATTTTTTGCCGAGATTTATGAAACAATTGGACTGCCAGTTAGTGCAGAGGCACTAAAGTTCATTTCAAGCTGATTGCATGACCAAAGGATAGAGACATAGACAGTAACAACTCAGTAAATTTAAACATTGATTAATCCATGAAAGCAACGACAACAAAGTATTCGAGTGCTCTTCAATAAATTTGCCACAAGTCTGTGTCACTGGAGCCAAGAAGACGAGGTAAAGTTAGAGGACGATGTATTTGATGTCCAAGCTTGTTCAATAAAGTCAATTTGCAGCACAGATTGAATGTCACTGTGGATATCATATGCGCTCTGCAGGCGCAAGATGTTTCACTCCAACAATAAGTTTTTGGGTGAGACCGCCGTAACCGTGAGACGTTGTCTGGCGTTGGCAAAACTTGTGGCTGCAAAACTTTCGAACAAAGTACCAAAAACTTTGTCAGCTTTTGTTCATCGTATTGCAATGAATATATATATATATATATATATATATATATATATATATATAGTATATACCGATATATGTATAATGCCCGACGTGCACCTTACACAGCGCACAGCCAAGTTGAAGTTGACGATTTTTGCAAGTGAGACAGTGTCGAATTGCAATGCCAGCTGCTAATTGTTCCAGCCTCAATACTCGGCTCTTTTGTCTTGTCGTTAACACTTTTGGCAAAACCGTCAGTGGCCCGTTAAAGCGCCTTAGCATACGCCTGGCCGCCTCTACTCCTCGGCCAGAGTGAAGATTTATACAAAGATTTTCGCTGCTCGACGCTTAGTCAAATTAATCCTATAAATGAGTTTTGAGTAACAGCCATCTGGGTCCGTCGTCGCTGGCACGCTTATCTATTTATATTTTTGGTCCAGTGAATTTGGGCAAGGCCCAGCGCGATGATTTGCCTATGCGACAATAACAGAGAACACCCACATTGCACACATATGAAGTGCATAAATGAACTGTGCAAAACAATGTCACTGTGCAGAAATATAAATACAATAAATTGAATATCATTTGCTTATGCGCTCCAATGCGTTTACCAACTGACAGCATTGCACGACAACAACAAACTCTCTCTCACACATGCATACAGTGCACATGAAATGTAATAAAATGCGAACATTGCAGGTGTCAGCCAAGCGACGTGAAACTGTCAGGGCGATGACGCAGGCAAAGGCCACACTTTTGCGGCTAAAATATACAAGAGCACAAGTGAATACAAACAACGACACACAAACACACACACACGCACACACGCCTGCTGATATTTATGCAATTTAAAGTAAAACACAAAACTGTCCCGCAGCTGGCCAACGTGACGTATACGCAATATGCATGTGCATAGAGCAGCGGGCTGTCACACAATAGTAGGGATGGAACGGGATACGAGAGAGTTGTTTGCCACACAGGTGCAGTTGCATGATGGCATCCGTACGTAACCCATACCACTGCTGCATAAGCTTTTCAATTCTGGCCAAAAAATGTCGAACGCGCTTAGCCTAAGTCCAGCGCCGTTGGCGACGCTTTGACACGAAACAAATTTAACTTTTTCATCTCGAGCGCACAAGTATCGAAACAAACAAGCAAACACATATGCACACACACATACACATACACACACATACCCACATATACGCACACACAGACACTTTGAGAGTGAGCGTTTGTGGTGGTTGTTTGTAGTAGAGATGACTCTTGGGTCGTGACTTCGTTGCCCCAACTTTGTAAGCATTTATGTATTTAGAACTTATAAATCTATTTCAGGTATTAAATACTGTTCAATATTTACAACACTAACAAAATAAACTTATTTTAAGCTACGAAGTTGCGTGCAACTAAAACTTTTCAATATATTTGATCGGATGAATCAAAACAAGTTGTGTATAAGGAATTTTTTATGGATCGGCTACAATGAATATTGTATTAGAGTAGTTGTTTCTTTTCTTTTTTTCGATATATTTATTTTGTTGTAGGGTGTTTTACAGAAACAATATTAAATTATACAATTATTTTATAGCTGGAGCTGTGAACATTGTAATTCAAACTGTGTTTAAAAACTCGTATCGATTTTGAAGCCTTTTCTATTTTAATTTCAACAAGTTAATGGAAATTAATCATAAACAATACAAAGTCAGTGAAATTGGGTGCATATCAATAATATATGTAAATAACACAACTTTCTATGTGTTTCTTTTGGACAGCTGCCCACATTGCGTAAATAAATTTTGATATCTGTTTTGGTAAGCTAATTTTTGGTCTTGTTGTATCTCTGATTTTGCTCTGTGGTCTCATGTGGTCTGCTGCGACAAACAGACTCTTCCGGCCGTGGGTCGTGGAACCGTGACACGAAAGAATGCACGGATCACGGCCAACTCTACTTTGTTTTTGTTTTCTATTTTCATTTTTATTTTTTTTGAGAAGCAATCGGTATTTGGCTCTTTGCATGCTTTACGCTCTGCTGCATACTTTCAGGCAGCAAAGCGATTTTGCGTTTTTGGCATAGAACGAAAGCGTCCAAGAAGTGAGAGAAAAAAAGTGCAGTAAAAAAAAATGAATGAAAAAAATGAAAAACTGAGCATCGCAGTAAAATGCATAAAATATGCGCATATATAATTTTGACTAGGCGTGCGGCCAGCAGCAGCAGAATCCAGGTGCAGATGCGAGTGCAGTTGCCCCCTGCAAAGCTGCATGTGTGTTGGTATTGGTGTCGCGATTGCTTTTATTGCTGTTCTTGTTCTTCTGCTAGTTGTTGGTGTTACTGTAGCCCACTTTCATAAATATGCATGCGGCAGTTTGTACTTTTAATTAAAATGCAGCGCCGCAGTTAAAAAAAAAAAAAACAAAAAAAACTGAACACTCATAAAACTAAAGACAAGAGCAATGCAAAGCGAAAGCACAAATTTTGAGTCATGAGATTGATTGAGTTTTTTGTCTTGGGCGCAACAAAAGAACAATTTCAATTACACGAAGTATTCGCGAACGATGGGATTTTTGAAACTACTCGAACGGCTGTGCCACAACTTTTGGGCTAATTAATTCATGCAAATGTACACCCCAAAAACTGGCTACAATGGGGCTAATTATGCGGAGCCAACCCCTCCCTCCTGCTATCCCTGCGACCCCGGCCGCTACTTGTGGAGCATTCACAGAAGCATTGACATTTTTGTCAATGTTGTCAACATGAAATCCCAAACAGAAGTGTCATAAACTTTGACAACGGCAAAACTCGCAGCGTCAGTCTGCCCCCACTTTTCCCCATCCTTCTCTTCAACGTTCAATGAAATACAACAGGACGTCATTTGTTCTGTCATTTTGTAAAATTAATTAAACAAAAATGTAAGAAGAGTGCAAATAATTTTCCCCCGCGTGCTTCAAAGTCGCCAAAGTCCAACTTAAATGAATTTCTCAACAGGGTATTACTCCTTGACAAGTCTGAGTTCGCATTGGGGTTGTCGAAAACTTATTTCATTGGTTGTCTTTAATTTTATAGCGCACCAAATTTTTAAACAGCAGTTCGCACCTTGGAGCGTGAACTGGGGCAGAAGCAGCTTACCATTTTAACTGTAATTTAATAAAAGATTTATGCTTATATCTGACTAACAATTTAAAATATGAAATGCAGAAATTCAAATTTAAAAAAAAATGCAATTAAACATTATAAATAATGTCTACTGTTTGGATATAATAATGGGATCTAGCACTGAAATTCATTTTCAAACCAAAGTAATTAAAAATTGTTGTGTGGATTTATGGATGTATTATACAAGTATGAAATTAAAAACATATTTCGTGACACAATTTGTCAGTGATTTTAAAATTCATTTGCATTAAATTGAAAAATTCTCCAAGTGTGTAGATTAGTGGAAAATTGCAATGAGCATATCCTTTGACGAAAGCACCAAGAACGTGATGTAAATTATGGTAAAACTCTGCGCCGACACACCCACAGTAACAATGTAATTTGCGACAAAAGGTTCTGCACTCAAAAACAGGAGGCAGAGGCCCAAAATAACCGCGACAGCAATAATGGCAGCCGCCGACAGCGCGAACAGTGAAAATGCAGGCAAGGAAATCAACTCTCGGCGCAAAACAATGAAAATTGCACTTTAGAAAATGAATTGCATGCAAATGAGCACGTAGGGGGTGAAAGGCGGCGATGTGGTAGCTGCTGCAGCAACTGGCAGGTGGCAAATGGCAAGCAGTTGTGGCAGCAGTTGTGTGCTGGCTGCCGTTGTTGCCGCAAAACAAAACCACAAGTCAACCACTGAACAAGCAGCTAAGCAGCAGCAACAACGACTACATAGCTGAGGTGCAAGTCGCGTGGTGGCGCCACCCAAAACACAATCATGCATTGCAATTCGACGAGCTGCGAATTTGTGTTGTTGTTGATGATATTGTTGTTGCTTCAGGCAGCACACAATAAAAATGCACAAAGTTCGTACATTTGATTTGTGGCAACTTTAACGACATTTTAATGCGCTCGGAAAACAAACTGAAGAAAGGGCCAAGGACTCAAACACACACAAATCAGTCAAAAGACAGTCGGCAGCAAACGCCGTTAACGTTACTCGTGTGTTGCTGGCAAATAAAAATGCGCACTTTTAATCAAATTAATAGTTACGTGATCGCAGAATGGGATGCCACTGCTACGGAGAGGTCAAGCAGTCAACATCCACACGTTTTACTACATACCTTCCCTTCCTTCCTTCCTTCCTTTCTCTCCCTCCCTCTCTCCTTCTCACACTATCTGCTATCTATCTGCTTATCTTCCTTGGATGTGCTCTTTCCTATCAAAAACCACTTAAGTTATAAAACTAGTTTATACAACTAGCTAAAACTTGATATAAAACAATGCCCACAAATTCTTTATACAAGTTTATACATAAACCCACATAAAAATAAACGCATAAAACTATTGGAGAGCGTATAATAAAAAAAAAAACTTGAATTTTAAATAAATAAATTTTGATAAAGTATTCAACTTATATGCCACAAAAATAGTTGTATTTAATTATAAAAAAATTGTTTTTTTTTTTCGAAAAAGATTCATTTTCATGTCAGGTATTTGCTAAAAAGGAATATTATGCAAATTTTTTACAGAGAGTATATATATTTATTTTTATATCTCTCTTAAAACAATAATAGCTCCTTTAGCCTTTGATATTTGCACAATAACATATACAAAAAGATGAGCCATCATCATTATCAATATCAACCCCAAATTAACCTTTTGCGGTTATTAAATAAATACTCTTTGGGTAAATTTGATACCCTTTTCAATAACCATTAATCAGATTTATGGGTACGGTGCAATGTGTATGCTAAAGTGTGCCTGAGAATGGTAAAAACACTTAAACCAGTTTGGCAATCAAATGCGAAATCAAAATCCGAAATTGAAATTCGCAAACGAAATTTTGAAGTGGTCTACATATCGAATGTGTTTGAAATTCGCTCACATACCAAAAGTTATGGTGCAGGTGTGAGTGGTGGGTGTGTGTGTGTGTGTGTGTGTGGTGGGAGTGAGTGTGTGGTGAGGCGTGGTCATTGAAGTAACGGTAGTGCATTAAGTACTAACTGCAGGCGCTTAACTGTGGATCAACTTTTAAACTGTAAAACTGCTGGCACTTGAAGGCTTGTAACTTTTGGACTGCTGAATTCAAGTTGGGGTCAGCTGCAGTGGGGAGGCGAAATGCCACGCATCTAATCAATCAGTGCACAGCTGTTTCCACAAATAAGTATTCAGCTCGACCACACTTTTGAAATGTTCTAATTACTTTAACAGCCGCCAGCAGATTGCCAAACCAGCCCAGTGGTCTTACCACAGCTAGTGGCCAGGATTTGGGGAGTTGGGGCGACGAATGGGGATGTGTGTTGATTTTTTTTTTACACCATTTGCCAAAACTGCCAGCAATGCAATTTTTATTGAACACATTTGCAAATGCAGTCGACAAACAACCATTTCGACCAGCGACCATAAATAAATAATTCAATGAGAGATTTTTGTTTGTTGTTGTATTTTTATCCATTTGATTTGCTGCTGCGGCCTAACCAATAAATCACTCATTAAAGTGCCCCAAACTAATGCGACAAATGTGCGCAGCGGCCACATAAATTAAAATTAACATTTGGTTCTGGTTACAAGTGGAGCTGTGCATGTGTGTGTGTGTCTGTGGTTGTGTGTGGGTGACATCATGTGAATTAGTAAAATGAAACCCCAACATGACGACCACAAGCTGCCGCAGCAGCTTTGCTGCAATTTAATGAGTTCAGACACATACATACACACACACACACACACACACACACACACACACACACACACACACACACACACACACACACACACACACACACACACACACACACACACACACACACACACACCCACACTCACACACACATACACGCATTCGCACACACAGCTGCACATAATTTAAATTACCTAGATCGTCAGCAAGGTAATGTGGCGAAATTTTAGCAAAGCATTTAAATTTGGTGGAGTAAAAGTATAATATTTGCAACTACTAACAATGGAGAAGAACAGACTGAGGATATTTACAGGTACGTGTGTCCTTAAAGCACATCATGGCAAATTGTGTTGCCTTAGTCAGAAGAAAATGCAGCATTCTACGAAAGAACATAGAAATCATCGACTCCACCAAGATTCTCGCATCGGTGAACGAATTAGAGTTAATGGATGAACTATAGCAAGAGTTATAAACATAAAACATTTAACAGTTTAATTTAGTTAATTAATAATTAATTTAACAACAAAAATGAATAGGCCTTTTTGTGTCAAAAACAATGATAATATTTTTGTATCCAGTTTATTATTATAAGAGTTAAATGCAACTTCCACTCGTTTGTTATGCTCATCTTTAAGAACTGTCTCTTAAGCGATAAGCCATAACAAAATAAAGTCGGCAAAAACCCTGCATACCCTCAAATACTGGTTGGCCTGGCCAATTTGATGCCTAATTAAATAACAACAAAATGAATTGCATTCAAAATTCTTATATAATATAATAAATTATTTATGATAAACGTTTAAGGGGTCGCATTTCAATTGACGCTCCCCTCGCACAACAAAAACAACACCCGAGGACCTGTGATAACATTAAAAAGATGCTTGTCCCAACGGAAAGTGGCAAAGGGGAAAGGGGTAACAGGGTAAAGGGAAAGGGTTGATTTTTGTGCGCACCTGTTAAGGCCCAAGCCGAAACGGGCAACAAAACAAATTTTCACAGCCTCAAGGCGACATAAATTTTTCCTTATGAATAAATTATTAAGCGAACAGCCGCTGGGCATTGAGTCATTATTTTGTCCTTGGTCCTCGTTTCGCTCCAGCATCCTTTCGTGACGCGACGAAAAATTGTCGGTAAAGCGGCTACTTAGGACATTTTCGGGTTCAACCACTTGACTTGGTCCACTAACTTGCCAGACCGTAAATGTCTTGCTTGTCTCAACTCACAGCGAGATTGCATGTACACATGTTAAGTCCTTGAGGACGAGCAAGAAAACAGCGTCAGAGACACTTAACACTTGCTCTGCAAGACCATAAAATGTGTCTTGTATTTTATATACTTATACATACATATGATGATTTATCATCATTTGTTGTAGATGGTCGCCAAAAAGTAGGCAACAGTTTTATGCTTGCATTTTTTCTACGCCCAAATTAAGTGGGAAGGCTTTTTAGTCTTTTATTTCCATTAGGCTCCAAGAACTGCAAAGTTTCGTCTGAGTTTATAAATGATTCCTTTCAGATTTTATTATCTCTAAAAAATAACGATAGGATATGATCAATTAGATATAATATCAATATCTGCACATTATGTTTTGCTAGTGTTGATCGCAATTACAAAGCTTGTAGCACTGAATAAGACAAAAATAAAAGGAAAAGAATACTACGCAGAATCTGCTTTAAATATGTTTTCCAAATCAATTTTCTCAGTCTAACAATATTGCTTTAAGTGAGACCTCTCGCCTAAAACATTCTCACTGATTTAATGTACATTGTCAAATGTGCTTAATTTTTGACAATTATGTTTCTTTATTTTATTTTTATTTACTATTATTACTTTATATTTTTTCTGTTACCAAGCTTTTATGATACTGAAGAATTCAAGAAATCTCATCTCTAATGTGTTTTGTAACAACTGTTGACCCTCCCCTAATCGAGCTATTCAACTCAGGGGTTCTTAGAACATTTTTTATGTGCGATTGGTTTGTATAATATTCTCTAACTATTTGCACTGTAAACATGCTTTTGTATTTTTTGTTCCCTTAAAAAAAAACCAAAATGTAAATATGCAAATGAATATTATTGCCAATTCAAATACTATGTAAATAAAAATTGTTTACAGCAAAACTTTGCGCTAATTTGCGCCCTATTATGGACTGGAAACGACCCCAGATCATTCAGTATAACGACAGCCCAAACAAAAGCAAAACCATTAAATTTAAATATTACAAAAATAGATATGTATACATATATAAATATATATATTTATATATATAAATATATCTGCAATCGGACTTTAAACAAATGTCACAACTTGATGGGAAGTACTTTATTTTGAATTGCATTTTAATTTAAATGCATTTCAACTTTTAATGTCATTTTCAAAATTGCATTGATTTATGTGCGAAAATCCAACAGAAACCAAAAAACGACAACAACAGAAACGATGACAATAACAAATGCAAATATCAAAAATGATTTTCAGTGATGGCAACGATTGCATTTTGTGGAGCGTTGCGCACTTTGATGCTAATTTAGGGGAATTAAAATGAAATCAATTTGCACCCCGGGGCACAGAGAAAAGAATTCAATTGCTTTCATTAGGTTGCGAGAGTGAGAAGAAAATTGGTGGTTGAGCTTTGGGAGGCAAGTTATTAAATTGTTGTAAATAAATATGAAATAAGTTTGGCAAACAACCGAAAGGCATGAAAACGAGAAAAGTTGAAAACATATTGCCAAGTTTCTTATCCTTTTCACCACTCTGGGCCAAATCGAACTCAAGCCCTCAAGCCAAACATCAATCAATCAAGAACGGCCGACAGAAAAGTCCCGAAAAGCAAACGGACAACTTTTCAACTGTGGCTGGACTTGAACCCAAAGTATTTACAACATATGCAACTTGTACAACGCTGCGTTTGATGAATACTTAAGAGCAAGCATTTCATTATCAGGCAAGACTTTAACGGCCATTGGGCTTAGAAACACATTCACAAAATCACAGACACTCACTCACACACATCACACCACACAAATACTCACACAAACGAATAAACCGAGATGCAGCCTTTGTCTAGTTAAATAAATCCATGGGAAAAAGTTTTTTCGGTTTTAACGGGAAAAACTTTTACACTTGGCTTTTCTGCGGCTTTTCTATTCATGAATAATTAACGGTATTGTTGTTGCTCAATAGCGTCGGCGGTTTGTCAAAGCACACACGACTTCCAAATTCGAGCCCGAGAAGTAGTTAAGACTCGCTGCAACTGCCAAGCTGCATGCAGAAACACAAAAACTACATACATATATGCAACCAACTAAGGATTGTGCTTAAAGTTTTAGCTGTGCTCGGGGGCATGCAAGGGCTGCTGAGCTTGAATTTGCCGACCAAGTGCGCAGTTGCCGAGAAAGTAGTCGGAGGCATGGCTTATAAAATTTAATTGGATTTTGATGCCAGCAGCGTGGTAATTTGATTTCCCATTCAAAGTGTGAGTTGCAAAAGAATCACTCTCCCTCTCTCTCCCCCTCCCCCTCCCCCTCCCCCTCCCCCTCCCCCTCTATCACTTTCTATTTTTCTCTCTCCCATTGCTTACTTTCGTTTCATAACCGCGCATATATCTTTTTACTATTTGCACGACTTTGTACGCAGCACCGACGCTTTTACTGCCTTTTATGCTGACCGGCAACAAAATAGTTTAATTCCGCGAGTGGTAATGGCCGACGTCGATGAAATAAATTCACATGCAACGCACCATTTAAATGCGTGCACGTGATTTTTGATGCAGCTAAAAGATTTGCTCTCAATTCGAATTGAACGCGTGTCCAACTTTTTATACTCTAATACCGAAGGTACAATAGTATATTGGTTATTTGCAATGTCCGTGATGCTGTCTGTCCGTCTGTTCTCAGTTAAAGTTTAGAGAAAGTGTTTAAATTTATTGTGATACGTTCTCACTAGGAGGCAATCTTCCACAATTTTAAAGATAGAGTCTCCAAACTTGGTAGGTAGCGGTAACCTACTTGAATGATCTTCGGCACCAGAAATCTGAAATGCATATAAGTTGTAAGCTAGATTCCCCAAGTTGAATGTTTGTTACCGGTAACTCACCTTAAAGATCGATACAAAGTTGGATGACAACGCCCACATCTCCTCCGATACACACACATGGTATAAATCGTTATAACCACATATCTCCCACATTTCGAAAGCTAGAGTCCCCAAAAGCTATATAGCACATCAAAAGCACAAGGACAGTGCCTTCCCCAAAAACGATAAAAGCTTATATCTCAAACAACTTAAGAGCTTCAGTTACCCAATTTGGAAGGCAGCTTACTAGGAACCTCTTTACTAAATTCAAAATAGCCTCTATAAACACAACTTTAAAGCCAAACTTGGAAGTAGATTACTACCAAACCTTCTCCCACAGTCTTCTAATCAAATTCGGTAATTCAATCTCTAAAAGTGTGCTAGGTATAGTGTATTGGTGATTATTGAATGGTTGAGGCATCCATGCATTGCTCTACTTCCACACCCCCATCCACACCCCAACCAGAAGATTCATCGCCATTATCACATTATTCCTCAGTCGGTGGCACTCACCTACAACGTTCTCACTTGTTTTCAATTATCGTTAAATCAACCATTTAATTATTAAATATATTTAATTATTTCTTGGTATATTATACTTTCATCATCATTTAAAACACATTACTATAAAATCATGATCAATGAATATATAAATATATTTGCCAGGCAAGTTCAAATAGTCATCAGTTATTCAAATGCATTTTACGTTGACGGTATTTGTGTGCTTTGCACAGTTCTTGAAAGCGGTAATAAATTATATTGACGTATTAATGGAATTCAGTTAATATGTTTTTAACCTGACAGAGCGCTGATCCGCCCGTAATATATAAACTAACAAATATAGAGTGCGGATCCAATAATAAATACATTACAAATATCTCCTGCTTTCTCAAGGCCGTGAATTGGAATAAGGCTGTTGCTCAATTGGACTGTGATCTTGTTTTACCATTACGTAACCCTGAAGTGAGAAAAAAAAACTAACTAAACTTGACTAAATATTAGTTAAATATTAATTAACATTAACATATAAATTTGTCTGAAAGTAGATTCGGATGGAACTCCAGAAAAAGGGTTATAACAATCGATATCATCCATTTCTTGTCAATGTCACAATGAATTTGTGCGACGTCATAGCTAATAGAAATTATATTCCCTACGGAAGGATATCTTGGAAGATTTCGAAGGAATTCTCAAATTTAAATCACACTTGTCCTTTTACAGTAAGATCAATATATTTCCTATTTTCGTTGAATAACATTTTTTTTTCAATCATTTTTAGGGTCACTTAATGGCAAGAAATTTGTGGATAAATGAGAAGTATATTCCAGTACCAACCCCTTTGGGTTTCTACGTGTTTTCAGCTCATTTTAGTGAAAAAGAAGAGATTGGTTTCATGAAGTTCTATTTTGAGGCTAAAGTACCTGTGAAAATAAATCAAAAGAAATCGCCAAAGTTATAACATTGTTGTAATCGTTAATCATTAATATTTACTTACAAATCGAATATATCCTGTTTGTATTTTGAGATCTCCCCATACAAATTTTTACATACTAATAAAGTAACATTTTCAACTTTTGAAAACAATTCCACTTTTGCCAGTTGTAATGTATATAATGTAATGTAGAATAATAATGACGAGAATATATTGAAAATATTGAAATAATTCTTAACTATTTTGATGTGGCTGATGATTACTAGGCTAAGAAGCAAATGTTTTTCTAAAAATCAATAATTATCGAACTGTTTTTGTTAAAAAAAAAAAGAAAAAACACAGATTATGTAATTTAAAACTGGTTGGTTTGAGCCCACCAAATTTTCACCACATCCAACCCCATTAAATTGTACTTAAGTGATATTTTGTACAGATAAAAATATCTGTTATATGTCACCCAATTCGCGGTTGTGACAATGCAATTAAAGCTAGTGTTTGTTTTTTACCTTTTGCACCTGATCAAAGTGGTAAGATAAGTACTTGGATATAAACATTGCTTTCTTACAAGAAATAACGTCTACAGTGCAGTGATTCCGTCAGCAATTGCTAAAATGGACTATAATAAGAATTCAAGCGATCTTCCAGGTTCTACAAGATGACCTTTATGAATCGATGCGATCAATGTAACTATAAATACCAGCGAGGTGAATGCTTAAAGAAATTTTATTTGGTTATAAATCACACTTTAAAATCGACGTATACTTTTGAAATCAAACCAAATCTTACAAATCTGTTTTACAGAAATTCTCAAGAATTCTCAATTATAAATCATACTTTAAAATCGACGCATACTTTTGAAATCAAATCAAATCTTATGGTGCACATCGATAAAACCATACATTTCACACAATTTTAAAAGCTAGAGTCACGAAATTTAGAAGGAATATTGATAGTAATATCTTCAAACGAAAAATATGTAGACAACTCTTAATACCGATGCCGTACAGCATAAAATCAATGAATTTCTTTGTATAAATTTTGCATGCACTATTTTAGAAGCAAGTTTCTTTCTGTTACCTTAAAATAATCTCTACAAATATGCAAACTCTTGGTGAGAGAATACTTCGAGGTGGAAATCACTCACTACCTGCCACACCTCACTTCATTCCTTGCCGATCAAAGAAATACTCCGAACAATTACATAAACTCAGCAGGGTTAACTGCACTGTAGGCACACAAGCCATTACGGGACACTAGTTGGGCATTCAACTAAGTTGTCAGTTACTCACGACAATTTATCTGCAGCACTTTCTCTGTCATTGTCTCTCACTAAGCTGGAAAAGATTTGGTGTCTCCCATTTTTACAAATATATAGGACTTCAACAAAATCACATCAAGGCAACTGTTTTTGATAATCCAAGCCTCTTCATGGATCCCGATGTCTCAAACTTAGTGATGTAAAGGTATACGAGGAAAAGCAGAAGGGGTTGCAGTCCATGCAGTCTTACACTGATCCAAAGTTTTCTCAAGTGGGTTTGGTATGATGGATCACTTCTCATCGCTACGAAAACTCTTTTAGCGAACAACTTATTTAAATGGGTTGTTTTTATATAGATATATCTTGTTGATTTCATCTTTTAAAGTCAATTCATAAAAATCTTTATATACTACAAACTTACACGAGCAACTTTGATATTTTCGTTTTTTATCCTTTCGGATATTAAAACATAAACAGTTTCATACAAAAATTGTCTTCTTGTTTTCTATTTAACTATGTAAAAATTTCCAAAATCCCACAATTACACAACAAAATAAAGTTTGAGCTTGAAAGAACTATTTAACAAACAATCGATATTATGGAAAGAGTTATGAGTCAAGTAAAATTTTAAGGCATTCATTCGTGATTCGAGACGTTTTATTAGAACAGAGACACAAGTTAAGGCACTCTCCACTCAGAACGTATGCGGAGTGATTCAGATTCAGTTAACTGTGCAGCATCCATTTCGGTCGACTGACTACATTTATTGAAGTCATATCAGTAATAAACTCCCAGCAGGCCAGCGCAGATTTCACAAAGTGTGAATTTTAACAGTTGCTTTGCGCAGCGTTTCCAATTAAATTAATTCACTGAATGCTAAATACAAACGGCAACAAGAACAGTAGTCTAACTGCGATATCCGTTTCCGTTGAGCTACAGTTACAATTCCAAATACAATTACAATTAGAAATTTCGCGGCATTAAGCAATTCAATTAGGCAAGAGGCAAATCAGAAGTGCGACACAAGCGCAAAGAATTCTCAACTGATGCGCACTTTTAATTACTGCATAACAAGAGGAAAACCAATCCAAGTTTGTTGACTGCCAGCTGACAGTTTGGCGAGCAGGGCGATGATGCTTATAAGTCCCTTAGTGGATGTAAGGCTTGCAGGAGGAGCAGCGTCCAGGCGCCGACAAAATGAAGTCTTAAATCACAGCATGTTATTTCCGCTGCACGTGCTCCGCGCAGGGGGCCAAGTAGGGCGTAGGGGCCGTGGAGGGTTTGAAGAGCTGCCGGCGCGGCGCATTTAAGGTTCCGTTTCCGGCTGCGAGGACAACCCGCTAAGGACGATTATGTCGCCCGCGCACACAGATCCCAATCGCCAGTGCGAATTGTTTTTTCTTTTTTTTATTCCCGCTGATACTGCTACGTCTGCTGCTGCTATTTCAGCAACGATTGGCTTGTTTTGCCCTTTTGGGTATTATCAGCGGCGGCTTTTATGTCATCATAACCACAACGATGGGCAATGGCTGAGCGCCGTAACAACGAGCTGTCCATGTCCATGTCCATGTCCTGGTCCAGTGTCCTGCGGATGAGTATGGGAATGGAGATGGGGATGGAACGAGCAAGCGAATGTCCGTTTACATAAATTTCGATGCGCGGCAAAAGGAAAACTGTCGAGCGTGCAGAAAAATGAGATGACAAATGAAGTTTGTTGGCTAATGGCAACGGAAATGCGAGCAGGATGGGCGGAGAGGGGCAAGGAAGGTTCAGTAGGTAGCACAAGCTCACACTTTTTGCGGCGTGGCAATGAACGGAAGTTGAAACAAACAAGTAAATAAATGGCGCCAATTGGCCGCCTCCCGACGTCGACAACGCTCCACTTTTCAGCCAACTTACTGCCCGGCTGCCTGCCTGCACTCAAAAAAACATTTTGACCAGAACTCTTAAATAAAACGATTTTCTTTTGTTTGTGATTTTTACTTTGCTATTAAAGTTAAAGAGCACAAATATCTTACAATATTTAAAATTGCTTACTAATTAAGAGAAAAATAAACTGAAAATAAGAAAGCAACATTTTTCTGAAACTAGAAGAATTTTGTGAGTTTCTTAGTGACTTGAAAAATTTTAGCTTGAATTTTTTTTTAAAGTGTGGGTGTCGTTTGTTGTTTTAAAATTGTTGGGCAGCAGACGCTGAAGGAATTTATTCGGTAATCTGAACTGAGTCAGCCACAGCGATTATTACGAGAGTAAACACAATCCATTTTCGCGTGTTGATTGCTCGCTTCTCCCGATAATTAACAGCCAGATGAGGAAGGGATCTGGCCGCTTAGTCAGCCTCATCAAATATCGTAACACCGCTTCCCCTTCCCCAACGTTCCCATATCGTACACCAACAGTTGCAGCCGTAATTCAATATTAAAAACCAATATCTTCAACGTGCACAACAACACTTTGCTGTATAAGGATGCCTTCTAGCATAGCAGACACTGCATATCCTATGATAACACACACACTCCCTTGCCTCCTATGGCAAAAGCTGGAAACATAAACAAGCAGAAAATCTAATCGCCAGCTATGATCAAAGTGTCCAGTTTTGATATTAAGTTCAACATTAAATGTGAAACTAGCCAAGTGTTTGGGCGGCGAATAGTCATTTTGCCCAATGGCCAAAAGTCTCCAGCTAGCTACATATACATACATATATTATATATATATATATATATATATATATGTATATATATATACGTAATTGGAGGGGCGTCATGTGGCATAATGTGCCATAAGCTTTGGTTGTTGCTTCGTTTTGGCTCCAGGGCTGCAAAGCATTTACCAACACATAAAGTCAACTTTTTCGCTATAGCTGTATATATATATATATAAATATATATACTCTTGGTGAGTGCATGTGTGTGTATTGGTAACCCCTGGGCGGTGTAAATATTATTCTTATCTTACACTATAAATCTACATATGACAATTTTCGCACAGCTGCTGGCGAGCGGGCAACTGGCAACTGGAGACTCGGGGCTGAAGTAGCACATAAAACCAACATTTGTGCATATTAAAGGTGCCATTGATTCTGATTTGGCTTTATAAATTATAGTTTAAAGTATTCTCAATTAGGTAAGAGTTAGTTAACCTCTTTTTTTTAATAACTTGGCTGTTATAAATGTCAAATATTTGATATCGTTATCTTTTAAGATAATAAAATTCAATATAGTAAATGCTTATGCGTTGTAAAACATATCTGCCATTGAGAATAGATTTTTCAGCAGACGTATTTAATTTATTATCTTAGAACCACTTTTAAAAAAGACATTTTATAGCTTTTTATAGAGTGACTCATGGTCAATTACTTCTAAAATTGCATTTCTTGTTTGTTCGTGCATTTCTCTGTAGTTTTTTTTTTTTTGGCTTTTATTTTTGGTTCGCTATGGTTCGCTCTTAATTGGCAGCCGCCCATAGTACTCACTAATTAAAAACGTATGTTTTGCTGCCTTTCACAGTTCCCGAAACTACACAGAAGTCATCTAACGAGGCGCCATTCAAAGCAATGGCTCCGAGTCTAGTTGCTTGGAGTTCACAACTAAATGAGTGGCAGAGTGAGCTTACACGCTTATCTGAAACTCGCACCTAAGGTTGTGAGAGAGAAGCTGAATAAGAGATTTCCAGAGTTGTCACAGAACTCGCATAAGTCTCTGTCACATCCTACACAGTTGAGCGTTGTGGCAGATTTTGTGGTTGCTGCTGCAGTTGGTGCATTTGGCATGCATGTACAGCATGCTTTGCATAAATGTGTGGCACATATATGAAATCGCATAAATCAGGAAACTGGATACATGTTACACTGCCATACAGAAGGATACACAATTGCTGATTGCAAAGAGCCATGTAGGAGAACAACAAAAATCTATAACCAGCGTGTCGAGAGTTGCGGAGATCGTCTAAATGATATCCTGTACCAAGCCCCAAAATACACTTAAATTTAATTTGCATATATTAATTATGAGGTTGTGTAGAATAGATATCAAAATAGTAAATGAATATCGATGTGTGTATCCTGTTGGATTTGCCGAACTCTTATAAATATAAATAAATACTGAGTAAGAATCCATTTTGGGCAAAATGTGCAAGTTAAACTTACTTAATATCCTTCATCTATAGGGTATAAGTAGACACACTATGCAGCACTCGGCTGCATAGCAACAGTTGTACACTGCGTCAACCACACAAGGGGAGCTGGAGCCGCAACAGCACCAGGAGCATCAGCAAGGACAACACCATGAGCTGGACATGTCGCGCAGCATGAAAGCAAAAGGCAAAAGACAATAGAGTGTGGGATCATAAAGGCAACGATGGCAACGATGATTAGTTTTAAGGCCAGCGACTGAACTGTACTACATACACACGCACATACACACTCGCACACAACGAATCTTGCACTGTGGAAGCAATTGAACATTCTTTGCACATTACTCAAAGATTATGTTAAATTTTTGGGGTTTGATCGATTTGCTTGTGTGCCTGATGTTTATAGAAGGTAAGAATACAAAACCAAAATTATTTCATGGCATGCCGCATATTATTTAAATTATTATTAATAATGAATTTTTCTGGTTTCGAAACTATGTATTACTTTCATAGTACATTTAAGGTGTTAGGTAAAACAACAAATAGATAGTCACGCCGAACCGGGTTGGCTGATAAATGTGAGAGGGAGGGAAACATACGTCAGCCGGTGTGGTTGGCATCAAAAGAAAATAACTGATATCGGGTGGGTGCTGGGACACGATGGCTGCACTTAAATTTGACCCTATCGAATGCGCAATAGTTAACCAAGTCACGGCAAACTCTTGCGTTGTGGGCGTGGCCATGTCGGCTATTTTGCGTTGCGTTATCAACGCAACATCCGCATTTGCATCGTCCCCGACGCAACGCGACAGCAGCGCTGCTTTCGCCAAAGGCAAGTTGTTGACACTTTTATGAACTCCACAGATTGCCCATGTTGCGTGACTTTTGTTGCGGCTTGTTGGCCTTAACAGCAACCGCCTCTTGTCCGCCAGCCTTTTTTAACAGTGGGGCTGCGGCTGCGGCGGCTTCTGCTGCTGGTGGACTTCAACCACATTTGTGTTTGTGGGACCAATGCTAACAGTCAATGCTTATTGCATTTTTACACTGGTTGAGGTTTGAGTTTAAGAGAAACTGCTAAGGCTATGAAAATTTGTGTTTTAACAACTATTTGTTTATTCTAAGTAATTTAATATTTGTATAACATTAAGCAAAAATGTCTCTAGCATATGAGTTTTATATCTATTGAAGTAAGAATTAAAAATTAATCTCTTTAAGTATATACATATATTATCTCCACCGAAGTCCTTTGATGCAATTGGAACTACCAAAAGAATATGTTATTTCAAAGCGTTGAAACTCTGATAAACTTCGTATCACAAATCAAGAATATTTAATTTGTATGTCAAGAAGACTATTAAATTTCCTGTTCCTTATTGGTCTTTGTTTTTCCGTTCTATGTTTTATAAAAACTTTTCTTTCAAGTTTTAAAAACTTAGCAGCCACAAGGCAGCGTTTTAAAATAAAAAGAAAATCAGAATTCCAGCAAAAAGTCGAATTGGCTAACTTACTTTTAAAGTGCGGCATATTTGTGTATGCTTGTTGATGGCAGACAGCTTGTTGTGTTGGCCACAAGGCCATTAGATGGAAGTCCCTTCCGGCTCAGACATTTGAGGCAGAATGTGGCAACAAACCGCCTGCCACCGGCATTGTCAACTGACAACGTTAACCCTTAAATGACGTTGCAGTTAACGTTGTTGGCGACCACGACGTGATACAGTTGTCACTAGGCAAGGTGCGAAAGCTTGAAATCTCCCACATCAGCAAGCAGCTAAACCTAAAAACAAACAGTTGAAGAGGATAACCCATAAATATTTAATGATTGTGCTAAGCCAAGTATTTTAAGGATTTATATTTTTATAAATTGTTGTTGTAATAAAGTTTTGAATAATCATTTAGACATGAAAACGTTTACATATTCTTATTATTTGCCTTTTAATTGAGGAAATGGAATCAAGCCACTGGTGCCTTAGTAACATTATTTTACTATGTTATTTCTATTTTAGTTTTTATCAAATAACTTTTTTGCTTAAGCTCGTTATCAAATTTTCAAGGCATAAGGATGGCATTTATTGAAATGCCGTCATGTAAAATCAAGGTGGTATCTTATAAAAAATCAATGGAATTGAAAATATAAATATTTATATTTAATTTTGTTTTGTGTTTGCTTTTCTCTGCCCGTGCCACTTTCGAATTCCCGAGAATTAGTGTTTTATGTGCAATCTGCCTTTTGCAAGCAATAAGCAAATTTATAAAAATGACTGTTTAGTATTTTTGATTTCTGAAAAATGTAGATAAAAAAGTCTGTCAGCCTGTGAACCTGATCACAAATATATTTATTTACTTTATTGTGTCGGCGATGCGTTCCCATTCCTGTAGTTGATAGATGAATGGTGGTCAGGTCAGGCAAGACAATGCACAAGAAGTGGTCAATGTAAGTACTTAATTGCAATCGTGATGGCTCAACATAATGTCAATTTTCATAAATTCCTAAAAAAAAAATCTAAGTATAAAAATATAATCAGCGCTCTTCATTTGACTGGTGAGGCGTGGCAAAGCCATCCTGACATATTCATTAGCCTGCCTGCAGCAGCAGTGACTTTTGCCACAAGGGCACTCATCAACTGAGCATTTTCGAGGTGGTTTTCCCATCTTCTGGTTTCTATTCCAGTGCACTGCACTTTTAGCAATATTTTAATTACAAAATTTCTGCGCAATGCGTTGTCAGTCAGACAGCTTGCTGCAAATGCTCCTCATTATGCGCTTGCATTGTATTTGGTTTGATAGCACATTAAACGGAGCCGCTGTTTCTATCGTCTTCTGTGCATCCCCCCTTACGAATTTCACTGGTAAAGCCAAGTGACAGGCTGACAATTGTTGCAGTCGCACAGCCGCAGTTGAAGCATAAGACAAACAGCTTTTCATTGAAATGACTGCATGCTGAACAATTCTAGCATGCCCTTGGCCAGCTTCCATAGAGGCCCCTTCATTGCAGCATTGGCTTTGCCCCAACCGATTTGTCAGGCTTGAGGAATGACCGCACAAAAAGACGCAATAAGGCCAACTGGCTATTCCGTTTTAAATTAATTGTTTGTGCACAAATTGTATATATCTTGTAGTATAAATGAAATGGAAAACACACGCAAAGCCAGCTGCTTCTTGTGTGTGTCTCTTACTCGCTCTCTCTCTCTCTCTCCCTCTCTCTCTCTCTCTCTCTCTCTCTTTGTGTATGTGGTTGGTTTGTGTGTGTAAGCAAGAACCGTGCAACGCAACGCCCTTACATGACAGGAACTGACGGGCCACATGGCGTATGCGTGCTGCCAGCTGTCAACAGCTAATGAGATACAAAACAACTGCAGCCGCAGTGAAAGTCTGCTTCTCTTCTCCCCAGCCCAGTTTCTAAATGTGTGTATGTGTTTTAGCCAAACATAAATAATGAAAAATACCACACTTGATTATAGACCAAACGCGACGCTACGCTAAAAAAGTAATTAAAATTTGTCAACATTTTTTCCCATCTCTCTTTCTGCCCGGGGTTTCTCATTGCAGAACATTTGGAGATTTAAGGGGTCGCTTTCGAGCCATATTTTTGTGTCTGTTTGCGTTTGTTATCACACAGACATGCACACACACAGACACCCACAAGAGCGCAACTCAAACAGCGTCCATGTTCAACACCTAACCAAATACCATATAAAAACCCATTAAAATGCAAACTGTCGCAACAATTGTTGTCGGCCTGGCGTCAACCACAAATGCTTAATAATAATGTTTTTAAAACGCAAATATTTGTATAGAACACAAATATTCAACATAATTGCAACATTAACAACTGTTCGTGTGCGCGATTCAATTTTGATTTATTCATCAGTACCGTTTATTGTTGTTATACGCTACACATTAATAAGGAAAACAGATAAAATGTATAATTGAGTGCTTTGCTTGTGCGAATAAATAATAGTTAGGTATGTATATACATCAAATTATACATTAAATTTAATGCTTCCTCGGTTTAATTATATCTGTTTGAGTATAAAAGCAGAGTAAATATTAAAAACTAAAAACTGAATTAAATCCCATTTATTTTATTTTCAGATTAATTTTAAGACTCACATTAAAATAAATTAATTTGAGTATAAAATCATAATTTTTTGATGAAGCACATAAGATTTAGTAGACCGTACATTTCACCATTTGTATCTGCTGATCTCATCAAATTGTTAATGTTTATAAACACATATTAATTGCATGAACGCTGTCGACAAATAAATTCCGTAAGTAAAACTTGTTCCCCTTATAAGTATTAACAAATAATGAGTAACGAAATAAAAAGTCGTTTGCCATTGTCGGCGCCCATTATGTGTACGCCTGTGGGCGTGTCAATCAATTGTTGTCATCATATTTAGACGATTTTCGGCTTATCATTATTTACATGGGCTGAGCTGTAAGCGCTAATAGCTTAACTATTCTAATCCATTTGTAAATATTTGCACAAATGCCAAATCATAATGGCGTATGTATATACATGTCAATATCGCTATGTATGTATGTGTGTGTGTGTGTGAGCGTGTGTGTGTTTGTGAGGCATTGTGTGCTGATATGTGGGTCGCACAGCTTCATTAATATTGCGCAAGCACTGGACCGTAGCAAATGTATGTAAATACTGACACACTTTTTGTGCCACACCCCCAATATATATTTTGAATAAATCTAATTCGTATTTTGAGTACGACTATTCGATAGCAAGCAAATAATTAATTCAATTTGTGAATCAATAAAGCTTGATGCACAGCTTCTTTAAGCCTCAATCAACTTTTTACCGCACATTTATTTTAAATTCGGTTCTTGTCTTGCGTTATTCAACTATCAATTAAAGTTTGTTAGATATTTATAGGCAAATTGATTTATACCAAACGTTGAGTTTAATTGCATAATTTGCTATCTGAGGCGACAAACACAGTACACTAAACTGTTGTAAGTCCTGGCCAGGTCAAATACGACTTCCACACAAAGTATGAAAAAGCTGTAGCTGTAGAACTATTTATTGTGTTTCATGCTTGCTCACATTAAATTTGTAACAGACAAATTTCTGTGCATTCTCCAAAAAATTAACAACAAATAAAGACACTAATAATAACAAAATCTAACAATGAATTTTGTTATTTCAGTATTAAATATATGTTTATTTTGAAATTTCATTCGTGCTACAAATAAATTATTAAAAAATGTTTGCAAATAGTTATAGAATCCCATTTCAATTTGCAATTAAATTGGCTTATTTTACATTTGTCCATTTATACATATTTATACACAAATCGATACGTGTTTGTGTAGTTTTGTGTGTTAGCACGTGCTGTAAGCCTAATTTAATTACAAATGCCATAAAATTGACCAGCAGCAGGGAAGAACACCAAAAAAAAAATGGGAAACGTTCAATACTTTGGACAATAACTGTGAATTTTAATTAAATGCAAATAAGTGGTGATGTGCGTGTGATGTGTGGACGTGTGTGTGTGCTTGTGTGTATGTGCACTGCGCCATATTAAATTTCCACGATTTGGTCGGTTTGATGTTTTCGAGGACGGGTCCGTGCGACTTTTCAATGTGTGCAGCAGCTGAACGCCACTTCGAGCTCCGCCCAAAAGTATGCAACATTTTCAAATCAAATTTTGGCTGTTTTATGCAATTATGCATGTGATTGTGGCCAAGTGTGCATGTGAGGGAGATGTATGTGTGTGTTTGTTTTTTTGGTGTTAGAGAATATTGCATTTTCATTGGATTTCATTTGTGGCTATCCAAATTTGCTGCGGCAAACATTTTTTTTTTTTACCCTATTTTGGATTTTTGCCGGAATGTGGGCGACCATTAATGCCACTTCAACTAAATAATGACAGTCCAGGAGGCACACACTAACACCACACACAAACATTTGCGACGGCTGGTGCGGCAACTGTTAAAGCTTGTGAATAACATGGAAAAGTCCTTCGCATCCTTTTGCACATCAACATCAACGGCTGTTGGGCGCATGTTAAACACTCGAATGCAATTTGTTAGACAAGATATGTGTGCGGCAAGCAAGCGAGCTCCAAATGTACCACGTTCTCTAGCACACTCTTGCACCACATACCCTGTGCCTGCAGTGCTGTCGGCTATGTTGGCAGCTGCAAAATTTATGCAAATGCATGCGCCACCCGAACGCATAATTCACATAATTTGTAGCAGTTGCATTTTTCGCCAAATGTTCATACTTCTACTTGCTCATGTTGTTGCTTGTTGCTGGTTGCCGGTTGCTTGCTGCTGCTGCGGCATTTGCGTATTAGATATGTTCTTTTTTTGGGTGCCAAGTGACAGAAGGCAAAAGGCAGCAATCGCCGCTGATGCATTGTTGATGGTCGAACAATTTTGCCAAGGCACTTAGCATAAAATAAAATTGCAATGCAAATTACCATCAAGAGCGCATCCATTCATCCTTCTAGCCAAGCATAACGCTTTGTTGTGGCCCAAGTTTCACTAACATGGCTTAAGGGTTCTCCCAACTGTACCGCAACTGTCACTCAGCTTTTGGGTGGTGGGAGAAGATTGGTAGGACAGCTACTTAAACGCTTTTCAAACTTCTTTGCCACTACTTTAAGAGGGATTTGATTTAAAGTTGGCTGCCTCTTCTTTTTTCAATAGCTGTTTTCGACAGACAAAAGCAGGGGGTTTATTAAGAAAGTATGAGAAAAAGGCGTAAAAAGGTAAAAGGTAGTGAGTGTTAGCAAACGGTCTAGTTTGGGACTTAAAGATTTTGCATTTAGGCAGGTCACACACACCTGATGGCCATAAATTAAAGATCCCCAGAGTCGCCTGCCAGTTGACACATGGGCATAGTTAGATTGTTGGGTCTGTGATGCCAGATGCGTGTCCCCATTTTGAGTACCCTGAAACCTTCAACGAATTGATAAAAAGGGTATATTGATGATGTGCAAGTCCTACATGCCATATTTACATTTTACATACATACAATAAAGGTACACTTTTTTTATTTTGTTATGGGTATCTCATAGTCGAGCTCTCTCAACTATGATCTTTTTGTTTTTTACTTGAATTTTCTTTTATAGTTTTATCCACTTAACAAATTGATGGTTCAATTGGGCACATCGCTGTCTTACTACCTAACCTTTGATCTAAGGAAACCTTTTTTGCCATGGGCTTAATATAAAATAACACAGCAAAGTAATAATGCAAGACAAAGAAAAGATGTCGAAAGTTCCCAATTGAAATATTTAAAAATGTTTTTAAAGCATTTAAAAGATTACTAAAAAATGAAACAAGTGTATTCGGGTTATATTCTCAAACGTTTTCTGTACAATGTATACAATACATAGCAGCTCCTAAAGAAGAACCAGTAAGAATGATGTAGTCAAGCTAGATGACAGATGTAACTAAAATGAAGACCTGCTGGTAGTATTTACATCACTACGAAAATACGTTTTGGCATATAAGTTGTTCAATTAAATGTCAATGTATATTAAATTGCCATCGGAAAAATCGATATGTATTGATATCGAAATGGAGGCTATATTGAATAGGCTGCTGAACCAATTGTATTATGTTATATGAGGGTATTTGAGTGGAAGTAGTGGGGCCAACAGAATCTAAAATATTAATCTGACTCGGATACCTGGAATATAAGTAAGCATACCTGCTCATAAAATTAGATTTGTGGTTATTAAAACTATTGCTTAAAGTGATTTTGCATACAATTTGTGCATAGCCAATATACTCCGCTTCGCCATCTTGCGAAGAGTGTAGAATAATCATTCTTCTACAAATTTATGGCCATAATTTCGAATTTTGTTATCGTCAAATGCGTGAATGGATTATGGGGTGGCAAAGAAGGCAAAGTCGCAAAGTTTTTAATTAAAAATCTGCCAATAAATTATTTGTCACTCGAACAAAGACGTTGACAAAGCAGAAGAAACAGCAGCAGCAGTAACAATGATGATAATGATAAGCAACCACAACTCAAAAGAAAATTCATTACAACAAATATTTCTCATTAACTGATTATGCAAGACATTAGCATAGCCAACAAGAAGCCAAGTTGTTACCACAGCACCAGTCAACCCGCTGCACCCAGCAATCCCCCCCCAAAGGAGTGCCGCTTGCAGCCGTTGCGCACTTCTTGTCAGGCGTTGTCTGCGTTGCAAAGTTTTTCTAATTGAAAATGCAAACACGGCCTTCAGCTGCACTCGGCCACGTCTCCAGGGAGCTGCCCACTGCCCGCTTAAGGAGTGCCGGGTGGGCTGTTAACAAAGCGCTGCTCTACACAAAATACAAATAATAAATGTAAAATAGCCACGAAATAGCGTTGGGGCAGCACAACACACAAAAGCGTAAAAGCGCGAAAATACTAAACAACGGATGCGAAAGGATTCGTCGAAGCAGTCGATGGGATGGGATGGCACAAAAGAGGGCCAAGGCAGTTGGCGTTTTGCGTTTGCAGGCAAGTCAGAGTCTTAAATTGAAAATGAAACTTAAATTAAAATGCTAACTGAAGTGGAACGAAAATGATATTAAAACCAAAGCAGCAGCAACAGCAGCAACAGCAGCAACTGCAGCAACAAAAGCGCAACAGAAACAACAGAAAATAAGGCGTGCCACTAGTTGACAGTTTTCCAATAGCAGCAGCAACCAATAAACTGTTTCCAGTGGCATTCTGTGGCATGCCACAATAGCCTCAAGTCTGTCAACATTGATGAAAATGTCGCTAAAGCCATTGTCGCACTCTTCTAATGAAGCAGCAAAGAAGTAATTTATGTATAGATGCCACATATGCAAACTTGCAGCTCGTTAAATACATAAATAACGCGCAAATGGTTTGCCTCTCGTATGGGCGTATGCGCACTATGGATCGTAAATACTGTTACGGTTATATATCATATATTTTTGGTATCAACCGTAAAACAGTATATATTTCTTAGACAATACTATATGTATTTTGGAACTTACATTCAATAACGGTCGTTTTATGTCTTTCATAGGAATTAGAACTCGCAGTAAAGCTGGTTTTATTTTAAACTATGGGCAGTCAGAAGTTACAGAAGTTAACTACAATTAAATCGAGTCTGATCAAAGGTGTGTACGACATCTTATGAAACTAACTTGGCAGAACTAGACTTGCGACTAATTCCTTTATTTATCAGTATTTTACATTATTAATTTGTATCTAAACTTCAAAGCTTATCGATTTCGTAGATTGCACTTTTTGCATAAAAATTAAAATTATGGAAAATAATTGAAAATGTTTATTTGCCAAAATTTGGGTTTAATTATCAATACATAACAACAAATAATACAATGATTATAATGAAATTCGGATTAGTCACTTAATTAAATATAGATTACAGTTGATACAGTAATCTTGGCAACTAGTTAATAGCGTCGAAAATTAAGTTAAGCTTATAGTGTTGTTATTTTCAGTATAATAGAAAACTAATTAGATTACTTATTAAATTTAAAGAATTGATATAATGAAGCTGTAATAAATTGAATCAGAACCTGAATCTCCCCGATATATTTCAATTTTACTCTTGCAATATGAGAAAACCTCATAGTTCAGAACATTTCTGTCATAATTTAATTCCTGATTTAACTGCAATGACCTCTTTTGAGCAGTAGAATGTCTTGAAAATTCACTTCAAATCTTTTGCAAGCAGCTTAACAAGCAGAGCCGAAAAGAGAGTCACAGTCAGAGCTCGGGCACAAACAGTTTAGGGGGCTTAAAGGACATTCGATGGTAATGTTTTTCCGTTGTGCAGTCAATAAAAATAAATGTCATAAAGGGCAGCTTAAGCAACAAATACGTCAGCGTGCAAACACAAGTGAGAGTACTCCTCAAACTGGTAATACCTTTACTCCTTCTGCCACTTGAACGTACAAAAGCTGCACTTTTGCCGGCCTTTGAGCTTAGAGACAACCAAAACAGTCAAACGAGCCATAAGCACAAGTTCCAGATACGCTTGCAATGGCATTTGGTGTTTCGTCAGCTGCGATTACAACAGAAAGGGAAAGAAAAAAATCATATATATATATATATATATACGTATATACATATTGATATATATAGATATATATATTTTATTTTTTTTCCAGGCAGCAAACTAATCAAGACATTTTGCCACTTTTCCTTAAACTCAATTTACTGGATTAATAATAAAACTGTTGCATACTTATTGGCAAAAGCAGACAATCGCTGCACGGTGGGCAAACTTTATACATTTTGTGTGAGAATTTAATATATATATAATTAAATAGGTAAAATCAAAAATACAGTTAAATATTTTCAAAATACTAACAAAATAAATTATAAGACACCAAGTAAGTTATATGGCTTAAATAAGCAATATACAAGCAATGAAGTTTATTAAGTGATTTGTGAAAATTTTCTTTAAATAAGCTATTCTAAGAATTTAAACACAATTAATCCTCATTGATATAGACTTTGCTTAACTTTTTTTTCATCAACGTCAATTACAAACTGACTTTAAATTTAGTTTATTTTCGATATGTATATTTTTGTAGAAAACATTTTAGAAATGACTTTCTGTCAAAAAGATTGCACATTTCCCTATAGTGCATCGTCTGTTTGCATACTAATGATGTGCACTGCACATGAAGCTGATTTAATTTCCGTTGCACCTCCACATACACAAACATATACATACACATGTACGCACACATTGTAACCACCGCAAGTTACAACACACAGGCATAAAAGTCCAGTGCAACTCGCTGGGAACATACATAGCGTTATATATATATATATATATATAAATATATATATATGTCTAAGTTTGCCTGCAAAAATAGCTACTTAGTTGTATGTGCGATTGTGTGTGTGAGTGGGTCTAAGAGGGGTAGATTTGTGGTTGTATGTCATGCATCAAACTTTAACATAAACTTAGTTGCCGCATCCGTTTCCGCTGCCTCCAAAGACTCACAGCGAATGTCGACTTTCCAACGTAGTCTGTTTCAACTTAATTTTCTTCAAAGAAGTTTTTTATGCAAGTGTGCGTTGGATATGTTTTGCATTAGTGTGTGTTTGTGTGTGTGTGTGTATGTGTGTCTGTGTGATTGTGTGCGTATGTGTGCTTATAGCTACTTAACAGGCATCCCAGTGCCACGTTTGCTGTCTGCGTCGCTTCTACTGTCGCCAGCGTTTTGTTGTAATCTAGCGTAAAAAATGAATTATGTGTACATGCATTTCTTATACGATGCTCCGAATGAGAAACTATAGTAAAGCATCAGCCTGCACAGCCCCCAAACAGTCTACATACCGTTAAAGCCGTTGAGTAATGAGCAAATTAAATCCGGGTGCTTATCAATGTGCAAACACGCAGCGACTTTTTTGCGGCCGCTTTATGTGCCTCAACAGCTCATTAAGTCCTTGTCTCTCCATCAAGTACGTTTCTCTTTCTACTTGGAGTATAGCAGATATCTTTTAATATCAACCTATTTAAGAGCTTATCTCTTTATATGTATCAATATAACATTCCTAAAGTAGCCTCGCAAAGTTCTTTGCATTTTGATAACTGCAAAACTCACAAGTGTCTTAAGTGGTTCACCTTAAGAACATGTTTCACCAACATATTTAAGCAAATAAATCAACAATGATTCTTGAACGTTTATATATTTAAATAACTATCATTTGTCAAAGATATTAAATTTGTTCATAATTTTAGTAATATTGGAGAGCATTTAAAATAATAAAAGTATGTATGTGCTAATTCTTTTGAAACTTATACGATAACCGCTACTTAGACAAGAATTATTCTGAACCGAGAAATTAGGAAAAAGAAGCCCAAAAATTGTATAAGCATTCCATATACATATTAAGAGTTGTGTGTCTCTTGGAGAAGAGGTAGAAGAATATCATTTTGGACACTCATTTATGACATTTATTCACGTACACAGATAACTAAATTGATGGTCAGAAACAACAGTAAATTGTTTGAAATCGGAAATGCTAATTGTTTGATATCATTCATATCATCAATCCATTTGGTAACATTGAACAATGCAAATAACCCATTTGTAAGCTGCTATCTTAAGTTGTAGTTAACTGCCTATTCTACGGTCTTTCAGTTTGTATTTATCATTAAACTCTTTTGGTCATTTGCCCATTAGAACATTACGCACACAAAATATTCAATTAACATTTCGATTTATCATTGCTGCACCCAATAACGTACTTAGAAGCATTTCACAAGCATGTGGTTCGAGGACCTTTCTGAAAGCCAAATAGAAGCAGTTTTCATTGGCTATTTGTGCAGAACCAAGCTATACAGCTGGCAACGCAACACTCGCACTTTGTCGCTGTCAACTATTTGACAAGAAAAACTGCAAGCTCGAAATCAATAAATCATATGATGGCAGGCAAAGACCTCAGCTAAGCTGAAATGAAACTACAACCGGCTTATTGAAGGCTGGGAAGGAGATTGTGTTGGAGGTGGGTGGACCACATATTGTCTCAATATTTGAATTCAATTTAATGGTAGCTAATTGAAAAAACAGCGAACAGATCCCAATTTGCGCCAACAATGATACATCAGAGTTTGGTCACCAACCCGTTCATATTTTTATACCTTGTGAATTCACCATGCTTAGAGGAAGGGATATAAAAATTGTATACGTAGTATGAATTATTTGATAATTTTAAGGCATTCAATACATTCGATAGAGTAGTGAAAAAGAGATGAAAACAAAACTGTTGCTCTTTCTTGAAAACTTTTGACTTGCAAATAAATAACCTTATAAACAGATAAAAACCATTCTCACAATTTAATTAATTGGCCTTTTTAAACAAGAAATATTATATAAAATAAAGATTATATTACTTTGTTATATATACAACATTAATTTATATACATAAGTCAGTAAAGAAAATTATCTATTAAGTTAACCTAAAGCTGAGTACGCATAATATTTTAATGAAAATCGTTCAGTTTTGCCCATTACAAATATTTACTTATCGCAAATAAAATTCAGAAAAGATATTTTTATATATAAAATCTAAATAAGAGGTAGCCACAATTCGATCTCTTTTGACTAGAGTATTTGAATTTTTTTTTAGATTTCATATATATATATATATATATGTTTTTTTTTTTTTTGTTGAAAATTGCAGCATTTTTTTGTCCACTAGTCAATGGACATGGCTCACTGGGTCATGTGAGGTATATGCATATCCAAGTGACTGTGTACGTGGGTCTATGTGTGTGTGTTGTGTACCTATCCCGGGTGTTGAGTTATTTGCACGTTTTGATAAGTGGATTTAACAATCAGCAGCAAGTAGAAAATGATGCAATAAAAATTATTTCATTTTTGCCACACACATCAAAGAGATCAAAGAGTGAATGACTTTTTTGTTGGAAGTTAGTCCATATGGCGAACGACAGTTTAAATATACATGTATTTTTATTGCAATCAATATATTTTGGGTACACTTATGTCCATTAAAAATATTTTAAATAATATCGATTCGCTCTTTTTAAAAGTTTTTTATTCAGGTATAAATCAAATTTAAAAATATTTTGCATGTTATATTATATTAAAATGTTATATTCATATAAATTTGGGTTATATATTTATTTTACTGATACGTACTACCCAAGAACGCTAAATTTTTGGACTTTTGATGGATTTTGACCTAACTTTTATGGTGCGATTTGAGAACAATTTTCTCTAGATGCATAATTGTATTTTATTGCATGATTATATATGGCGTGATCAATTTTCAACAACAATAACTTCGTCATAAGCTTAGCTTTTCAATCATTGCTTGAACTCTAAATAAATACTACATACAATGTTGAAATCGCAATTTTAGGTTTCATGTTGAGATTATGTCCAGAAGCTTGAAATACCAAATTAAAGTTTAGGAAAAATTCAATATTCAGAATTTAATCAGAAAATCGAATAATTGGCTTGACTCTGTTGCTTTTTGACGTGCGCTTTTCAAGTATATTATAAATTATGGTCATATTATGGCAAAACAAATTGGCACACAAATAAGGCAGATAGCAGATATTGAAAACTCACGATGTTGCCGGAATTTGAAAATCATACAAGACGTGACCAGAAATTAAATTTTTGTAGCACAGATGAAGCCTTATAAAAAATTTATCAAAATGAAAAATAAATCCCCAGAAAAGACCCACCCAAAATGAAAGCGCACATATTTACAAATATTAAGAGTATGTGCTTTGTGCTGACAATATGGCCCGGAGATACCCTGAACACAGCTTTATAGGCCCATATGAAGGCTCGCTGATAGTAAAACCCAAATCACTAAATATATGTACTTTGAATATTTATCTGATTTTTCTGTCTCTATAAATCTGTATTTAGATTATAGTTTAAAACTAATATAAACACATTTCCTTGACAAAGGGTATTTACCATTTTTGATTTCGGATATACTTCCTGCTGCATTTTATATAATTTGCTCAACTTCATTATACCCCATTTCCCATTTTTAATGTCAGCAGGGTATATGGAAAACCGTCATACTAGTGCACGCATATATATAAGAAGAGTTGGTAGGAATGGAACAAAAAAAAAAGTGGTATATATATTTTAATATGTTTTATGAGCATGGCTCGAAACGACGGTCGGCGAACTGAAGTGAAAATCGTGCGAATGCCAGTTGCAGGTGATTTATAAATTCATCAAATACACAATGCATTTCGGTCTTATTTTTAGCCCACTGGTGGCATGAGAACGAGATCCAAGTAGCACTGGGTGGCATGAGTCCAACCAGCAACGTGGCCATTGCGAAACTCACATATGTTGTGCCACATATAGGAAGCGCCAAGAAAATAAAGCAACCATTGGAGCCTGAGATCGCATTTTCGCTGTCGTTTTGTAGCAAGTTCGCACACTTCAGCGCATAAATTGGTAATATGTTGAGTGCGTAGTCAGAACACACTTACACACTCACACCCTTTATAGAAAGTGCATTACATTCCGTCAAACAGATTTGTTGAAAAACGCCCATTCCGAAGGAACATATATAGAAACGATAACAACAAGAAAACTAAATGGAAATGAAAAACTCATAAAGCCTAACTTTCGTCCAGAAAAGCGGCAAATGCAGTGCGAACATTTTTCATTTCGTTAAGTTTTTCTTTAATTTTTTCATTATAAAAAGCGAGCATGTGTTTGCATTAATAAGAACCGACCTATTACTATGTCGCGCTTGATCCCTTAAAAGCATTTGATAAGTGTTGAGCATTTCGAGCTAAGCATTTGTTTTATATGTGGACTACTCGTGTGTAAGTATTTGCAGGACACTCCTATGTGGCATACATGGTGCGAAGTAGCGCAAAAAACTTGTACGATAATTGCAGTAGCTGAAAAACAGAGATAAACAAATGGATAATTATATTACTGCTGTTAAAAAAAATAACAGAAAAAATGTTGTAAGGTGGATTTTCGTTGCTGAAAATTAGTTTCTTTCCCTAGTCGTTGCATGACTATATAATTTCATTTTTAAATTTAAAAATTGAAGATACTTTAGGACCAAAATCGCGTCGAACAAATTCAAATTATGTTGATACTCTTTCACATGTTATTTGTGTTATTAGAAATGTAAGACTTTAAGATGAATGGAATTTGAATTGAATTAAAATAATGTGGATTCTTTTTCACATGTTATTTCTGTAATCAAAATTTAAGTTTCTACCTTTCGAGAAAATACGATAATCGCTTAGTCAGCTAACAAAAAGCCACACATTAACATAGTTTCACAGTTTAAATCGTTAAAATGGGAGAAGCATTTGAAAATCATGCTTGGAATATAAAAATAGCAAAGAAAAAATAATAGTTGCCTGTGCAGTGCAAAGTCATTTCGCTCCTGCACACATATTGCAGCTGCAAGATTCTCAGTTAGGAAACTAACAAGCAAAAGTGTCTTCCTATGATGATCAAAATTTGCATTGCAATTCTAATGAGTCTCGCATTTAGACACTTTGGGTAAAATATCTTGAAAAGAACAATAGTTAGTTATATAATAAATTTCATTTCTGGCTATAGTGAGCTAATCCCTCAAGCAGGAACAAATGTGCCCTTTGCACTTAAAGCTAACTTAGTTTCAAACCGAGATACTATAAACTTTGATTTAGTTAAAAATTAAAAAAAAAAATAAAGTTCATAAAAAATTCAGAAATTTGAAATGCTCACATCCGTCATGGTGCCTCTGGTGATGGTCATAAAAACCGTTGCCTTTAGATTAACTGGATTTTGAGATCGCGCTATGATTAAAATTAATGATTTGCGATATCGCACATCCGCATGGTTCCAATTCTGATTATAGGCTGCCGCGGAAATACCAAAGCTCTGAAAAAAATAAAGGAAAGCGGAGGCTTAATTTAAAAATCACAACAATCACAACAGCACACACACCGCGTCGGCTATCAGTTCTCCATGATGGCAAATCAAGTAGGCCTCGCACAGTGAAGAGACAAGAAAGAGAAATAATTTAACAAATAGATCCAGCGGAACGCCAATTGTCATCTGAAAGCCCACGAAGCAAATGACAAACGATGAGATCAGCAAGTTCATAAGCAAGGGCACACCAAAGATCTCATTGAGTTGCTCAGAGAGAAGCAGCAGGCGTTCATGATAGTGAACCACATCGCCGAGAAAGCGCGAGTCCTGTGACCAATCACCTGTTAGCACCTGATTCTCAATCGTCCTGGCCAAATAATCAAAGTGCATGACGATCAAAGTGGTAAGAGCACAAAGTAACAAGTCTGTTGATACCTGATTTGCTACCGCCGTCCAAGCACCAATGTTCTGACAGATGGCCAGCAGATAATAGCTCCAATGGCCCTGCCAGTTCCACGGTGTATACATTTGATAGGGCAGCAGTAGTGGCACTTCGCGTATCCCGAGCCACAGATCGTATACGCAATATTGCATAATATCAAACAGATTATATGTCCAAGTGAGCACGAAATATAGCATTGAAAATGTGAAACTGATTCGCGAGCAAGAATTTAAGTATTTATCCAAATCGTAAGCCAATTGAGACTCCTTCTCACATGGATACCATTTCTCCAACTCCCATATAATGTGGCTGAGCGACGTCTTCTTTCGCACCACAAACATCATTTTAGTTATGCCCACTACAACGAAGCCAATATACGACATGACCATAATAGCCTCCAAAATGTTCTCTCCGGTGGCAAAGGCAATCACCACGAAGGCCAACTCGGCAAGCGCAATGACACTGAGGTTGGTTAAATTGGCCCAAAAGGCAAGTCTGATCCAGCGGCTGGCGACACTCGAACGCGACGATTTCGTATAGGGCTCAATGCCAATGGCCGAGTAAAAGAAGTTGGCATACTTCAAAAAACTATCCATTTTGGCCAGCGGCATTTTCAATGGACTTCTTCACTTGTCCTGGTCTACACCGAATATGAACTGTGGAATAACTGTACGCACTTTTATAGACAGAATCAGGAGCAAAAATTTATTATGCATTTAAATTATAGTTTGCAGTCAACAGTTAAATGTTGCCAGTTGCAGTTGCAGTTAAAAGCTGCCCATATGCCAAATTAAAAGCTATAATATTCAAATGTACACATATATTACAATTATTTTCTTAATATTTAAACTAATGTATTTGACATTGGAATTAGTAATATATATCTTTCTGCAAAGAGTTCTTATACCTATAATAAAAATTTGAATATCTTGAATAAATATCTTATATAAAGTGAAAAAAAATTAAGTCAATTTATAATTTATATGGAAAGCATTAACAGCCAATTCAGCCAATTAGGGAATAACTTGGAAACGACTTCTTTTTATTTAGTGATCTTATATGAATATTTCAAATAAAATTAACAAATTTCCATTTGATCCTGAGATTAAAATTTCGCTGTCGTTTTGTAGCAAGTCCGCACACTTCAGCGCATTAATTGGTATACTTTACTTTATAAAAAGTGCATAACATTCCGTCAAACAGATTTGTTGAAAAACGCCCATTCCGAAGGAACATATATAGAAACGATAACAACAAGAAAACTAAATGGAAATGAAAAACTCATAAAGCCTAACTTTCGTCCAGAAAAGCGGCAAATGCAGTGCGAACATTTTTGAATACATGATGTTTAATAAAGTTTTCCACTCCCTTCATTTCGTTAAGTTTTTCTTTAATTTTTTCCACAAGATTTCAGTGTGGCAAGTGCTGAGCTAATGAACGAGAACGTTATAGAAAGCGAGCATGTGTTTGCATTAATAAGAACCGACCTATTACTATGTCGCGCTTGATCCCTTAAAAGCATTTGATAAGTGTTGAGCATTTCGAGCTAAGCATTTGTTTTATATGTGGACTACTCGTGTGTAAGTATTTGCAGGACACTCCTATTTGGCATACATGGTGCGAAGTAGCGCAAAAAACTTGTACGATAATTGCAGTAGCTGAAAAACAGAGATAAACAAATGGATAATTATATTACTGCTGTTAAAAAAAATAACAGAAGAAATGTTGTAAGGTGGATTTTCGTTGCTGAAAATTAGTTTCTTTCCCTAGTCGTTGCATGACTATATAATTTCATTTTCAAATTTAAAATTTGAAGATACTTTAGGACCAAAATCGCGTCGAACAAATTCAAATTATGATATTCTTTCACATGTTATTTGTGTTATTAGAAATGTAAGACTTTAAGATTAATGGAATTTGAATTGAATTAAAATAATGTGGATTCTTTTTCACATGTTATTTCTGTAATCAAAATTTAAGTTTCTACCTTTCGAGAAAATACGATAATCGCTTATTCAGCTAACAAAAAGCTACACATTAACATAGTTTCACAGTTTAAATCGTTAAAATGGGAGAAGCATTTGAAAATCATGCTTGGAATATAAAAATAGCAAAGAAAAAATAATATTTGCCTGTGCAGTGCAAAGTCAGTTCGCTCCTGCACACATATTGCAGCTGCAAGATTCTCAGTTAGGAAACTAACAAGCAAAAGTGTCTTCCTATGATGATCAAAATTTGCATTGCAATTCTAATGAGTCTCCCATTTAGACACTTTGGGTAAAATATCTTGAAAAGAACAATAGTTAGTTATATAATAAATTTCATTTCTGGCTATAGTGAGCTAATCCCTCAAGCAGGAACAAATGTGCCCTTTGCACTTAAAGCTAACTTAGTTTCAAACCAAGATACTATAAACTTTGATTTAGTAAAAAATTAAAAAAAAAATAAAGTTCATAAAAAATTCAGAAATTTGAAATGCTCACATCCGTCATGGTGCCTCTGGTGATGGTCATAAAAACCGTTGCCTTTAGATTAACTGGATTTTGAGATCGCGCTATGATTAAAATTAATGATTTGCGATATCGCACATCCGCATGGTTCCAATTCTGATTATAGGCTGCCGCGGAAATACCAAAGGTCTGAAAAATATAAAGGAAAGCGGAGGCTTAATTTAAAAATCACCACAATCACAACAGCACACACACCGCGTCGGCTATCAGTTGTCCATGATGGCAAATCAAGTAGGCCTCGCACAGTGAAGAGACAAGAAAGAGAAATAATTTAACAAATAGATCAAGCGGAACGCCAACTGTCATCTGAAAGCCCACGAAGCAAATAACAAATGATGAGATCAGCAAGTTCATAAGCAAGGGCACACCAAAGATCTCATTGAGTTGCTCAGAGAGAAGCAGCAGGCGTTCATGATAGTGAACCACATCGCAGAGTAAGCGCGAGTCCTGTGACCAATCACCTGTTAGCACCTGATTCTCAATCGTCCTGGCCAAATAATCAAAGTGCATGACGATCAAAGTGGTAAGAGCACAGAGCAGCAGGTCTGTCGACACGTGTCCCGCTGCCGACGTGTTACCAGCAATGTTCTGGGAGAGGACCAGCAGATAATAGCTCCAATGGCCCTGCCAGTGCCACGGTGCATAAATTGGATAGGGCAGCAATAGTGGCACTTCGCGTATCCCGAGCCACAGATCGTATACGCAATATTGCATAATATCAAATAGATTATATGTCCAAATGAGCACGGAATATAACATGGAAAATGTGAAACTGATTCGCGAGCAAGAATTTAAGTATTTATCCAAATTGTAAGCCAATTGAGCCGGCTTGTCACATGGAAACAATTTCTCCAGGTCCCACATAATGTGGCTGAGCGCGGGTTTCTTTTTCCATACAAACATCATTTTAATTATGCCCACTGAAACGAAGCCAATATACGACATGACCGTAATGGCCTCCAAAATGTGCTCTCCGGTGGCAAAGGCAATCAGCACAAGACCCATCTCGCCAATCAGATTGAGACTGAGGTTGATTAAATTGGCCCAAAACGCAAAACTGATCCAGCGGCTGGCGACACTCGAACGCGACGATTTCGTATAGGGCTCAATGCCAACGGTCGAGTAAAAGAAGTTGGCATATTTCAAAAAACTATCCATTTTGGCCAGCGGCATTTTCAATGGACTTCTTCACTTGTCCTGGTCTAAACCGAATATGAACTGTGGAATAACTGTACGCACTTTTATAGACAGAATCAGGAGCAAGCATTTAATATGCATTTAAATTATAGTTTACAGCAAACAGTTAAATGTAGACAGTTGGGGTTAAAGGCTGCCCAAATGCCACATTAAAAGCTGTGATACAAGTAATTTCTGAACATTTAAGCTAATAAGTTTCACATTGAAATGAGTAACAATAGAATTTGTTATACTTATATAGAAAAGCACAATAGCCACTTAAGCTAAAATCTAAATAAAGAACTTGGACACGACAGCCAATTCTCAATTTATGCTTTGCATTTATGTATCTTGGATAAATACAATAGATAAAGTGAAAAATTAAATAGAATTGCCTTGACAAACGTAATATATAAAATTAAACTTGTCGAAAAATAATAAATAATTAATAATTAATTCAACTATATTCTTCGCATTATGCAACATTTTACCTGGGATCTACGAGCAGTGGGTAATGTAGTGGTGCCCGCGTTGGTTCGGGAACTATGATCGGTAATTGGTCGGAGTTCCTTAAAGTGTCTTGCGCTACATGCTTGCTTTGCATAATACTAATTAAAAGATATCGCGTGGAAAGGGGAAGAGAGGAAAAGGGAATTGAATCGCTTGGGGGTAAATTAATTATAAATAAATTGAATTGAACATTTTAATGTTGGCTGGCTTAGCGTTTCTTTCACCAATTTTTGTCAATTGCATCACTTATCACACGACCTTAATTATTTAATTATAAATATTATATTTTATAACATTGCTTAAGGGATCGTCAGATGATCTGTAGAAATATTTGAAGCAGTAGTTCAGTGGTAGCTATATAATTGAACTGAGTTACCGGTGGCAGTAGGCGATATGGAATTCACTTGGCTTTTTTTCAATTGCGATAAGCGGCGATTGGTATTGAATTCGCTAGTTACTGATTCAAAAAAAATATAAGCTTGTTTTCCAAAAGAAATTACTTTTATTGTTTTTTCGAGATGCAGTCCACAGACAATATTCTGTTGATAGCTATTAGTATTATTTATTTAATTGATTTTAAAACAATTTTATTGGTTTCAGTCGATTTTATTAACTTTCCGTGTGCCTTTGACTTTACGATAATAAAAAAATTCAAAGTCCAATACTTTCGGCAGACAGCATCTGACTAAGAATTTGCGCGATGAAACATGTCAAGAAACTTAACAAATAGGGTTTGACATTGTATTACTTTATCTTATAGAGAGTATCAGCAAGAGCTCGGTTTGGTATAGTGAAAACCATAGCATAGGCTTCGGCATAATATGGGCATTAGAAAATTAGACTAGCGCACTACAATTGTTCTATTTATTTGGGATATGGAAGAAAAATAATGTTTTAAATACTTTAAACTGTAAATTATGATTGGCAGTATTTTCATGGTAAAATTTGAGATAAACGTTAACTAAAACAAAACCTATTCAATCGTTATTTATGCTTTTGCTTACATTAATAATATTGTGAAAATGTATTATCAAAGATATCAGCTGCTTGGTTCTCAAGTAAATACAAAATTTATTTTGAATTCACGTTATGGCTCATAGTTAGGAGTTAAATGTAATATGTTGACAGTTGCGACGCGTGCAAGAAATAATAGTCGAAGGCTTCACGTATGCCAAATTATAAGGTACGATGCGAGCATGACCACAAACTTGGAATTTAATTATTATTTACATTCAGTGAAGACCACTTTTAAATTGGTATACAAAGTGCTGAGACACGCCACCAACGATTGAATAATACATCACTTGAAGATAAAATCGACATCAGCACACACACACACACACACACACATATTAAACACACACACAACAAACAGACACACCGACACAGAAAAAAGAAAATAAATGTTAACGGCAATGGCGGAAGCCAAACAAATCAGAAATCGAGCAATTGAAATGTTTAAATAAATGCAATGGAAAACGAATCAGCGCATCAAGCCAAACGAAGTCATTTTTCATCAATCGATAGATGCGAAAGATGGATTCAAAATGGGTAAACGGGAATCGAAATTGGAAATTGCAGAATGGCTATCCCCAAGTCGCCAGGAGATGAAGCGTACTTCAAATAAATTAAATCTTCAAGTTTCTCGACAAGTCAGCGCGCACTAAACAGGCTAGCCCAATTACAAAGTATGCAATGCGCACTGAGAGAAATATTTCAATTAAATCTCGAAATTTTAAACTATTTAAAAATCACGTTTCGAATGTCCTGCCGAATAAATACTTTTAACGTTCAGTTTAAAATCAACTTTGTATTTGTTAAACTTGATTTTTGGGAATATTATTTTATAAATTAAATATGCATTGACTAATACACAAAATAAAAATTATTATTATTTTTTCTAATATCTATATACATATATATACATATATATATTGGATAACTCAATAAGTAAATAAACAATATTAAATGAAAATGAATGTAATAAAGTAAAATAGCTAATGTCAAAGTTTAAAAATATAAATATAAAGAAATTTAATTAAAGATGACTTTTTGTATTGTATAATAATCATTACATTTATTCATAATTAAAATTATTAAATTATAAACATACAATCATAAACAAAATTATTATTATATTGTAGCTTAATGTCCGTAATGAAAATTACTCTTTATTATATCTTTATAATTTTGTTTTCTCATTAACCAAAAAAAGACTTTATTACACATTAAGTAGGAAAATAAATAAGTTGATGGACATAAAAGTAAGCTTAAGATACACTTGTTCAACTGTCAGCTAGAAATATTTATTTTTTCAGTGTACTCTGCGGCGGCGGTTTCCTCGTTTCTTCATTAAAGCTGGATGATGACAGACCTGCCCGGAAAGGTGTGCCACACAAGCAATGGCAACGCAAAGAGACTTTCATGTGCGGCATAGGCAAAAAAAAGCACGGCAGGCAGTTATTTGAATTTGGCCCAAATTGAAAGAAAACCAACGGCGTTGCGCGAATGCAAAAAGAAGGTTTGCGATTGTGGCAAAGAAACAGGAAACTGCGCTTCTAAACGGAAAACAGACCAAAAGGGATATTCCGCACCTATCACGCATGGAAATTCAATGTGCCTGCCTTTTCTGCAATTTTTCAAGTTTATTTTTCTTTTGACAAAGAAGCTTGAAACTGCAAAATACAATTAAACCATTGGGATGAAAGTTGCTCAAGTGATGGTCCCAGCAGCACGAAATTGTTTTGTGTGGTACAAATCAGTGCGCCGGGCCACAGGACAAGCTGGAGCGAGAGACAGATAGAGAGAGAGAGAGAGAGAGAGATAGAGAGAGAGAGAAAGAGAGTGAGAGAAGAAGCGACGGAAAACTTTGCCGAAACTTTTATGGGCAGTGAACTAATTTCTGTGTGTTGAAGTTTGCCCCATGTTTTACATTGGTTATTGCGCCGGAGACCACGCTGCCCCATAGCGGGAATTGATTTGAAATTTCCTGTAAAGCATGTGCACCAAACCAAAAATTTGCATATGCGCAAAAGAGAAAAACCGAAATTTGAACCAATTGGAGAGAAAGCTCAAAGCATTTGCACCTGCTCTTTGAACCCATGTCAAATTATTTGGTAATGCATTTTGCAGCAGCAATGCTGCACTGACTGCTGTTCGATTTGATATCCTATTACACTTCATTATGATAATATGTTAATATGAAAAGTTTATGGACAAGTGACTTTTCTATTTGAGAACATCTGAATATCTAAAATCTGGAATACCATGGAACGTCAAATAGTTCTATTAATTATGTCTGTACAATAAAGTAGCATTAGAGAAAATATAATTTACAAAAAAAAAGAGTTTTGTTCTAGTGAAGTTTATTTTTTTCCAATCACAATCAATCAATAATTAGTTATTAATTGAAAAAATTAAGAATTACGATTCTTGTAACAGTGAAATCAAGATAAACAAATATAAAAAGATGTCACCAGCAAGAATATTAAATATTATTGCATCTTCTGCCTGGACTTGCTCTGATCTGTCCTACCTGGCTAGCTACAGGATATTTAAAATAGCACAACTATTACATAATCAATTGTTAATTTTACATTTTGTTGCAGGTTTCAGTCGACAAGACAAGTCGTGCAGAGCGACCCACTTTGTTGACCCTACCAAAAAGTAGTTGTAATTCACTTGTCCCTCAGTGTGTGTGTGTGTGATTGGGTGTGTGATTGGGTGTGTGTTGGCTGTGTGTGTTTGAGTGCGTGCCTGTGTAACTGGAAGTGTTAGTATGGGTGCAAGTGTGCAACGCTTGACACATTTGCTGCGGAAGTGTGGACATCACTATGGACAGACTGTAGATGTGCTTGTGTGTGTGTGTGAGTGTGTATGACTGTGATCTGGTATGTGTTTGTGTGTGTGTGTGTGCTGATGCTCGTTTGTTAGCAATGGCCGCAAATTTCTATTTGATGTGAAGTCCCTGCGGTCTTGGCCACAATTTTTGGTTATGCCCAAAATGCTGAGCACACCCTTTAAACTTTTAAACTCTCATCTCTCTCTCTCTCTCTCTCTCTCTCTCTCCACGTTCCTATCCCTCTCTCTCTCTCTACTTGTATTTGCTCGTGTTGACTTTTTGCATTTGTGTGTGAGCGTTTTGGCCTTGCGGCTATCAAGTCCCATGGCTATTGATGACTTTCGGCATTTGTTTTGGCAGCCAACATTTTGGTTAGCCAACTATTGTTTGTTACCACCAAACATAATGCCCGAAACTAAATGCACCAATTAATAAAATAACAACTTTGCGTATAATTAATTGTATATATTTTATATGTATGTACGTGTGTATATGGCCAGGATTGTTAATGGCAGGATATGCATCAATGTACAATGTCGACGCACACATATCGTGCTTATCGGCCCAAACTGCTGGCCTAAAGCCCACAGTAAAATATTACAACGTGGACAATGTCGCCTGCTGTTTTCCTATAGTTGCACCGGAAGGCATTGCCTGTTTTTGTAGTTGTTATTGCTGTTTTTGTTGTTGCCCATGCGCACCAATGGGCAAATGAACAATTTATAACCGCTTAATTGAACACATTTAGATGGAACCCGTAACCATCGTTAACACACAGTAATACATACATACACACACACACACACACACACATGCACTTGGACATGGCTAAGCAAATGAGTCGAGCCATCAGCTGGGTAGCGGGCAAAGCTCCAAACGAGAGAATAGATGAGTCGCCTTTCGCCTGTCCTGAAGACAAGTCTGTAAAATCAATAGCAATACAGCCTCAGCAATGAGCAATGGCAGCTGCAACAAGATGTGGGTGGCGTTACTGCAGCTGTTTTCTCGGCTGTGGTGAGGTCATCTGACAAACAATTTAATTAACACTCGTTGTTTTAAGATAAATATATGTTCTTCGTCGCTCTCCTGATCGACATCAGTTTCATAATTGCTTAAGAGTAATATTACCGACTTTAATATTTTTCTATCCCAAAATAAATGTTTATATTTATAATATACTAAATTGAAATTTCAATTAAGTGATTAGGAAGAAAACATTTCAAAAATGCAATAAAAAAAGTAAATAAACCTACAACCAGTCTTCTCAATAAACCAAAATGAATGTGCATTATTATTTATTATATAATTGATGGAAATATTAATCTTAATAATTCATTAGCAATTTTTTCCTGAATTCACTTTTACAAACAATTTCGCAACTTTTGAAATTAAAATATTCATATTACTGTATTGAAGTTATTAAATATTAAAGACACTTAAAATAAACTTGCCACAAAAGCAATTTATATTTCCTTGGTAAGTCAATGCTAATTAATTAAATAAAAAAAGATAGAAAGCTCTTTTGAGCAGCTAAAATTCGTCTTAAAAATATGAAATAATAAATTGTGAACTTATTAGTAATGTCAATTTGTACACTCTTAAATTAATAAGCCTTATTTTAAAGCTTAAATCAGATCTCAGATCACAAGCGCTCAACACTAAACTGGGTGATTTGCATTAATAATATGTTGATATGCACATATTTATACTAAGAGCATATTGAACTCTTGCTGCTGTGAACAAATTAACATCCTGCTTTGGCAATGATGCAACTATTTGCCAATTGATACAGCTGTCCGTAAGTAATGCCTAGGGCTAAATATTGCTTGAGCTTGAGCCTCCCTACCACTCCTCAAAGCAGACAACAATCCACCCATCTATCGTTCATTATTAACTTGAAGTGCGTATTTAGTGGCAAGTGGCATGTCAAAGGCAAAGATTTGTTCACACAGCTCTTGTGTTTCACCTCTGGGTAAATTAAGTAAGTAGCTGCCACCCAATTTCAATCCAATGTAGTCTGTTGTCCATGACACTCGCCCTAAGCCTCTCCTCCCCCCCACAAAAGCGGAAATCACACAGAAGCAACCGCAATATTCTTAAGCAGCTAAGCCAAAAACAACAAAAGCAAACACTCCGCACAGAGAGCTGCACACAGAAATACTTCTCGGTCATATTCCTTGAATGGAACTACTTAAGCACGTTAGCTTAACGGGAGTAAGCCCAGCTACGACCTACAGGTGAAAGGCAAAGATAATAGCATTGCTCTGCACAAGTGATAAACACACACTCTTCCCCTCCTCTTACCATTACGCCCACCCTTCGCCCAGCAGCCAAATAATAATGAAATATTTTGTTATGCATGGCAAAAGGCAACTGGCAGAAGGAGCCCCCAAACCAGATGCCTTCAAAGGATGTGCCAAGTATTTGAATAGCTTAAATGCGTCTATATCATTAGCGAGAGGTTTAATCGCCATGGATATTATTATATTATACTTATGTATGTTGGTATGTATATGTATATGTACTATAATTAGCAAGACTCCAATTATGATTTGGGTTTAAAAAAGGCTATCAGCAATCTAAGAACCAGATAATTTAATAAACTCAATTACCGGTCTATGAAGCAATCAATCTTAACTTTAATCGATTTACTTGTTGAGCTGTACCTCATCTATTTGACGCATTTTAAATTGCACCCTAACTTTCGAAGTTTATTTGCACAAACCAATAAACTTTCCTAGTTAGTTTTTTGGACTACATAAATTTAAACGATGAACATAGCTCTCAATTCAAAGCTAACTGCTACGGTACGCACATACGATATTCGTCAATCGAAATTTTACGAAAATTACTTATCGATAAATGCATTTAGAGCATGCATTGTTGATATTTTCGAATTAACGTAGAATAATTTAATAAATATTACCAATATTTCATGAATGGCACCATACCATTGATGAATGGCACCAGGTAAGATAACATCATCAGTCAGCATCATTCTAACTCCGCGCCTAACCTTAGGCTGTTACTTCGTCACCAGAGTGTCCAGTGTTCCAGTACACGAAACCAGTCATTATGTTTAAATATAATTTAAATGTTATGTAATTTTTTCTGTATCAGTAATTACAACACACTGATTAATTAAAAAATTTATAAATATTTATTGTTATTTTAGTTTTGAACTTAAAACTAAACAGACGTTGTAAGTTTTAGACTAAGCATTGCTTTGTGAATGGCGCTTTTTACGTTTCTTGTCCATGGGTGGCTCTGCTTCAGGAATGTCTTCAGCTTTTACTGCACCATTTGCTTTGCGCTTCAGCTGCTTTTTGTCCAGCGTCTGCGACTGATTCACCTCTTCATCGTCGTCGTCGTTCACCAGATCCACATAGTTCGGATGCTCGCTGTTTTCCATAAACTTGGGCAGTACACCAGTCAGCACCGACTGTCGAACATCGTGCTCCTTCTGCTGCAGCGTTTGTGTGGTTGCCAGCAATTTACTGCGTATTTGATAGAAATTGCCCGAGGAGAGCTCTTTGGTCTTTGCCTCGGCGCATCTCTTATCCGCATTGCGCAGCTTCGTCTTCGTGTTCTTATCCAAATTAATATGTTTTTTATAGTCACGTCCGAAGAACGGGTGACGCAGAGGCGCTTTAAATTTTTGTGGCTCGCAAGATTTGGGACACTGATTGCTGTCCACATCCGCAATGGGCTGATGCATATTCAAACGCTTGCCAACCACCAATTGACCAGTCAGTGGCAGCAATCGCATCGCGTACTTGTTCTTGCTGTTGACGTAACCAACGGATTGGGTTTGTGGCTGTGCATAGTGTGTGGCACGCACCTGAATGTCGCCCACATAGCGGCGACCGGGCATTTTAATGCGCTTGCTGGTCAGCATGCTGCTCAGGTCGATGCCTTTGGGGCACTGCAGCACCCATGCATCATGGGTGGCCGGATCAAATTGTTCCATCTGCTCGCGACATTCGCTGGCAAAGCGATTTGTGTCGATTTCTCTGTATTCATTCTCCTCGAGAAATTCCTTTTTATACACTTTGTAGAGCTTGCGAGCCTTTTTTCTATCATCTCCATTCGCATTAGTATCGAATTTTAATTGTGTGCGTTTCAGCTGCAATAAATTTACATGCTTTGGCAGAATTCAACTATTTGTTTTAGTTTTACTCACGCCACTTTTGGAATCACCGTCCATGTTCAAGCACTAAACAACTAACACTGCACGTGGGCGCGCACTGTGTTGTAAAACGTGCTCAATTCCTTATCGATAACTTTATCAATTCCCCCAACGTATTTTATTCAAACCATTCTTTATAAATTTACTACTAGCATTTTAATTAAGCATTTATATGCTACGTCCGCCCAAGCTTTAGTTGATTTTAGTACTAGGCTTAAGAGGAGAAGAATTTAAATTGAATTTACCAATGTGCAAAGGTTAATTCTTAGCGTACCAATTCCTACGCCAAAATCTGAAAAGCAGATACGGTCACACCGAGCCCAGCTGACAGCTGTTTTAATTGTTTTGTTTACATTTTTATGGAACGCAGTAGTGCTTGGCAAAACAATTTGACATCTAATATTTATTTATATTATCCAGTTGAGTACAAAGCTTTTTAGAGATCTGATTTAAAACAAGATTAAGTTAAACACATAGCATTGGGCAACAACTGGTTTTCTCTCCATATTCTAATTAGTGTAAGTATTAACTAGACCTGTTTTTTTTTTTTAGTTGAAATAACTCCCAGTGGGATGCAAGAGTTTATTGTTCGATTTATGGGTTGCGTACTTGACCCGCTGATAACGCCAAGTAATATACTATAAATAGTAAACAGATATTTATGTACATACATTCATAATCGATGTTTGACTTAAGTTTGCTGCTATTTTTAGTATTGATCATTAAAATCGAAAGTGTAAAAGCTAATAGACTCCGCTTTTAGATAAGATTAAAGTCTAAGGTTTGGACTTCTGGCCTTGACACTGGAACTGATTGCAAGTTTAATGAGCCTAACTAATAAATGTTTTGTGCATTCGAATTACAGTCGCTTTGCTTCGATAATGGGTGCACATAGCAAGCTGCTTGATCCGCTGCGCATTTCGTGCCAGGAGTTTCAGCATCCCTGGACGGACAAATGTGTAAATGCCACAGCTGGCATATTGCTTTCGGCCACGCCCTATTGTCTACGTGTCTACACCATAGTGTATGCATTCTCGCTGCTAATGCGACATCGTGTGCCAACGCTGCAGGATCTGCAACGCACTGTCCTGGGTATTCTTCAGTCCACCGCATTTCTGGTGACGAATGCCTACACTTTCATCCTGTACAATTGTCTGTTGCGCAATCTATTGGGACGCTACTATTTCAGCACAGTTGCGTTTGTACCCTCCTTTCTCTCGTCACTCACGGCCATTTTGGTCGAGCGTCCTGCGCGTCGTCCACTGCTGACACTCTATGTGGCCAATGTGGCCACTGAAGCACTCTGGAAAATGGCCGAGGCACGTAACTGGGTGCACCCCATTCCACATGGACAAACATTGATATTTGCGTGCAGCATGTCCGCTCTGCTGTATCTGTATCGCTTGAGCGCCACCGATGACTCCATTTTCAACGTTTTGCGCATTTTTGTGGGCAAGGATGAGGCCGGTCCGATTGTCAAGATTGAGCAGATGGTACCCGGTGAACAGCCAGCTCCTTCGCGGCTGCGACCCACAGTTAACTTCACCACCGCTGCCGATTGGGTGCGCATTTATACCAATCTAATCCGAGGCAGAAATGACAGCTGCCGCCACAAGTCCAGCTGTATCAGTAATGCCATTTTTGGTGGCTTGCGTCCCTTTGCCGGCGGTGTCGCTCTGCAAGTGGCTCTCAAACTGGTGATGAATGTAAAGAGCGTATTTCAAGGCAAGATGCTGTGGCGCAAGCAAATCTTCAATAGAAACACCCTGCAACTGGGCGTTTTCATGGGCAGTTTCTCGTTTCTATTTAAGGTGAGTTGACAATACCGAAATAGTGTATTTAAATAAAACGTATTTCATTTTAAATTAAGTTGATAGATTTGTTTGCACTGATAACTCTAGTTTTCCTTAGCTATTAAAACATTTGCATATAATTCTAAATTGTGCAGGTCAGCAAAGACTAGTCTCAGTAGTATAAATAAAAACGAGTCAATAAAAATCCCCTTAGTGTTTAAAATCCATTATATATACTCATCAACATATCACTCTTTCAATCATATCGTAAGCAGCACAAATCGCTCAAAACAAAAGTGAAAAGAAAATACTAAAAAAAATAGTCTTCCGCTTTTGCGCTTACTTTATTGCCGCATATATAAAGATTAAGATATCGTTCTAAATTCATTTTTATAATATGACGTGCTGTTTTTAGAATAATTCGGAAATTAATAAAGAGCCAAGATAAAAGATAATTATTTAATTAAAATTTTAGTTGATTGCACTTTAGAAAATATTTTGTTCTTAACATCAATTGCAGTCCATGTCCTGTTTGCTGCGCCACTGTTTCGATCGAGATGAGGCTCTCTTTGCCATACCCGCAGGTCTGGTGGCCTCACTCGCCTTTACCCAGTACCCCGACAATACTGTCGCCTTGTACGTTATGTGGAAGGCTATACAAGTAAGTGTTGATTATATGTTAGAGAATGACTCACCATAACACACTTGTTTTACAGATACTCAGTGGCATTGGTCAGGATCGGGGTATTCTGCCACGTATACCGAACTTTATGCTGTATATGTATGCATTTTTCACAGCGGTGCTTTTCCATACAGGCATTGTGGAGGCGCAGTCGTTGCGACCCAATTACTACAAATTTCTGCAGGCCATATCGGGCGAGAGGCAAGCATTGGCTATATAAAATACACATCTTATCACACTTATGCTAAATGCGATAACATTTTTTTCTTTTTTTTTTTGTAACAGACTCAACAAGTTCAATTTGAGCGCCTTTGATGTCTTCGGTTTAAATACACAGCAACAGACGAACGAAATGCTCAAAGGCCTGAAAATCATCGACAAGCAGTCGCTGCCAGCATTCTCATTTGCCTCCTGAGCAAGCACACGATTGAAGTTAAACTGAAACGTGCCAGCAAATGTGTTACCATAATAAGTCTCAGCACTTAAAGTGCTTATATATTCCGCGTTCGATACGCCTCTCATCATCATAACAGAATTCTATTTAGTATATAGGTACTGTATATATATATAACTATGTAATGCGCCCAATGGTGTTAAGTGGACTCGGTGTATATTTAGGTAGTATGAGTGTTTATGATAAATAATCGACTGTTTTTTTTTTCTACCAGTTTCTTAATAAAACAAATATCAACAAAACTACTCGGTGTATATTTAGGTAGTATGAGTGTTTATACCAAATAATCGACTGTTTTTTTTTCTACCAGTTTCTTAATAAAACAAATATCAACAAAACTACTCAACGGCTCTTTAATTCGTTTGTTCAAGAGCGCAGCAAAGAGTCGCCACAGTTGATAAACCGAAAGTGTTTCATTAAACGCACCACACGCTCTCTTGCTTAATGATATTTGCGTGTTATCATAAGCGAAAAATTGAGTTCTCCGAAACAAATGGTGTTGGCAGTTTGCCGCTCAATATCAATAGACAGTCGATTTTGAAGCGTTTAGCTGAATAGTTTGCACTATTTGTGTAACGTATTCGGTGCGCATTCTATGCATACTTTAACCCACAAACTAAACTAAATCCAAGCGGAAAAGCAAGTGAAACAGGCACATTTTTGTACTTTGTTCGCGAAATTTGAAGGTGCGTGTACGAGTTCCATCGATAATCTTATCATCATTGGCCGCCTTCCAAACGTGGTAATCTTAATATATACGCTTAAGGCTTAATCGCGGTACATTTAATCAAATACATAGCATGGCCGTGCAGAGCAAACTAATTGACGAAGCCATAAACTGCACCTGTCGTGAGTATGTGCATCCATGGACATCGAGTTGTGTCGCCAGCGCAGGCGGCATGTTGCTTGCTGCCATACCTGCTTCTATGCGCATCTACACAGTGGTCTATCTGGTAAGTACTGGTAACCGAATTAGGTATAAGCATGTTCCTATTGGAAGTTGAGACAAACTAAGAACAACTAAAGTTTTATTTTCGATTATTTCAATTATCCTTGTATCGCTTTTGATCGCCCAAGTTTGACTGCAATTTACATTGTTCTAAAAAGAGTTTAGCGATTTTGTGCAAAATTATTTTTAATAGCTGAGTATAGCTGAGATTATATATTTGTGGAGATCACTCGACTCATGGTTTATTTTGTATTTCCATAATTTGCTGCGTGACAAGACACATTTTTCAATAATTATTGTCTCAATTTTGATTACAATCATTTTGTATCAACGCTTTTATTAAGAGTTACAAAATCAGCTAGCAGATCTGTTGATCTGTTGCTCTCTTAAAGAAATAAATCTTAAAGGTATCTTACATCTTTAAGAGAAAACTCTATCAACTACGATTTAAATTAATGCAAAAAATAAAAAAAAATGTAAAGCTGTTTTCTCATGCTGACAGTAGAATAGCTTCAATATTTGTTTGTAGTATGGAGAGTGTGTAAAGGCAATGTTCAAATCTCCAAAATTCTTATTTTTCCAGAAAATAAAATCGGCTCCTGTGAAAGTATAACTTACACCTACAGAACTGGTCGATCCCATTAACTCGAATTCTTACATTTAAAATTAAGTTGTGACTATCTTTTTTTCTTGAGCCGAATCAAGACCAGCGCCCTAATAACAGTTTTTCTTAATGGTCACGAACCAAACCTAAGTGTAACATTTTGTTTTGTACAGCGAACCATAAGATTTCCACCGATTATTTTCTTGTTGTAGTGTGTTCATTTCTAAAATCGAAATAGAAAAATATTGTATACTGTGCAATAAATAATTAATTATTATAAAATTTTACAGCTGGCGCTGGCGATGAAAATGCGCATTCCAAGATTGTTGGACTTACAGCAAACGATTACTGGCATTTTAAAGTCGACAGCCTTCCTCACGACAAACGCGTATATGTTCTCCTTGATGGTCTGCCTTATTCGTCGCTTCCTTGGTCGCTTCTATGCCAGCACAGTGGCCTTCATACCGACATTTATTGGCAGCTTTGTCGCATTATGCATTGAGCGACCGGAGCGTCGCACACCACTGGCGCTGTATGTGGCAAATGTGTCTTCAGAGGCATTGTGGCAGATGTTGGAGGCACGTGGTATAGTGCGCTCAATACCCAATGGACATGTTTTCATATTGGGCTGCAGCCTAACAGCTCTGCTCTATATGTACCGCATGGGTGTGCATAAGACGAAGGTCAAGGACGCCACCTTTAAGGCTCTGAGTATACTAATTGGCAAGCAGGAGGAGGGTGCTATTAAAACACCACAAGTAACAACCAAACAAAACTCTAGGCAGCCATTTGACTTCCGCAGCGTCTTTGCCTACATTCAGCTCTACGATCGAGTGCGCAAGGCCAAACATCCAAGTTGTCCACATCGCGAGGGTTGCGGCAGTTACGCCCTCCTGGGTGGCCTAAAACCCTTTCTGGGCGGCATTGGGTTGCAAGTGGGCCTAAAGCTGCTGCTCAACATACCCAACATAATCAAAATGAAGATGAACTGGCGCAAGCAGATATTTAACAAAGGATCCCTGAACCTGGGTCTGGCCCTGGGCACATTCTCACTGATCTACAAGGTAAATATTGGACTAACAAAAAGTATATCCATTTAACAGTCAACATACATAAGGCTTTGAATTGAATCTAAATTAAGCTTGGTCTAACATATTTAAATTAAGGAAATCAAACAAAAGTCGAAAAACTATCGAATATCCTTTATACGAAAACTGTTGAAGGTTGATTTCCGATATTGCAATCGATAACTCATGACAACTTTCCGATTTTAGGCAGTTTCTTGTTTTCTGCGCAATGTTTGTGGATATGATAATGCCATTTTTGCAATACCCGCCGGTCTGCTGGGCTCCATCGGTCTGCTGCAGTTCCCGAACATTACGATATCGCTGTATGTGATGTGGAAGGCGATGCATTTGCTCTACGTTTGGGGCATTAAGGAGGATGTTGTGCCCGAGATACCGCACTTTAATATGATACTATATAGTGTGTGCACAGCTGTGCTCTTCCACTGCGCCATCCTGGAGGCAAGAACAATACGTAGCAGCTACTACAGATTCCTATTTGATATCTCGGGCAAGAGGTAAGACTTTAAAGCCTTTTATATAAAATACCTTCTCCCGACTGACTGAGATAAATTGTCGCTTAAAAATTATGTAAAAATGCGAAATTTAAACTGTCGTTCGACCAAGTGTATTTTTTAATATTTATGCAAGATATGCAAGATGCAATATGTGAAAATTCATTGGAGACATGTTACACTTCCAACGAAAATTCTAACCCAAACTATAGTTTAAATGTGCAATATTTTTCAGTAGATCTCCAAAAATAAATCTAATATTTTTTGCCCAAACAGAGTGAGTCTCTTCCGCGTGGAAAACTTCGAAGGCTTTGGAATGAAAAGCAAGGAGCAAGTAAGAGAAGTCGTCAAGAAGCTCAAAATAGACATATCGTCACCATTGCCCATAATGCCATTTACCGTTTGAAGCCTGCTTGAATTATACGAATTTAGTTGGGAGCATTCATTTAAATGGTGTCTTGATAGTCTTAAGTAAATAAATAATAAAATAAATTTATGTTTATATTTGTTACAATTTTTATAATAAAATTTAACAGAATGTTTGAAATGAAATGACCAAATTGGCCGTAAACTGTGCCGGAACATTCATCACATAGTTAAACGACAACAGTCCTCATCTTCATTCTCATTCCCATTCTCAGCAACTCGCTAGGCCTACTCAATTATTTACATTTATATGTCATAGAAATTTATTACCAGCCATAACTCAGTCGGCTAGCCCAAAGTGCAGCGTTTAAAACTTACTAAAAATAAATATAAAACACGAAATGAAAACGAAAATGTAAATGTAAATGTAAATAAAATAAAAGGAATTTAACGCAACGAACAATGTCCTTGGCCCATGATTATCTTGGCTGAATGCTTGACGGCGCTTAACAAATGAATTATTGGCCGGGCCAACATTTAATGACGTTCATTTGAATAGGTCTGGCAAAAGCTTTTGCGGCAACACTAGTCACTCAAAAACAATTGAGGCAACTACCAAGATGACTGCCTTGTTGTTTTCAAATTGAGCTGCAAGTAATGAAAATGCAAATTGCTTGCCGCCGTTTCCAGCAATTTGCGAGCTGCCCGAATGTGTAGCATACTTCTCAGAGCCAGCAATTGCAAGCTCTTAGCATTTATGATATTTATATGCATGCCACTTCGCTGGCGACCAGGCACAACATCGAGCCAAGTCAACGGCATGGAAAACTCAAATGAACCAAGCGACAAATCTCATTAATCACAGCGAACATTTCATTCTGAGAATCTTTTCAACTTGTATGTGTGTGTGTGTGTCTGGAATTATCAGCTTAGCAGTTGCAGTTGTTGTTGCCGTCTATTTTGGTGTTGTCGTTCGCGCTGGCGACTAGCATAAGAAAAAAAAAAGAAATGCATATAAATTGAATATTATAAATTGTCCAAGTCCAACTTCTGTTACTCATGCCACTTACTTAGTCCGTTGCCTTGGCTTGTTGCAAAGTCGTAACTTCATTTAAGTCAATCACAATTGCCGTCTTCGTGCCGGCCCCTCTCCTCTGGATTCTCTCGACTTAAATTGTAAACAAGAAAATTATGCAAATAAATTGACTCGCCCTAGTTCGGCTTGCGCATGCAACATGCAGCATGCAGCAGACAACGCTTCTGGGTAGCATCACAGCCGAAGGTTGTTCAATAGAGTAAACAATTAAAATAAAACTAGTAATACTTGTACTAAAGTGTTTTCCAGCCTGCATACAGATTTTTGATAACTTTGGAATTGGGATGAGTCGTCGGGTGGAAAATCTTAAAACATGCAAATATTATACACTATTGCTTATTTTTTTGTGATCACTTTTGTTTGAGTTTGAAACTCCAATACCAACTGAACGAACGCTGTGAATCCCTCCTGGGGAAGCACCTCAACGGGATTCAAAATATATTGGAGCATAAAAGATAATAAAAAAAACCTCATCTGCAGCCAGCGGAACAAAAATTATACATTATCAAAACTGCACAATTATTTTAAATAGCAAAATAAATTTGCTTGAAATATTTTCATTTTAGTAAAATTTTGTATTTCTTTTTAAATATTTACATTGCAAAAATCCCAAATTGGTGATAGATAAACATGTATACATTTTACAACTGTTGCTTTTATTGTTGCCAAGTTAGACACATTTATTTAAACAAATAAATCCCTCCAGTCCTGAAGCACTTTAATACTCGAGCAAGAGAAAAATGCTTACTTTGGGCAACTCGCTTTTATACAGTAAATATCAAACTTAAATTATACGTTTAATAACAATCTAAAACGAACTTTCATGCAAATGAAGTTTCTGGTGTCCAATAAAAATCTACAAAAAGAGACTAAATAACTGACAACAACTAGTTGTGCTGATGCACCTACGTGTGTATATATGTATTGTGTATGTGTGTGTGTGTGTGTGTGTGTAGGTCCTGCTGTTGCTTGTTTTTGTGAACTTTGCTGTTGCAGTAAATTGCATTTGATATTTTTACGAAGACAGCCCAAATGACAAGGTATGTCAACGCAAGATAAGCACTAAGTGAAACCAAGGCGAAAGCAACTGATGATAACTGTCTAGGGTAGGGGACTACTGAGAGGGACAGACGGCAATAGGGAAGAGTGTCCCTGTGCAAAACTACAAAATAAATGACATTTTCCATTTTATGAACCGAACGCTCGTCGTTGAGAATGTTTAATTAAAATTTCTTCGGAACTCTTTTTCAACCATTATAATTTTGTCATGTGGTATGCAAATTCAAATGGGAAATAATGGAAAAACATCAGCCAAAAAGTGAATTAAATTTATTTTGGTTAAAAATCAACAACAAATTTAATGAACTTTATCTCGAAGATGATAAGACTATGAAGAATTCTTTAAAAAAAAGCTAGATAAAAAATAAAAATTTCCGGCAAGACTTCCCAGTGAAAGAAAGGCAAAGAAATATATTGTAATTTGTGCTGTATATAAGTGAAACACAAATACGTAGTTGGCTAGAACACTTTGCATAGCTGATAATTGAATTAATACGAATTTGCCAAAGTTATTTCAAGCAGCTTATCAACATTGATAGTAGAGTGAAACCTTGAACGTCTATTCACAGTAGCAACAGTAACATGTATATACACATTTGGCACATTGAGCCAGCAACATTCGCAAAAAGCACTCAAAGCTTATTCGAACACGCTCGAACTTGGTATCAGTCCATTGCCAGAGTGTTCTTAGGCCAACTTTAAGCTTGGGGTTCGGTCAATTCCCGATGCTCGTGTTCGTGACGGGACTCGCATGCATTCGTAGCTGCAGTTGAGCGTGGACTACGCGGCACGCATCCTGTGGAACCATCTTGACTCTAACTGGGTTAGTGGTACAAGTTCAGTACGCTCTTTGGCGCAGCGCATGTGTTTCACTTCCACAGTGGCACGTGTGGAATTGAAACAGGACAAAACACCGATGTCATCCACTACATGCTGAGAGTGGCTCATGAAACACGAAAGGGAGCACAACGTGTTCCCTAACAGCAGCAGCACAATACAACACAGCTTGAAGTCGTTGCGAGTTGAAATTGTCGTAACTGCAACTAATGTACACCATTTCCCATATTGCACTTGAAAGATATTTATTATAGCGATTATTTCAGCCAGCTTTTTAGATCAAAACTGAATTTTCTACTGAATGTCAGGCGTCAATGTTTTCTAGACACTCCTATTACAGTTTTTTTTCTTCTCATATTCCTGATTTTATGTTTAGTTTAAGAAATATACAAATTTAAAATTTTTCCTATATAAAACAAAGTTGTATGTATTAATTTAGTATTTTCATTTCTTTATGTTTTTATACGAAAGAAAATATTAATAAATACACAAATATTCAAATTGCAGTTGACAGGTGCCATATATTTATTTGAATAATTATTACATTATTTAGGAAAACAATATAAAAAAACAATTTCTCTTTACTAGCAAAAATGTAGTTTTTTATTGTTTGGCGACCTCTTTTACAATCCAAATATGGCTTTTATTGGTTCCATGTGAATGTGTTTAGTTCACAAGTTTTTCCCTGGTGGGAATTGTTTGCCACACTTGCTGTGTGCTCATATAACAGCTATATGAGTCCACCTGAAAATCTTATATAACTCATAGCTCAGTTAGCAGCTGCATAAGCCTAATTGGCGCTACAAGGCTTACCAATTTGTAAACGATGCTATCTACATCTCTCTGCTCCCATCTGGATCATTTACTGGCGTGGTTTGCATCAGTTTGGTTCGCTTCGCATCGGTTCGGTTTGGTTCAGTTGCCTTTGTCTTTGGTATTTGGCATTGTCGTCGCATTTGGAAATACTTTTGTTTGTTTTTCTGCAGCACCCATCCTCTGGCAGTGCAAGTTATCTTTTGCCCCAATGCTCATAGTGCATCAGCTGCTGCTGTTACTGCGGCCTGCCTGCACCACCTTCACCCACCCATCGCGTTGTCAGTGCCCAGTTATTGGCAATGTTGGTGACTGTTAAACGTTCGTCGTCTTTGTTCGCTACTTTGCCGTGTGCTTAGCTCCCTCTTGCTCCATATGTCCCATGCCCAGCCAACTCTGGTTGGTGGCAAGAGCATTTCTTTGTTATGCTTGCCGCTCGACAATTGCGCCGCTGATTGCCCTCATTTCAGACTTGAAATAATATTAAAAACTTTTACTCAACTCGATGTGGCGTCTCTCTGTCTATCCGTCTGCCGTTGAGCCTCACCGGATTTCATGTTCTCTCTCTTACTTGCTTTTGTCTACCAGCAGTAGGAGCAGCAGCAAGTCCTTTGCCTTTGCCATTGCGCTGCCGGCTGTCAGTTCTTTTCCTTTGTCTGCACCCCTCCTCCTTTGTCAGTGTCTTGCTGCGCCTAAATGTATGCTTCAACCGCAGTTTGTCGATTACTGATGCAGCTGCTGCAACTGCAACTGATACTGCTACTACTACAACTGCTCAAACCTGCTGCAACTGCTGCTGCAGCTTTGCCCGTATCTGAGCGCTTTGATTCTCATTTGTGTCTGCTTTTATTTACCACATAAATCACGTGCTCTGCCACTGGCCGAAAGCCATCGCAAAGACATTTCTATCCATCCATCTACTTAACCTCATCGCACTGCTCGCAGCACTTTCTCTGCTTTGCCTTATCTGCCAGCCAAGTTGCTCAGGACGAAATCGTCCCACATACTTCTGCCTCTTATATTCTTCTTGTTCGTCTTCTTCTTTCTCTTGTACAGACAATAACAACCACTTTTTAACCGTTAGTTGCTATTTTTACGATTGGCCATTTTCTTTTACATTTCATACAATTTTCATTGTCTACGAAACGTGCTCTCCTCTCCTTTTTTATATTGCTCCCTCTCCTTCTCTCTCTCTCCCTATTTTTTATATACCCTAGTCTACAAGTTTATATAAATTGAGTATACAAATTCATAAAAACTTACTAATTTAATATCGAAGTACTAAGCCAATGTATTATATTTCATCTCATAAAAAAGAAACATATTTGAAATTAACAAGAAATGTGCACTTTTCTCAATATTTCGCATACAAATTGAATAAATTTGTTCAATTTAAGTTTTTAATATTAGCCAAAGGCAAGAGTATTGCGTGCCTGGCAACTCAAATCTAAAAACATTCTCGTTTTCTACTTTTATTTATTTATTTATTTGTATTTCTTTTTTACCCTTAGCTCTCTTTTTTGGCGCCATAGCACACGTATCCGCTTTGGCGATTTTTTCGCAATTGCAGTTGTTATTTTTTTGCTAGTATTGCTGAGGTTGTTGTTGTTGCTGGTGTTGTTTGGCTCAGCTCGTTGATAGTGTTGCTGTGTAGGTGACTGCTTTTTTCCTTTTGTTGGGGTAATTGATGATTTACAACTTATTTACGCTTCGATTGTGCAATAATTGAAAATTGCTCCAAATTCATTTGGGCATTCCTTAATACCTTGTCGCTGTTGGCAACTGGACTCGCGTTCCTCTCACAGGTCAACGGAAGCATCCATCGATTTGGTAATTTTTTGCTTTGTGGAGCGTGGCAGCTTCTTAAAGCAGCTAGCATATAAGTTAAAATACTAACGGGCCTTAGCGAGTGCAATAAATGCGCTTAAGCACATGGCTGCTACTTGCCTTCGCTTGATATGCAACACCAATGGGGTATGCCAAATGAAATGGTTAACGGATTAGGCAGCTGCAGCAGCAGCAGCCGCAGCATCAGCAGACTCTGAGGGCGGAAAAGTAGTTGAAATCTTTGGCAAGCAGACAAAGCGAAACGTTGATCCACATTGGAAAGGATAAAGCTGCGGCTGCCCAACTTGGCATTGAGCCACACTGAATTGAAATAGATCCAGGCAACGTGGCCAAAATGTTGGAGCTCCACTTTCCTTTAACTTCAATACGGAATAAATAAAGCAGCTGCAACAAATTTTTACTGGGCAGCAAATATAATAGCTTTCAACTTGACTGCAAAAACAGTTGCAGTCGCAGTTACAGCCGTGGCAGCAGAAGCTTGGCCAATAATTTTTGTGGCAAGCATATGGCTAGCAGCTGTAAAGTTGGTCCGACTGGGCTTATACTTAGTGCTTACTTTCGTATTTTCGCAATTGGCTAGCAAATGTATTTTGCTGTTTTCGTTCGATCAGCTTTAAATTTATATTGTAAAGATCTGCAAGAAACGGTAAATACATATTACAGAAAATTCACCCCCTGGTTGATGAAGAATGTGGGCGGTTCTAAGTTATTCAACAGTTTTTTTTAATCAGAGCCCAAATTTCTTCACAGGACTAAACACATATCTGGTGTTTATAGAAGTCAAGCTCACGTTTTATCTCCATTCAGATGTAAACATTTATGTGTTTATGGGAATCATAATCTATGATAAAATTTTTGAAAAGTTAATCGGCCGTTAAAGTGCTCTTAAATTTTCGCAAGAGAAGTGATTACTTTAATCGAAATAGCTTCCGTTATTTTTGCGCGTACATTAATTGCACGTTTATAATATTTGTTTCTTTTGGCTTGTTCATTTACAGCATACAGCTGCCAATTATTAAAGTCATTAGAAGGACCTGCAACTGGCAGCTGTGAGGCCATAAATTGCTGCCTGTAAACACATGCCAGGTAGCACCAACGACAAATGACAGCACGAAAGCAAAATGTTGCCTAATTTTTTTTTTTTTTTTTTTGGCTTTGGTCAAGCGCTCACGCAGCGCCAACATCAACGTTGACAAAGTTGCAGTCGACGCTAAGTGAGCTACATAAATTTGCTGTCCAGCGCTGCTGCTAATTCGCCAGTGGGCGTGGCCATAAATAAAAAAAAAAGAAAGAAACTGCAAGCACACAAATTATGCCTAGAAGCTGGCGGCAACATTTGCGATGCTGCATTAGCAGGCGACACCACACGCATGCCGGACACTGCAACAGAGCCCTGGGCTAACTGTACAAATGGCCATCCACTGGCTATTAGATTACGCAGCACCCATTTAACAAGCTTCTAGCCCTTAACCCTGCCATCCCTCTACGTTGCATGCATACCAGACCAGCTGCAACTCGCAGAGCTGCTGCGTTTTGGCAAAAGCCTCTCGCATTTGCGTTGTCATCGGCCAATGATATGTGTGTGTCTGTATGTGCCTCGCTGATTATTTTGTCGGCCACTAAAATGATTCCAGTTTTTGGCCTGACTGTAAATGAGCCGGTCCAGTTGAATGCTTTAAGTGCTGCTTCAAAATGTGCATATGATTAGTAGTCTTGTAAGGCGTATGCGTAATATACGCTTTTCAAAGGTATTATAATATTATAATCAAATATTTAAATTATTAATCGTTTAATTAATAATTAAGTAATAAATATCAACTGTTTTCTTTTTTTATTGACAAATATAGTTGATTGTTAGTTGTTTATTATTAGTAATCTTTTTATTGAGGTATTCAAATAAATTTGATCTTAAATAACTGCTGTATTTCCATTTGGTATTCAATTGTTTAAAATAATTTATAAAATAATGAAATAAATTTAGTTAAGAATGTCAAATATATCTTACTACTTCTAAAAGATTGGTTAGAAAGGATATAAAACGAAGCCAACTGTTCTTGTTCTTGTTTTGTGTAGTTTTAACTAGTTGGTTAGGCATAAAGCCAACTCAATTGTTTAGCTTTCTGAGCGTAATTAAATGGACGGCTTCCATTTAAAGTCAAGGGTTACAGGAAGGAAGGCCACCAGACGCTTTTTAGGACCCAAAGGGGTTAAGTGCAGCGACAAACGTTGCCCATCAGGCCTTCCTCTTGCGCCTTCGATAGTTGCTGTTGCCATGTCGGTGATGCTGGACACGAAGACACCCTGCAGCTAAAAGTGAAATAGTTTAGACAACAGTTTCTGTCTGAAATGTGAGATTCATGTTTACTTTTGAGAATTGAAATTAACTTAATTTTAAGAGGATCAAATGTACTTTTTGGTATTTAAAATCTCATTTGGTATTTTGAGCTTAGAGAAACATATTTACACAAATATAAATTTGCATGTCAGCAGCCAGTAGTTTTTCAAAACTCAATCTTGCATATACAATACCTTTTCCCGCAATAATATTGATGCAGGGTATTTAAAAAATAGAAAGCAAAAACAATTTGAAAAACAGTGCAAAATTCAAATTGTTGCACACTTGGACAAACATTTGAACTGCACTTATCACTTAAACGAGGCATCATCATGAGGCACAACTAACGAACGTAGCTAAATGCTGAAGACGAGTCGCTGCCTTGTTGCCACTTGATGGAGTACGTCGATTTGCCTTGGACCGATTGTTATACGCAAGGCATACATATATATAAAGAAAAAGAGAGAGAGAGAGAGAGAGAGAAGGGGGCAGTGGAGCGGTCTCCCGCATACCCACTAAATTTCAGAGCACTTAAAGCGGAAACGGAAGCGGTGAGCACTCATTGTCAGGCTCAGGCGCAACTTTGTTTGCCCATCGCCATTTCCCCATTTACCATTTCCCCATTTACCACTTGCCATCTATCCGCTTCTCTATTTGTTTCTTTTCGTCTTCCTCAGTCGTTTGGCTACATTCCTTTTTTTTCTATACTTTTTCGTTTTTTCGTTTTTTTTTTTTCATTTTAGCTATCGGTTATATACTCTGGGCTCGAGCGTGTTAAAGTACATTTGATTTGATTTGTTGTTGACGTCGTCGTCGTTGTTGCGGATGTTGTTGCTGTTGCTGCTGGTTAATGGACAGTCAGACGAGCAGCAGTTGTTGGTGTGACACTAATCGCTCAGTTAGTTGACGGCCCCAATCGAGCAAAATCCAGCAACCACCCCCCCGCAGCACTCTATAAATGGAATTGTCCGTCAACAGACATTCGAGTGCCATAGCATTTTTAATGCAATTTGTCTGATTTGTTGTTGACATATCTCTAGTTGTTGCTGTTGTTGTTGTTGTTATTGACGGGTTGTTTGGTTGTCGTGATTTGTTGCTGATTTTGTCATTTAGTGATTTTTTTTTTTTTTTTTTTGCTGTCCCTACCACTTCCTACACGTTGCAACCAAATTGCTGCTCTAGTGCAATCATTACTAATTGTCATCAAAATTAAGTGGATTTCGCGTTTTAATTGAAATCGTTGCGTTAAGTAAGTCAACGGATCTAATCGCCTGTGTTTGTTTTAAAGTCAAATTACGTGCAAGTAAGTGGGTAAGCACAGCAATTCAGTCCGTCTTCAAGTCTCCCTGCCATTTCCACAGACCAGCCGACGGGCCGACAACAATCAATGTTCTCTAATTGCTTCCGAAAAGATTGACTGTCCAATTTTCTGGGACAACCTGCAGTCACTTGGCTAAAGCCAAGTCTAGAGTTGACAACGTGCTGAAATGTCAAACAGCACGCATTTATTTTGAATGGATAAGAATATTTATTGATTATCTGCTTATCGGAATTAATAATATAATGTAATATAATAATAATGTTAAATGAAAATAAGTAGTAAATATAAATAAATTGTTAAAAAAAATAATAATAAATACTGAAATTAATTGGCAATATGCACTTTAAAATTATCTTTTTATTTTATTGTGCAAATTAAGCACTAACAAGACTTTTATTTGATAGATAAATAGCAGTTTCTAAATCAAGTTACGGAAAGGTGAACAAATTTAAATTATTAAACAATGAGCACTAAAGGCAAATCATTATAATATATCCAAGCATTTGATTCAATTTAAAATTTCGCTTCCAATTATATAGGTAATTTTAATACGTTGAAATTTTCATAGTTGGCAAACAGAAGAAATGAAAAATAATCGAAACAGAAAACCTACATTTTAAATTATGATTTCTGAAATTTATTTACAGAAATAGAAGCTTCCAAAAATAATTTTTGAGCCATGGTTTTCCTATTACCATTTTATTTTTCGATAGAGCTAACACAAAAATTTAACTCATAAATACATTTTTATTTTAGTATTAGTTTTTAATTATATTATCGATATAATTAAAATTAGCTTGAGTCTATCTTAGTCGCATGGTCTCGTGTCGAAAATATCCGAAGCGTGTCCATCTCTATGCGAGACGTAAGTGTGCCGCAAATGATGGCAATGGCATTGCTTGGAACAAGTGCAACAACAACAGCTGCATCCAGACAGACTCCAGCTGCATTGCAGTTGTGCGACATTCAGCCTTGTCGTTGTCTCAATGATGTCCTGTACCAGCATCCGGTCCATGTGCAAGTGTGTGTGTATGCGTATGTGCGTGTGTGTGTGTGTCTGGCATATACAATTACATGACCTAGCTGACCAACTGGCCAGTTAACCAGCGGTCCAGCGGGCCATTGGACCAGCTTTGCTAGGCAACCAGGCAACCAGGCAGCCAGGCAGCAGCCAGCAATCAAGTCTGATGAGCGAGCTGCTGTGGTCTGAGCTCTCTCAGTAATTTTCAGCACTGAAGGTACGATTGTGGCATTATAACATGATGAGCCTCATTCAGTTGCAAATCTGTGTGGCTATTAAGTGACTGCTGAAGTGCAACGGCAGGCAATAAAAGGGAATTTGGTGCAATTTTTGTGTCGTAAACCAGCAACTCAATTGTTCTAATCGGAATGAAAAAAAAACTAGTAATTTGTTGACAGGATGCGTTTGCGGATGCGACTTTAATTTGTGCCACGTTCAATGTAAATCACACAATGCAAGGAAAATTTATAAATTTCTTAACTGAAGAAAATTCGCAGAGAATAAGAAAACTAAACTTTACCTAAAATAAAGTACTTTACTTAAGTCACGGATACCAAAGAGAATTTCTATTGCCCGAAAACGGAAAGATGAGGAATTTAATATGAGAAAATAAAGGAGATTTTCACTGGATGCTCGTCCACACTCATTAGAGGATAATCTTCTAATAAATAAGATATATAAGAAACAATATGCTTAAATTTAAAATTATGAGTTCTGGAAATTATCTGGCAATAACTACACCTTCAAAATTAACTGCTTATGCTTGTTACATAAAGTTACAAATGAATTTTATAACTCATTTTTAATCTAGAGAGGGCATTTAAGCAGAGTTTAAAGCCACCCAAGTGAGAAAGCCTCGGTGTTGAGTTACGGTTAAGCTGAAATTATTTAATTGTGCCCCAAACTGGTGGCCCAATCTGGTGCACAAACTGGTGCCCCAATCTGGTGCACAATACCATATAAGCCAGCTGATTAACTTACTATGTGTCTGGACATAGCAGTTAATGAATGTGTAACTTCCGAAGGGTAAACATATGTCTTCATCATATATATTGACTGGGGCATCGAGTTATTGGCACACCATGTGCTCTAGGCCGGCACCAAGCGTGAATCCTTCAATGAGTGTCGACACCAAATCAAGGACACTATCGGCACATCGTATAGGCTACAAATTGGGGGACCTTCAACTGCGGCTGCTGCTGCAGCTGTTAGCAATTATGGCAATTCAAAGTCACGTCTTATGGCAACAGATTTTCCAAATGATTTCATAAGTGCTGCAAACACAACTTTCCACAGAGGCCAATGCCAACGAACTTTGGGGTGGGTTTGGGTTTTGGTTTCCATTTATACTACAATTTTATGCATAGACTTTCGCAGCTTAAAGTCTTGAAGCACTTGTTGCTGAAGCACAATTTTAAGCATTTTGAATTGCAATACAAATAAATTAAGTATACGCCGCATATAGCAAATATATATTTGCACGCTTCACGGGGCGCTATCAGAAGACATTCATAAAAACAGCGGGTGGCCCGGACGTGCCATTAATCACAACTATACAATACATGGAGTCAGTATTTGGGGGGAACCAAATCGGCGCCTACAATAGACAAAATGCCCATTTAAATGGCATTCAATGAGCTTGACAACCAAGCCAGGTAAACAAGCACAGATTGAAAGGCAGCACAGCTAACGATGACTGCCAGTCCGGATGGACAGACGAGCGTTTGTCCTTGCCGCTGCAATACCAATAAATAAAACGTCGTCGAGTGCCTGGCGACGGACTGTGGAACCAAGAACCAAATTCGAGCAAATTTATATAATATTACACAAGCTCATTATTAGCTTAATAATAAATAAAGAATTAATTTTTAGTCCCTTTCAAGTTTTAATCTTATTACTATTAGTTTTACTTTGATTATCGGTGTCGAATTAAATAATTTTTTTGGTTTATTTTACAGTCTATTAAAATTGTGCGTGATCTGTAAGTTGGAACCATTAAGTAAATAAATATATTTGCAGACAATAACAAGTAGTTCAAGTAAAATTTAATTTAATCTACATTCACATTTTTTTGAGAATATTTTTCTAATTTGAACTACAACTCGAATTCTGCACAACTAGTTTCAAGTTTCACACAGAATGATTTGATGAACAAATTAACTCTTCAATGAAAGTCAGATCGATTGGGTTTCAAATGTAATTTAAGCATCGGAAAAAATCAAATTTCACGAATCTTTGTTAACATTGAAATTAAATCGATGTGCCCACAGTGCGGTTACTTGATACGCATATATTTACACAATGTTTTAAATCAATTTATCAGCTTGACTCCATAAGCAGTGCCAAGGCAAAGCGGATAAACATAATGGATGCTAAGGTGTCCATAGTTGCCATATACTGTATAGCCAGGTTAGCGCTTTGGTGCGCTCATCAAAATTTATTGATACGAAAAACAAAGTCGAGTACAACAAAAATGTAACAACCAGCACATCTTACTTCCAGCTTAACATGCGATTAAATTCTAATATGGTTTTTATATGGGAGGCAGCGCAGTTCGTCGTTGGCAGGTGAGTAAAGCTCGCATCATTGACAAGTTTGTCATTAAAAGCGTTTATTGTTGCTGCGCGCAAAATATAAGTAAGGAATGACGCCTGTGGGAGGATTGTACCGTAGCGTTTTATTGACGCACTTAGCTTGGAAGTGAATATATTCTATAGTTGGCAAGTGGCAATGACTTGATAAAGATTGATTGATTGATGGACTGGTAGTAGTGGCGCCACTGCTGCTGCTTGCCAAATGACAAATTGAGCTGTCATAATGTTGTATATACGAACTCGCGTATAAGTAATCCCATATTGCGTATACGCCGCAACGCACCAAGACAATGCATTGTAGCACATTAACAGACATCCACGAAATCATCAGCATTAAAAACAAATCATTTTACACATTCGCACACATGGCAGTCAAGCTTTAATTTTGCGCTGCTTTATAGTCAGTTTACACACGCTACGTTTATTTAACACAAGCATCTCGCAAATACATCCATTTAACGACGCACACGCACAGTTCTGCTTGATGAGGTAAATTAAATATTGCAACACAAATAGCAGTAAAAACATGATGTGTAATTGCATGCATTTTATCACACAGGCATTAAGCCAACATCACATTCGCTGAATTAAGAAAGATGACGGCTCAGCCAGGTGTCGCAGCTCCTGATTATAAATACACACATACACTCCAACACCCACACTGTATTCAATTACCAGACACGTGTTGCATGTATAACTGGACTTTCGACCAGTGATTGCTTCCTGCTACCGCTTAAAGCGCTTAGCGACACATTAAAGCCTAAGTCTTTACTTGTATTCAAGCAGTTGAAATTCATTATTCTATGCTAGTTCTGCTGTTGCAGCTGCCAGCAAACACAACGAAATCAAAGAAGACAACGCAAAAACCACAAAAAGACAATGCCAGACAGTCGCAATTGTTGCTGCTGTAGAGCTACTTGTCGCGTTCTGTGTTCCGTTTCGAAATAGTTGGGCGAGCCAAAAACCAACGCAAAAACTTCAAAATGTACATTCGAAAATAAAAACTTAAGAAGGAATTGACTTGTTTGGTGTGCTGCAATTCAAAATACCCTTATCTATGCAACAGCTGCAACAACAGCCAAATTTAGTCGAAGCAGTCATAAAATAAGAATTGAATAACCCGATTCTTGACTAATTTTATGTTATACTGATCTAATCTGGCGGACTCCAACATATGCACTCCCTTCAATAAAGATACGGACTTATACCAGAACTTACAACAATAAGCTTTTCACCCAAATCCGGAATATATATGTACTTTTGCCCATTGGCATCTGTCTCTTACTGCACGCAACAAATTTAAAATACACTCTGCACAAAAAAAAAGCAGTAACAGAAATATTTTTTATTGCCGTTATGCTTCGCCTGGCGTTGCAAGTCAACGCGTCGCGTCGCGTATTGTTGCTTGTCTTGTTGCATGCCTTTGTTTCAACTGTCAGCTGTCAGATGTGTTGTTGCGGTTGTTGCAGCTTGTAGTCGGTTTGGTTTTGCTGAGTTTACTTTGGCTAAAAGCCGCTCTATAATGCCAGTGCCATATAATGTTGCAGTTTGATGTACACGTACATATATAATATATACATAAGTTTCTTGATACTAATATTCGTTCTTATCTGTTGCCTCTGAAATACATTTGTAGAAATCTTCTGCTTAGCTCTTAAAACAGTGCATTGTTTATTTTGCTACATTTTGCAGATTTTCTTTATTTTTTGGTTTCCTGTTTGAGGTTGTTGAAAACAAAAGCTGCTTTTTACCCGCACACTTTACTTTGATAATATAAATGCTAAAGTGCAAAAGGTGATAAACTAGTTTGCTGAAAATGGACTTTAGTTCCGACAGTTGTCTCAAAGTTGACCAACTCTGCATCAAACTTCACTTAACACTGTGGGCAAAATATGCATTTTTTGATGGTCATCTAAAATGACCTAAAGACATTTACTTTCATTATGTTTCAAGAAACTTTTAAGAAACATTTGTGCATGCAACTGTGTGTTGAAATCCACTTCGAAGACTTAACGAAACAATTACTTAAATTTAAATGACTTACGACAACATAATAAAATGGATTGCATATTACAAATATTTATGGTATATGTCAACAAAAAATTTGTCGTGAGGTCATTTTACGAGAAATGAGGACCCTTCGACCAAATACAATTATTGCACAATAGATCCAAGTACTTAATAAAAGCTACAATTTTTTAAGTGCTAAAATATTATACCAAAAAATATATTTATTGATAATTTGTTGATTTTAGGCGCTGATCAGTAATCAATGATTATATTTATAAAAGTTAAATAAATTATAATAATTTTATACGGACATCAAAAAATGGCGATTAATATTTGAACTAAAAAAAATCGAAATTAATAGATCACTATATAAAAACAAAATTAGGTAAGACTTGTTTCCAAATAGCAAAAATGCCATAAAAGAAGACAATTTGTGCCATGGCTTAAGCTTCACTTGCTAAGGTATGGCAACATCTGCTCCAATGGTCTGTGCAATAAATAAATAACTACACATATGCATACATATATTTATTTATTTATTTATTTATAAAGATATCACTTCTCCTTCTGCTGTTAAGTGCATTTAAGCTTCTGATTCTTAACACTCCGTGGGCAAAGCTGGCAGGTCACAAAATATCATATGCACGTATGTAAATATTTGTCTATATGCATGTATATAAGTACATAGACAAATATCTACACACATATATATATATATATATATATATAGATATGTTTGAGTTTTGGGCACCCAGACAAACTTGCACCTGTTTGCATCGTCGTTACTATAAACCAAGAAAGTAGATACGCTGAATGCCACACGCACTTTGTTTTTCTTTTGCGAACTTTGCAGCCAGGACAAAAAGTACCTCCATGTAAACATCAATATTTAATATTTTATTCAACATGCAAAAAATTAGTGTATTTAAGTAACCAAATGTAAACAAGAATATAACTTTTCACACAAATTGTTGAAATTCATGTTTCTGTTTGCCTGTTCAAATAGAGAGAGTAAAGGCAGTTAAGGGACTAGTTTTGCTGCATGTCGCACACAACAAAATTTTAATACAACTCATGTCAAATAAACGTTTGTTTGCTACACACATTCGCAAACACACACACACACACACACACACACATACACACACAACAAATAGATAATCAAATTGTGCAAATATCGGGCAAGTTGCACAGTACAAACTTTCCAATATTCTGTGTCAAGTGGCAGCCTCTGAAGAAATGTGAAAGCCAAGTAGTGACCACGAAAAGCTAACTTGCCAACACACACACACACATACACATTGACACACACACACATACACAGGCAGCAAAGTTCTTGACATGAAGTGTGGAAGCAAGGTTTGGCTAGCCGCAGGTGACAAAAGTTAAGAGTCCAACAAAATGAAATGGAACCTTTCCCACTGATAAAATGATAAAATGCTCGTCTGAAAATAAAAAATATAAAACCAAATTGTTGCTCTTGTGGCTTGGTCAAAAAACATTAAACATCTAACAGCATTTGTGGCAAGCTTTTATCAAATGTTATATTTGCTACATTTGCGCGAAAATAGTTTATAGCCCGGCCTTTGAAGTTGCACTCAAATTTTCATACCACGCTTCCATTTCAAACAGTTGCAAATGGATTGTATAAAGTTCTGCAAACGTTTCCAACAGACAGCAGACACATTATATATATGACGGCTGTAAGAATGTGTTAGAAATTATATAATTATAATTTGAAATGTAAATTCTTGAAAATCATAAGCTGACAAAATTAATTTCAAATTGTAATAACATTGTCAATCACAGAATATGGTATACAAATTAGACACATGAACTTTAACGATTTTGTTCTAGAATTAAAATAACATTATTTATTTATTCAGGTAATTAATTTATTTACTTGAACTCTCTTAATTTGCAATAGAAAACTATTACACAGCTTCACTACTTACAATTCAAGACAACTTAGGCACCTGCTTCTGTTATGTTTAGTTGCGCTGCAGGATATCCTTTAGTCGAGTAAACACCACTTAAGCCTTCTGATGTGTTTTTGTTAAACTTTTTGGCTGGCCAACTTGCCGCAAAAACCAACGCTAGCCGCAATATCATAAATACTTTATGTTGCGGCATGTTTTTGTAATTCATTTGTGTTTGAAAATGGGGCCCATTTTTTTTGTTTGCCTTTTCAAACGCTTTTCGAATAGTTACCCTTCTGGCCAAGCATTCTTAAAGCTGATGCAGTGCAGCAGCGGGATGCAAATTATGCAAAAAGCACCCCGCACTTATCTATAATTATACAAAGTGCTCGGTTCTTCATAATTAGCCGTGCTACTCGCAATCAGCCAACGAGAATCCGTTGCAAGGTGCAACTGCTGCACCGCATTTCAATCCCAAGAATAACAAAGCAGACACATTTTGCTGCTCATTATAAGAAATGAAACGCAATATATTCCAACACCCTTTAGAAGCGCAGGAAAATGCGGTTTAGGTCACTTCTGATCCCACAAACAGAAGCACTGTGAACCGCTGAGAGAGCTGAAGCTTCATTCTTGAAGAAGCAAGGCGATCGAAGATTAGCCTTTAAATGGGTGCAAACTGGGCCAATTGCCAGCATCCGGCTGTGAGTCGGCTTGGTGATTGAGAGATAGACACACAGAGAGAAAGAGCGAGGGAGAGAGAGGAGAGTACAGAAGGCTTGCAATGCTTGGGGGACATGTACACATCCCGTTTCAGTTGCAGTTGCAGCTTCATTTTCAGCCATTGTTCTCCTCTGCTACTTGCTACCTGGAACAGCTGGCACAGCTGAGAGACTCTGTGCGACAGCTGCAAATGTTGCAATTATTATGCAGCAGCCACATAACGTGACTGCATGACATGCATATGTGTGTGTATGTGTGTGTGTATGTGTGTGGGTATATGCAAAAGTTCAATATGTAAATGGTCGTGGTGTGCGTGAACTGTCAACACATGGGCAAACAAGCGAACCATCGAAAATGAAACAGTCACCTTGGGACTCATCAGCATGAACAACGAAAACAGGCACCAAACACACACACGAATACACACACACACACATGCACATGCACACACACATGCAGACACCGATGTGCATATTCATTCGTACATGAGCGAAAAGTTATTGACCACAAATACAGCAACAACTGTGACACACATTTTTTGGGTCACTGTCCCACTGCTGACAGAGACAGTGAGCCAAATCGAAAGAGATGGAGAAAGTGTAAGAGAGACAGAGATGAAGAGAGAGAGAGAGAGAGAGAGAGAGAGAGAGAGAGATTGAAGGTCCTTAAAGTGCAATTAAAAGCAATGCTTGAACCTAAATTAATTTATTTTTATTATTCATTTGTTTGCAAGCAGCTAATGCAAAATACTTACTACTTCTACTTTATATAATTTTTTTGCTTTGACTTAACATTTTGCAATGCTACTAAATTTATGAATAGTATTGGAATTGAGTCCAACAAAGAAACGTATTTGTATAAAATAATTTTAAAATGATTTACATTAATTTAAGTAAAGCACAAATATGCTACTGCTTTTTTATGAGCGAGTGAAAGAGGAAGGCGAAATTGCATTCATGGCTTAGAAAATATAAATTGAAAAAAAAGCGAGTGTGTGAAACTATTGATAAACATGGTGAACGTGAGTGAAATTAAAGCCGATTTAGGAAAACAATGATGGAAGATACATGCATATCAGCGAAGTAATTTTATAAGCTGCTTATCTATTTAATGTGGAGTAAACTGAGAGTTAGGAATAAATTTAGAAAATTGAAAATAACATTATTAGTTTAGTTCACCAGTAAGAATACTGGAGACACCCCGAATCAATATTTTCCTTTCAAAAGCTTTGCATACTCAAATCACAATATATTTCCAACCTTGATGAAATATTATATGTCAATTAGAAGTCAGCGCCATTTAAATTCTGACATTTAATGATATGTATCGAAAACTTTATCTGCACGGGAATTACGAGAACTTGATTCCAAAACCCGCCTGTTCTTCGACTCGGTTCTTGATAATGATCAAGAATAACTTTATGCATATAATGTGAATAATAAAATCAAATGTAAACTTTAAGATATGTGCAGGAACTAAAACGTAAAATGGCTTAACATTAAATGGGATGACTGGGGAAACCACGGCAAAAACACTATCATTGAATTAAATATAAGCGGAATATGAATTCACGGCAGGAACCTGTGCGTATATTAATGTTTAGCAGAATTCGCTAATCACACTTTAAGCAGTTTGAAGATGACACTTAAGAAAACGCTTGTGACACAAGCACAAAAATCTAGCAAATGATTTGCAAATATTTTGCACTTGTGTTCTTAGCAAATGCTGCGCAAGTTTTATTGCTGGAAAAACATGGTTGACATGTTATGAATGCGTGTGTGTGTGTGTGCGTGTGTGTGTGCGTGTGTGTGTGTGTGTATGCGTGTGCAAGTGTTGTGTGCATTTGTTTTGAAAGCACGCGCTCAATAATTAAGCATAGATGCAACACACGCACACACAGACGACAGTAATCAAGTTGTTTTTGTTGCAGCCTGCAACATAAAGCGCGGTTTGGTCGCCCTCCGCTGGCAGCTTCATACTTTTGCTGCTACAGCGGCTTCTCACATGTCGACTTAATTAAGGGAAACTTAATTAAATGATAACACAGCAGCGCCATCAGCAGCAGCAGCAGCCAACTATGCGACATATTTCATTTATATACATACATACACATATACATATTCATATATATATACACATATATATGTATGTGCAATATGCAATATGCCAGTTGCAATGCTACTTTGCTCCATTTATCAGTTGTCTGCTATGATTGCGCCCTTGGGTGAGCCGCTTAAGGAGCGAGGCATCTTTTCATTGGCGTTCCACTTTTATAACAGGCCATTCAGCTACTTAATTGCCGCAACAATTGGCCAACAGGTGTCTGCAAATGGCTGAAGCACTTTCGGTGCCATTCTGCGTTGTGTCAATTATTGGCCTGAATACCAGCGATTATCAAAGCTGCAGTTGCAAAGTGACGTGAAAGCTGGCTTAATAAAAACTGACATGACTTTTCAACATTTTTCGCAGGGTATTCTCATTTTGGAACAAAGTTTGACTTGCCTTTCTAGAGCGACCTTTGAAAGCATTAAAAGTAAACTAAATCGTTTGCTGTCTTTTAAATAAAATAGGAGAGTTCGAAAAATGCCAAAACTGAGGAAATACTGGAATGATTTGAAAAGTAATAAATAATCAAATCAAGTACAAGTCTCGAACGATATTTAGAGGATTTATAAAAAGGTCTGTAGAAGAATATGAGTGTCATAACATAGCACATAAATCTTAATATGAAAAAAATAAATAATTGTCTCTGCAAGAGTATTCAAAATGCGGCATTCATTCACTTCTTCGTTTGTTTTTTTTCTCATATTAAAGTGGGTTAAGAATCCAGCTAGTGGAAAATACTAGTTACTGAAAAGGCGCAGCAATTCAGTCGTAAACGTATCCAGTGCTGAGGACACTGCACTCGTAAATGCCTCGTCCTTGCTTGCGGCCCGGTTAGAACACACAAAACAGATGCATTAGCGACCATAACGTATGAGCAAGCCGCCCTGGAGTGTGCGTTTGTGTGCGTGTGTGTGTGTGTAAGTGTGTGTGGGTGTGTGTGTGTGTGCTGTGTGTGTTTATGCGTGTATGAAATGAATGGCACTGCTTTTAGATGACTATGCTGAAATGGCTCTATAAGTGTTTATGCAAGTGGGCGAGTGTGTGTCGCTGTGTGTGTCGCTCTGTGTGTGTGTTTGTGTTTTTGTGCTGCCTGTTGCCGCCTGTTGCCAAGAAAACAGTGACACTTTTCCGCATGTTATGGCTGTTGTTGCAATTGTTTGCATTCACACACACATACAGACAAATAGACATGCATGCCTCAGTGCATGCATTATGGCATTGTCTCTGTCAATATTGTTGCAACGTGGTGCTGTGTTTCGACTACGTTGCCGAAAAATAACATTTTTTGCAGACATTCAGTCTTCAGCATTTCGGCTATAACACTTTAATAGGCTCCGTTTCAACCCGACTTGCATGCAAATTGGCTTTAGCCGGGGCAAGTGCTTATAAATTGCAAACTTTACAGTTGCATGTCCACTCAATTTGCCATTGAACAGCATGACATAGTTAACACTCATACACACACACACACACATACACACTCATAGACACAACATCCGGCAAAATAATGCTTGTGTGCACAAAAAAGCATCCAATCGACACATCCTGCCAAGCGGAGGTGCCAGCGATTTCGATTTCGACATTTTGTTGTTTACGCGCTTTGATGCTAACGCCAATTGCTGCTGGCGTTGCTGCAGCAATACACAATTTTAGGGTCATCGATTTGCAGGAATTGTAAAGTTTCCCTTCTCTATATATCTCTATCACTCTCTCTCTCTCTCTCTCTCTCGCTCTGCCTTTTTTTATGGCCGTTGTCAAGTTCCATTTTATTATGATCATGTGCACGTGACTGCAGCCAGCAAAGCAACTGGAATTGACACAAAACCAAAAAATAAAAGGCTTAACGCACAACAAACCAACAGTTTTGGACAAAGTTTATGAAATCTATTCTAAAACAAGCAACAAAAAAAACAACAGATGAACGCATTTTATGATGAAAATAACGACCAGACAATACTCTGGACTAGACGGCTAACAAAGTGTCTTATAAAGCTCAGAGCAAGAATGTAAACGGCTAACAATTTTATAGTTATTTCATAATTTAATTGACGTCTCAAGTTTGTGTGTTGATATTATAATGATAGTTCCTAAAATAATGCATTATGTTGAGTTGGACGCACATTATTTGAAACACATCTTTTATTAATACACTTAGCAACTTAATTATGAATTTATGTGCCTCTTATTTTGTATGGTTTTTATGTTTCAATTAAAAGTGATGTGCAACATAAACATTTTTAACTAAAAATAGATTGTATTTGTTAGATTTTGCATAAGTTTGTTAACCTAATCTTCAAATACGCAATCCTTAGTTGTTGGCTATATAATGCATTCTGTTGGGGTTCTGACAAAGTTAGTTGCTGTTATTATTTAATTTATTAGACACATTGCGCATACACATCCAGACAGACGAAAATAGCTATATACCCCTTAATTATTGGCTAAACAATAAGAAAAAAACAAAGCAGCAACTTTCTTTCACATCCTGCAATATACATACGAGTTTTTTTGTTTATGTGTGTGTTTGTGTATCAGTTTTTATATGTTTTTTTTTTACATAAAGAACCTCAATAGTTTGAAACGAGTTTTGATGTTTTTATAGCATTATTTTCGCGCGCCAAATACAACTGACAGCATTTATTATTTATTTTTTATTTTTTGCATGCTGCTGTTGACCCTTTGTGTGTGTTGATTTCCGAGTGTGTTGTATGATATTTGGTGTTTGCTTGAAAATTACAAACTGATGATTTTCATTCCCCGAAAATTCCAACACAAATTTCTGTTTGATTGTTGTCATGCGCAAGTATTTCGCTGTTGCCATAGTTCCTTTTCATTTTTACTCATTTTCTTTTATTGCATGTGGAAATTAGAAAATCATTTTTGTGTGTTTCGTTTCATTTTTATGTATTTGTGTTGCACTCTTGTTGCACGCTTTTTGATACAGTTGCACATACAAGTTTCGCACAAATTTCAAATTAAACTTCCTGTCACACAATTAGTATCGCATCCGTAAAATAAATGAGAATTCTTGTCAAAACTGACAAACAAAAATGCGTTTTATATTTCGCATCTATTTCAACGAATATATTTACCGACTGCACATCGAATTTTTTTTATTTATATAATCTATATATTTTTGTCCTGCAAACCTTTTGTATTTTGTGTATATTCTTTCACTGTGGCAATTCAATGCTGTGCAAATTGATTTTTTATAAGCCACAGCTGATATTATCTAAACGCAATGCCAAAGCTCACAATGCAACCAGTTGGTAAACTGTCGAAAATATTAACTCAATAACCAATAAATGTTGAAAACAATGCGAAACAAAGCCAACGAGAAAAGACTGCCACATTAAAAACACACAAAAAAATGTATTTGCACTAAGATATGCTGGCTAAAAGAGATAAACTGAACTGTATTGAAATTCCCTGACTTTTGTAAATAAGTAGAGAATTTAATGCTCAAAAAATCGAAAATACCTTTAAAAATTGACTAACGGGCCTCTAACGGCCCAAATATTGGAATTTGGAATTATGGGGAACCCACACATAAGATTAGAGAGAATATTCTTAGCCACATTAACTTTAAAGCTAGATTTACCAAATTGTGAAGGTATTTTCTAACAATCAGTTTCAAAGAGAGCACATCACGCAAATCGCAAAGGATTATTCAGTGGCTCTTTGGCATCAGCTTGTTACCAGGATGTGTCCACTTGTCTAAGAGTATTTCGTCAATCGATTACGCCTGCATAAATCTTTATAGACTTGTTTTGTTTACTTTACGCTGCTTTCGCTTGCAAATGATGTTAGTCAATATAGAAAAATGATCTAGCAACAGTTTTACCATGAAGGTTTTTTAAAATTTTGACAGAAATCAAAGCTCGGAACAGCCGACCTGTGCATCTGCAAGGCCTGAAAAGATTAATTCAAATACAAGCAGAAAACACAACGCATGTCATAATTATAGCACACACACACACTGTAACTGCAGAAGCGACACAAAGCAAGGAGAAATTACGAGCTAGCCACAACATGACATCGTCATGGCCGGCAGCTGGCTGCCAGCGGCTTGCGGCGACGCACAACTTCGTAATGAAAACGAGTTTTCATGTTGATGGGGCGCAAACAGTTTGGCTCGCTGCTCGAGTTGATGTTGATTGATTTCGCGCTTGGCTCAGCTGACAGGCGAAACGGGGGCGCTGCCAAACAGTGACTTTGTTTTAGATGATTGCTGTGGCAGCGATTGCTTAATTAAAGCAACCATCGAACACAACAAAATTCAATGCACAATGCACAACACTTATAAGAGGCAACCGGGTACAAAAACCAAATCAAAACCGTTTTAAGAAGAAAACTTTTTAATGAGTTGTGGCAGGGCCTAACAGGCTGCGCCCTCACACCCACTCCCGACAATAATTTAGCACACGTTGCTTGTGACGCACTCACGCAATATGCCACTTGCTGCACAATCCAATCAAAAGTTTACAATTCACGCTCGAAATGTCGCGCCGCCAGGGTGTTGTCTCCTCCAGTTTCATCTCGACAACATTGAAGAGCGTACGACAAAAAAAAAAAAAAAAAAATTTGTTCGCTTTAAACATGTGTAGCCAAAGTTTTCCCGGCCGAGCATGAACCGTGTGTAAGCTGCTTAGGCCAAAACGTTTTAAGTGCCGCCGCCCACAAGTATGCCATAAAAGATAGCTGTTAACGTTAAGTGTGCCGCATTGTAAAAAAAAAAATTAAGTACCATGCGGCAGCTGTGTGCTTCCTCTATCTACCTAATAATACTGCCTACCGATGCTTACCCGATTTATGCGCTATGAGTGCGTAAATCTATATTTATTCCACAGCTCTTACACTTATTACGATTTAAGGTGACATTTCCTTAGCATTTACCCAATATACGCAATACTCAGACATATGTCACGACGCTCTATTATAAATTGCTCGGGCATAAAATTCATCAATACGTTTTATTTTCACAGTAAGTGTGAACAAAAGAAAAATAAAATGTGTACTTAAGTTGGGCAGGTGACAGTTCGTTCCATTTAAGAGAATTCGTCTGGCGCAGGTCTTAAAATAATTCGTTCTGCTCTTTGCTCGCAATTGACATTCACGTAAATATATTAATAAATACAAACGTTGGCGAGAAATTTATGATATTTGATAAAATGTTTTACTTTAAAAACTAATTGACTAAGTATAAAAATTAATTTGTACATATGTTCTTCCGCAATAAAAAATAAAACTTTAATCATTTGGTAATGTTTTTAAAGTTGTGGGTAGAGAATTATCAATTCTCATATTGACGACTGTGACATTATAGTAATATTTTTGATCAACTTTATTTGGACGCACTTTGTAATTAAAAAGTGTTGAATAACTGTAGATTTAACTCTTTCATTTGTTTTCTGATTTGTTGTTTTTGTAATTCCATAATTCTTGTATTCATTTAATTTAGTAAAAACTGATGTTCGCCGAAAATCAATGTTTATTTAAAAAAAAAAACACAAATACTGTGTTGTCAGACCACTTAACGAATAATTAAAATATAAAATAAAAAAATTAAAAAATGTAGTGAAGAACACTTTAAGTAAATAAATTGTTGTGTGTTGTCAGTTTCGCATTGCCAGCTTACGTGTTTGATATTTATGAGCAGCTTACGAATAATTCATTGCACATTACAGCAGTGCAACAACAATAACTTCAGATACCACTTATTGGGAAGGGTGGGTTTCCCAGAGATAGTGATGCTTCTGCTGTTGCTGTTGCTGCTGCTGATGACGTTACGACAACAGCAACTCTATTAGGATCAATCAATGTCAGCCAATTTATGCGCATATTAAAAATGCGGTCTGCCAGTGACAAACGCAGCGGCTGCCGACCCTTCAACACACACATACACACAACATAAATACGCAAGCAGACACACACACACACACACCCAGGGGATGACGCACGTCGCCAAATTGAAGAACAAGTCAAGAACGTGACAAAAGCAGCCATAGATCGAAAAATAGCTTCAAAGTCTACGTCAAGTGTGGGTGGAGGGGCTACAAATGTAACTTTAATGCATTCAAGCTCCGGGGAGGAAACTGAGGCGACTAGTGTGCGTGCGGATTGCTGCTCGGGTAACACTTGCACCTGCTGATATAATCAATGCTATCACACACACACACACACGCACACACAGACACAGAGTGGAACCAATTATGACAAATAAATGAATTGCATAGCCTTATCAGCACAAAAGAACGTTGCACATGGTGTCCAGTTGGAGATGGAGCTATGCAACCAACCATGGGTGTGAGTGCTGGCTGGCTTATCGACACGTGTGCAGGTGTGGCCCGGTGACACTAATACTAATATCAACGATATTAGTTCAACTCTATTTCATAAACAAATACCAAGCAAACACAAGACACAAAGTGCCAGAGCAGTACAGACAGATTAAGAGACAGACAGAGAGAGAGAGAGAGAGAGAGAGAGCGATTGCAGCTTTCTCAAATATCTGAAGATTAATATTGCAAAGTGAATTTCGAATTTAACTCGCATTCAATTAAATCTTCAGTTTGACATGTATTCCAAGCACACAAACTAAATAATTCAAAATCTAAGTTTGGGCATTTAAAAGGTGTTAAATTAAAATATCATTTTTTGTAAATCATAAAACATAAACAAGTGTTTAAGAAATTTTCAAGTCTGCACAAGGTCATCTCAACTTAAGTGAAATTTCCTATCAAAATCTCATCATCATCTTCATCAATCATAATATTTGCAACGTTTGCTGCCTCTACTTAAGGACTTTGCATCCTCATGTATGTATGTGTTTGTAAAATGCTGAACGTGCGTAAGCCAATCAATCTCTCAATGTGAAATTCATTAACTTTTAATTACACCGCACACCAAAATGCCAAAAATGAAAGATTTACAAGAGTTACTCTCATGGCAATTTACTCTGGGAGCCTGCCAATTTACAATTGAAGAATTCAGAGAAGTCCTTGTGTAATGCCTTATGCATCACTGTGTGCGATGCACATTCCAACACACACGTTACACATCGATATCTATTCAGGACATTTGTGTACATACGTATGTATATGGTTATTGTCTCTTGCTCAGGTCGGACTAATGCCGGAACCGGCTGCAAGCCTACCCAAAATCCCGCAGAGTGATAATGACAATTGAAATAATTATTAATTTCAATAAATTTAACACACACACACTTTCACACAAGGCCAACTGCAAAATAATACACTGAGAAAATAAATTAATGCGTTTAACTAAATTATATTCATTTTTTAGCTAGCTTAACTAAAACAAAATCTTGTTTCTGTTGTTAAATCGAACTGTCTTAGATGGGAGAGTTTTTGAGGCATCGACCGAAATAATAATCAAAATAAATATTTTGAAATTTTGAAGAAAAAATAACACAAAAGATCAAAGTTATGTATTAAGCCACGGATTTTTTAAATTTCTTAAAAACTGGTTGTACTTGATAAAATAAGAAAAAAAATCGGTATTTCTATTTCAGGGAACAGTATCCACTTTTGACACGGTGATTGTTTCTACTTGCATATAAATTTAGATCAATCGCAATTAAATTGCAATAAATTGAATGCCACAACAAATTGCTTGTAAACCCATATTTATTTATATATATTGTGAGACGGCTGTGCCAAAGTCATTGTCATAATGTTAATCATAATAATAGCAAATGCATGCACACACAATGAAGTTCTTACACACTGACACACACAATTATATATATATATATATGCATATATATATATGTGTATGTATATTATATATATATACACTTTGTCCTTCGGTCGAATAAATTTTGAAATTTATGCCCTGTACACCGATTCATAAAGTGGTTATATAAAATACATCCAACAGAAAATTGATAGGCATGCATTTTAATAAGCAATTTTAATTATAATAATAAGAATATACAAATAAAATATAATTTATATTTGGTTGAAAAAAAAACTGAATTATAAAATAAATCTATTTTAATTGCCATCATATTTCTCAAAGATTTTTATAAAAATAATATCAAAAATGAAAGGCAAACGGTATTTTAGCAGATCAAATATAATTGATATGTAATACCTAGTCGTAGATCCCTGTTTATAGCATGCTGAGTAGTAAATAGAGGTAAATTTGTTTGGTCAGCAACATTCATGAACTATAACGCTCTACAAGTCAGCTAAAAATACTTTGTATTTTTTTCCTTTAGCTTAGCGAATTGTTCAATGTTTAAAAATTAATTTCCTCTTTTGTATCTATTATGCTTATTAAAAGAGTATTGAAGTATTTTGCTATACTAAATAATTGCTGCTGTCGCTTAAGACACTTTTTAGATTTTTAGATAATTTAGAATAAGCCATAGGCAATTGCTAAAGCAAATAATGCATACATAATTCAAACTTAATTGTTAAACAGAGGATAAGTTTCATTAAATATACATTTCATTTCATTTGTAATTTTGTATTAATAACATAAATTACTTTATTCTTGATAAAAGTGTAAGTCATACAGCTTTCCAATTTTACCCAGACCAATTTATAAGCATTTTGTCCTGTTTATACAACCACAAATCAATTCAGCAAATTTTAAAATGACTCGGAATTCATATTCAAAGACTATTTCGCATCAAATTGCCCTTCTATTTGTTTGCTTAACCAAATAACTGCTCTCCTTTTAAAGGGAGTTTAGCCTTAAGCGCTATACGCAAAAGCAACTCGCCAGACACGCAAACATATTGCAAATATTAAAAAAATACTAAAAAAAAAAACCGACAAAAAATGCTTTCAAAAAGTGAGCAAAAAAACAGCGAATGGTTCCTTTTCTTTTTTTATTTGATTGTATCCCAGAGAGACCACGTAAAATGCCAATAAACTGCGAATGCGAAACTTTGGCTTGTGCTCTTTTTGCGCTGCGAAAAAGTTACCCGCCCCCCGCACAAAACTGGCAAATGGGGTGCGTGTTTGTGTGAAAACTGTTAAGTCAAGCTTTATGCAGGTGTTGCTGACTCTTATGCCATGAAGACTGCGGCAATTAGTGATATGTGATGTGTGTAAGTGTGTGTTTTAAAAATTGTCTGCACGCAACAAAACTATGTATTCAGTTGTAATTATGCAATGAACGATGTAAATCAACTGAAGAAGCAACAGACTTGTCGGCGCCCCAAAGTATGCAACAGTTTTATGTGGCTTCCATTCTGTGCTGCATAGCGGCTTATGAATATGGCCAATATAGGAATTCGCACGTCTTAAAATACTACAAATAAATGCACTCCGAAATATTAAAGATTACTGTTTCGAGTTGTGAAATATTGTAGGGCATTCTACAAATGTAAAATGTAATCGCTTAGTACCCAAATTTAAAATAATTTAAGCAAGGACACACGATTTTAATGATTATAGCACCGTCATCCAGTTCCCCAAACCTTTTGCTTTACAGTTAGAAACAAAAATATATAAATACACATTTCAAAAGATATTTCAATGCAGCATAGGCCAGCATATTCTTGGTAACTTCAGTTAATTAAGGACTGCATAGTGAGCTTAAAGGGAATGTTAGCAACAGCAAGGAAAATGGCCCAATGCCAGCTGATTCCAACGTTAGAACGAGATACGTGGCTGCCCAATACTGGCACCATTACCAACACCAGTACTTGTGCATCCATTGCCAGTATATAGATAGATGCATACAATTGCCCAAAATGTGGAACAAGCACAGACACTGCGGCGTTATCATTGCACATTTCACTGTTTGGTGTAACAATTACAGCAAAGCCAACAACAACAATTGGCACACATTCAAAATTGCCAGCAGCCAAAACAAACATATTCCTGAAAACCTTGTCTCCCACCCAACCGCCTCCTGTCATAAGTTTGTGGAAATGTTTTTGATAATACTAACAAGTCACATCCTCGAATCCCATACATATTTATATATGTATATATATATATATATATCTGTGCGTATGTTTGTGTCTGACTTTTTTGTGCTCTATAGGTAATTGCTTTGTTTTCGTGCACTAAAATGGCAAGACTCTAGTAAAGTTATGTATCATTCTGTATAAATGTATAAACATCTACATCAACATATTGGCAGACACTGAATTAATTTTCCAGTCACTAAAACATGTGATTAGTCTTTTCAGTATTTTTGCTTTTGTTTGCGTTTGAATAATGCAATTGCATAATACAACTAAATTTTAGAGAATCTTAATTATAAATCATAATTGAATATGTTTTTACTTGCCCCAGGCGACATGTTTCATTAATATTTTGTATATACTCAGATATATTTTACATTGCCTACGGGCTTCATATTCATGGCTATACCAATTTTACTCAATAGTTGGCATTTTATGTTTTCAACATAAAACCCCCATGATACATACACAAACTATAAAAATATTATTTTTAATTAACTTTAAGACTGGTTTATCTAAGCAAAGACTGCAAAGAAATTAGTGTACAACTAATTGTTGCTATATTTATATATGAATTTTGTCTTTTCAATATTTAAATAATTTATTGAAAATAAAACACATTTGTTTTAAATATCAACACCCTTTTGCTTATCCATTTAATGCTGTTTAATGAAAATTTGATCATACGCGCTGCATGTAATTACTGTAAATAAATTAACATTAAAGCGTACAAAATTGTAGAGCACGTAACTGGCTACTTAACATTTTGATTAATTAATGTTGGTTTGTTATTACAAACCAATTTAATGAATAAGGCAGACGCATGAAATGAATTTTAAATGCTAATTGCGTTTGAAAGTAGTTCTCAAATGGCAGTGTTGCAGCATATGTATGTAAATGCCTCATTAACGGACATTCTAATGAAGTACATGTTGCACTCACACAAACACAACTCTTAAAAAAATGCATGAATGAATGAGCCTAAGTCAACAATATCGAGCGCAATCCGACAGAGACGCAGAGTGATAATAGTTAAAACCAAAATGTATTTTTTTCCATTCTGTACAAGAACAGAAACTTAATTAGAAAAGACTCAAAGAAAGCTGAAAAAAATATAAATTTCAAGCAAAACAGAAGAGCAGAACAGAAGATATGTAGGCAGCAGGCAGCACATCTGTCTTCACTCTCATTTTGTCACGAGTTTAGTAACTTTTCCATTTTTGTTACTCCAGTTAATGCATCCAATTTCCTAAAGCTATGAAAAAATACCATATAGTAAAGCAAAGTTTCCAAACACCTTCAGAAATATCGCTTTCTCATGTTGCTGTTTGCTGGGGAAGTACTTCATAAAAAGACACTATGATTTTTTTAAGGAATACCCACTTGAAAAAAGCAATTAGTTGTCTTTAGCTTTTGCAGTCTCTCAGATGGATGTGCTCAATCAGACTAGCTATAAGTATTCCCTTTGAAGACTCAGTAATGTTTTCTTCTGTCCATTACCCATTTCGGCTGTACAGGGTATTAAAAAAAGTGTCAAAGCAAGTGACTTTTACATGCACCAAACAGCAAACAGCTCATATGACTGTCACTTGTAGTTGAGCAAAAAAAAAAAACAAAAAAAAAACCCTGGCAGTAACAGGCTTTGGATTTGGCTTTGGAGAGCTGCAGTCGAGGATACAATTGTGTGCCAAGGCAACTCAAATTTAATGCTGTCACACAGCAACTACACAAGCAGATACTCAGATAACTGACAACACAATGGTATTGCTCTAAGTACATTTTTTGCTGTTCAAATAAACCTTGCAAAATGCAAAATGTAAAAACCAAAAGCGCGAAAGTTCTTATGTTGGCTGAGCTGACCTAATAAAAAGTATGCTGTAAAATATAAAATCATTTGCAAATGCAAAATGAAAAACAATAATAGAAGAAGATGAAGACATCAATCTAATGAAAATAAAATATGTGTAAACATAATATGTACTACAATGTTTGTGGTGTTTAAAATTTATCCATTACTATTCTTCAAGGTCTTTGCCATTGTGGTGAATCCTCTGAAATGAGATAGTTTCATAAAAAAAAGTTACCACATTTTAAGTTAGAATGCGTCATAAAAGAAACGTCCAGTTTTTGGAAACGAATTTCTACGCCATTATTTATTTTAAGTGTACTATAAATATATATTTATACACAAAAAGGCACATTTGAGATGCACACATATTAAATATAGCCATGATTTAATATGGGTCAATTGTTTCGTTGGCCAAGTTGAAGAACATTTCGATCAATTGCTGACATTTGCGGCTGCGACAATTGCATGCCACTTAACTAATTGAGGATGTAATCGATTTGCTGAGGCTAATTTATTTCGAAATAGGCACAATTAGAAACGCCCTCAAGGCGACCCAAGGCAGCCAAATCAACTGTTCTGGTTCACAGGACGACGGCTAATTGAGATATTTCTGTGCACGCTCATCATCAAGTGGGCGTCGTCCCAATGCGGCAACTGCCAATTATCAATTCGTTATTGTGGCTATAAAAGCGACACAATCTTGGGGAAACATCAGCCCAGTACAATACGGAAATGATTTCGAAAGTCAGGAAGCCATCGCGAACAAGGGAAATCATTCCTCTGGAAAGGTTTTTCCGTTACGCGAATTTCTTTTACCTGTCGATTGGCATGGTCGCCTACGATTCCAAGCTAAATAGTGACAGATGCAGTTGGCAAAGAATATTATTGCGATGCTTTATCATTTTTCAAATGGTCAATCTTAATGCTGTGCTCATCTCGGAATTGATCTATGTTTTTCTGGCCTTAAGTCGCAGCAGCAATTTCTTGGAGGCTACCATGAACCTGTCCTTCATTGGTTTTGTGGTTGTGGGCGATGTAAAGATACATCTCATCCAGCAACAACGAAAACGAATCACACGAGTTGTTCAACAACTGGATGCACTGCATCCATTAAGCATCGAACAACAAGCGGACTACAAAACGGCTGAATATCTCAGTGACTACAGCAGAATTAGCAAATTTTATTTTATAGTGCATCTGATGCTCATATGGAGCTACAATCTCTACTGGGCTATCTACTATTTGATCTGTGATTTCTGGCTGGGAATTCGTCGCTTTGAGCGCATGCTTCCCTACTATTGCTGGGTACCATGGGATTGGAAGACAAATTGGATCTACCAATTCATGTACGTCTCTCAGAATCTGGCCGCGCAAGCGTGCCTTTCCGGCCAACTGGCGGCGGACCTGTTTATGTGTGCTCTTGTCACACTGCAGATCATGCACTTCACGCACCTGGCCACACAGATCGAGCACCATGTTGCTGGCATTTTGTCCGCTGCAGAAGATATGGATTTCCTGCACAGAAGCATCGTTTACCATCAGCAACTGTTGCTGCTGAGCAATGAAATTAACAAGATCTTTGGCGTTTCGCTGTTCTGCAACTTTGCCAGCTCGTCGTTCATCATCTGCTTTGTTATTTTCCACATAACTATCGGGAGCAATATTGGCAACATCGTAATGCTGATGCTCTTCCTCTTCTGTGCCATGGTGCAGGTATTCATGATTGGCAGCTACGCTCAGCAATTGATCAATGCTGTAAGTAGAAGTCGATGGTTTTGATTTGATTTCTTTCAGTTGTTATTTATAATCAAACATTATTTCCATATAGTTGTATATAAATAATACTTTTCGACTACCACATTTAAATTTCTACTACCACAGAGCGAACAAATTGGAGAAGCTGTCTATAACCATGACTGGTTTGGGGGCGAGCTGCGCTACCGCAAGATGATGATACTTATCTTAAGGCGTGCCCAGCTTCCCAGTTACCTGAGAGCAACAAGCTTTCTAAGCGTATCCTTGGTTACGGTGACGGATGTAAGTTGAAATTGTTTAGAGGAGTCGCTCGCAAATCAGCACAATTCGATTTGAGTTAGCAAGTCATTTACAAGTCTTTACCTTTGAAAAACTAATATAATGGAACAAAAAGTGTGGAATACATTGGGAATATTGCATATATATATTATAGACATTTCTCAAATCTTAAAAAATGTTTGCAGAACGACTACTGAATTATTATTTTTATATTATTTCATTGCATGGATGCTTTAAACTCTTTGCAGCTGCTTCAACTATCCTACAAGTTTTTTGCTTTGCTGCGAACCATGTATTCCGAGTAGGACAAATGTGTTTGGTGGCTTTCTGTCATTGTCGCAGAGTGTGTGTGGAGCAGGCGGCATGTGCAAATGACAAAATATACGCGAATGTACGGAAACGGAAATAGCCAAATCATGCCAAGGCAATCTTTTACGCCAACTCCACAACAGTTGCGGCTTCTAATTAAATTAACCAACCAGCTCAATGGCGTCGCCTGTGGTAAAGCGCAAAAGAGTATCGATTATAAAAAGAAAAAATGAAACCCGCTTCCGTTGGTCATAATGAGTAGTGAAAATCTACGCTAATTTAGCTGTGGCTCCTATAACGTGGCATGCTGCACTGTGGAAAATACATAAGCAATTTTTTGTTGTTAATTTTTAAGTGTTAACTTGCTTTTTTGCTACTACTTTGCCCATAAGGACAACAATAATTCTTCTATTTTCAATCGCGATTTAAATAATGCTTACAAAAATGTGTTATTTATATTTATTCTAACCACAAAGTCAACTTTAAATTTATGGCATGTGAACGAATACATTTACCACAAAAAGTCACAGTAAATTTTATTTCAAAATCAAGATATCATGAAAATAGTTGAGATTCTATAATATGAATTGAGAGTCAGACAAAATAGTTCGAAATTCCCTTTGAACTTATAAAAACTGAGGGTTCAATAAAACAGATTATAAAGTTTAGTTCAATTCTTACATATTTAATTAAGACTCGACGAAATGTTTTCTAAATCAAAATCGATTTTTGATTTTTAAATTGCAATGGTGAATTTATAAAATGTATATTATAATATTCTATTTTTTGGGTATAAAATATTATTTACAAATTTCGAATATGAATAAAAAAAATACTTTGTGAGCACAGTTCATTTTTTAGCATAGCAACTTTAAAATAACCCATTACAATTTTTTAGATTTAACCACATTCACAGAAATTAATAAATGTTTCTTAACAGCTTTTATTTTCACATTTTTTGCTTATGTTCACATATCCATATAGAAGTAAATCCTTTCACTGTAGTAAAAAAAAAGTGTTATGCACATAAAATCCTCATTTCCACCCATTTTGCGCAGTGGCAGTTGAAAGAGATGAGTGGACCACAAAGACTATGATTAATTTCCACCATTTCGGTTGCAGAAAACGCGCGTGAAATGCAAGATAAATCTTTGAGAGTTGGTCTAAAATTAGCGCGGAGCGTTGCTCCTATTCCCCATGGTCAGCAGCAAGCAGCGCATCATTTGCACAGTCCTTCATTAAGCTTCAGTCACGACTGCCGTCATTTTAATTAAACTTGCACTAACATTCACCAGCACATACACAGCCAGAGACTGGCGGACAGACACGATTGGCATTTAGGCACGGTGCCGGAGCTTATGCAACATTTAAAATTAATTGCAAAATTGGCTGGCAAATTGCATTTTTATGACTGTAAAATTGAAAAGTTGACATAACACTCAGATTGAGCAGTTAGACAGAGCAAGAAAAAAAATGAAAATAAAGAAAAAAGAGAGAACGTGGCTAATTACATTTATACGGCTGTCTGCACTGGCAGATAGATGGCAAAATTGAAGAATTTTTTCAATTAAAATTAGTAAAAAGCGGCAACAGCAAGAAAGCGACATGCTCGTACGTCCTAATGCCAATCACAACAGCCAACGCCCATCACGGCCAGAACTCGACTCCTCGGTAGAGTGTAGAGGGCGTGGCTGACTAGTAGGCTGACCCAATCTAATTAGAAATACGCGCGTCACGAACTTGAATTCAACGACTCACCAATGTGCAGCCTGGCTTACGGCCAAATAGTTTCGACTAATCTCATTTGTATTTGCACTTTTCATTCGCAAAAGTTGTAAAAGTTCTACCCGCTGCGAACTAACCATATCAACCCAGGCAAATCGGCTGGCTGCCTGTCCGTTAACGAGCAGACCACAGCCGCATTTCCATTGAATGGCAAACCGCTATTAATCAAAGTAATTGCATGCGGCAAGTGGCAGCAGCAGCAGTTGGCCAGGTGTGCCACAGACTTGGTCAATATTCTTAAGCCTTAAGCAAATAATTGTCGCCCCTTGCACATTGCGCTTATCCTGTCGATGCACAGACATGCACGACTTGATGTGTGCTAATGGCAGTTTCGTGTTTTTTTAAATGAGATTTCGTGCGTGACTTTGTTGCACGACTCAATGCGACAGAGCGCTATTAACGCCACTTAACTTGACTTAAATATAAATTGAAAATCTTGTGGTAATAATGTTGTCCACTCGTATAATTACAATACAAAAAGAATTATTGTTATTTTTTTTAGCTTGCATAGAGATACTTTTTTAACTTAAAAGAAACGTATTTTATAATCAACAATTTTAATTCTTTGTGTGGATTAACAAGTAATTTAATTAAATTTTAAATTACATTTGTGCTTAAATACCTTTAAGCAGTGAACAGACAAAACAAAAAACAAACAAATATAAAGTATTCCATATATTCAACATTTTTGATTATTTTGAATTTATACATATCAAATGCAAATTTCAAATGTAAGCATGTAATAATAAATTAATTTACATTATTATTCAAGGAGTACATACATAATTGTACACCAAAGGCGTTTTTAAATCCAATCAGTTCATTTTTTTGACAGCAAGAACAGAACAGGAAACGCATTCAACAAATTATTTTATGCAACAATGGTTGAAAAACAAACTTCCTTGATATTTATCTATATAGACATATTGGGCGAATAAATTAATTCGGAATACAAACTTTAAATGTATGTTTGGCCAAAAGTTTGTTGTGCCCCAAATCTGTAAGCAGTGTAATTTCAGCATCTGGATGTGCTGCTTCTGTTGCAATCCAAGGATATATTGACTTATAAAAATGTCAATATCCATTGTGAGTCAAGTAAATTGCGATTGCATCCAAGCAACTTTTTTTATTATTACTTTTTTTTTTGTACGCAACGTCGAGTCGTCGCTCGTTGAGAAATTGTATTTCATTTCATCAAATGAAGAGAAATCGTACATTTTTATAAGGTCAGTGAAATGAGCGTCTGTGTTGCTGAGTGGAAGCATGGCTGGGCAAATGCGTTGTCGACTCCTTGGCGCCGCACGGACTCCACGTCACTTTGTCACACCGTTTACTGAATTTGACATACGAGTATGTCTCGTATATATGTATATACATATATACATATACATATATATATATACATATATATATATTTGTATATATGTTTTTCTTTTCCGGATAAGGGGACAATGCCCAAATTTGGTGCATTTTCACTGTGCCTTAAGGTCGTCGCTTGACCCGTTGCTAAGCTAACTTCCGTTCGAGTGCCACGCCTAAAAAAATCACAAACACACATTCCCACATCCACCGAAAGAAAACCCTTTGGCAATGACTGCATTTGTCAATTCTCACTTACTTCATTTGAGCAAACACATTTGCTGCATTTCATATTTCCAGTCACGTTCTTAGCATAAATAACACACACACACACGTACATGTGGCATACGACTGCAAATGTATTGTGCATATTTCTATGACTTAAATAAGTCAGCTTAAAATGTTAAGTAATTTTTCTCACACCATTCCAGCCCATCAAAAGTTTTGCATCAAGAAAGTTTAATACTTAAAAGTATTTTTCAACGCATTTTCCACATTCTGTTTTTTTTTTTTATGTATTGCCTAATGCGAATTTCATTTGAACTGTTTACTTATAAATGTTGAATATGTAGATTTTAGAATTATGTTTGATAAATTAACATCAGCTGAATTTGATAGCCCAACATTGACAATCAGCCAATCTTTATTGCAAATATTTAAGAAACCAGTGTTTCAATGCCTATTAAAATGTTGAGAAATCCATAGTATCAGCTACTTGCCATCTGAATGACTGCTTTAAGAAACATAAAAATTATAGCAGCAAAGTGAACACACAATTACAAAGATAAATACGTTTTTAGATCCGAGAGCTCGACCTCTTCTGTATATAGCAAATATACAAGCAAAAGCATTGTTAAATGAAATTGTGAATTTCATACTTGAGAACACATAAAAGAATAAAGGAAACCAATGAAAACGACTTATTTAAATACATTTTCTTTTCGGTTTACCTACAGAACGCAAAACAAAAAAAACATTTTTTTAAGTACGAGCGTTTATTCAAGTTTTCATTTTGCATTTTACTGTATTAATGTGAATAAAGTGTGACGACAACTTACCTTTTGAGTTATTCAAATATGAGTGTATTAGAAAATTCTTTTCATCATGCTTATATACAATGATTGAAAATACGTAGCATCCCATATTATTGTTGATTATATTATGCCATTATAAATTCTGTAGTATTTACAATTAACTTACAGTTTCCTTCTAACAAGAAAAAGCATTAAAGTTTCGATGCGTTCATTTTCATAGCCTCATACATTTCTAAGTACTTTAAAATGTTGACTGAAACTTTGTTCACAAATAGGAACAATTGCAGAAAATACACACAAAATTGACAAACAATGGCTTGATTTACCCGCCTTGGGGCGATGTACCGACAAAAAAGTTTAAAAAGCTCAAATGAAATTAAATTTAAATTTTACTTCAGTTCGATTAAATTTTGATAAACTTTTGCCCGAATACTTTCAACGACTTCCTTTGTGGTATTTGCAATAATGGTATTATTTATTTTTAAGGAGATAATTTTCCAAAAATATTTCATGTTAGGAGAGAAAAACCAAACAATTTAAACCCCATCCACAAGAAATTTATAATAACCACAGAATAAAGAAAATCTGCGAACGTTGCCACAGGAATTTAAATTAAATAGATAAAGCAAAAGTTTGACATCATGATGAACTGCACTTTTAGTATGCCTTTTAAAGAAAATCAATTCGTTTTTATTGAAGTAAAAATGAAAATTTGATATAATTTTAACGTAAATAATGTGAAAAAGATGTTTAAATTTACCATTTGTAAATTATTTTCATAATTATATCAGCAATTGCTTTCATAGCAGAAAAGATTTTTTCAATACAAAAAGCTATAATTAATAGTTAATCTTAGTATGCTCTAAAATAATATTTATTATAATAAATCTGAATGTATTCAATGCGTTTAATGTGCTAAAAGTGGCAATTAGAATTGAATAAGTATGTGCCAAGAAAGAAAGCTTTATAATATTTACCAACTGGTTTAAACCTACAAAGTCGTCATTAGTTACTGCTTGCACTCATATCAATTTATATTGAGCATGGGCCGCAGTCAGGATTGAAACATTTTGGCTTGCCTGCTGTAAACGGTAGCATTACAAATCCAAACAATAAACATGAAACAATCGCATTACAGAACTGCTCGTAGGAGCACGCACACCCAGGCACAGACCCACACACATACACAAATACAAACTATTAAAGTGCTTCAGCAGCAACAACAATTGCTCCAGGAATACCAATGTGAATTTGCAGAACCACATTGCTGAAATGCATCCGCTGCTTACAGGCTTCGCACACACACGCACATTGAACAAAACATAAATAAACGTAGCCATCAATAGTTGTTGTTCAATTCTCAACTATTTTGCATTGGCCTGGACGGCACATTCATTTTGAAATTTATCCAAGGGATTCTGTTCAACGCTCCTATTGCACATACGCCACGTAGTCCAAGGTCTACACCAGACGGACAGGCAGGCAATAAAATATTCTACAAATACAATACGATACACAAAAATAGAGTGTGCACAGTCGTAAACAATCAAATCAATAATAATAGTCGTTGCATCAGGCAATAAACGAACCTCTAAGCAAAATACCAACAAACATATGCATACTTATGCATGTATGTATGTAAATCGATGATGGCTTGCAAAAATCAACTGGCATCTATTCAGATACTTAATCTTTTGTTTAAAGTAGAGTCTATTCGACTTAATTATGTTGCATGACAGACTTTATTTCGTTCCACTCGATTAACTCCATTACATATTGTTGCTCTAGTTATACCAAACATACGACTTAAATAAATATAGTTTGGGTGAGTACCATTTAAAATATTTATAATTGACCCATGTGCTTTTTTCAGAAATTTCATAGGATTTGTTTGACATCTACATGCAAAAGTAGCTTAAAACTGCAAAGGAAAAGTCACTGAACTGCCATCGTCAGCCTAATGTAATGAAATAATTCGATTGACAACTGCCATCTGAAATAAATGAAACGGCCAAGAATATATAGAGTCAAACCACTAAGCATACAATACATTGTATGGTACAATACATTGTTTGGTACAATACATTCTGTGGTTAAATAAACGAATAGTTGAATTAACCCATGTTGTTGTTGGATTTGCAAACAAGATTAAATATGCTACTGCGTTTCGTGCTGACGAAGTTGAGATACCCTATGTACTTAATTAATATCTACTATTTAATTGTCCACTTTAATTATATTGGCCAGCTTATGACAATCAGACATTTGTTTCCACTATACGAAAAATATAGCCGTGACAATGCTATACAATTAGACTGGTAACACACAAGTGCAAATGCTGACATTTAATTACATCGACTCAGCTTGTAATTCTGATTGAGAATAGATATGGTTTATGATGGGACCAGAGATGTGTGCTGCAGTGCGTTACTCAGTTTAAGCTCTGCCGCATAGCCGTAAAAAGTCTGAAGTTGCTGAAGTTGATTGCAATCAAATAACAAGATTTCATACTTGTTTTCACATCAACATCATGATAAATGAAAAAGTGTGTGCAAATGAAAAGGAAAATAGCAAAAGAATAGCAGGAGGATAGACACCTCGGGTTATATTCAGAATTGTATTTTTTGTTCACATCTCTTTTATACAAGCAAATTGAAGTTTACAATGTAGCATTTGATGGACATGAAGACATGTGAGCGTTGTTTGCTTAACTAAAAATTGTTCATGCAGAGCTGACGTTATATCTGTTTTTTAGTGATACATATCCGTGTCATGCCTTAAGTGCCGCTGCTCAGCCAGATGCTGTTCCAAGGCAAGCAGCATTGCGTCAAGGAAATCCGATAGGGTTATCTTTTGATTCACATCAAACAGATCTCGGCTAGTGTGTTGAGCGTGTGCCAGCAGCGGTAACTTGCGCAATGTGCGTCCACTTAAACCGACACTGCGTTCTGACAGATTTGTGAGCAGCCCCTCCGCATCCGCTTGATTTCCCTCCAGCTCTTCGGTTCTCACAATGCCCCTGACCATTAGCTCAGCTAGCATTGACTTGTAAATTGATTTGATGGCTGTTGGCGTTGGCAGTCCAATAAACTGACGTATATCCGCGCGATCAAGGAAGGCTAAATCAATGCTTTGCGCCAAATTCGAAGTGGCCAAGATGAGCACGTTGGGACACGCCTTAATCTCATCCAGCTGGGTGAGCACAGCATTCACCACTCGCATCGCATCCCGAGGCTCGTTGCTGCTCATAGCACTACGTGCATATGCCAACGATTCCACCTCATCGATGAGTACGCAAACCAAATTGTTCTTGTCCGTCACGAGTTCCCCAATTTTACCAAAGAGACGCGCAACCAATTTGCCGCTCTCCGAAAACCACTTTGAAAACAAACTGTGGCTATTGATCTCCACAAGATGTGTGTAGGCAAAGCTGTTCTGTGTCCTAATGGACAACTTTTGGGCAAGTGCTTTACAAAGGCTCGTTTTGCCCGTGCCGGGTGGACCATGCAGCAGGAGCAGTCGATTGCAAGCAATCACATTGGTGTCCACACTATGTTGCGAGAAACTGAGAGCCGAAAGCGCAAACTTAAGCAGCTGCAATAGAATACAAATAAAAATTGTCATCATTTACAAATTATCAACTGCTGATTTTGAAAAACTTCTTATTTTTTGGTCAGGCACAATATACATATAGGCAAAAATGCCGGCTAATTTCCGTCTATATGTTGCAATACTAATAAGACAGCTTGCAGCATGCTGAAGATATATATGTCAGAATTGGGCAGGTGGGATCAGCAGGTTGGTAGGGTATATAGCTGTCGTATGAACTGTCATATCCTAAACAAGCTTATCAGTTATGAATGTACTCCTAGCAGCTTGACCATATTTTGTCGGCTCTTGCATGCTCCAATGACAGATATATATAAATATATATATATATATATACCGTTTAGCATACCTTCTCCTTTAATCCCTCTTCATATATTAAATTCTCCCAGAGAGCAGAAAGCTCAGTGGCAGGCAGCAGGACGTGATTTGCAGTTATCACACGGTCATTGTCATCTGCATCGCCATCGCCGCTGCCATCGAAAAGACCGGCTTCTGAACGCATCTCTGGACGCTGCGTCATGTAGAAATGATACACGAATTTAAACTTATTTTGATCTGGCAGATGCAAGGTGCCATTTTCGCCGTTCTCCCTCTCCAGCAGTATACTTTCCACCGTTGGAATGTGCGTGTCCGGCGTGAAAGCGCGATTCCAGCGAAACGATTTTAATGCTTGCAGGTACTCATTTAATTTGGGTTCGATTGCAGCTCGAAGTGCTTGCAATCGCCTGTAAAATGATAAAAATAAGAGTGTCTACCGCAATGCAACATCTTTGACTCACTGATCGCTGCGGTGCAAACGCACTTCGACGTACACCGTATTGCAGCTGCTTAAGAAACTCATTTAATTTATGCTTTACTGTGAGCAACGCGCCGAATTGAAAGGAAGTTTTAAAGAATGCCAATGCAAAAGCCAATGTGACCGAACTTTGGCAGTTTGCAAAACAGATGCAATACAATAATAATCGATAGTTGTGCTAAACCGCAACAGCAAATAAAATGGAAAACATTTATTGTGGTATTATGACTAGCTTTAGTATTTAATCGTTGACTCCAAGAAATACTTGTTAAACTTGCGCCAACCAAATCGCTTCTTCGGATCCTTTTTACTCCATGACGGCGCCAGATTTGGCATCAAGCCCGCCTTCTGAGCCATAGTAACTAAAGTGCCCATTTTCTTCTGCTGTCTGTGACACAATTTGGTTATGCGCCTCGGCAACATGCAGCCGTCGGAGCGCACATATTGAGAAAGAATGAGCACATCCGTATGCTTAATGTCCAGGCCTAAAGTGCACTCGGGGCAAAAGGTGCTGTCGCAGGCCGGCTTTAGCATCTTGTCCAGACGAGGTGAGATCACTTCGACTCCTTCGTAGACGAGGGCATTTTTTTCCCGCTTCTCATGTACTGAAAATACGAAACATCTCACAATCAAAACAATCTCAAGCAGGTTATGAAACACCCAATTGGATGTATGGATTTGTCACTCACTTTCTTTGATACTTAATGGAGTGGTTGTCGTCACGCTACGCGTTTGCCAAAAAGTACCTCGAAGCGTTCTGGTGGCTACCTTTAATAGTGTAGCCATTTCTTCATTAATATTTTAGTGTGCGAATGCTATTGCTGATATGCCTCTTGTCTTCTTACAGAGTATCGATACTTATCGATGTGCGGCACTTCGAAGCTTTGTTAAGAATATCGATAGTTCTTCCTCCTTGTCACACAAAACAATTAAATTCCTAGCTCAAAAATGTGTAAGTTTTTGCTTTGTAAAGAAAACAGCAAAATGATTTTACTAATATCGAATATACATATTGCAGTCGCATCTGTAACAACCAAGAGCACTCTGATCTCATCAATTATATCCGGCATACTCAGCTTGGTGATTTTTGCAACGCTGCGTTTCTATGCCCATTGGTTCAATGACTCCCAAATGAATATTTTATTTGGCGGCTACTTGTTCTCCTGGTTATTTATACTAAGCCTCACTTGCTTATCAAATGCTGAAATGCTGATCTTTGGTCCCGATTTTCAAGCAAAACTTGTACCAGAAATTATTTTATGTTTATCGCTAACAGCAGCTGCGGCCGGCGTCGTTCATCGCGTTTGTGCGACAACAAGGTAAATTTCAATTTCAACGCCTCCGCATTTAAAAAAAATATTAATTCTTTTTCGATTAGTATTCTATTCTCCTTGGTGGGATTGTATTTTATGAACCGAATCTCTTCAAAGTATTACAACAATGCAGTGGTGCCCGTGGATGTACCCCTGCGCAAAAGTGGTAAAAAATATAAATAAATTCGATGACAAAATGTATTTTCAATTCAACATGTAATTTGATATGAGAAATACAATCTACAAGCTAAAAGCTAATACTTAATTGCTATGCAGCAGCTTCATTTCCAGCCTCAGAAGCTATTTCATTGCCCGCTTCTGTTAAAAAGCCAAGTATGTTAAAGTCAATAAAGCGCACCAACTGAAAAGGAATTTATTTTTAAAATGTACATGAAATAGGGATACGACCACTAACCATCAACGAGGATTTGGATTTATCATCTTTGTAGTGCTCGTCCAGTTTATTTCGTAGCGTTTTGAACCACTCGGATATTTCGCTCTCAGTCTCTGATTGCGGTAGCTCAAATCCTCTGTAGCCGGCCTGTTTCAGAGCTGTATTATTAGTGTTAAGAGCAGCTGTCGATAATAATAGTCCAAAACTCTTCACCAAAGTGTATATTTTCTCCAGCGACCACTCATCCAGAATTGTCGCTAAATTCACCGCTTTTAGCATTTGCCAGATCTCTGTAATCTTACTGACAAAATTAAAGAGAAATATAAATAATTGGATAAGCTTGACTTACATTTCGATATATATGCATTATAATCGGACTAGTTTTCGTCAGTTCGGAAATAAAAGCGCGCAGCAATCCAAGGGAAATCATCTTCCCCGTTTCGCTTGCCGTGATTATGTGTGGTATTGCCCATAGTAAATACAGCATGTAATCATAATCTGTATGATTCTCAATCAGACTGGCAGCATATTTAAAGTTTTCTAGCAATTCACGGGTGGCGTAGTCTATCATTGTTGGCTTCAGCATATCCGTGTAGTTGAAGCAGTCGTTTAAAAGTTCGAGACGCTGATTTTGTGTCTCTGGATCAGACAATAGCAGCAGCATAATGGCAGCAGAATATAGCGACGTTATCTCTTCCAAATTCAAGTCGCCCTTAAGAGCTTTACTAAAATCTCCACAGAGCTGAATGCAAATTAAACAAAAAAAAACCAAATCAGGTTTGAATATTAGGTACATTATACAGAATACCTTTTCCGCATCCTTCTGTGTCGCCAACGCACATTTCAGTCCACTAGAGTCACAGTATTTCTCGATTGAGTGCAATTTTGGCAGTGCCTCGCGTAGGACTGTAAATTTAAATTTTTTAATTTTTGAATCCATCATTAAACATTTAATGGACTTGGCAGAATATGTCAGCTGTTCCTCTGCATATTATCGATAGTATCGCACGCTTGTCTCGCATCGATTTGTTTTAAAGCATCGTTGGGTTTCATGTTATTGCAGCACTGCATAAGTGATTTTCACACGCTCGCGGACGGACGAACAGCTACATTTTCTTCAGTAAAACAGCTTTTTTTGTTTTAATCGTAAGTACATAACGAAATTTTGTTAACTTTAATAATAAAGATATATATGTAAGTGTGTAATCTACGCATTTTCGAAACATTATATATGTAAGTATTTATACATATACGATAAAATGCGCAGTGTAGTGAAAAACGCGCTTACTCACTTATGCGCATATATATATATATATGTGGCTGTGTGTGTGTGTATGTATGTATCATCCGTCTGTATATATAACTGTTAAGAAAGGTTATAAATACATGTAGAGATTCTTGTCTATACACGCTCAATTGTGTGAGCATATTGAAGCAAAATGATTCATAATCAATAAAAATAATCAATTACTTTTATAACCGGGGCGGACAGACGAGTGCGACTGTACCACCATAATTTAATAAGAGCCACGAAAGCTGCGTTCATCGTTTTCTTTTCTTTTTTTGTGAAATGGCAAAAAAGAGAAAGCATACTGTGTGCATTGGATACGTGTAAACTTGGTATTTTTAACAATGATTTCACAATGGCCGCAAAGCCCAGACAAATAGAACCTCAAAAATTATGCTCACACAGACAAAACACTCATGCACAGACACATTTCTCTCTCTCTCTCTTTGTGTGTGTGTGCGTGTGTGAGTGCTGCTTGAATCATAAAATATTTGATTCAAAATGGCGCCGACCACATGTCGTAGTCATGTCGCGTTATCGTCGGCATTCGTCGACGACGAATTGTGTGTCATTTGCTTTCGGAATTTCGGTTAACAAAGTGGTGTGCGCAGAAGAGGCGCCCGTACGTCAGGAAAAAAAAACACTTAACCAACAAATAATTAATATGTATGTATATAGTAGTAGTAGTCGGTTGTGATATTTATTAAAATTTTAATTTTGTGCCATACGAAGTACTGAATTTAAAATCAACCAAATTCTTCAAAGCACAAATATTTCTGCGATTTCTCTCCATCTTTTAACAACTGTTGAGTGCGCTTATTTGTGTGTGAGTGCATGCGTGTCAGTCTTACAGTAAATTTTTAAAAGAAAGTCTCCGCATATTTTGTCAAAATTTGGAGAATAAATTTACATGAAATTTCGTTTTGCTGCGCGCTTACAGTTTGAGGTTAAGTTTTTATATTTCTGTGCGACAAGTCTAAAGAGCTAACGGGCTAGATTAAAACATTCACAGCTCTAACCTCTTAAAAATACACGTAGAATAGAAGAGCAATATCAAGGAGAGCGCACGCTAAAGCACGATCTTTGCCAAAAGTTATTTCCTTTGATTGAAAGTGTAAGTTTAAAATGTGTCGCACTCAAAATTTTATAAAGCAATGCAACAACAAAGCCTTTATGTGTATATACGATGTGCGTAAATTTATTACACACACGTTGACCTCGTTTTCAAGCGCGCTGCCAGTAACAAAGTCAACGTACATTTTTTTTATTTAAAATTTCTCTTTATTCTGATGTTTCTTTGCACGCTACTTCTTGTGTAGCCGAGTTCTCGCAATTTGCCTTTCGTTCGCTCTTCTGCATTATCAAACTGTAAAAAGATTATCCGCGTATGTAGGCGTGTGTACATGGGCACACAGCGATCAAGCGTACAGGCAAAGATTTTATTTAATTTTTTTTTTTAGGTTAGATAGCTTTGAAACACGATTTAAGATTTAACGTGTAAGCGAATGTACTGAACAAATTAACCTTGCATTGCATATCACGTCATAAGGTTGAACTTTGTTCATTTAACAAATAAAATACAAATTTATTGAAAAATTGTTTCGCCTCTTCTCTGTATTTGTAGCAATTTATTGTATGAGTCAAAAAACAGAAAGACCAGTGCTATCGGGTCAACGCATCAAGACCAGGAAAAGAGGTAAGTTTTTAAGAGAGAAGAGTAAGAGTTGTGTGTACGTGTAGCACAATGAGCATTTTAAACAACAATAATTTGTATTTAGATGAAAGAGAAAAATATGACCCAACGGGATTCCGTGATGCGGTCATTGCTGGTCTCGAAAAAACTGAAGGCGACCTGGATCAAATCTCTAAATATCTAGACAGCGCGGGCAACAAGCTCGATTATCGTCGTTACGGTGAAGTGCTGTTCGATATATTGATTGCGGGTGGTCTACTGGGTGAGTAAAACACCGTACTACCCTAATGGTAAAATTGTAGTTAACATTTGTATTATATATTCCAGTGCCTGGCGGTTCTATATCTCAGGATGGCGAAAAGCCACGCACAAATTATTGCATCTTCGATGCACCTGAGGATATGGAGTCAATGCGCAACCATGAACAGGTTAGTAACTCAAGTCATACACATTATAGTTACTCTGAGTATAATTAGAACCTGTTATTCAGTAAATCCAGATATATGTAAAATGAATCGGCATATTTTAATTGTAAGAATCTTGTCGTGAAAAAAAACACAAATCAAACAATCGAATTGTTTTCAACGTTGTGACAAAAACCAGTCGGTTGTCGTATATGCATGTAAATATAATTGGAAAACCTTCGCCGCACATTATTAGAACCGGTTAGTTGTACTTGTAATATAATCGGTGTCAAAATGTTGCAAAATGAAACGCCACATTTTACTTGTCTTTAATTTTTCGAAAAACTCGATCTTTAAAGATTTCTTATGTTGCGACATATTTTTTCCTAAATATTTCTTAACGTATATATACTTATATGAATATATCGCGTAATATGAACGATTGTAATAGCCATCGCCGCACATTATGAGAACCGGTTAGTTTTATTTGTAAAATAATCGGTGTTATAATGTTGCAAAATGAAATGCCACATTTTACTTGTCTTTAACTATTTCGGAAACCTCGATCTTTGAAGATTTCTAATGTTGCAACAGTCATTCGTTAATGCATGCATTCATTGTACGGATTATTTCACATATCTAATTGGAATCTATTTGTTTCAGGTGTTTGTTAAACTCATTAGACGGTACAAGTACCTTGAGAAAATGTTCGAAGAGGAGATGGGTAAAGTTTTGTTATTCGTAAAAGGCTTTACTCCAAGTGAACGCATTAAACTTGCGCGAATGACTGCGCTCTGGTTAGGTAAGCACAATGATTAATTAAATAATAACAATGTCTTTGTACAATATCAATGGGAAGCAAGAAATTGAAGAAGATTTCATATTCCCAAGCAATCACTTTATTTTTGTTTTTGCATGGGTCAACTGTTGCACTTTATGAGTTTTTGAGAAATCGATGAAAAACTCGTCAAACAGTTGGCTAAAATTGAATTTACTCTTGGTATACTGACTCTTGCACGCAAAAATATAACCCAAATGCAAAAGCCACGAGCCCAAGGACATGTATATCACATTCCTTATAAAAACTGAAAGGTTCCTGTGTTAAAAAGTTATTAAACAGATTTTGCGTTTATCTCTTGCAGTTAATGGCTCTGTACCGCCAAACGTATTGCTGGTACTAAACAATGAGCATCTGATTAAGGATGGCATTGCACTCGAATTTTTATTGGAGCTGTTTTTAACGTTCAAGCAAGAGAAGGGCATTGCATATCTTATTCAGGCGCTTAAAAAAGGTGGACTGGAAAGCAAGTAAGTTTCATAGCATTCTCATTTCAATATCGTCCGGAATGTTTTCAGGAAGATCTACATGCACATCTTGTTAATCTTTAATTAATGTTCCTAGAGTAATTATTTATGCTGAATTTTATGCATGTCGCAAATAAACTTTTGCTTTATTTGGGTGCACATTTTATTTCGTACATTAGCAATCAGTTTGTATGCCTAATGAATGCAATACTATAATGAATTTAATTGGTTTTGCAGACTTATGGACTTTTTCCCACCAAACAAACGTACTGAAGAATATTTTAAGCAAGTTTTTCTTGACAAAGAACTCAATGAGATCATTAAGTTGCATAAGGCACAGGCCAGCCAAGAGGCCAAACGTGAACTGCAGCAGACCCTCATCGATGATATTAATGACGAGAAGGCACATAATGAGATAACTGCAGACATCAAAGAGTTTGCACTGCGTACCAACATTCCTGATCATGAGATAATTGTTATTGTAAGTGGACTCGACATATGACTACTTCTATATGTATATAAATATAATATTATATTGTTGAATTTGATATTTGAAGATTTGGTCCACAATCATGTCGTTGGGTGAATGGAACAAAAAGGAGGAGCTTGTCACTGATCAAGCTGTGCGTCATCTGAAGGTATATTGCACTCTATTGAAAGCCTTCGCCTCAACGGACCGTTCAGAATTGGCATTGATATTGAAAGTGCAGGAGTTCTGCTATGAGAACATGAATTTCATGAAAGCGTTCCAAAAGATCATCTTACTATTTTACAAGACCTCGGTATTGTCCGAGGAGATCATCTTGCGCTGGTACAAGGACGGCCACTCCAACAAAGGCAAGATGCATTTCCTTGAGCAAATGCGCAAATTCGTCGAATGGCTCCAATCTGCCGAGGAAGGTTAGTATTCTATATATGACTAAAATATATTTATTTTTTATTGTTTGGCAATTTTTGAGAATGGTTTTGCCATGTGGCACTTCTTACATTGTACAAAATTGCAAAAGCAATTGGGTTTTTTGCTTGCCTCGTTGTTTTTACAATCAATAAACAATGCAGGCCAATGAAAACCTGGACAAAGGATATAATTGTAGCATGTTTCCTGTTGTCACTTTTTAAGTTGGACAGAACTCCAAAAAGGTCAGAGGAAATATGCCAGAGCAAAAGAATGATTGGGTGTCCATACAACTTGATTATAGTTACATTTGGCCAATAATCGTTCGGACAAATCACAGTAAAAATACATATAAATATATTTTATCAGAAATCCATTCTCGCATTCTCAATTTTTGTGATTGTACTCGCCAGTGGGTAACATCGGTTTTAAAGTATGCCAGAGCAAAAGAATGATTGGGTGTCCATATAACTTAATTATAGTTACATTTGGCCAATAATCGTTTGGACAAACCGATTACAAATGCCGAATTTGAAAGTGTTGTAAATCTAATGTGCTGATTTCTCTTAATTTTCAGAATCTGAATCGGATGACGAGCCAAAATTGGGCGACTAACAAATATATTATGCGCAGTTCATTATCTCGTCGACAAAGGAATACAAATCGATAGAATGAAGCCGCTACCAACTGTCAACATTATATATTTTGCATTAACAACAGCCAACCGAACTACACTCCCATTTGGAAACTATTCCTAGATGTTAACAAGACCTCCATGGACTCTGCAACGTGAAGAGAGAAAGAGAGAACCAAGCCGCAAAATTCGAAATTTACTGTACACATTTTAATAGTGTTTCAAAACTGCTTTCTCAATTTTAAAACGTGCACTTAAAAATTGTTAAATTGATTTATTTTGAGCAATATTTAAGTGTTTCACAAACAAAAACAAAATATGATGAAAACCAAAACAAAACTGGACGAATTGTTTATATATATACAAGCGAAAACACCCGACAAATCTTGTTATTTCAGTTGCATCTGAAAGCAATAACAACAAATAACATTCAATGTAATTTTTTTATTTTAAAATCAGCATGAATGATTTTAAGTAAAAAACAACTGGTCAGGACTTTTAGGTAAAATAGTAAATGCAATTTATGCAGTTAGACATCGATACACAATTTATATATATTTGAATAGTAAGCAAAGACAAGAAAAAACCGGCGGACCATCTTGAAACAGATGAAAAAAAAACACGGGAAATCACACATCTCAATTGAAAATGGGGAGGGGGTAAAATGAATTTAAAAAAGGCAAGTGCATGGAAAAAAAACATGAATAATATATACAATTAAAATAAACAAATGTAAAACAGAAATGGCTTTGTTTAATTTTAAACTGAAAGCATGTCTAATTTGAAATGTCTGCAAGGCTTACAATGTGGCAAAATTGATAAGCGTTGACGTTGAATAACTCATATTGAGTTACTCCACTCTAAATTGAGTGGAGCGGTTCTCTTACGATTTGGTGAGCTTCTCATTGAAGGAATTCTTATCTCTTTTACTAAAGGCATTTAAGAAAGGTTGTACTCTTGCAGAGTAGATGCAACATGCCGACATCTGACTATAAATAAAACCGACTCATGATTCCTATGCAATTTCAATGATTTTTTCGCATAAGAACACACATAATTGGTAAGTTGTGTCTCTGTGAGCAAAAAAGTTTTGCATGCAAGAACTCATCTTCCGACCGATCGTTCCTATATTATCCATGAGATATCGTGATTAAGAGTCGCAAATCCACCTTCAATGCGACTAGCAATAATTACTCTCAAGCAAGCGCATTTTAGGTGTTAATACTTAAGTTTGAACCGAGATGAAAATCGCGCGGGTTTCAGAACTCTCAAAGCTGCCAAGAAATATGGCTTTCCGATCGTATACTTGATCATTTCCAGTTTGTTGCCTTGGCTAACTGGGAAAATTTAGATTCCTTTAATAATGCTAAGCTTGATTTTGAGCTCGTAAAATGAATGAAAGTGCGCAAAAGTTGTTTGTTTTGTTTTTGGAAATACTGTTTTTATTCAACATAAATTTTGTTTAAGTTTAAATGTAATTTTGTTGCATTTGTATTTCGTTTTACTCGATGTTATATATGTAATAATGCATATGCTATTGGATTTTTATTGTATTTGTTGTATGCTAAATTTTCGTTTAGTTATTTTTCGTGAACACGCAAACATTAAAATACAAATATGTGTGTGTATTGTTTAGAGCCAGATATGAACAGTGCGTTATTGTTTATTGTGCATATGTGCAGCGTCTGCGGCAGCCATATAAATTGTGACTTATAATTTCCATTTTCTTTTTTTTTAGTTAATTTTATATATATATATATATATATATACATATATATTTATATGTAATATATGATTTTGGAATTGGAAGCAGGTAAAACATTTTGGGCAATTATGTTTTAACAAATTTAGCTACTTGGCCACTTGGCAATACTTCATCAACTGAGCGTGCATTAGCTGTGTGTGTGTGTGTGTGTGTGTAACTGTGTGTATTTTCTTTCATCGATATTCACAACAACAGACATTGGTGTGTGTTTTTCTTTTATGGCCGATTTATAACAACAATGTGCCAGTTGCAAGTGCACAGACGCACTTTGCCAGCGAGTCAGCGAAATGATTGCATTCACACATTTCGGTGGCAAGCTGGCAATAATGCTGATTGTGCGCCCGCGCAACTTGCAAGTGGCACCAATAAGAATTTCTAGATCCGCTGCGCTGCACATTGCACATTTGAATAATTGAATAACATGTCTAAAGAGAACAGCATAACAAAAATAACTCAGTAATCAAATAATGAATGTACAACAAAATTTACAGGCAATTGCAAAAAACAAAATCAGAAGAATATTACAAAAAAAAAGAAATAAAGAAACTAAATGAAAAGAAGACGCATTCGCATCGATATCAACTTAAAACGGATCGAAAAGTGTTGTAGGAATGTTATTATGATTAGCTTATATTGTTTACGCCGGTTAGTTTCATAAAAACAAACTTTAACAAACTCTTTTATGGATTTGAATGCACTTATAGAACTTGGTTTATCTGTTGAAATATTCTCTAAATTATATATGTATATTGTAATTATTGGCAAATATGTAAGTACTTGTAACACATAATGGTAGCCTACATATCTGACCAAACATTTTTCTCTTCTTTCTTCTCAGTTTCACTATAAAAAGACAACGGCAATAATAATTATAATTAATAGACACAATTTTTTTTTTTGTTATTTTGTTAAATGAGTTCAAGAGTATGAGTTTTCTTCTTCGGTTTGTGGTATTTTCTTGTTGTTGTTGTAATAAGCTTGAACTTTGTTTGTTGGTATTGTTTTTGTTTTTGCACTTAAAGAAAAATTTAATCGGTGAATTTGCGATTTACGTTGCGGCCAAACAGGGCGTTACGAATTTCTGGCACAAGCTGCTGCGAAATCAACTCTAGTCTGGACTCCAGAGTATTCGGCACCTAGACAATAAGATAAGCACAGGCATAAAAGATCAAAACATGTCATTAAAGTTATATTCCGTCAATACCAACCTTAATGCGTCCATTCAAGGCCAACAGTTCAACACCGCCACAGGTATCGGCTGCCAAGAACTCTTTCTCATCGATGAACAACTCAACTTCTTGTCTCATTGCGGATTTGTACTGCTCAGCAGCGGATTGAAGGACTCCCCGGACGAGGGGCACATCAACTGCGCGACAGCGAAGGGTAACTTTGGGCTCCATCACCTGATACAGGCCTTGCACAATCAGTTTGTCCAGAACGGTCTTGTATTCGTTCTCGTTCTTGGTGACCTCGCCCAGACGCTTGCGTGCATCCTCGAGCACACTGCTCACATGATCCTCACGCACTTTGAGCACCTAAAAGCAAAACGAGAGAATTTTAATTAAAAGTTCTAGGTTTTTTTGTTAGCGATATATTGAACAGACCTTCAAGCGGGCCTGATTGAGCATGTTGGAGGATTGAATTTTCTTTTGCAGCTCAACCTGCTTCTCCTTCTTCTCGTAGTACTCCATAATCTTGAGACGCTGCTGCTGAACCAGACGTCCCTTCTCAATATTGAACTCCTCCTCGGCTTTGGCATCGATCTCTTCGGCTTTCTCATTGGCCTCCTGCTCAATGAATGCCATCATATGTTTGATCTATAAAAAAAATGTGATTTAATCAAAGTTAGTTGGCAAGAAAATTTTGATGCTGTTTTTAATTAGTTAATTATAATAATGCATTTTTTCTTTTATTAAAGAAAAGGGCCATAAATTAAGGGCGCCAAGTCCTGCATGATTTTTTGAAAACAAACCTAAGAAAACGCCTCCTAAGCAAATCACATGATTTTAGTTGCTCGTACATCATTCAGATTTCGAACCGTTAATCGCTGATTCGACAACTTCATCAGCAGGTGCAAGTTACGTTGCCACAAAATTTAAATATGCATTTTAATGTTTTTAACTTTTTTCGTAAGTTTATTTAAATGGCTTTGATAAGACACGGCTGGCCAGTGCCTTAACAACCCAGTCGTGTGACAGGGTCCACAACAGCGTGCTCGCCGTCACGGTTGTCTCGCTTTTGCACATTGCTCGGGTCTAGTGCGTGTCACATGACCAATAAGCAATTTGGCTTTTTGCGTAAAAATTGTGAGCAAACTTTACTTTTCACCCACAACAGCGACACATTTGACTATTTCGCTATAAATACATAACAAGAGTATGAGATATACAACTGACTTGCTCTAAATCAATGCAGATTATATATTTAAATAGTTAAATGCTTGCAAAAGCTGCATGCTAAAATTCACATGACTACGGAGAGAATCCCATGACTTCGCCATCTTTCTCGCTGGCATTGAAACTTTTGTTTTATTTGGGATAGAGACAGTTCGATTGGAATTTTTGTAATTTGTTAAGAATCTTGCACAATTAATAGTGTTTCTTTTTACACTTGTTTTCTTACCTGTTTTTGTACATCAGCATCGCTCAAAGCCATCTTGACTGATTTTTCTTACTTTCCACAAAATCGAAATAGAAATTCAATAGTTCCGAAGGAATTCACGTACTACCGTGCGCCTGTAATGATTCGTAACTTAATGATCAATTTTTTAATTATACAACCGAAAAAAACACGGTGTATTAATTGAGAATTTAATACGAGAAGCGACGGAACCGAATAATATACTTGCAGTATGATTGCCTTCTGCTCGTCGTCTGAAATTTTCACTACCACAAATCGATCATATGATTTTTACTTCGTGATGTGCAGTGCTGTAAGCCGCACAACTATCTTTGTACAAACGACTTAATCGGTATTGCTAATAAGCGATATCCTACAACAGTAAACCGATAGTATTTAATGATAGCTCCATTTTCATAACATGAAATATTTTTTTTACCTCATAAGTGAAATGAAATGTGTTCAAAAATTGAAATTTTGTTTAAAACTTGAGTAGATTTGCACGGTTTCATCGATAACTTTAATATCGATAGAATGTGACCATCTCTATCATCGATGACCGTAGTACAGCTTTAATGTACACACGCTATTGAGTGAAAATTTGTGTTTTCGTTTGTAAATAGGAATATTAGAGTAATTGGTGGACAGAATGGAGACGCTCCTGGAGCAACAGCGTCGTTACCACGAGGAGCGCGAGCGTCTCGTCAAACTGATGGTCGACGAGCATGCTACAAAGAAACCCGGCGAAAAGGAGCGCATCCACAGTGAACACCGGCTAAAGTATCTAATGGAGCTGCACCACAATGCGACAACGCAATTGCGCGACCTCTACGAGGACAAGGACAATGAGCGAAAGGCCGAGATTGCCGCCTTATCCGGACCGAATGAGTTCAACGAGTTCTATGCGCGTCTGAAGCAGATCAAACAATTCTACAAATCGCATCCAGCTGAAGTGAGTGTTCCACTCTCCGTGGAGTTTGATGAGATGATCAAGGTGTACAATAATCCGGATGATATGAGCGCATTGGTTGAGTTCACCGACGAGGAGGGCGGCGGTCGCTATTTGGATCTGAACGAGTGCTACGAGATCTATTTAAATTTGCGCGGCGTCGAGAAATTGGATTACATCACGTACCTCATGTCCTTCGATCATGTCTTTGACATATCACGTGAGCGTAAAAATCGGGAATTCCGCAAGTATATCGAAACACTAAACAATTATCTACACAGCTTCATACTGCGCATCCAGCCGCTGCTCGATCTCGAGGGTGAACTGGTCAAGGTTGAGCTCGATTTCCAGCGCCAATGGCTCCAAGGCACCTTTCCCGGATGGTCTCTGAAGGAGACGGAATCGGCGCTGGCAAATACTGGCGCCCATTTGGATTTGAGCGCCTTCTCCAGCTGGGAGGAGTTGGCCTCCCTCGGCCTGGATCGTCTCAAGTCGGGCTTGGTTGCCCTCGGCCTCAAATGTGGCGGCACTTTAGAGGAGCGCGCTCAACGGCTCTTCACCACCAAGGGCAAGAGCACCCTGGATCCGGCTCTAATGGCCAAAAAACCAAGTGCTAAGAATGCCAATGCACAAACACGAGAAAATGCCCGTAACAAGGAAATTGCACAGCTGGAGGCGTTGCTCTACAAATATGCGGAACTGCTCTCCGAGCAGCGGGCAGCCACCAAGGAGAATGTGCAACGCAAACAGGCACGTACCGGCGGAGAGCGAGATGACAGCGATATTGAGGCCAGCGAGTCGGATAATGACGATGATCCGGATGCAGACGATGTGCCCTTCAACCCGAAGAATTTGCCACTCGGCTGGGATGGCAAACCCATTCCGTACTGGCTGTACAAGCTGCACGGCCTGAACATCAGCTACAACTGCGAGATCTGTGGCAATTTCACCTACAAGGGCCCCAAGGCATTTCAGCGGCACTTTGCTGAGTGGCGACATGCGCATGGAATGCGCTGCTTGGGCATACCGAATACGGCGCATTTTGCGAACGTGACGCAGATCGAGGATGCTATCACACTGTGGGAGAAATTGAAGTCGCAGAAGCAGAGTGAACGCTGGATTGCCGATCAGGAGGAGGAGTTCGAGGATTCCCTGGGCAATGTCGTCAATCGCAAGACATTCGAGGACCTTAAGCGACAGGGATTGCTCTGAAATGAATGTAGTTTTATATGTCATCATTAATATACCATTTTAAAATGCAACCTCCTTCATTATCACATAAATACGCATTCAAATTTTCATAATCCAAGCATAATTCCAAAAATTTGTCCTTTATATTTTTGGGTTTTAAAAAAATTTACAGTTGGTTCTTGTCCCTGCTACGTGGTGAAGATCATTTGGGTTATACTTAGGCTTTTATTTTTGCATATGATCAACACTAATGTTATAAATAAAAATACATCGACTTTTTTAGTAATTCATTATTTATAAATAATAATAGTTGATTTTTAACCAGTCAATTAAAATCAACTTGATATGTGTGCCACCATTTTGAGGCCAACTTTGTCGACTGTTGCCAGCGGAAGTAGGGAAATTTTACGTGATTCCAGCTGCTGCTGATGCCGCTGCGGACTTTCAGTCGCCTGCAGCCAGGGAAATTCCTGATACTGCGCTTCTTGGCTGAGTTGAGTGAAAGCTGTCTGTGTCGTGTGAATTTGCACTTTAAATTTGGCATTGTTCCCCAATTTTGGTAATTGCTTAACGCGTTCTGCCATTTTGTACAGAGCAGCCCTTAATTGTTGCTCGTATTCGATCAAATACTGATCCTGTGTTTGCTGCTGTTTCTCGACAACGGGTTGAATTTCCAGCAGATAGCTTTCCAGATGTGCCGAGTCTGTGGCATACACAATAACTTCCAGCTGCAAGTGCTTCTGAGCTGGTTGCTCCAGCAAATGTTGCACTGTCTTCAGCACATTTGTAAGATAAGAATTTAATCCGGGGAAGGCGATAACAAAAACCGGCGTGTTATAAACGCGGCGTTTTTTAAATACTTGCGCTGGATAAACGCCGCGTACGTAAATTATATGATTTAAAATGACTTCGATGGCTTCCACGTGAATTGCGGCACTATCTTTCATTTCCATTCTGAAATTAAATTTACGAATTAATTCACTTCACTAGCTGCTGTAAGCATAAACACAGCCTGAGTTAGGTACTAAAATATACCTAAAAAAAAATAATTATGGGTCACACTTTGCACTCAAGCAGTAGTTGAACGATTATTATTGCTAGATGTTCTTTTGCAGACATATTTCTAAACACAGTATACTTAAGCGAAAACAACCAAATTAGTTTTTGTTGTTTGTATTTAGTTTGCGTTAAAAAAAAGCTTAGCCAAATTAAGCAACCAGAGCGGATGCTGTGCTGGACTCGTATTTCCAATTCGGTGGCAGGACGCTCTTTGTCTTGTAGTAGCGGGCCAGGCGATGGATTCTCGACTCTACCAGAATCAAACGAAACTTGCCGTCTTTATCCTTGCGACTGCGCTCTAAATGCTTGCGGATGGCGACCGCCTTTTTGATCATGTGGTACAAGTCCTCGGGAATGTCCGGTTTAAGGCCAACCGATTTCATTATGCGCAGGATTTTGTTTCCGTTCACAAAACGAACCTGAGCCACGCCATGAGAATCACGCAAAATGATACCTAAATAAAAACCGAACAGAGCTCAATCTCAACCATAACCTGAAACCGTAAACACAAACAATATTTACCAATTTTGGATGGAGTCAGGCCCTTCTTGCCCAGTTTCTTGATCTGTTCCTTGACATCCTCGGCATTGAGTTTTAGCCACGATGGCACCGAGCGCCTGTAGGGTAGAGCCGACTGGGAAATACCCTTGCTGAAAATAATACATAAATTTGAGAATTGTTTTTCCGAGTAAAATAAACAAAAAATAAAGGGCAATGTTTTCGCTGCAAAATGTGCTCGCCTAATTGCCCACTTTTGGAATAAAGTTCGCGTGATTAATGTAAACGCTTTCGTAAGTTAGGCAGACACATTTCACGCCTCATTAATCAATTGAAAATGCATTTTACCCTGGAGCGTGCATACGACCCATGTTGAGTGCTAAGTTTTGTTACCGAAATGAAAGTGGAGAGTTGTACAACGTCTACACGCACAGTGCAATACTGTGTTGCCAGAGTTGCTAATGACCGTGCAATTATCGATATTTTTCGATATATACGATATTCACAAGAGACTTCAGAATGACGGATAGTATTTACTGAGCTGAAAGGTTGTCAGCGAAATTCGTTTGATTTTTTGCTGATTTATTTTTGCTAAGAGTAAGTGATGGAGAACTTTGAAATATATATATAAAAAGTTTGCTTGTAATTCATTTGGTAAAATCTTCGCATAATGGTTGCCAGTTATGCGGATTACTCAAGCTTTATACAAATTTTGAATTGTTTCTCTTTCGGGACAATGCCAGCTTTCTTGTTCTTATCATTTTTAAAACGAATTGGTAGTGAGAAAGCGATAATCTTCCTTTGAATTTATAAAAATACGATTAGGTGTGACCTCACCCGCGTAAAAATACTATCGCATGTGGCCTATAGCCAGTTCACTCAAATTTTGTGCTTACCTTTTCAACCCTGTGAGAAACAAGAGCTGCGCGTAAAATCGAGAGAGAGCAAAACAAAGTCGAAAGTATATACGTACATGCATACAGAGCTAATTGGGAAGAAAACACGGTTCGCGCCATTTCATAATTCACAGAACAAAAAAAAGAAGAAAAGTATATTGGATTTGTCAGGCGTAAATAACAATTTCCGGGTTTTGTCTCAGGCCAACAGAATTTGTGTGACCATTTTGTTGTTTGTGGAGACGCTTGGCGTGCCTCATGTCAATGTGTGTTTGTGTGACTGTGTTTGTTAGTATGTTTCTGTGAAGCATGCATGAATAAATATACAAACTTAAATTGTTTGTTTTTTTCAGATTCACATTTCGTCATTAAAGGAACAATAAAAAATGGATACTGATACAGAAGATGGTAAGTGTTCCCTCTCAACCGAATTTCCTAGACGGCGTTACACACGGCACACACATACACAAATAGCACATAAACATTGGTATAGGCTTTACAAATGGCATGTTTATGCGTGCGTGTGTGTGTGAGTGTGTGTGTTTAGATGTGTATATACGTTTTGTTGCTAGTGCGTTGTGTGTGATCGTTTTAGGGCCTGATCTGCTGTTGGTCAGTTGCTTCTCTGCTCTCGCCATGAACAATTCTAATCGCCGGCGGCTAAGCGCAGATGGGCACACATTTTACGGTGATTAAGTCAGCGTTATTTTAATAACAAAAGAAGAGCACAAATAAATTAGCACATTAAACTATAGAATTTTGGCATTCATATTCACAAATGAAATGTTTACAGATTCTGCAAACTCCAGCACTGCTTCTAGCGATGTAATCAAAAGTCTGTTGGAAATAGCAAAAAGCCGACCCGGCACCAATGTGGCCAAAGCAATTTTGGCTTACCATGAGACACCGGAGCTGTCAAATCTGCTTCTTGTCATCGAGGAAGTGTCAAAGAACACGGATTTTGCAGCCGATCTGCAGTTGTCACTTAGCTACGTAAGTACCCAGGGAAAATGAATTTGTAGATAAGGAAACCATTTTGACAATTATCCTTTAGTATCTGGATGAATTTTTGAAACAATGGTCTAACTCGAGTGTGGCGTCTCGCTCAAAGTGGGCTGCCGTCGGCCACGTGCTGCAATACAGCAGCAAAATCTATGAAATCCGTGTGGAGCTCATGCACCAGGAGGTGGTGAAACAGGTGTCCAAACTGCTCTTAGTCGATCCCAGCAAGGATGACAGCAATAATCCGAATGGGTAAGTTGTGCTTAATTCGTTTGTCGAGATCTCGACGCCCGTCGCCGCCATGCTGTCTGCTTGAGTTGTGCTTATCTGCTTATCTTATGACGCCGCTAATCGGCGCTTCCCTCCTCACACTCACATTCGCCGGTTCCACTTCCTTTTCCCTCTTTCGGCTGAGCCGAGCACATGCTTAATAAAATATTAATGATGTGACTTGAAATACAAAAAATATCTTGCAATCAAATTTAATTCAAATGTTATCATCTGATAAATCTAAACAAAAGAATTAGTTCTGGCTAACCTAAAAATATTGCCGATAAGGAATGGACTTATATAACTACATATTTTTCATTTTATTCTATTTACTTCTATTTATAATTATTTAACATTGTGATTCTTTTTCGCCCGTACAGCGCCAATGGGGCCAACAAGCCGAATGAGCCACGCAAGCGCCGCACTAAGAAGCTCATTCAAACGGACATCGATTCCTTTTCTTATAGATTGCAACCTCGAAAGTTCAAAACTATGTCCGAGGAGAAGCGCTTTAGTCGTGTCGGCTTTGAGACAAACAAGAATCGATACCGTACAATTGAGCACATGTATCAGGATCATACGCCGTCCCATCTGTGGAAGTACGCTCCCATTGTGGAGCCAGGCAATGCCTACGAGCACGATGAGAAAAAAAACTACAAGCTGTTCACATATCTACCCGAGCCGAGATATAATACGCTACTGCCGGACATTCAGTTTGAGCGTCTCAATTTGATCAAAGAATATATGAATGCGAATCATGATGTCTGCGACACTCTCAACGAGAGCATGAGCAACCGGGAGTATTTGGATGAGTACATAGCTCTGGAGAATCAAATGCTCGCCTCTCGCTTCGGGGAGTTAAGCATACAGCAAAGACCGCGGGATAGACTGGATAACGAGCAAGCCAAGCGAATATGCTTGGAACAGCAAAATCAGCAGAAACGCTCCATGGACAGTCCCGTAGAGAATTCTAAACGAATAAGACTGAGTGAGGAGTGGGACGATAACTATGATATTAACATGAAGCTGGACGAAACTGGTTCTTCCATCACAAAGTTGGGCGATGAGCTAAATACACTGATGCTCTCTGATGCGTCAGATGTAAAACTCAATGGCAGCCAGTTGGACGAAAGCGTGTTGAGCAGTACGCTAGCCTCGAAAGATCCTAGCTGCTTGAACAACACGTTACACCTGGAACTGTCTTTTGATAAGAGTGATAAGGATGACAGCAATGATGCTGGCATTGGCATGGAGGATCTAATTATTCCGTTGGTAACAGGTAAACTTAAGTGTGTGCAGTCTTTGCTAGTAGATTCCGTCGCACTAACCATTTGAGGAAACGTTTTTTGTTAATTTGTATATTGTAGTTACAGTTGACTTACATTATTTGTTTTGATTTTATTTTATTTACGTATGTTTTTCGTTTGTGCTGTGCCTGCCTGTCTGCATCCAAATGGTGTGTGCAGCTCAATCTTTTGATGACGAGGGTATTGTTCTTACAGATAACATAGAGGAGCTTCAGCGTTTGCAGTCGCTGTCGCCCAAGGTAATAATACAGGACATACTGCCCGGTGTACCGGACAAGGCCAACCTGAGCGTGCGAGTCGACTCGGAAATGCTTGCCCTGGGCGGAATCAATGAACTGCTCGAGGAGATTGTCCATGCGCCACGCGCGGTTCAGTATCCAATCGAGCTAAACATTTTTCAGTTATCCAAGAAACAACTACTCAGACAATGTCTCTTTAAATTAACCAGCGACTTTCAATTATTTAAACAAGCGGTGAGCATTTTTTATTAATACTATTTATTAGATTATATTAATCATATTAATCACCTTTCGCAGCGCGTTCCAGTCAGACGAGTGGCTGAGCCCAAACCACCAAGAATTGTGCCTGTTGTCAACCATGCAGAATTGGAATTTGATATGGAATTTAGTATGTTATATAAATTTTATGCGGCTTGAACATCTAGTTAATTTGCAATTAAAAAAATTGTTTTACAGACTTTCTTGGCTTCAGACGTCCCACCTATGATTCTGGCATAGATCAGGAGGAGATTAGAGCGGAAATGGTCCATTCGCCTTCGGATGATGGCATTATCGTTGATGTGGCCATTGATGAACCGCTGGACGCAAACGCAACCGAAACTGCCCTGCAGTCTGGTGAAATTCAACAAGCAAGAGATGTTGAGGAAGCGGAAAAGGACCTGACATTGCCGGAAATTGCAATGGATACCGTCGACACAACTTTAAATAAAACGGAAGCAAGTGAGGACTTAGATGCCGACGAGACATTGCCTGAAATGCCACTGGACACCTTAGACACGACAACAGCATTAAATGAAACGGACTTTGATGCCATCGGGACATTTCCTAAAATTCCATTGGACTCTTTGGACATAGAAGCATTGGATGAAACAGAGAACCCAAAAGTGTTAGCACAGGATAGCGGCTTAGGCTGCGACACCGCTAACACAGACTGGGATGATGACTATGCCTTCAATAGTATTGATGAAAAAACTGATGCCAAGGTGAGGAAAAGTGAATCAATATTAAATTATCATTATTGGAGGACATTGAGCACTGCGACATGTTAGATATATTGTTTCCCTCTCTGAGCCAAGAGCTTTTCCATCCCAAAAGCAAGACTTTTCGTCTTTTGGCTAAGGTGACACAATCTACAACGTGAATTGCAACCGGCAGATTCCGCTATTGTTTATACCTAGTCTATAGTGTCCTATCAGGAGTATTATTCCATGAAGAATATATATTCTTGATTCGTCCGATCTCAAGATAAGAGATTAAGATTCCAAATAAGTTTATTCTATCGACAACTGCCCTCATTTGCTGTGTATTTGTTTGCTCGTGTTAATCAGTAAATTCTTCTCTTATGTTTTGTAGATTGTTGAATGGCATCGCCAGATGGCGCCCATGCTGGAAATGGCACATGAGCGTCAGAATTTTAGTATAGAGGATTTAAAGAAAAATGTTATAGACAAATGCATCGAACAAGGAGGAGAGGCGACGCTTGCGGATGTTGTGCCGAATAAGGAAGGAGGCGCAGCATGTCGCCATTTGCTGTCTATGCTGCTGCTGGTAAGTGCCACATTAGTTGGTATTATGTGTGCATATACATATTAATCTAAATTGTATCATAGGTAAATGATGGGAATGTGGAGCTGCAAACTCCCGCACATAATAATAATGAGCCACTTGAAATGCATCAGCTCAATATGAAATTGATTAGCACAAAATTAAAACGAATAAATCCCGAGGATGACATTGGCAACATGAACAATGCCAACGAGTCTGATACGACAACCAGCACAACACCAGCAGCACCATCACAGAAACCAACACAACCAGCTGTGCGTCGCAAGTCATCTGAGTCGAATGACATGGTTGGACCAACAAATGTAAAAAAAGTGCGTCTTATCAAACCTGTGCCAAAGGCAAGCTCACGTCCAGATGATGCAGACTCTGGTATATCATCGCTGTCGGCCTCCATAGCGTCCACGTACTCCTCAGTCACGTAGCGGAGGCCGTAGGGATAGCTGCTGCCGTGTGTCCTCTGTGTGCATGCCTATGTTGATGTTTATGTTTAGTCTAGTCTAGTCCGTCGGGCAAAGATTAATACTGACGTTTGTAGATCATATGTATGCATGTACCTAGCAATTTGTTTTGTCAAATTCAGATTTTAATTTTACCTAACGCGAATTATTCCTTGCAGCAGAGGAGATTGCCCCGACGTCTGCCCTTTCCAAGGGCATTAAAGAAAATTAAGAGGCTGCGCTGGCCGCGCAACTGACAAATGCATTTTATGCACGATTTTTTTTTTTGTTTTGTTTTTCTTAAGAAATGTACAAATTTTTAGATATAAGAACTTTTTAAAAGAAATGCAATTTTTAGTTTTATGTAAGAATAGAGCCTATTTTATGCACTTTATGTTCTGTAGTGTAAGCCTAAAATTGAAACAGTATTATTTATGCTCAATTTCCTTATACTTGAAAATCTTTTAGAAACTTATTTTTTTGCTTATCATTTCGCTTTACTTTATTATTTTGCTTTAAATCTTATTTTTTTATTATTAGTTTTCATTATTTCGAAGTTTGCTTATTTTTTTTTTTATTCATTTTTAGATTATATACTTTTCTTTTGGACTTTCGTTAATTTTTCATTCATGAATTCATTATTTTCTTTTCACGTTAACAATTAATTTTCATTATGTTTACTAACTTTCTCAATTAAAACTCTTTCAGAAGCGCACCTTATTTGGAAATCATTTGAGCTATTAGTAACTAAAATCCAGTACCTGATCTCCTAACGTATTAAGAATTTTTTTTGTCACTTTTAAAGAGAGTAAAAATTCTAAACATTTTATATAACTGTTAGAGACAAATATATATTTACAAACACTTGAATGTGCAACAAAACAAATTTTTTTTTCATAGACTAAGCAAAAGATCAAAGAAACTAAAAATATCTCTTTTCATCTGGTTGGGAAATTGGGAAGTAGATTCTTTAATGATTCGACAATTGTGTGTTAAGAAAGTGTGCAGAAATGCTGCTGGATTTACTCATCAAGTAGACGACCAATTACATTTGAAAATTTTATTTGAAACATAATTTGATGACTATTCAGAATCGCTGCTGCCACCTGATTTGGTCTTCTCCTCGTCCTTTTGTTCCTCAGTCTTGTAATGGCGATATTCCTTTTTGAGTTCCCACATGTTTTTGTGCGGATTCTTCATGTTGTAGTCACAGACGTCCTTAAGTATCTCCTTCAGGTAACTAATGGGCTGATTGGTTATCTTGACCAGATCCTTAATATTATAGTACTGATGCTTCTCAAAGGCATGGAAAAGCATATCCATCACAGCATTCTTGTCGTCGCGAGCCTTCTTTCCTTCAGCCTTCTTGCGCTCGCGATACTCAATCTAAAACATACGAAATTGGATGTGTACAAATATATACTAACTACGAGCATTCAGTCAAACTTACATTATGAGCATGATCCTTCACTGGCTTGTAGTTCTGTACGATCTTGTCGATGGGCTGCACCCGACGTTGCGGCTCCGATGCCTTGCGTATGGATTCGAGCTTAAGTTTCATGTAGCAAGTGTCGGCGATGGGACGGCACTCCAGCTTCTGCACAATGCGACCCTCCATGTACAGTTTCTCGCTGTCCGGCGCCGCTGAGGCACCGGCGGCACCATTCTCCTTGCCATTGCTGGTGCCGGCCGCTGCATCTGTCGGTGTCATGTGGGAGAAGACGCCAAGCGTCTGCTTGGTCACCTGTGACACGTCGAGCACATGCTCTGTGGGTATTTTCTCATCTGGATCCAGGGCGAGCACGGCGGGCGTCAGTGAAAGTGAGACTTGTGCTTTTTGGCCAGGCGTTTTGCTGATGCGTAGCTTGCCGACGTCCATGTTTGTGGGTGCCTTTTCCCATTTCTGTGCTATGTATTTTGGCACCTTGACTAGCCAGACGCCGCGTCCGGCATTGGACAGATCCAGGTCCTTGTCAATGATTTGCACTTTGTCCTTGTCATCCTTAGACATGTTCTGTTCTGGTTTCAAAATTAATTCCTCAACGCACTTACAAAATGCATACGCCAAATGTTAGCTGCACAGCTGAGGCGCAAACGTTGCCACCGTGTTAGAAAAATGACATCATGAATATAGATGCAAAGGTTGTGAAAAGTAATTTGATGTTTGTGACGTCATGTATGAGAACTTAAATACATCAGGTGCTCGAAAAACATTATGAATTAAGAAAATTTTTACTTACATTTTGCCTTTATACCGTTCGAATTGAATCGTAAAGCAAGTAAATATAATGCCTTTTTCAAAATATACATTTTAAGCATTCATCCGCCTTAAGAAACAATGCTGCCAGCTCGCTTGACGCTTTCTGACTGCATCAGCTGATGCAGATTTTACAGGCTGGACTTTTGTATCGGGGAATTGCGTGCAAACTGAAGTAGATAAGTTGGGATTAGGAAATGGCACCGCCAGCGGCACGGGCGCGCTACAATGCCAACAAGGCTGACAACCAGATACTCACCAAAAAACCACCGAAACGTCTAAACGGCAAAAAAGACACCACCGGCGACGTGTCAACCGGCAATCACAAGAAGGAAAAGAAGAAGTTCGTATTTTCGATGTATTTCCAGCAAATTCATCGCAAAACTTTAAAAACAATCATATTTTATTAGTAAACAATCATCGTCCGTTGCACAAAGTGCCGACAAGGCACAGACGAACTCTAACCCCAATCCAATTATGCCCAGTGTGCACACTGCCTTTAAAACATTTGTGAGCGCGCGCCTTTGCAGTGCCATTTGGGCATACATTTCCGACTGTGATGAGACCTTCAACTACTGGGAACCGCTGCACTACATCATCAATGGCCATGGCCTGCAGACCTGGGAGTACAGTCCGCAATTTGGCCTCCGCTCATACACATATCTACTGCTGCAAGGCGTGCCTGGTTGGGTGTATCAAAAGATTTTCAATCCAAGTCCCATACTCATCTTTTATATGGTCCGCTGCATGCTGGGATTTGGCTGTGCCGTAATGGAGCGTTTCATGTACAAGTGAGTATAGTTTGCAAGGCATCACTGTGTGCTTGTGTTTAAATCATTGTTAAAATGGGCAGGCAAATCAAGTTGAATACATTTAATAGCTTCGACATTCTCTTTTTGCAGATCCATTTGCCAGGAGTTTGGCATACACGTTGGACGCCTCTGGCTAATATTCCAATTGTTTAGTGTCGGCATGTTTGTATCCAGCACTGCGCTCTTGCCTTCCTCCTTCTCCATGTATTTTGGCTGCGCTGCCTTGGCCGCCTGGTGGCAGCAGCGGTACAGTTTGGCCATATTTTTTACGGCTATTTCGGCGCTGTTGGGCTGGCCCTTTGCGGCACTTATTGGTGTGCCGCTGGTGTTGGAGTTGTTGATACGCCAGCGGGACTGGCGTACTTTTCTACAGTGGACGTTGATCTCTGGGGCGACAATTGCACTGCCAATGATTGCCATCGATTCGAGCTACTTTGGCAAATTGACTTTTGCGCCGCTCAACATTATCTGGTACAATGTGTTCACCAGCCATGGACCAAACATCTTTGGCACCGAGCCACTAAGCTACTACATCATCAACGGTTTCCTCAATTTCAACATTGTTTGGGTAAGTTTGAGAACAAATTTAACATTAAACATATTTAATAATAATACAATGCTACTTTTGTATATGTATGTATTTACACTTATTAATTGCGTTTGTATTTTATATTTTTTAGCTTATGGCACTACAGCTACCTGTTATGCTGGTGATGGACTATTTCCTTGTGCCCGCAAAGTTTAAGTCGACACTAAATTTTCCGCGTTATATTTCGCTGGCGCCGCTGTATCTTTGGCTGATAGTGTTCTTCGCTCAGCCGCATAAGGAGGAGCGTTTCCTGTTTCCCGTATATCCTTTAATTTCGTTGTGCGGCGCCATCACTGTGGATGTCTATCAGCGCATCTTCTTTCGTTTCAAGTCGTTGGTGTTTAGGCTCAAGTCGGGCATTCACTATTTGGATCACAGCATGTTCATTGCCATCATCGTGATGGTAGCCAGTACTTTGTTAGGGCTTTCGCGCGTCTTTGCACTGTATCGCAACTATCACGCCCCCATGGATCTGATGCTGGAGCTTAATCAATTTAAGACAACGCCACAATATCGTGCGGATGAGATTTATAATGTGTGCATTGGCAAGGACTGGTATCGTTATCCCGGCAGCTTCTTTTTCCCGGCTCGGAACTTCCGATTGCGTTTCCTTAAATCTGAGTTTCGTGGCATGTTGCCCGCCTATTACGGGGAGGGGTCAAATGCCACCCAAGTGGTGCATCCTTATTTTAACGATCAGAATTTGGAGAACGAGCAGATGTACTTTGACTACGATCAGTGTCACTTTCTATTGGATTTTGATGAGGGTAAATATACAACACTAGAGCCGAGCTATTCGAGACGCACCAAGGATTGGTCCATCATGAAGACTTTGCCATTCCTCATACCGGAAAAATCACACAAGGTGCTGCGCGCCTTCTATGTGCCATTCCTCACCGACAATCACATAAAGTACGGCGACTTCAATCTACTTAAGCGCAAAAAGACTCGGAATGGCAGCTAGGAAAACCAGTGTCATGTGGCTAATCAGACAATTAAGCCGCGATATTTTCATACAGCTGACATTATTGAAATCAAATTAATTTATTATTCCTAAATGAGTTTTGATTGTATTCCGTTCCTCTTTTTTATATTTATATCTGATGCTGGTGAATTGTCATTGAAATTCACCTGATTTCTTTTAGTTTGTAAGCCACCACCGAATTGCTTAACTAATGTTGCAACCGTTTCTTAAAATCAAGCCAAAGCTGTAAAGATTATGCTGAATCGAATTAGAGTTTAAGGGTTTAAAATAAAAGCAATGACGTTCTTAAATTTTGCATATGCAGAAATTGTTTAATGGCTAATTAGCTGTAAAAATGTTTATTCATTTTAGTCGCATTTGCTATTATTTCAGTCATAAATGCTCAAATGAGGAGAGAGTTCAGTTTATAAAAGTTAATATATTTGTACTTACCACGACAATCCGATTGATACTGTAAAGCGTAACGGCATTTATCGAAACAGCTAATTTGAGTATTAATCAAAGGGCTCAATTGTGTTATTGTAATTGACAATGTTCACCATTATTTGCGAGGCTTTGAAAACTATTGAAGGAAACGAATTTTGCCCGATAAGTTCAATAGAATTTATTCTTAAGCTTGTCGTTAAAGTATCGTAAAAAGTGGGAAGCAAAATTGTACAATGGAATTCGCTTGCTTAGACTACAAGTGCTGGATGTTTACAATGCTATTTTTGGTCTACTACATTTACATTGGGGCTTAAAAACCTAAACGCGACTTAGACATAGACCTAGTCATTAAATCTTTAACTGTCCGTGGCCAGCAATATTTACAAGTTAACAGCGACTCAATTCAGCTGTCCTAGAAGTAGACAGTCAAATTGTTTTCGGATGAGCCCATCGCATCCGAGGCGGCCAGCAGATTGGAACCAGCTCCTATCGCATTGCCATTTGCTGTCGTTGTAATGGTGGTGACGCCACCGCCTGTGACAGCAGCTATCGTCTTGCGATTGTTGTTCTCCGGCGTCGTCTGCTGCTGCTGTTGCTGCTGCTGCTGTTGGCCCTGCTGCGAGAGGGAGTCGTGCTCGATTTCGTCCTCCTCGTAGAGCTGCCCGTTGGCCGAGGCGCGAGATACGATGCCTGGTAAGAAGACTATTTATAGTGAATGCTCTGGGGTGCTGGGGATGACTTGGGGACTTAATTTCGTTACGTTCAACTTACTGCGCACCGTTGCCGCATAGCTCTCTCGCTGGCGCTCTCGTTCCCGTTCGCGCTCCCGCTCGAGCAGATTGCTGGCGGAACTGAGGGCCATGCTGCTGCTGGCACCGCTTGCTACATGATGCAGCCCATTGTTAATGGGATTGGCCATGTTGATGTTGCTGCTGGAATGCTTCATGTGTAGGACAGAGACTCCACCGCTGGTGACACTTGCCCCATTGCCATTGCCCGCCAGCTTCTCGTGCGTCACCAGATTCGCCGAAGAGACGCTACTGTGCGCCTGGCTGTGCACACGATTCCGTCCCAGACTCAAGCCGCCGGGGCTGCTCTTGCGCTGCTTCTTGGAGCGCACAATATAGCAGCTGAGCGCCATGATGATCAGCAGGAACAATCCCACAATCATGCCAAACATGCCCAGCATGCTGCTGTTCCACGTGGACTGGGCGAGAGTCAGTCCCTCCATGGTTACACTTACCGGCACAGACGTGCTTCGCGGTGGCACGCCCGAGTCCATGGCAATGGCAATCAGATGCACCGTGGATTCATTGAGACTCTGCAACTGCTCTGGCCGCATATAAATATTGCCTGTCGAATCGATCTCAAAGAGACCCGCATGCTGGCCACGCAGCGATAGCTCCAGCTTATCATTGCGATCACCATCCGCCGCCTCCACCTTGCCAATTAGAACGCCCTCAAAGGAATCCGTGCGTGACTGCAGCGACTGTTGGAAACAGAACAAGAAATTATAAAGCTGACTTGTAAATGAATAATTTTTATATTTAATTTCGATTTTTTGATGATCACATATTTAATATGATTTTGCCATATTTAAGCTGGTCTTAGTTCATTTATCATAATACAAGTTAAGACTCTGAAAATATGTCTAATTTAGAATTAATCTCTTCTTTCTCATTGCAGCCTAGCCAACTTACGCTTTTGGGCACCACAAACTCGTAATGAGTCTCCCGGAAGCGGGGCTCCCAGTCGTTGACATCAATCACTTCCAGTGTGACATCGGCTGAGGTGCTGTTGGTGAGGCCATCGCTGGCAACGACCTGGAATTCGTGTTTGGTCATCTTCTCATAGTCCAGCGGCTTGGCCAGCACCAGTTCACCCAGCGATCCCACGCTAAAGAACTGCGAGTTAATTGGATCCACAATGGTGTACTTCAAATGTTTCCCTGGCTTGTTGGTGGGCAGCGCCAGGATGCGATTGCCCACCGCTGTGTCCTCCCGGATGCGCATCACGAAACGCTTTTGGACAAAGGCCAGCGTGCTGAGATCACTGTGCGTTCCCGAACGCGTTAACTGCACCGTGGTTAGCGCATAGCGATCTGGATTATCGATCTGCGTCGCTTTCACCACCAGAGTGGCTCCGTGGGTCAGATCTGCATAGCCAATGGGCGCCAGCAGCGTTATGATGCCATTGTGCGGATGCACCCGGAAGTATTTCGCATCCTGCGATTGCACAATATTATACTGAATGGGCGCACAGATGCCCTCATCCTGATCGACGGCCTTCAGTGGTTCGGGGCGCATCCGCAGCTCCCCGGCCCGGCCATCGGCTGGCAGTTCAGCACTGTAAGATTCGCGCTGAAACTTGGGATTCTGATCGTCCGCATCGGTGATGACAACGCGCAGCAGTGTATCCGAGTGTCGCGGTGGTGTGCCCTGATCCTGAGCACGCAACTTGACGGTGAAGTTCTGCAACTGCTCGTAGTCGAGGGCCTTCTTTAGCACCAGTGTGCCCTCGAGCGGATTGAGAAATTGCACCAGCTCCGCATATGGACCGGGCAGCACCTGATATTCAACCGTTGAAAATGGTCCCGGCTGATCGGCATCCTCGGCGCGGGCACCTTGAAGTATGCGTGTCCCCGGCACCGTCACCTCGGATAGGGTCAGTGTGTAGGGTGTGCCAATCCATTGTGGTGCATTATCATTAACGTCCGTGACGCGAACATTGACGGGAATGACGAAGCTCTGCAACAAGGAACGAAACCAACAGCAAAAAAAAAACAAAAAAAGAAAAAAATTTATTGAGTTTGGGGCGACCAGTTCAAGATAAACACCTTTTTTAACAGAGCCCGGCGGCGGGCAAACAATAGGCAAAATTCTGGTCACTGACCCCAGGGCGGGTTCAAAGCGCCACAGCTAAGGATTACGTTGGGTGCCGGTCCCCTCGCACTGCCCGTCCAGTAAAACACTGCATATATTTGCATGTTCAAAGCAACCCCCAAAGCACTACGGAAGTACTAATGGCTAATTTATGGCCACTGCCAGAGACCCCAGACGTCTAACCACAAGCAACATCCTACTCCTTCTACTCATCATTGTCGGCACGAAGTGTAAGTAAAAGTTAAGTTGGTTTCTGTTTTGTTGATTCTAAAATTGAAATAGGCGTCGTTGTCTAAAAACTTTTCAATTGTTTATAGAGTACAAGAAATAGCCACAACTTTTGTAGTTACCCAAAATCTCCAACCCTCTCCCTAATCGCAGTGTGAACATTCCGAAACGTGTTTACCCAATTCCATTTAACAACCTCACTTGTACTTGTATTCTGAGATTACGCCCCTTGTGCACCAAAGCACATCACGCACATTTAACGTCCAGAAGGGAGCAAATGGAGTCCCGCTTTGATGTAGGTTAATTGGTTGCCCCATTACCAATTGGTCGAGTGCACTACACGAACGAAAGTTCTCTCCGGTGCTGAATGCGGCTAAGAGGTTCATTCCAAGAACATGTCAAAACTCAAAACTCGACTGCTGGCATAGGTTAATTAAAATGGTCACTAGGTTTGACTGATTTAATATGGCGCCTTAAGTGAGTTTTTAACCAAGTAAAGTCGTCATAAAATTCCAAATAATTTATGCAGAAACTAAGGCTATTGCGAATTTGAAACCCATCTAAAATCCAAGCGCTCTGATTTTTGAACAACTTATTACTTTTATATAACTTTTGTAAGCTTACCGGATCCGTTGAACGTCTTCGAATGCAAATGACATTCACATAGATCGATGAGGGTCCTCGTAGACCTTCCTTATCCAGCTCGACGGACAGGGCCAAATCCTTGGTGCCCGCCACAATTTCAACGGGTGCATTTTTCTCCCTAAGGGAGAGATTAATGTCACCGGTGTCTGCAGTAGGATCACCATTTATGCGCAATTTGCCAATGATGGAGCCCACTGCCAGATCCTCAGTGGCTAGAAAACTCTCCGCCGAACCGCCACCCTCCAGATAACATCTCGAATCCAGTATCGCTCCATTTGCGGCTGCAACGAAATGAAAAACAGAATCAAAGTGAAAATGTGCAATTTGCATTCTACTCTCTCGCTTTCAGTCCAAATCTCTTTCTTTTTTTGTTTTATCTACTTTGGAAACAATTAGCGCGCTAAAAGTAAATTGCAACTAAATGGCTGCAGTGTGGGCTCCAGTGGGTTATACTGTCCACTGTCCAATGGCGAACATGTTTGCTCGTTCACTCGATACGCTCTACTAAGCTTTTGCTTATCTCTCACTCACTCTTTGTGTTTGTTTGGCAAACGGTTCGCTGCAAATCGGATGTCTGCCAAGTCCAAATGCTGTTGGCAGACGTGTTTCTGGTTTGTTTGTGAAGCCGCCACCGCCACCTGCCACTCCAAGATATACAGCTACATGCATATGTTGTATAGACTTGGACTTGCCTGCTTGGCAACTGGATGAATCATGAACTGAGGATTTGGTTGCTTTGTCAAGCTCCAGTATGCAATTGTGTTACAGTGCACTGATTTAATTCAGCAACTTTCATATTAGTGACATAATAATATTGTGTCAACTGAGTAATTTCTGTTATAATAACTATTCAATTGATGTAAGATATGTTTTCTTTGGAATTGTCATATGTGCACATTTCAGAAAGTAAAATAAACTGTCCGTTAAATGTTGCACAATTACAAAATTAGAGTATTATTCATAAATAAATGCACAAATTTGAATACTGATTTATTCAAGTTATTTAAGTTTTATCGGTAAAAGGTCGACCAGTTGCACATTTCAAAATGTATTTCTTAGTCTACTTTCATAGTTTCTGTAAGCGCCATGCTCAAGAAAACCTCTTAACTTCATATACAAGTTATTATATATGAGAACATGACATAACACCTTTTTTGTAATTACAAATCTACGAAAATTAATTAAAAGAAAAATAACAGAGCTGTGCAGTTGTTTCCCATAAAGTGTTCCGGTTATTTGTTTGGGCACCTCTCCCTCTCCCCCTCTTTGAAAAGTAGTTCTTGAAGCCGTTGTAAATACATATGTGCTATGTGTTTCAGCCAACGTTCTGGTAAGTGGTTTCAAGAGCAAAATGCAAAGGTTCACTTTGTGACCCTGGCGAGAATTTCTCTTTGTGCCACAGCTGTGGACACATCTGAGTGGTTGGCGGATGATAGACTGACAGCTGTGGTGAAATCTTCTTGCTAGTTGTTGTCTCGTCTCAGTTTCAAGATCTTTATTGTAGGTTAATTGTTCTGACATTGGGCAACACATATATGATAATATCGTAAGTTGACTTTCTTTGACAGTTAAATCTTTTGACAATCAGTTTAATTGCAAGTTGAAATTATATTTGCAGAATTCGTTACTGAAATTTAAGCTTACAGATATGCTGATAAATCACATCAACACGAGTTTCTTTCGACAAAGAATGGAAAGTGATGTTTTTGGAATTTATGACTAAAACGTGCGCTTTTCTAATCTTTTAAAAATCTAAACCCAAATTTTGTCACGTATTAAGAGAAAGGATGGATCAATCCCAGAAAGTGTGTGTGAATATTTTAAACAAAACTAAGCTTTTTGAATTTAATTAATCAGTATTAAGTTTTAACAAAGACCTTCGAAATAATTTCAAACCCAAAAAAGAGTTGTTTTCTTGTTATGCTTCATAAAGTAAAATATGTAATTTTGCTTTTAACTGATAATTAACTAAAATTGCATAAGTGCATGGACGGCATTAATTAGTTATACATCTTGTAAAAAGCAAAGCTAATTGGAGTCGCCACAAACATAGTACAAATATCAGCTCAAAGTTCAAATATCTCAAGCGTAAATCCGCGAAAGCAGCTGAATGATATAAAATCAAGAGTAAAGAAAATCACATGCGCATTTTCAATGCCTGAAAAGCTATTACATAAATTTCAAATGTGTGCATGTTTTTTTTTGTCCATGGATGGCGCACAGCAAAGCAACTAAATGAAAGTGACTGCAAAAAAAACATATCAAACAAATTTTTGGGTAAGTACGTGAAAAGCTGCCTACAATAAATATTATGAATATGTTTCTGAAGTGACAGAGAAGGCTAGAAAAGTTTTTGGTACTAGAGAAAGAGATACACTTCGCTAATTGGGCAGGGAAAAGTTTCAACAACCACATCCACAAAAAACCAAACAAAGTTAAAGAAAAAAAAAAAAAAAATTCGTTTGTGTGCGCTGTATTGCAATCGGTTTTTGTTTTGGTTTTCTTTGATAAAATTTCGTTCAGCCTGATGATTTTCATGAAAATGAAATGTTTCGCTCGACGTATATTTGAAAGACAAACTTTTAGATTTGAGTGTGGTTCGTGGTTGTTGTTGTGGTTGAAATTGTCGTAATCGTAATCTCATGGGCTGTCTGCGTCTCATTTAGAGAGTTCATAAGTTCTATGCCGCTAAACATCATAAGCATCGTTCGCATACGACAAATTTTGCAATCAATTTGTGGCACAGGTCAAGCCGACGAACCGGTAAAGAACTGTGACAATGTCATTAAAATGCTACGAGTATCAGACAGCTTGACAGACAACAGATTCTGGCCGAGTTTAAAGAGTTATTCGCAAGCAGTGATGTATGACAATGTAATGAACCGAAATTAATGCACTAAATAGAACTGAAAACTGGAGCACTCTGGTAAATAACTTTGAAGAACTACCCATGCCCAGTTGAATCGGAGTGGAGGCGCCGCTCCAGAAAAGGAAAACGCCATTTGCATAGCGGACGACCCCCCACTGAAGAGCTCCGGTTACGTTGCGCTTATCCGTAAGTCACGTAAATACTTTTATTCGTCATAAATCGTTGGACCAGAACGCCGTTGACGTGTTTTTAGTCTTTATTTTTATATTTTCTTCTGTTTTCTTGCTTTTTTCTCTGGTTAAACATGTATCGAGTCTGCACGTTGCGACGTCACTTAGTCTTGGAATTTCACTATTTTTGTGCAGTCAGTTTTTCTTTTAAGTTTACCTGCGGTTAAGTGCAGCTAATTACTTTGTTTGTTTTGATCATCGGGCGTATGTCAGGAAAACCAAGAGTAACGCACAAATTCCAGCGTAAAACTTCAGAAATTTTAACCAAAGAATTTGCGAAAGTTTTCAATGAGGAACCGTTTCATAAAATATAAATACTTACCGCTGGCAGTCCAAGAAATTCCACAAATTGCATAGCATAGGCAATAAAGTATAATCCACATTTTGTGCCTAGTTTATCTCTTGCTGTTGTTGTTTTTTTTAATTATATATATTTATGTATACCATATATATTTATGCACCATATCAGCCCTGATATCAGACAGGTCTTTTCTTGTATTTGCTTAACTTATAATTAAGCATAATTCAAGTAATTTACGAGATTTCATATACATTATTGTTTTCGGTAATTTCGCACTTTAGCTGATGGCTATTTATTTGAATTTAATTAAGTTGTTATTTCTTCATTTTCTGCGTTCTCGTTTCTTGTTTTGTTTATTTGCTTTGGTTCTATACTTTTATATCGCATGCAATTTTTCACTTATTCACACGAACCGTGTAGAGTTTTTTTTATTATTATTATTTTTCAGCCCATAAACTGCTTTATAATTCCATATCACTGATGTGCTATAAGCGTTCTACACACATATGGAATTTACGTGCAACTCGTATTTTGCTGTTGGCTTTTCCAGCACCTGCGATGATTGCCAAGACAGAGATATTTAAATGGGGCAATGTAACGTAATGTGATACGACCTACAAAGTGTGTAAGGGTTTCGCTAAACGCCTGCCAGAGTTAGTCTCTGTGTGTGTGTGTGTGTGTGTGTGCCAGAGATAGAGAGAGAAACGTCTAGATTATTACAAGATTATTAGATAGACAAAACATTTTAGCACAGAAACCAAAGCAACTGGAACATTAGCCGACCTCCCAACCGCCCACAGTTCTGTCTTCTTTTATGCCACAAATGTCGCACATATGTCAACCGTGTTTGTTGTTGTTTCTTCTTGGCTTGCTGCTGTGGTTGTTGTTGGTGGTATTCCTCTTCGTTAGGTTGCCAGCACATTGGCTCAGTTGTTGTTTTCAACTTGCAATTGGCGGCATTTTTAGCCAACAGTCACTTATAGTCTGGCATTTGTTGCTGTTTCCTTGGTTCCGGCATACTCGCATAATACAAAGGCATGTGTACAAATATTTGTGCACCCAACAGGAGTTTTGGACAGCGCTTCCTTGGGACAAGACGACCACCCCTTCCCTAACTAACGCTGTACAGCAGGTATCTCAGCCAGATTTATGGCACGCCAGGAGACGGCTTGAAAAACGACGCTGGCCATTGGCCACTGGCCGTTGGGCGAAAATGAAAACGTGAAACGCTTTTGACCGGATGTCGCGGAAGCGCACTAAAAAAGTCATTCACCTGTGTAAAAACCTATTTTGCATTTCAAATTTCCCATTTTGCATTACCAATATGTGTGTAGTGGTTTTTTGAATTGTACGCAAAACAATCTGTGTTGTTTGAGAGGATTTTGTTATTATTGAATAGCTTCATTATGTGAAAAACGTTTTCTATTTTTCTGTACTGATGTATGTTGTAAATATTTAAATTTACTAAATAAATGCATACACAAGATGTGATCCTTCGCTTTGCAAGCATTCCAAATGGGTTATTTTACACTAATATTAAAAATTAATTATTAGAATTTGATGCAATGATGTTGTTTCAATTGCTGGCTATTTTTGTTGTATTTGATTTTGTACACTAATTAGGATTAAATGCATTTATGTTTATTCACTCGTTTCGTTTCACATATAGACACTGGTTGTAATGCGACACAAGCGGCCAGACCACGCTCCAAACACAAACTGATTTTCCATAATGTTGCCGAAGCAGGGAATGCCCCCTGACAACGGAGTCAGAGCCAACATACAACAGCAACATCAAAAGCAACAGCAACAGCAACAGCCTGTAATGCCGGTGCGTTTGCCTCAGTTACTCAGTTACTCATTTGCTCAGTTGCTTGTGTTGTTGTTATTATTGTTTTTATTGCTGCTGGTTGTTGGTCATATGCTCCTCATATATGTGTTTGAGCGGCAGTCGCGTCTGAAGACTCTCTGGGTCTGGGTTGTAGTTTGCTGTTGTTGTTGTTGCTACTGCTGTTGCTTTTACTCGTCTCATTGTTGTTGTTGTTGTTGAAAATGTTTCCACATCACTCGTCAAGCGTTTCCATTTAAGCTCTCCATAAAAAAACAGCAAAAAAAAAAAACGTAACGAAACAAGAAAACAACAACAAACGGCCAGAAGTGGTTGAAAGCAAATACAACAATGACTACCATGGCGACTACGCGCACGCGCCCATCATCAAATTGCGACGCTCAATGGGATTGCTTCATATGGCAGAACACTGCTTCTCTTCTGCTACTACTACAACTACTACTACTGCTACTGCTACTACTTCTGTGTGCAATTGTGTTGCCAGTTCTTGACTAACCCTTAGCTTGGAATGCACCTGTGCCATCCAGCCAAATAAAATAAGCCGCTGACTTTACGCCTGACTGAGCCGGGCCCTTGAACCCCCTACCAGGCTGAGACAGAGAGCTCTCTCTGTTTACATTTGCAAATCCTTGCCTTGGCAACCAAGGCGTCCTGGCGATTCCCGAGCCGGTTTCTCATGTGCCATGACTCAATGACATTGCATTTGCATGTGCATGCCGTTAATTGGTGTAATTTGAACTGGACTTTGACGATGACGATGATGATGGCGACGACGGGACCGGGTCGCATATACTTTCCGCACTCCTCAACGTACACATAATAAGGGCTCCCCTTTGGGTAGTTTCTTTTACTTTTTTTTGTGTACGGGAGTTTTCCTGTACAGTTTCGTGCTTCCTTTGCTTACTTGTGAGTAGTTTTTCGGGCCATGCTTTCTCATTCGATTGTATTCAATGGTTTTTGCTTTCCTTGAGCTGTGTGACAGGCAACACTTTTGACTTACTTTATGAACCGGGCTGCTCGATTATGCTCGCTTTATTGTGCTTTAATTGAGCATTGCAGGAATTTGAAAGGAATATGTGTCGAAGTTTTCGCTTTAGGGGGTTTGTTGGAAATTGTACACTTGTAAAATTACTTCTTAATTACACTATGCAACATAGGCATTATAAATAATTAGATTTAATTTTTTTAAAATCACATAAGTGTAATTACATATTTATTTAAAGTGTTTGGCACTTTCAAAAACCGTCTCATTATAAGAGTTTGGCTTAAATTGGTACCCAATTCTTATTTGTAACATTCAGTTAATTACTTTAAGGGATCTAAATAAATAGTAGTTAGTCTAATTCTCAAATGCAGTTTTATAGCTCTGTGTGATTGTGCTTGTCATAGAAACGCTCACAGAGCCTCGCCAGAGCCTGTGACACCTCCAATCGATACTCATCTTGGCTGTGCGAGAATCTGTTCCGCACTGTGAGCAACGCATGCCGCAAAGCACCGCTTTGCGCCCAGAGGGATTGGCACAGACTGTCAGTGCTCTCCAACGCGACTACGAACTGCTCTACGACTTCAGGTTGTTCCAGTAACTGCACATAATCTTTGCTGAGTACTGCCTCTAGAGTGGGACAATAACTATGCGCTTGTAGCCAGGACTCAAGCTCTAGAAGCACATATTGTGCCACTGTTGAGTCTGCATCCGGTGAGTCTCTGCTTGCCTCGAGCGCATAACGCTTCTCCAAGATCAAGTCACTTATTAAGGTCACCACTTTGCCCTTGTTGCGCAGTTCGATGTCGGTGCTTCGCAGTACACTAATCAGAGCCTGTGTACCCGAGGTAGATAGGATGCGTTGTTGAGCCAATGGAAACTTGCGCAAGAGTGCACCAAACGCATGCAGTGCCGAGGAGATTTCGGCGCTGTTAGTCGACGTCATCAGGATTTGTGCGAGATGTGAACCGAAATTGCGGTCAAATACTTTAATTTGCGCCTGGGGATTGTTTCCAGTTAGGGCGCCGAGAACACGCATTGCGGAAGCGCGTAGATCAGTGTTGGTATCGTTGACCACAATGGGCAACAGGACATCGTCCAGGCCGCCACTGTCAATGAAAACCAGTGCATTGTCAATCTGATGCAGTAGATACTCAAGATTCTCTAGCGAATTCAGTTTGGGCTTCAGATCCGATTCCTTAGAGGTTCTACTGAAGTTGCGATATTGTTCCAGGAGCTGGACGATCAGTTCGCCATCGGTGCGAAAGTTCTTTTTAAAATCTTTGTAGGTTTTGCGTAGATCTGCATAGCTGCGATGTTCCTTCACCTTGCGCACCGACTCCTCAATTATGTCCGCCTTGTGCTCCAAGGACAGCGGCGGTTCGTTTGCCGATCTCGAAGCATTGTCATCGGTTTGACTTTGCAGCGCAGTGTCACGTTCGTTTGGATCTAGTAATTTGGCTTCTTTAACGCCCGTCTGCAGATTGATGCGAACGTGGAGTCCCTTGGGTATGCCCTGACCTGAAAGCTGATTGGCATTAGTCGTCGCATAGTATAAAAGTACACGTAATAAAAACCTTCGGGCACCACTTGCCATTCATCAGTGGCAATAAATTGGGAGCTGTTGTTTACATTCTCTGACGCTGACACTTCAGGGCAACAGAGCGCCAGGATAGTGACTAAAATTGTGCAGACAATGGGCATGTGCATTTTTAATCTTTCCAATTTATCTATTGTATTTCTGGTTATTATCCCGACTCTGTTCTGCGTATTTTCCGGCTTTTGTAAAACGTTAACATGACACCAGTGCTGTACAGCGAGCTTACTGAAGCTTATGTATCGATAAAATGAGTGCTGATGAAGTAGCGTGACTTATTTACAACAGTCTGGCTACATTATGGCTGCTAATACACATTTTATGAACAGTCTGGCCACATAATTTTTGTTTATCCGTTATGAATATTTGTAATTTTGTATTTTTGTTTGACACCTAATTTTAAATAATGCTTAAGTACATATTCCAATTGTTATTATTAAAAGATAATTCATCAATTATTACATTAATATGTCGATTGATATGAATGTGTAGAAAACTGGAATATGCTGGTACTTCGGATTATATATCGTCATTCGGTAGGTCATTGGCAAATAAAAATAATCGCTTTACACAATTAATGTATACAAATATATTCATTTGTCGTGCGTCAACATCAATAAAACACGCATGGCTTTACATAAAAATAAGTTGGCAAATTACTTGTTTATTTTATTTATGGTTATATATTAAAATCGACAATACCATAAGCTACGAAAGCGTCTCGGAATTCACTTAATAAACAAAACAAATGTCAATATTCAAGTTATATGTAATTTGTATGGTATACTTGTATACATGTAAATGAAGTCATACTGCTGTGGCGCCAATTAGACGTGTAAATAAACAAATCGCAGACTGACTTCTATTTTTTTTCTTTTTGGCTACAGGTGTACCTCACGCTAAATACGGATGACAAATAGCTTAAGATTTTGGTCATATTGTGAGAGTGTGTGCCCAAGGGGTTTTTATGTTTACACGTCGCATGCCAGTAGTTTGAATATGTGGCCATAAAATTGTTAAGTTGTGCGACGACATTTGTGTGTTCTTCTTTCGTGTTTGCCAATTTAACAAACCAGTCTCTCACCCGCTATCTTTTTTGTGCTTATCGTTATTTCTAATTGAAACGGAAATTCTTCAGCTTGTCTTCGATTTGGCCATTGTTAACTAGTCAAACACCTTGAGCTGTTATGAATACACACATGTTTTATTAGTTTTCTGCATGAATAGCTTTGCCGATGATTAATTTTAATAATTTGTTCCATCTAATTATCTAACGAAACCAAAATGAACTACCTAAATGCTTATGCGTTCTTCATGATCTCAGCTTAATTAGCAATAGAAAGAAGCAATTAACATTCACGCCAGATTATTTAACACTTGCCCAATCACTCAAATCCAGATTCATTGCCGAGATGCATAGCTGATGTCAACGCAAATATTTATTAAAAATAAAGTATTATTCAAATTTTGTGTGATTTCCTTTGTGTTCTGCTTTCGCTCTTTGTTCGCACAAAGCAAATGCCGGACAATAAAATTGACATTTATGGATCTATATAAAAAAATGGTAGTCATTTGCATTGGGATTGTTTTTCATAGATAGCAGAGCAAACAAGAAAATGGCAGACTATATAATATTAAAATATGTGCATATTATAATCACTTTCACGGAATTCACTAGTCTGTTTATTATAAGAATTTGAATTCCATTAAATGTAAATTTATAATACTTCGTCAGAATTTCAGTTTTGTGATTTATTAATTTGTAATAATTTGCTTTTAATGTATTTATATTTTTGTTGTAAGTAAGCGATATTATTTCAAAATTGTTTTTTAATATGTTTCTGATTTCTATTCATTTCCATGCTGTTTTATTAATTTCACATGCACTTCTCGCCATAATAATTTGAATATATCTGTATATAAAAATTGAAAAACGCAATTTAAATGTACATATTAACGTGTATAATAAAACAACTTTGATTGGCAATAAAATGTGATTGATATTGAAATTTTGTAGTAGTAGTATTTTTTAGTAATATATAATGTATGGTTATAATTGACAAAGTATAGGGTATTTGAAGTTACAACGTCATTCGCTTTGAACTCGAGACATTAAAAACTGGATTGCGAAGCGCGCATCAAAAATGTCTAAAATCACTTTTGATTTTGTCGTTGTTTTGGTGCTCTGATGACACCGCGGGACCTGTTAATAATATTAATTAATAATATTCTTCTCATCGTTCCTGTTTTTGTTGTTGCTCGACTGCGAATTCTCTATGATGATGACAAGCAAAAAATAAAAAACAAAAACAACGAAACGAAAAGCCAGAAACGAAAAAAACAAAAACAACACCAACAATGATGAGCAGAAGAGCAAAGACGACCGAGACAAGTTAAGAATGAATAAACTATTTAATGTATTGGCTTGGCTCTGGCCGGCGAGCTCTGAAAAAAGTCTATAAATGGCTGCGTTTGTCCATAGCCAATTTACAGTTTAGCATTGAACTTGGTCGGGAGTTCGCGAAAATCAGCGTGCCGCGTCTCAGCCGCTTTGTTCTTAGTTAAGAGTACTCAGTGTCCGTTTGTTTGGCATAAAATACATTTGATCATTATGCTCCATTTGCTGTGCTCCGTTTTGCTGGTTGGCCTCGCCAGCGGTGCCTCCAATTTCCGTGAGTCCAACCTCCGAAGCGATTGCGCAGTTCGAAAAAGAAAAAAATGTTGACTTTGTGTTTTGGTCTATTTAGCTGCTGAGCTGCCGCGTTGTCATCAGAGCGACACCACCTGTATCATTGAGGTGACACACAAGCTAGTGCGTCAATATGCCCGCACTGGCTATCCGGCAGCTGGATTTCCACAGGTGGAGCCGTTCCTAGTCAAGCGCTTTGACATCTCGGATGGACGCACTGGCTCGCTGAGTCTGAAGCTTAACTTCCGCGATGTCAACGTGGAGGGTTTGTCCGGCGTAAAGTTCGACCGAGCCGTGTAAGTTGTTAACTTGAAAGAATTTTGAATAGAAAGTGATCACTTTACTTCATGAATAGCTACAGATTTTATATATATTTTTCGAGCACCAAAAATGATTAATTCAAAAGTGTACAACAGGCATTAAAAATTGGTTTTCCCAAAAAGAAGATATTTTTTTAATATATTTTTTTTACAATTCTAATTTGTAAATAATAAGTGCATCATTTATTTATATATAACTGTTAAACATTGCAATTCTCCAAACTGAAATGGTACGTTGGCAAGCTAACAACAAGAAAACCTACAAGCTTCAATTATATTAACAATTTTAAAAAATATTAACACATCATTTTTGAGCAATCGGTGAACCTCTCTATTTACCAAATATATATTATTTATTTGATTTATTTTACTTTTCATATTTTTTGCAGCGGCTTTGACGCAAATCCAACGACCAGCAAGTTTGAGATGTACGGCTCCTTTCCCAAGATTGTGATGCGTGGCAAGTACTTGGCCGATGGACGCATTCTGATCCTGCCGATTCGCGGCGATGGCGATGCTGAAATCACACTGCACAATCCCAAGTTCTCGGTCAAGTTCAAGCCGGCCGCCCAGTCTCGCAATGGTCTCACCTATCTCAGCGTGGACAAGCTTAAGGTGCTAGTCGAGCCACAAAAGTAAGTTGAAAGCAGCTTTGAGTTATTATGCCTGCAAATGTACAAATTGTGATAATTTCTAGAATGAACATCAAGTTGACCAATTTGTTTAATGGCGACCAAGCGTTGGGCAATAATCTTAATCAGTTCCTCAATGATAACTGGTCGGATGTCTGGGGTGAGCTGCAGCCGTCGGTTCATGTGGCCATTGCGGATATTATGAAGAGTATTCTGGCCACACTGTTCAAGCGTTTCGCCTACGAGGATATGTTTCTGGACGACTAAAGCTCCGACTCCATCTTCATGTGACATTCATATATAGTTGTAGCTTTTAGTATTTAGATTTTAACGTGTACGTGTACGAGTATTCTTCTTGACAAACATATAATTCGATGGACTGTTTTTGCTGCTTAGGCAACGCTTTTGTAACTAAGTAAAGTTTAAGCATTACAATTAATGAATAAGCAAAAAACTTAATAACTGAATTAAACTTTGTTTTCATTGCAACCAAAAAGAAATATTGTCGATCGATTTTAATAGTTTCGTCATAGTTGATTTAGGTTTTTTTTGTTAATCTGGTTGATGTACTTTTATTCAACTTTTTAATATAATTTCCTAGAAATACTGGAAATATAATAATAATCTCATTTAATAAGCACAACCGGTATTCACAATAAATATATTTTTAATAGTCTGGAGCATTCCTACGTTTTTTGGTTTTATTTTTGTTTTTTGGCCAAACTCTTCCGCAAAGCTGTCGCATAAATTTTGGCCAACAATTTGGCAGCAAGGAATTCACGTGAGTGGCAAGATTTGCATAACAATACGACAACACATAAAAGTCGAAATCCGCAGCCAACTGACGTTAATACTGTGCTTAGTTGCTTGAATGCAGATCCCAGCCACTTGAGCTGCAACCGAGCTGGACGGTAAGCTGGTTATAAACAGGGTACGGAATCGATTGTCAAGTTCAAGTATAGGCAACGGTAAAGCCGACCAGTCGATAGTCAAATGATAGCCGGTTAACCTTGGAACTCTACGCAAAATCGTCTATGTTTAGCGAAACGAGTCAGCAAACTGTTAAGTGTAATTGTGGACTTTAATCAACATGATCGGCTTGCTCAATTTATTTGAACAGGGGATGGTTTGTGCCCAGGGCTTAACACTGTTAACTGTACTGCGATATATTTTTAGATCAGCCTGTATACAACATAATAACCGTCTTCGCTTAATTTTTCATTGTGATAGGCTAATAATGGCAAAAATCTTTTCGTCTTTTTTTTTTATCATTTTACTTAAATAAAGTATTTTATTTATATAGAATGTTTATTTTATCGTTTGTCTATTTTATTTTTCAAATGTACATGATATAACATGCCCCATATAACATTTTCTACGTAGATCATTTGCTTAATTATAATTATATTTTCACACTTCTGTAGTAAACAAAATAATTACATGTTATTAAATAATGCAAAATACAATCTACACTAAAAAAAATATATGAAACTCAGATTCGAAAAATTAAATTGAACAAACATTTTGAATTGTATAAATTAATATTGAAATAATGCCACAATTCTTAAACAGATTTATTATTATTGTTATTATTATTATATTTTTTTTATTATTATTATTTCTACTGTAGGACACATTTTGATCAACCAATACTTAAATATTGTAAACGCTCTTTTTGCCTTTATTAACATTTGCCTAACTGCATAATACCCACAACAATATAAGTCAAGCGCAATTACTACAAATAAAGTCTCTACGAGGTAATTTGTTATTCAAACTGGTTTTCTTTTATTGCATGTTGATTGAGTCCTAGTACACTTATTTGTTTTACGGTAATTTGTAGATGCGATCTATTAAATTTTGCCTAGCACTTTTCTATAAAAGCTAAGCAACATCTCGAGCCATAAGTTAGTCACTTGGATGCGTTGTTTTGTGTAAATCCTATTTAACGTTTTTTCTATTGTAAAAATGTCGAGAATTACTTTTATTGCCATATTATGTGCAATTCTGACTGTGCAAGCCAAGTTTCGTAAGGACAGACAGAATATTCAATTCGATCACCATTTAAATATCCTAATTATACAGCCGACGATCCCAAGGCCTGTAAATATGGCGATGGCGAGTGCATTGTTAAATTTATCAACGATTTGATTAGCAAGAAGTCAGCGACGGGTGATCGTGATATAAATTTTGTACAAATCGATCCATTGCCAGTGGCCAAGTTGCAGTTAAAGCAAGGCGAGGATAGTCCTGTCAATATTGACTTAACCTTTACGAATAACAACCTGATTGGCCTAAGTACAATGATATACACTAAAGTCAAGTAAGTGCAACATTATATTTAAACTGCCTCAAATATATCAGTGCAGCAATTCCGCTCCAGGGGTTTCGGCAAGGACCTTGCCCAAAAACACGAACTGCATTGGAATTTCAAACAGATATCCATAGTGGGTCCCTACACCATCAAGGGTAAAGTCTTAATACTGCCCATTAGCGGCAATGGCCAAAGCAATATGACCATGGGTAAATTGACTAAAAATAATGACTAAAATACCATATATACAGCAAACACATCTTAATTTCCAGTCGACACTGAGGCGAAGACGACATTCGTGGGCAAGCCCATTGAGAAGAATGGAGAGACCTATATGGATATAACAAATTTTAAGCTCACTCTGAACCCGAAACGAATCTATTACCAATTTACCAATTTGTTTAATGGCGATAAGGCCTTGGGTGATAATATGAATGCGTTCCTCAATGATAACTGGGAAGCAATATTTGGAGAGGTGAAACTGTCGTTGGAATCGGCATTCGGGGAAATATACCACACCATTACCCAAAATGTATTCACAAAGTATCCCTATGAAAAGTACTTCACGGATTAAATACAATATTAATCCAATAACCGATGTTAAGTTAAGTATAATACTTTTCTAGGTGAATATGCTCATTATGTAGAGTAATCGATCATCTTGACAAACACCAAGTGCTTTTGATTAAAATTATTAGATACGAATTAAATACTTGGCAAGCAGTGTAATAAAATCTGTGATAATATTGCCATTCTTGTTTATTAATTAAATTACATGTCGACGATTTGAAGAATTTAACTACAGTAATCACTTTACATTATTGGCTTATTAAAAAATCCTTAAACCCTTAGTAAGTAAAAAACATTTCTGTCAATCAAAAAAAGCTCGATCTAGCTTAAAATAAATTTAAACAAGCTGTATTTTCTTTGTTTATTATACTAAATAAAGTGTTCTTAAGTCACTGAGACGGCTCCACATCTTTCACATTTTAGACAGCAATACAGATTTGCTTAAAATATCATGAAATATCCTCTAAATAACGAAAACCACTTGTTTCTACCAACTGTTGGAATAGTAAAAGGCGAAAGATGTTGCCTACTTTTGTGCTGTTTATATAAAGCTTAATCAACCCCTCCTAAAACTATGCTGTAAATATTAAATGTTATTTTCTATGTATGAATAAGGAATAGGCACAAAGTGTTCATTTGCCACTTGTGAGAAATCGCTAGTTGGAAAATTCGTGTTCTGATTATACATTGATACCGAATGTGCAATGCCCATCATGCTGTCTGTCCGTCTGTATGAACGCAATTTTTTTCGGCATCTTTAGAGATAGAGACTTTTAACTTGCCTGGAACTTGCTGCTAATCTCCTTCAAAAATCAGCATAAACATTTTTAGGCCACGCCCACACCAGCCGCCCCAGGAACTTCGGCTCTTGAAATCTGAAATCTGCTCATATCTTCGACAATGTGTAAGCTGTAGTCACCAAATTTATAAAGAATGTTTCAGCCACGTTCTGTCTCGCCCCCAAAATCCTGTATCTTCCGTAATTTTAAGAAGAAACTTGGAAGCCATTCTTGGCTACACTCAGTGGCAACTATTATCAGATGGTAAAATTTTTTGGTATCAGAGTATTTCGCAGTCGGTTATTTCCGACTGCAACGTTCTCTATTATATTTTTTATGGTAAAGTCAGACGTTGACCTTAAACTGTTTAATGTAATACGCAATAACATAACAAAGGTTCGTAGTATTAAAACAAGGAAACTGAGTAATTAAATATATGCAGTCCGCAAGCGGCTCTTAATTGAGATGATATTAGGAAGTTCAAAGGTGATGGGAATTCCGAAACAGAATTTTAACAAAAAGAAATCGTAAAATTAAATTACTCTATTTCATTTAGCAAAAATATAAAAATATAGAAAGACCTTTTTTAAAATGATATACCTATGCTATTGTAAATTTTTCAGTTAAGGGTTATCTAGACACAGTTAATGAAATGACACCAATGGCAATCTAAAATCAATTACGTGAAGTAAATATTAGGTCATTAGCTACAAGTTTAAGATCTCATCGCTAGGAATATTATATTTCTAGCTTTTTTATTAACATTTGTGATAATAACCAAATTAACTTACTCTTAAGTGTATTTAAGACACTGTGTTCTTATAATTTACCTAAGTGCACTTGCCTCGGTAGCAGTCAATGCTAAACGGAGACAAAAAGTCATTTGTGTTTAACAACAGTTGATTCATGAGAACAGATATAAATTTAATTGAAATTTCACAGTTAATCATATTAAGGCGTAAGAAAATAATCCATATAAAAGGGAACACACCTGATAATAAGTTCATCAGTCATTTCACAAAAGCGGATAAGCAAGAATATGGATACGAGATTCCTTTCGCTGTTGATGTTAAGCTGTTTATATGCATCCTCGAGTGGAGACGCCTCCGAACTGCGTAAGTTGTCACTCCAACAACTATGACACACTTACAGAGCTTACATCTTAATTTTTCGCAGCTGCTGGCATTCAGAAATGCTCGATAAATGATGAAAATTGCCTCAAGGATAGAATGAATTATGTGATAAAGAATTATGCCAAGACTGGCATTAAGGAGCTCGGCTTAGACCAATTGGATCCACTGCTTTTGAAAAAGTTCAGCCTGCCAAAGAATCCGAATAGTCCCGTTAGCATAGATTTGACCTTCCGCAATGCTAATTTGATTGGACTCGGTGAAGCGCAGGTCAAGAAAGTGTCGTAAGTTAAATTTATAATATTACATGGTAATATGCAGTTATCTTTATTTGCCACACATTTTCTTATTTGTAGCTTCTCAACATCTAATCTTAGTCGCACCATGCTTTTTGACTTCGTCGTTCCGAAAATTACGGTTAAAGGTCCTTATAGCATAAACGGCCAAGTTTTGATTTTGCCCATTGTAGGAAAGGGCAACGCAGAGATTGTGCTGGGTAAGCAAAACATAGTTTGGTTATAACATATAACACTAATCCTACAAATCTTAGAAAACTGTCGTTCGCGTGCCATTGTGAAACTGAAGGCCGTGTCCAAGGGTCCGGGTCTGACTTATGTGAATGTGGTCGATTTTAGAATGGATTTGGAGCCATCGCATGTTACCTATAAACTTGGAGGTCTTTTCGGTGGCCAAAAGGATTTGAGCGAGAATTTGCACATGCTGATCAACGATAACTGGCGGGAGATTTTCAACGAACTTAAAGATGATATTGCCGTTGCTATGGGTCTGGTTTTCAAGCCCATGCTAAACAAGACCTTGAGCATACTGCCGCTTGAGCAGCTCTTTTCTGACGGCAATGTGCTTAATTTAAGTTAAGTAATATTGATTTCAGATTTCTTCAACGGATTATACGCTTTTGGAATCACATTTCACATTAAAAATATCCAGCAATTTTTAATTTATAACTTCATAAAATAATGAATCTGGCAAAAACATGTATGAAGACATGGCTGATGATGAGAATTTAAATTAAAGCATTCAGAGCAGTGGGCATTGATTGTAAGTGACGCGATGATAAGGTCTTGATACAGATACTTAACAAAATAATCCGAATTACATAATAGTAATTACAAAATAGTAATTATTAAGCGTAAGATCCGTTTGGGATATATTTAAGCTTAAACTAAGCTGAAGTATGGTTAAAGCAAACGATTCTTGATACTCTTGATTAAGAAGGTATACCCTGCCTAAGCTTAAGTTAAAGCCTGAAGTAATTTCAAGTTCTCAAAATGGTCTTAATTAATTTTTCAGTAATTCTGCCGCTAAGCTATTTTCTAGGCAGATCTTTGCTCCTAAAAGTATGCAGCTGGAAAGCAAGTTAGACAATACTGCAACCCAATTTTTATCTCTGATATTATTGTTAATATCTCAAAAATATCTTGACTTATGTGGAATAAATATTGTTTATATTGGGTTTTTAAAGATATATTTTCGATTTTTATTATATATATTATATATTTAAAGTATGTGGTTTACATTGTGTACATTGTGTTTATCTTAAATAAAAATATATTTAAATTCATACAATTCTCTTTCAATATAATTAAAGTTTCATTCAAATATTGATGTTTATATAGCATCTAGCCACTTTCCTGCAAGCGAAAATATTTTGATTTTTGTCTTTGATTATTATTTCTAAGCTCTATTAATCCTTGGTACATGTGAGCGACGATTGACCCTTGGTGGAGATAAGGGCGGCAATTCGCCGACAAAGTTCAACGGCTCCAAGCGTGCATGAACATTAAGATTGGGAGTTGGCGGCAAATTGCGGATCATCTTTGGGGGATCGCACAGGCCTAGTATTTCTGACGGAAAGTAGTTTTCTGGCGACTCCAGCAACGCAGTTAGGAAGTCTTCGTGCTGCTTAGCGCAGCTAATAACGTTGCCCAGCTGATAGTGTTCAGCCATTTTTTGCTCCATGGAGTCCAACTCCTTTGGAGCCTGAAGCTCGACTGCAGCCAATTGTAAGGCTCGCTTATTGGTTTCCTGGAGAGTCGCCTTCATGGCCGAGGAGTAACGGTACTCGAGATCCATCTCCCAGTTGAAAATAAATACGTGGATGTGAGCAGCTTTAAGATGATCAAGCAGTTCAAGCAGCAGTTTTTCCAACTGTGCAGCATTGTCTGAAGATATTAAAAAACAATTTTAAATATAAATTTTTTGAATAGTTGTAAGAGCAGCTAACCCAAAGCCACTTTGGTAATAAGCTGCGAGGCGCGTTGACGTAGCTCCAAGTTAGCGAATGCCTTGAGAACCAGTAGGTCATTGCAAACTTTATTGAGTAGCTCATCGCACTCGGTATATCTGGTGTAGTCAAAGTGACGATTCGTCTCCAGAATGCGACGCTGGCGTGCATGGAAGCGTTCCAGTTTGGTGCACAGCACCTGAACATGATGGCGAACATTGCATCCGGGTGGCAGCGAGCACTTCTTGGGCAAATCGAAGATATAATCCGATGGCACTGAATTTAACTGATTGCTTGGCAATTCGGTATTGATGTGCTCATGCAGCGACTTGAATATCGCCATTAAACGCAATACCGGATTTCGTTCGATGCTGGAAGGTAAATTAATTGATTTAGAAGCTGCGGCAAAAAAGTAATTTTAAATTGAGTTTGTAATATTTCTTACGGAAATATATTTCAATTTCTACATGATTTATAACATTCTTAGAATACTTTCAAGTGAAAGATATTTAGTTTATTCTGATGTTCTTCTGCGTATTTAAAGAACGTTGTTTGAATGTTTTCACCACACCGACAATTTTGTTCTGTTCGTACACAAACGAACCTATTTCTATTAACTAAGCATGGTGTAATTATAATTACACTATAATATTTAATACTCGAATGTAGCAACACTTACCAATCACCGTTCAGCTCAATAGAGAATGAGCCACATTCCTCTTTATTTTTTATGTTCTCTTTCTGTTTTTGATTTCGTATTTGGCGCGAAATAAAATTGTTCTTTTCGCTAATTGAGGCATTTGAATTCGACTTCTTTTTGGCGCCGCCATTGCTTAGGTCACCCAGACGCTTCTGCATGGCCTCGGTTTGGGGGCAACCGTAACGATGGAACTCGAATTGCGGGGCACTTGCATCCAAGGTCAAATAGTTAACTCTGAGATTGAGTTCTTGCAGAACGTTAGCAGAACTGCTCTCGTTGCAAGCGGCATGCCCTGCGGCACGCGGCTCTTCATTATCAAGCAAATAGCACAGATTCGATTTTATTAGCTTCATATTGTTGTGAAGCTGCTTATCTTCAGCGTTTTTAATATCGAAACTCATTTTTAAACAGTATTAAGACAACTTTGCGCCAAAAACAACTATAAATCACTACTACACTGAAAAGAAAGATTAGGCGTCAATCTGTCTGCTCTGTTATTTTCACATTCAAACTGAACGTGACACTGGCTGCTGCAGAATTAAGGTACGCGCAGAAATTCAGACTGTCGCCGTGCTGTCTGGACTGTCAGCAGAAGAGCGGATCGATATCTTTCGATACTTATCAATAAGTACTCACAGTTCTATTAACGAATTAAGATTTTTTTATGACGTCAATCTTGACCATTACTTTTTGAGCACGAGAATTGCCGAGTTTTTATTTTTTACTAGTTTAGAAGCATTTGAATTGAGACGTAACAGAATTGCAAAGTGTACGCGAAAAAGTCAAATAACCAAAACTGGTAATTTGCCTCAAAATTAACTGCTTATTGCTTATCGATATACATCGAAATTTAAAATTAAAGAGTTATCTGAACGCTTGCAAAGGCATCAATTTATCATTTGATGCATTTCACAGCACTCTTTTTAATGCAATTAAATTTTTGAATTTAACTGCGAATTGATGTGCATTAGAGTAATCGCCGAATTATGCCTTTGGTATTTTATTGAATTTATTTCATATGGTTTACTTTTGTATGATATACATAAACAGTTACATGTTTTACATTGTACATTTTTCAATATGTATACTTAATATGTAGTATTACTTGTAGTTATATTTGTATATGTGTACGTATTTCTTATGCAAACGGTTAAGTTTATTATATGTTTCAACAAATTAAAAACAAAATAGAAACAAAACCCCATTTTAGTTTAGATTAGCACTACTAAATGTTTTCATATTTTTTTCTATATGATTAATAATTATTATTGCTTTAATAATAAACAATAGACGATTATAGATTAGTTAAAGCTACAACTTAGTGCGCATTCTTGTACTTCAATTAAAGAGTCTACAACAAAAATGACATAAACAATAACAAAAATGATGGTGTAGTATTAACAAAATATGATTGTAAAAAATGGTTTAAACAAATACAAACCAATTGGATTTTCACTAATTCATTTTTTTATATCACAAGTTAAAATTTTGATTATTGATTGGTCAATTTTTTTTTTTTTTTTTATATATATTTAAGTATGTATGTATCCGTATGAAATGTGTGTAAATTGTATGTATTCATATATATATATTTATATATATGTACATAAGAAAATATACTAGTGTCGTATTTTAATAATAAACATATTTTTTTTAAGTTATGTATAATGTTGTATGTTCGGTTGATACACATTCATATATAAATTGGTCTACACTCAAGTCATGATGTTACTTAAATTGGTTAATGGTAACTAACATTAAGAGAGAACATACATAGTTTTAAGAGTTTTGAGTTATAATTGTTTTTTTTTTTTGTTTTTAGGAGATTACATAGAAATTCGAGTTAGTTGCATGCAGTTTATGTGAGAAGTTTAACTATTATAACATTATTTAGTATTTAAATAGTATGCGTTAAGATCGTGTTCAGATGCAGACTGTGTGATTATACAAAGTACCCCAACTTTTAGCAGTGATTCAACTCAAAATGTATATATCTCTAATTTTGTTTGTTAAACTTAGAAATAAGATTATCAAAAGCTATACGTTGATAGTTTACAAGATAAAAAAAAAATATATATGACACCTCCTAAGTAGTTTATAGGATTTAAATGTTGTTCACTTAAGAATGCTGTTAAATAGTTGGCTTTGGTTATGTTCTATGTATACATCTGAAGCATCTGAACACGACATATAGATTTGGTTATGTTCGAGTTTCCGCTAGAGTTGTGTGTGTATGTTTATCAATAGCTAGCCTAAAATTCAGACCAACGATTCTCTGACGTTGCTGTTTACCTGTAAAATAGTTGCAGATGTTGGTATAATTATATTGTATATGGGGGTATTTAGCTATTTATTCCTATATAAATATATATATATGTATGAGTATATATATATATTAGTTAGAATAGTTGAATAGATATGTCGTGGTCGTGTTGGAGTTTGTGTTGAACTTGGTTAGGATCGGGTTCGTTCCCTTAGGGCGAGAAGACGCGCAGGCTGCGCAACAGCGTGGCCAGCACATTGGCCAAGCATTCCGCCTGCAACGCCAATTGTCCAGCACCGATCGGACCAATCTGGACGCCAACTAGCTCCCGGAAACTGCTGGCCACATCGTGCACCTTCAGCACAATGTTACGTGTCTGCAGCGGTGCCGATGTGTGCCGCGTCATATCCTGCGCCAGTTCCGTGATGCGGCGAATGGCCGTCAGGCAGGAGGTTAGATGATCGGGCAGCGTAATCAGCGTCATATCGGACATCGAGGCAACTAGAAATTTGCTGGCCGTGACCAGGGCCAGGGTCTGCTCCGTCAGCTCGTTGCGTGCCCGTTGGAATTTCTCCTCATCGATGCTGGTGCCACCGCCAGCTGACTGTGCGGCCGAGCATTGAGCGGCCACCTGGTCCAGTTTGATGAGCAGTCCGGTCATGGCCACATCCGTTTTGGCCAGCAGCGCCTCACCATCGATTAGGTGACCATTCTTGATGAACAGCTTCTCGCCGTGCAGCTGTTGGGGTTTCTTTGGCAGAGCCGGCTGGCCATTGGAATGCGCATTGGGTAGGCGGATTGTTGCCGGTATTGGTGGAGTTGTTGTTGTTGTCGTTGTTGTTGTGCTGGCGGGTGTGGGCATGGGCATGGGCGTGCCATTTACTAGGGGGCGATTGGGGCGACTGGCAATGGGCGGCAGCGGGGGTTTTTTGGGCGCACTCACCGCTGCTGATGTGGCCAGCATTGTGTTGGGCAACTGGGCTGTCTGAGGCGTTGGTGGCTCCGAGAAGGCTGTGGGACTGCTGCGTGGTGGGAGCTGTGGCGGGCACAGGTCACGCAATGGCACACTACTAGCACTAGCCGTGACACCCATGATCCGCACCTGTTTTTTGGGTGAATAGCGTTGGAGGAGCTCAGCGCTTTTGGGTGGACGCGCTGGCGGTGGTGTCAGTTGTTCCGAGGCTGCTGTGCGCGGTGGTGGCTGCAATGGTTGTTTTTCCAGAGCTGTGGAGTCCTCCTTTTTGGATGTGGGACAGCAACTGAATTTGCTCTTGCGCTCCACGGTGGGGTACTCAATGACATGTGATGTTAGATCCTTGCTGTTATTGTTGCAATTTGAGTTGTTGTTGTTGTTCATGTTCATGTGATTGGTGCCATTGCTACCATTGGCGACAGCCTGGAAGAATTCGCGTTTCGCCTGCACCGAATTGCTGTAGAGGCATTCCGTCTCCGGAATCTGCGCCTCGAGATTTGGAGGCGGCGGTATTATGAAGGACATAATCTCCTCGGGCGTTAGTTCCTTGGCAGGCGTTGCTTTCTGTGTGGGTGGAGCCACCAGCATCTGCTGCAGAAAGCTATCCAGCTCCTCGGCCCTGCCCTCGAAGCCCTTCGGTGGCGCCGCATTCAGCAGCGACAGCGAGTCCAGCTCATCGGGCGTCTGTGGCGGCGGTATGGCACGCAAATCAATCAAATCCGTATCAATCTCAATGAACGTATCCTCGCGTACCTCAAAGCCGTAGATCTCGGATAGCTGGCGAGCAGCTACATCCGTATCAGCGGCGGCGGGCACATTGCTAATCTCTTTCAGCTGCTGCAGATACTCGCGCAAATTGTAATCCTTCGTCTCGGCACCGAAGTGGGTGCCGTCGGGACTGTGCAGCCCAAAGCTGCTGCGTTGCGCCAGCTGCTGTTTGGCTCCGCCTGTCTGAAGCAGCTGTTGTGGCCGACGGGTAGTCGGCGATTGAGCTGGAGATGCCACGGATTCGGAATCGCTTTCGCTCTGCGAGAAATCTGTGCCAGAGGCTTGCAGATCACTAAGCAGCTGACTGAAGACGTTGAGTTTGCGCTGCGGTCGCGGACTGGAGGTGCTACACAAACTGGGCTTGCGCTTGGGCGTGGCGGGTGTGGGCGGTGCCGACGCAGAGACCGGCTCGGTTATGGCATTTAATCCTTGGGTAATCCCAGTCAACTCATGACTAATCGTCTCCGCCAGCAGTGTGAGGGAATCGCTGTGCTTAAGCGAGGGAGTGCCAGCACCGCCAGTATGATTCATGTTGGACTCCTCCGTGGAGGAGACTTTGCTGCTGTTCAAACTGTCGCAATCGCTGTCAAACTCAAGCATGGCCACGCCATGTCCCATCTGCTGTTGCTGCTGCTGCATGTGTATATGCTGCAGTTCTTGCTCCTGCTCGTTCAGATACTGCTCGGAGCATTGGACAAGCTGCTGGAGTTCCTGGACGCGCCGCAGCACTTGCTCGTTCTTGGCCTCCACGGCCAGTTGGCTGCGTCCCTCGCTGCAATAGTTGCTGCCGCTGCTGTCACTCAGCCCCGAATCCTTGGCCGCCTCCTCCAGCAGTTCGGTGGCCATCACACTGTGAAGATCCAGATCGGTTGCATAGGGCAGCGACTGTGGCTGCGACTGTGAGGATAACTGCTGCACAGACTGCGGCTGCGACAGCACCGCCTTGTGCGGCATCGGGTGATATGGCGGCGTTATCAGAAAATTGACGCTGTGCGCTCGCGTGTGGAAGGGCAACAGATAGCTCCAGGCAGCGGGCAGTACGGTGTGCTGCGACAAAAACGCAGGCGCATTGTCCTCCTCATGCGGTTCGCGCTCTCGTAGCACGTTCAGCGTATTGCCTGAAATGATAAGTTGTTTAATGTGTGTATTAAAACTCCAATCCATTTTTCAAATTAAACTCAATTGATTTTTAAATGAATAACAAATCAAGTGATTGACAATTTAATACCAAAATGCATATATTCTTTTGGTAAGAATACAATTTTTTCCTTTTGCAAAATTTGTTAAGTTCGGGTCAAGTACCTGTCAGCAGTCGATAGTAGCCGCTGAGCACCAGACTAAACTCGCAGCCATCGCGCTCTTCCATGATGAACTTGACTGCTCGATCGCCCAGCATGTAAATCGATACACTGCACGTGATGTCGTCCTCGCGATGAACCACCAAATGCGTAAAATCCTCAATGGCCGAAATGGGCTGTGGCTGTTTCAAGGTAATGAAAGTATAGAAAATTAAGACCCTGTTCGATTACAAATTGAAAATATGGACTGACCACAGAATTGCGTGCACTGGATATCTGACTTAGACCGAAGCGTGGACTGACGAGCAGAACGCGTTCCATGCCCTCTCTTTGGTTTGTGCTGAAACATTTGGCGCCGTAGCTTGGTAAACTAGCGATTATATCTAGATAATGGAGTTTCGCCTGCAAGTTAAAACAAAGCCGAGCCAAAGGTGAAATTAGCATAATGAACAACAGGCATAACAACGGCAACCCATAAATATATTTATATAATCTTGATTGACATGTCAAGCTGAGCCGATACAAATTGATTTATGGTTTCGTGCCAGTACAAGTGGGTGACTTGCTGGCTTTACTTATCGGATAATTATTGCTTATATACGTGTATACCTTTACAACCCCTTTTAGTTGTAGTTGTAGATGCTTACCTGCAACTGAGTTAGAACCTTATTAGACGATCCTGTCATCTCCGCATTAAGCTTTAAGAAGTGTGAAATTAGCCGTCGCAGCTCCTTACGTTTCATGCCTTCAAACAAACTAACGGGCACAAAACGTTCCAGGCCAAATTCGCGTCTAAAAGGGATAAATTGAAAATGAACATGGTAGAGAGATAGAAAAAAGCAGTGACTGTGGGTGACTGGATACTCACTCGACCAGCTTGACGGTGAGCTTGGCGGGCGCAAAGTTGTTGGCCAGCGCGTGCTGATGCATATGCAGGGCTGCTAGCCGTAGTGCCAGCTCCGGCTGCAGTTCCGGTGCGAAGCGCTCCTGATTGACATCGTTGCAGCACTGCATGTACAGATAGTCCAGCGCATGCAGATCTCTCTGAGCCAGCTCAGCGGCTGAAATGGGCACAAAGGTGATGCGAAACAGGCAGCGTAGCTTGTGGGCGCCCGGGCGAGCGGCAATCTTTGAAGGATAACAAATAACATTTAGATATGGCTCATCAAATATTAATTGAACATTGACTTACGCGTGCCAGTGACTCATGCGGATCGAGGAGTGTGAGCTTGTTGCGCTTTAGACTCTTGACGTGCTCCAACACCAGACTGAAGAGTTCGCCGCAGCACAGACAGAGCTTGTCCAGCAGCGAGCTAACCACATCCTGCACTGTTGTTGTCGCATCATATTTGAATGACTTGGTCTGTCCGTTCTCCAGAAACACCTTGAGCACATTTGCCATCGGCGGCACACAAATGTCGCCCAGCGAAAAGGCTGACGGCTGCAGAGAGATTGAATGAAATTGAGTATAAGCATTTAATCACATCTAAGTCTGGTAAACTCTTACTGGAAACAAGGGCGCTCCATTGACGCACACGCTCTCCGCGAAACGCACTCGACTGGGACGCGAGCGGAGCTTGGCACGTTTGCCGGCTGAGAGCAGCGTGGATTTGCGACCGGGCATGATGCAGTGAGCCATCGGTTGGCAGACGAGCAGCGACACCTGCGCTTCACAGGCCCGCACCAATTGGATGACATGGTCACGGGGAGCATCCTTAACATCCTCACCGTTGACGGCCAGTATCTGATCGCCTGGCTGCAGTTTGCCAATGCTGGGACCGCCTTCGGTAACGAAGCGCACAATCACCGGTCGCTCGCTGCCGGCCACAAAGCCAAAGCCCAAACTGGAGCTGCGCTGTAGCTGCACGAGTCGCGGCTCCGGCGGATGCTCGTCCCAGCGTATACATTCAGGCGGCTCATAAGTGGTCGTCTTGTTCAAATGACTAAGATGGAAATTAGCATTAGTTTTAATGAGCTGCCTTTAGATAGTATTCTTTTCTCACTTGATGTAGTATGAACGACCCTTGGAATCTATGGCACGCTCCCAACCATAGGATAGCTCCTCATGCTTGCTCCAATCCTCGCAGGCAGGCAGCCAACCAGATGATTGCGTCAAATGGCTGTAAGATAAAATTGTGGAGAGACTTTTAATATTGCATTATTCAATTGAAAATATGAAGTCTATAAAAAACTTAAAATATTGGGTGAATATAAATGAAGGGTATCTAAAACTATGAATTAATCGAGTCTGGTAACTTTTATTAAGTTACAGTGTATTTATTTTTATATACACTGATGCTGCTTAGCAGACAGAGAGTCGGAGAAGCATATATTAACTTAACTTAAGAAGAAAATATGTATTTATATACTCTATGGGGTCGGCGATGTCACCTTCAAGCGGTGACATATTTTTTGGAATACTAATTAAGCAGTAAACAAAAGGAAATGTTTGCACAATCATCTTAAACGAGAATCAGAGTCTGTTGACTAATACTTGACCCTGAACTTGTAGCTGAATCCCAGTCACTCATCCCCACCCCCCGTTGAGCCATTGCCCATTTAAGGATAGCCTGACAGAATGCATTTCAATTGATATTAATCAACGCTAATTGGGTTATTTGCTCGACTATGCAATAAAGTGCAGCCATAATCGGGCGAACTCAGGGCAGGACAGACAGACAGACGGGCCGAGCCCATGTCCCATGCCACGAGCCCCAATCCATGTCACAAGCGAACCCAATGCAACCCACCATGGTGGCTTCCGCTGCTGTCTTTCTTCATTTCCTTGCTGCACACAATTGTGATAATTAGTTTTGCACTTTGCTCGAGAGCCGAGAGCTGAGAGCATGTGGCGCATGGTGCGACCCAGTGCCAGTTAAAACCAAAGCCCAACCAAACCCAACCAATGCTCATTCATTTAGCCAGGCAGACAGCTGTACCCCAGTTCCTCTGTCGCAACGCTCTCATACCCTGCACCTTGCACCCTTCACCCTTCAGCCATGCTCCATGCACAGCCACGCCCTGCCGCTCTTATGGCATTTTGTTCGCTTTCAGCTTGATGTGCAACAAAGTGTAAAATTATTTAATAGAATTTCGTGCATAATCAATTTATTTGCAGCAGCCAGGCATTCACAGAGGCACTCAGTCTGTCAGTCAGTCAGCCAGTCCGTTGCGACCCAACCCCTATTGAAAGGACACACTCTGAGGAAACAAAGGCCATTATCGACGCTATTTGACCTAATAATACTCTGTAAGCAAAACGAGTGGAAATGTAAGGGCTCATAAAAGAATATTCATGCATATATCCATGGGCTTATAATATTTTATTATAGGATCTACAATATTTCTTAATCCGATTATCTCTATCGTCGCACGCTACTTTATTTTTGTGGTTTATTCTTTATACATTTTTTTGACTTTTGATTTATTGAATGAAAGAAGAGTACAACTCAACCCATTATTAGTTCGCACATCGAGTATTTTTTGCAGGCTTTACGTATGTAAAGGGAATTACTACACGTATAAATATATAATTTTTGCAAAAGGTTATTTAATTACCAATATTATGATATGCACAGGCTGCATACATTAAAAGAAAAAAGCTCGATGTTTGAGTTACAAGTGGGTTGTGTTAAATAAAGAAATAAAATGAAGTTCTGGTTATTTATTAATTTAGTCAAATTAAATCTATAAATAAAAGAAATCAATTTCAAATGCTAATCAAACAATTTAATTGTTGTGATTTTAAAAACAACAAGTTTAATGGCAACCTGAAATCTGTAATTTTTTGTTTGTTGCTATAAAAGACAATATTTTAATAACTGAATTATTTCACGTTAAGTGCCGGAAATGGTACAATCATACCAAAAATAAGAAAAGCATACAAATTTATTATACAAATCGTAAAAGTCTCAAAAGCATAGCTTCCACTGGCTTTATTATAATTAATCGATTTTTAATTTTACTCTTATTGAATTATTATACACATTATTTAAAAACAAGGACATGTTCCAGGTATATTGTATATTTACATTTTACATAAATATCATGTCATTAATATTTATACTTTGTGCTCTGTTCTGCAAGAGTTTACTTTCTGCAACCATAATATGCCCTCTGTAAGAGTATAAGAACTAATTAAGTTAAGCAACAATGAACGAAACAATTTACCCACATATGCAAGCCATATATGTATATTCTCAGAAACATTGTTTAAAGGCCATTCTTGGCGTATTATAAGGAAAATACAAAGTAACTACAATCGATAGTGACCTTTAAGGCCATCTTACGATTCTAGTCGTGTTGTTTTTCTGTCACAGACGGATAGCATAATATCCGCAAGGATATGTCTTTTGAAATAATTAACAGTTAACGTCTGCAATAAATAAATTGTAATTCATAATTCGTACTTTAAATATAATAATATCGATATAATAATTTCAAAGGGAATTAGTATTCCCTAAAATTGCCAAAATATATCTTTGCTTTTTTTATTTTATGTGAAAATAGTTAAATTCTAAAGGATTATTATTAATGTACTTGAAAATAAAGTATTTTTAAAGTGCTAAAAGCCAAGGAATACAAAAAGCTAACACAGACAACGTTTTATGTGCAAAGACAAAAATGATTACTTTAATATGGGGCTATAACTCATAAAATGTGTATATATATTCATATCTAGATATTCTTACTTGCAGTAGTAGATTCTGCCCTCCTTGCCCACATGCGCCGTCCAGCCAGTTTTCAGTTTGTCCTGGACTGCCTCCAAATGTCGATCAATTTCGCCCCAATTTCCGATGGGCAGACTCTGCCCCAAAATAGGGCCATAGATGCCGCCAACCCCAATGCCACAGTTGACAGTGTTGGCAATTGTTGTTGCTGCAGTTGCTGTTGTTGTTGGCGTTGATGTCGTTGTTGTCGCCTGTGTTCCGGTCTCCGACAGACTTCCGGCCGTTTCTTGTGCTACTGCGGCTGAGGCGTTTGGAGTGCGGAGCGTTGTGTAGGCGTTGTTGGCGCCACCGTTCAACGTTGGCAGCGTCGTCAATTGTGGCGACGATGTTCGTGTCAGTAGCAGCGGCTTAGATCCGCCCACACTGGACGCTGTTGTGTTGGCATTTGGTAACGGATAGACATCACTATTTGAACGCCCCGAAGGCAGTAACATCATTGAAACACATTCGCTGCAATCGTACAATAGATAAATGGGAAGTTAAGTTGTGTCGTTTACCACACATATGTTGTACTGTGTACTCAAAAGAGCTGGCAACATCACAACACATTCCAAGGCGGCGACCTACATTTGTGGAAACAGGCTCGTCTGGATAGGCCAGCAGCCGAGCTGGGCTGGTTGGCCCATTATTAAACACATCTCTACATTGGCATTGCCGTTTTCAGTTGCAGTTGTTGCAAAACAGGTCTCTGTGCACCTCTTTCAAAATCCCAGACGTGACGTAGAGATCACAAGCTGCCACATGGTGGGATAGGTTCAGGTTCAGGCAAAAGCGGTTCGGGCCAAGTTGTGCAACTTGTTTGTAATGTTATAACACAATTTCGCATTTTCGCCAGAGACAGATGGCAAATGTCTGAGCAGGATGGCACAGCGAAACTAGTTCAACAAAAATCAATGAAATTAATCAGGGTAAGTAACGCAGAAGATTATACGGACTGCCGTTTACCGTTAGGCTGAACGCGAAACTAGTTCGAAAACCAGGCACGACTTGATTTCATCTCATATTCAAACTGGATCAGTGGATCAAGGACGAATTGGGTACAATTCTTAAAAGTTGCCACGTATTAGCATAGCGAATTTGGAATAACTCTGATTAAATTGCGATAAATTGCATGTGCAACTGTGGAGAAGCCTAAAGATGAATACAGTTTTAAAACAACATCCGATTAAATTAATTGATAATTAATTAATAGTAAAAAAAAAGTTTGAGTGTTCCTCATAATTAATACAAAATTTTGAGTTTTGAGTTATCGTTAGATTAGGGTATTATTTTGGATTTAAACTGCTTTTAGGAGATTTTAAAGTTTTCAACAATGAATTAAGATTCGATACTTTTATTCAGTGCAAGTTTTGAAACCTAAGCCAAACGATTTTGAGAGAAGTAACCAAAAGCTTAAACAATATTTGGGTGCTAAGCTATGCTCAAAGTTGAATCTTAACAATCTTCAACTTGAGTTATGAACTAATTTTGTAAGCATACCGAGAAGTTGCGAGGATTATTTACAGTGACTCTAATCCTATTTAATCTCATTCAAGGAAAGGTTGTTCAGAAATTGAATTGATGTGTGAGTGTGTGTTTATGTTTGCCCTCACAGCGACTACATTTGCAATCATTTATGTAATTTCAAACAGATTTTGCATCATGTTGATATTTTCCAATCCAGTCTAGCCAGCAATTGGACCACAAAACTGCTGACTGCATTTCTTTAAGCAAGTTTATGTGATTTGTGGCTTGAACAGCTTTGAGTACAGATATATTTGCGCTATATGCGCCACATTTGGACATGGCAACGCCCGGTAGTGCGGATGCACTGCGCGCACTGGATGAGTTTAAGTTAAAATCCAAAGAGCGACGACAGACGACGAGTCAAAAAAAACTGTTTGCTTGCGCAATTTCATTCTGGTTGGCGTAGTCGGATCTGGATCTGGAGCTGAAGCTACAGCTGGAGCTAAGAGGCCATGGAGTGGCAAAGATGTGGCATCAATAAACAAGATACGACAGAGAGCAAGCCAAGCACAGCGCAAACAGGGAGTTGTCCATTAGGCGAACGACGATGGCGATGGCGTTGGAAAGGAGCAGTAGCAGTCGTGATGACGATGATGACAATGACGATGACGAGGCAGGAGGCGCCGCTAAGTAACGGCTTGGCAAACAACGGCATCTGCCAAATGGCATCGACGTGGTCAAATTACCTCTTCTGCTGCTGCTTCCTCCTCCTCTATTTTTTTTTCATTTGCGGTGTAAAAAGTTTTATAAACAACTTTACACACATGCACTTACGACTCACACACACACACACACACACACAATCGAAAAACTGGAGCATTTGAAAAATGTTTTGAATTACATTTTTTGCGCAGTTCTTCTGAATTTGCCTTTGTTTGGACTGGAGCAAGGCAAGTGCAAAAATGTTGAAAAAGTTTTGTCGGCTCGAACATTTTAAAAATGTTTGAAAAATAACTTGGGTCGAGTTTTGCCTTATTCTATTTATTGGTATGCTCTTTGAAACTCGCAAAACATTTATTTAAAGTATTTATATTGAATGGCATGAGAAAATAAATTAAAAATGGTTTACTCTCCCAAGAAGAATGCCGTAACGAAGGATATATTTCAATGGAAACGATAATAATCGATAAAACATTTCCGGGAAAACAGAATAAAGATAATAAATTATATATTGATTGCACAAAAATAATAAATGTGACATAAAAAGAAGTTTATTAACAATAAATTTCTTATTCCGGTATAATTATTTAAATCAAATATTTTTTAACAATTAGTATTTCTCCAAAATTCGTGTTCAATAATTAATATGGTTATTTCCCATCACAACTAACCATCCTATAATATTTAAAGTTGCTTAAGACCCAAATGAACATTTTTCTGTTAGCAAACATAAAAATAAAATAATAATGGCTGGTTCCGATATGTGTAACAGTTGAGTGGCAACACAATTTGAGCATTCCAAACATGGCAAGCCAAACCCAATTCAATGTGAAACAGACACGCTGTAACGAAACTAGAATAATACGTATGTATGTGCCAACATTTTGTCGTTAGTCTATAGTAAAAGCTTGAATGCTGGGCCTCACTGTAAGCGATACGAGAGCAAGATACATTTGGTCACGGAGCTCAGCGCGAAATGGCAGATGAAAGCGACGACAACGAAGCGGAAGGGGGAGGCACTTCCAGCGAATGATTTGTGTCAACAGCAATGGCAGCTGAAATATGTGTGACTTTGCAGAGAGAGAGAGAGAGAGAGAGAGGGAAAGAGAGACAGATACGAGAGAGAGGGAGAAGTGTGGTGCAGAGATCAACAGCAGCAGCTGTCCAAGAACCAAGCAGCATCATATAAGCCCCGGCTATGAAGTGGCCCAGTGCTGGCAATGGACAATTGTAAAATAGCATTGCGGAAATTGTGCGAGCAATGAAAAGAAATGGAAAGATGTCGGTGACGCCTCATGATGTGTGGCACCAGCAACCAACACTCTTGGCCAACTTAAAAAAACCAAAAAGAAAACAAAAAAGAAGAAGTTAAACAGTCAAGCGCCGGCCGACAAATATATTGAAAGGCACAAATTGTCCCAGTTCCAGCAGAGCAGACAAAAGCCAACCTGTGCGTTTTCTGGGCCCCCATCAGCTCAGCCCGCTGCCCTCTTCAACGTACCATTATCATCATCAAGCAGCAAAAATCTCTTTAGCAAAAGAAATTAAACATAATTTGCTGCTGCTCCGGTGCTGCTTTTCTTATTATTATTATTATTTGTACTTATTAAATACATGCAACAGCAGCGTGCCGAGCGGGCATTTTCCACTATGATGGCATTATGAGATATTCAGTCTCAGTTCAGCTCGTTACTTTTGCGTTTGCCAATATCGTTTTATTCGTATTGTTAATTGAAAAGAAATTACAGTGCCAGCAGTCGCAAAATAATATAATAAAATGAAAGTTATATATTTGCCTCACAGCGAAGCATATTATACACTGGCCTTAAGGCACGCGTATTTATATATATTGCAAAGGTAGAATGCTATTTTAATGCATATCAAATTGCCATAAAATCGGTGTAAGTGTTTATTGCGACAACAAATTAAAAGTCATCTGTGGTCTTGCGCCTATGAGTCCTCATAACTTTAACAATTTTAAAGCGTTAAATTTAAAATTTGTAAGATTTTATTCGTTCCGCAAATAAAACATTTACATATTTCAGTATAGGCTCCAAATAAATAATTTAGAGAAAAAAATTATGAAGCCCATTGATCAATGTAAAATTAAAACCCCCAACAAACTCAATGTTATTAAACAATTTTATTTCTTTAATATGAATAGCATATTTGAATTTTAAATAATTTAATTTGCAACATTTTAATTTTGTAAAACCGATTTTTTATTGTTGGGTGACCCCTCTTTATAATTTAAATATGTTATTTTTGCTAATGTCAATGTTTGTTAAGTGTTTTTTATATTTTTTTGTGATGGAATACGCATCTACTTTTAGTCAACTCTAAATAAGTACTGCTTTTAGTCTACATTGAATAAATCAATAAAGAGACAAAACAGTGTGTATTTATATTAAAGTCTGTGCACTATTATTTCAAATAGTTCTACAAACATTGCCAGCCATTTCTTTCATCAAATTTTTACAGGACGATTAATTCGTATGGCTGCAGTTAATCCAGTGATTGGCAGACCTTATGATAAAATCATAATACACTCTTTAAGGGTATTAAAATGCAAGTACAAATTGTTCAACGTAATTCATTCTGTTGTTATGGTTGTCTGTCGCTTATCTCGACTACATTTTACTGGAAGTAAAAGTGGAAAATGTTGCTGTCCATTTTAACATGGCACGGCGACTAGACCCTCGCCCAAAATGCTTGGCAAAAATGAAAGCCAAATATTTTACAGACATATTCCGTTTGGAAGCGAAAAGTTTACATGTCCACGCCATTTAACCAAATCGTTATAAATGCTTGCACATACCTATATGTACAAACACATACACATATACATACATACACACACCTATGTGAATGCATATGCATTCATTCATTAATATTGCCGCCCGTAACTTCCATATAGTCATCGATATATCGTGTGGCTGCTTTCCGATCGTCTTGCGGTGGAACGTGATTTTAAAAATGTCACGCACAACTCCCGACTGCGACGTTTCCATTGCCAGAAATAAATAAATAACTTTTTAACCGCTTGGCGAACAAGCGGTGGAGCAGGAAAACCCATAATGAAACGCGGTTCGCTAGAAACGTAGATAAGAAACTCATTCATAAAACTTGACTTTCGCCGTAAAACGCGCAGACAACGACTCAAAGTTGATGTGAACACAAAACAGCACTGTGATTGCATTAAAAATTAAATCTACCCCTATTCAAATTTGTAAAGCAGACAAGAAAAACTCATCAGAATCTGAAAGAGATTTTTCATGATGTTTGAAGTTGGAATTACAATTGAATTGAGACATTCTGTTAGCTAGTGTGGTAAGCTTTTGTGTACAATTTTGTGTGGCGATAAAATTGAATTGAACTAAAAAGATTTGATTCTAAGCTAATTTACAAATTGTCTGCGAATTTACACATATTATGCAATTATTCTGGGTAGATATTAGTTGCTACTTAAAGCACACCAATCAAATTAATTGCACAACTACCATGAAGTGTTAATCTTTTATCTAAAACTTATTTAGTTTAGACAATTGAAATTGTCAAAGTACGAAATCCAAATACATTTTTTACGAACGTGGTAAAGGCCTCAAACTTCAGTCTTTTGATTGGCACTGTCGAAAGGATTGAAAGCATTTAAAGTTACGAAGTAACCCTTGAATAGTAAAATTCCTATTGGCATAGTTAAAAATAAATACCTTCAAAACAGAAATAAAATACTTGCAGAATGCCAGTATACAGTGTATATAATATACGAATACGCAGATCAACTTCACAAAGACCATAATCACAGAGAGCTGCTTGCCTCATCTTTAACTGCAAATACCACTTACCCTACACCCATTCTGAACTCTTTTGGTGTATGCAAAGAAACACATAAAGTTTTGATATTTGGTTTTTAAAGACCACAACAACATTAATAATAAATAAGCGAACTTATTAGGAACTTGTAAAGAACAGCATAATATGTGGATTAAATGTAATGAATCAAATAAAACTCGTAAGAACTAATGAAACAAAAGAATTATCATCAATAGGATGTAATTAAGACAGTTCTTGTTCAACGGAAGCACTTTGCCATATAAGACATATCAAAGGAACGAGCTGAAAAAAAGAAACCCAACTAACTTTATATATGTACACGGCCTTTTCACATTTCCCTTTGGGTTTTTCTTGGCTTAAAATGGAGAAAGTAAAAAACAACTTCTGAAACAGAAACAAAACACAATAAGCCAGTCAAAGAACAATTCAATGTTTCAACTTCTACTGGCCAGAATTTTAGTTTTTGGGCCCATTAGCAGACACATTTATTAACGCCCTAAAGCCCGCCACATACAGAACACAATACATGTTTTTTTTGGGTTGAGTAAAACTTTTAATTGTTATACGTGCACACCAATGACCAAGACACACACACATACATATATGCATGTCTAGTAGTTTGATGACAACAAAGTCCAACACAAACTTGACCTCGTAATGAGTTTTTAACAAGTTTGTAACAAACCTAATCATCGACATCCACGCAAGACAGCCACGACATGCTCTCGATGATTGACTACTGAGACACAGAAAATGAGAGAAAGAGAGTGATTGAGTGGATAAGTGATATATGCTGTCATGATGTATTGACAAAACTTTTTAATAAACATAACACAACTGTCACATGCAACAGCAACAGCCCAAGCGGAATTTTCAAAGATGACGAAGCCGCCAGCGACACCTGACGTGACAGGACAGTGTTCCACACTGTTCAACTCTCATTCCGGCATTATTCATTGTAAACACACTTCACACCCGCATGTGAGCAATGAAATGCAATTTTCACGTATATCACTCATAGCTTATGGATGCCCTCCCCATGCCCGGGTGGGGAGGTTAACTTGCTGACTACCCTGATTGATTTCAGTGTATATATCAGCGTACAGCTCGAACATAAAACCCATTACCATTAGATATTTACCACATATAAGTATAAGCGTCATGCTTTGACTCTGTGCTTTCTTTAAATGCACGTGCACAGACAACGTGTGAAATCGTTTTCTGGTGTCACGAAACGAGTTGCTACCAAGGCTTAAGAGGCTTATTGAGGCTACCTCTGTTCTGCTTGGGACTGCTTCTTTTCGTTTGGTCGTTGACTAAAGTGTGAACAGTCATTTCTTGTGGCAGCAAGTTGTTGTTGTGGAATAAGTCTTCAAATTTGCCGGCCTTATCCCAGGCGGTGTTTGTGACATCTTGATATTTAATCGGGATTTTCAAACTGTTTGTAAGTGGTTGGCTAATTTCAATTGCGCGAGCAGTAAGCAGTGTCATGGTGATCTATGAAATAAGATTATCTTTGGCTTATTGGGCGCTATTTAAATAAATTAAATAATATAATAAAGTAATATATACGCTTTTTTATAGCCGATTCGTAACTGAATGTTTCAATAAATTAAGCCCATAATCAAATTAAAATCAATTGTTTATTGTTGTTGTTGTGATATCAATAACAGTCAGAATGGGAAATAATTTGTGCTTGAAAAGAAAATGGATATAAATCGGCAATTAGCTTCTATAGAAAATCGAATTGATGCACAATGAACGCATTGATATAACAGATTTAACAGAATCTGTTTATGGTTTTACTCATGTGACAAATGGTGAAAGCATTCGTCCAACAGGTCAATTTATGCAAACATATTTGAATTACTGAATAATAACACTTGCATTTAAAGCTTATTGAGTTGTTCGAAAGCTATTTAAACTTGTGTATGAAAAACTATTATATATTTATATATTTTATATTGGGGTAACGTGACGTATGTGTAAAGCATGTAAATGCGTATCAGCACGTGATACATCTACCATTTTGCCATTTTTTTGGTCAACAGCTTAATTCGACGCTAACTGCAAAACCAGTTAGCAATTCAAAGCTACTCAAAATTCACATTTTTGAACAAATATTAGCGGAAGTAACCAAAATAAATGAAATACTATTATTTGTTGTTTATATGTTGGCCAACGCAACAAAAACAAGTTGAAAACAGTTTGCATTAAATGCCGCTTGAATGCTTTCAACAAATCCCTGAACACAGTTAAAAGTTGGCAATTTGTTTTTAAAGTGCTACATTTGCCTAAAATGGTCCGCCAGCAATTCAGACAACAAAATGGCTGTCGAAATGGCAGCAATACGCATCTAACAACAACTGCCAAGAATAGAGTACAAGCTAAAAGTAAGATCTGAACATAAAAGACGCTGCCGTATCATTTACAGCTGTTCACATGACACATGCCACAGACGCCAACGATGAGAATTACGACTCGTCTCTCGCACGGGTGACAAAATTAACACTTTTTGTGCCAAAAAGTATTTTGAGGGTAAAGCACAATATCAAATGTGAATTATCAACATGACGGCTAAATATTTGACAAAGTTATAGTATTTAGATAGCATTGACTTGAATATCTTGCAGATAAATAATGTAAAGAAGCATTTGATTAGATATTGATTATGTTGGTTGGCGGCATTCGACTTTTTAGAGTTTTGAGTTAAAAAAAAAATGTGAGTAACCAATATTTTAGCAATATGCAATGGGAAACAGTTTCTAAGCGTATTTTGTGTACTTTTAGCCCATATTCAAAAGCAATTTATTTAATTGCAAGATATAATCAAAAGACAAATTAGTATTATGAATTTCTTTTGTATTTGCAATATTAAAATAATTATGTAAGCAATATGAACAAAAAGTAAATTAAAACTATATCGCATATAGTCATTAAGTCATTTGGTTCGCAAAAAGTATCGGTTTGCCCATAGTAGAGAGCAATCGCACACACAGTCTCACAAAGAAGGACAACAATTTTACGCGCAGCTGCCGCTAATGTCTATGAATGAACTCCTTGACACAATTAGGAGAACACACCCACACACAGACCCCACACACAAGCACAGCAAGTGTAAGGAGTGGGCAACTTGTGAAACATTTCAATGCCAAAGCAGGTGACAACAATTTGGTGCGCGCCTGCAGCCTCCCAGCTATTTTAAGGACTGTCGTCTTGAAGTCAGCTCCAAATAATGGACACAAATTGCAAAGTTGTTTAATGTGCGAACCGAGACCTCACAGCAATTTGTCGTTCTTCACTTTTTGGGGCAAGTGACAGGCTGGCCGTGCGGCAAGTTATCAATTCGGTTTAGCGGCTTGCGGCAGCAATTGGCATTCGGCTGCCAAACGTTTGTAAACTTTGCCAAAACGGCGCCCAAGTTATTGATTTTGTGAAGTTAACGGTCTTATGGTTTATTGGCCAAGTCAATTGTGCGCCATTTGTTTTGCCTTTAGCAACGACATGGCCTTTTCACTTAACCATAATGTCATTTCGATTTGGCCCTTACAAATCGACCTTCGACAAATCGTTTACTGCCCACCCGAAAACTTTTTGTCACAGTCCCCGTCACAAAATGATGAATTGTGTATAATATGGTTGGGGCTACGATGCAAATGATCGGTAGCAGAAGGCGTTTCAGTATTATGGGGATTATATCATTTTTTACGATTTAGCTTGCATTTAGACAACTTAAGTTTGCGGCACACGAAATACAAGTCTTTTTCATTTCGTGTTTATTTAATTTAACATCAGACACTTTTACTATTTTGATATTATATTAATTAATTAATTAGACTTCCCAAAAACTAATAGTTTAAAGTATACATTTCCTCGATTTACCACAAGTAAGCTTCAAATTATTATAGCTTCTTAGTTACTTTTTGCAGGCTTTCATCCATGCGAGCATTCAAGTTGAAGAAAGTTTCAACAAAACCGTTTTTTTTTTTCTTTTCTAATGCGATAAGCAGATATTTACATATTTAGGCTAATGTTTACAGGATATTAGTCAGTCGAGCAACACTCAGCCCTACTTATTGTTTGCCACTGTCTTCTCTGCATTTAACCGCTTAGTTCGCACAACAAGACGAAGCAGCCAGCTTTAAGGTGTGCGTGTGCGAGCAGGCAGAAACCAAGTAGGCAAGTAAGCAAGCAAGCAAGCAAGCAAGCAATTTACTGCATACAATGAGCGGCGTTCCGGAGGCAATTTGAGTCTGCGGTCACGGGGTTCTAAGCTGGGCGCAGGCGGGCAAAATACTTTTGCGGGGCGTTTGCCAATCAGGCGGCACTAACAATAAGAAGCAGCAAGTGGACGGCTTAGGCTATCAATGAACAACCATTTGACCTTTAGCCTCCCCCCTCCCCCTTTTCCCAAACGATAGCGTTGCGGTTATCAGACCAATGTCGTTGACGTCGCCAATGGCAATAACCTCAAACGAACTTCACTCCCCCCGCCTCTTTCGCTCCTTTATCCTTGCAAGCCGATTAGAGGATAGCCTGGCAAAAAAAAAAGAAAAAAATAATAATAAAAATACAGCATAGAAACTCGCTTAATCGTCTAGTGGAGTCAACTTTAACATAACTTCGAACTTTGTACGGTGCTCTCATAGAGATTCCAATGCCGACGACAACTTGACAAATATTTTGCAAAAGTTGTGCAACAGCAAATGGAAAAGGAAAATAAGTTGAACATACGAGCAGATAAAGTAGTTGGTATGTCTGCATATCCTCTACTGGCTACGACGAGCTGCACGACCATAAAGTTGAGAGAGCGATGCATTTGAGTAAATTCCAAAGCAATATTGTTGTTATACGATAATCATTACTGTCGGGCTTCATGTGCTGCGACCTATTTGGATCTATTGTTCCTTCTGTGAGCCGACAACTCCTCCATGATATATGACATTAAATAATGTTTTGATGTTAAGAACAAATAAATTTGTTAAAAACAAAGCTCTTAATTCAACATTTGACATTCAATATGCATAAAATTCAACGTTTATTTACCAGATAAGAGTAATTTTTAAAATATTTCAGGCGATTTATGTTTACACTGCTAATGCTGACCAATTAATTAAGTTTGTCATTTCAGAATGTAATAAATATTCTTCAAAAAAAAAAAACTAACCAAAATGAGACAATGAATACGTGGCAACCTACGGCAAAACATAATAAATTGGTTTAATCTTTACGTCTGCAGGCAACTTTGAAATCACATGTGTATGAACGGAATGAATAATCAGGGGGTGGCTCAGGAGCCTTTTAGGGTGAGCCAAGATTTGGCTAGTCTGCAGAAGCACGGAAACAACGTGGGTGCAATCAGAATTGGAATAATGTGGCCATGGAGACCAATGATGACGATTACGTATAGGTTGAATAGCTGAACAGAATTTATATTTCATGGACAACTAAATAATTCAAGTACTGAATAGTTTCACGCACAAAGTAAAAAAGAGTGCAAAGTATTAAAGAGTGTTTTAAGCATTTGAAATGATATTTCAAGTGCTTTATAGAAAAATTTAAGCAATATCTAAATTATTTTTAAAGCAACTATGAAACTAAATTGTCATTAAGCGTTTTTTCATTGCGCATTAATTACATTTTTGGCACAATAGAATCTTTGAAGCTTTGATCTTTTGTTATACGGAAGTAACATTAGCTAAAGAATATTCAGTAAGCTCTCTTATATTATTATTTTTTTTAACTAAGTGGAATTCTTATAGCTGTATAAAATTTCAACACTGTAACAGACAAACAAAAATAAAATAATAATATTTTTCTTCTGAGTTTAATTTTGAGAAGCACACAATAGAATTCCGCCAGGGAATCTATACAAATATATTCCTGGGAGAATGGTTACTTCAAGGTGCGAACAATTCAAGCGTTTCTGACTGAAGTCCGATTAAAATAGCTCTCATCTTTATCACGTCCAAAACGTGTGGGGTATCCTTAGGCAGTCAAGTTTGCCCTATTGATTCATTATCAGCGCTCACGTTCGTTGTTCAGGTATCGTCAAAGCCACTCGTTTGCCTGACAAAGCGCTGCCATGGCTATTAATACACGCATACACAATGTGTGTGTGTGAGCGTGTGTGTGTGTGTGTAGTAGATAGTGAACACAAGCCTAAGCACATACACAGAACTCACAGGACTTTGGCAGCAGTAAACGCCCCCGAGGCGCACATTAATTACAACTTCCGGTTGGCTGGCAGCCTCGTCAGATAACACACACAACAAGAAGAAAAAAACAGCAGCGACAATTGACTGATGGAATGAATGATTGAGTGAATGACGTGCGCTGAGTTTGACTTAAAAGTCACGTTCAGTTAGACGCTAAAAGAAAAGTGCGCAACTGCCAAACTGGGCAAAGTCGACAGAAAACAAGCATACACAATTGAAAGGCGCAGCGCTCTGATTTCATTGAATGGGTTTCTGCAGCAGGCGCAATGCAATCAATAAGTGGGTGATGCAGGACATGGACACATGAGATAGAGAAAGATACATAAAGAGAGAGACAGAGAGAGAGAGAGAGAGTGAGAGAATTAAAGCGAATGGCAGCATTGTGCAGCAGGTTTGTGTTGGCTCTTTATCGTCTATTTATGCCCAAGCATTCGAAACTTTTGTCTTAAGCAATTTGTGTTTACACGAAACGATTTGTTAACAAGTGCGAAGTAAATGAACAGAAGATGAAAAACATTATCTACTATTAAATTGGGAAATTAGTGCAATACATGTATATGCATTTCAAAATACCACAAACAATTTCCACAACACTCCGCGGTCAATTGCTATGCTATGGCGGGTATGGTGGGTGGGTGTGTGGTTTTCTACCCAAGGGATTATGGACTTGACGCAAGTTTATTTTACGCCAAATGAGCTCAGCCACAAAATCGATCGATTTAAATCAAAATGCTCCAGCGATTTGCTGCCAAGTGGATATCTGCCATGTGGCATGTAGAGTTGGGTCATTGCTGTCTAAAAAAGGCAGGTCGCGGGCGCTGCATGAATGGGAAAGCGCGCACATGGCCAACATATACACACACACAAACACACACACATACACACAGTCACACCAGCCGATGAGCAAATGGTTGAGCATACTGGGAAAGCTGGCAACTCGTTGACGTTGACGCTGACGCTGATGTTGCCGCTGTTGCTTCTCTGCTAGCTCCTATGTGATATCTATGTGTGTATGTGTGTGTGTGTGTGTGTGTGCATATTTTTAGACCCTTCGACATCTCAGCTATAAATATTATTTCTATTTTATTATACATTTTTCAATGTGATTTTATACAATATGTTTTTTTTACGCACTCGGACAACAGCCGTCCATTTATTTTGCAGTCAACAGCCAAAATGTATAATGTTTTCAATAAATTCGTACATAAAAATATATATATCACACATATATAATACACACAAGTGTGTATTGTGTATCTAGTGTAGCCAACATCTGTCGCACATCACGTGCCAATTTTGTCCGCCCATTTATGGTTTAAACCATTGGCCTCCCTTGGACAGTGCAGGACCAGAACCAGCAGCAACTCGTAGTTGGCTCAAAAAATCGATGCCAGAATAGAAATCATAATAATGCTCTTAATATTAGGGTGTAACACGCATTTGAGAATAGTCATGAAAATATCAACGGCTGCAAATTGAAAGATCGTAAAAAACTTAAATATTGCTACGAGTTTATGATTATGGCCACAATACTCGTAAAAAAGGCAACAGCGTCCAAAGACTGTTTTTATGAATTTTGTTTCACTACGTTTTAATATTATTGCGTGAAAATATTACGATAACAAAACGAAGTTCAGCTCGCAAAGAAAAAATAGTTGAAGTAAACTAAATAAGCCAAATGCACACACTAAATTTGAACACTTGAATATGCGGGAAGAGCTTCTTTAGTTCTCTTATTGTCTACTCTGTTTTTTGTCTTCTATCTGGTTAAGTCTAACAAAAAAATGTAGATGCTTAGTAAAAGTTTTGACAACTTTTTTGTAGGTCTTTCATGATAAGCGAATAAGCACGAAAATAAACTTAGGCCGCCTAAGGGCAGTTTTCGGATGAAATATAATATTTTTTGCAATTAGAAAATTCTCTTAAATTTTAACAAATTAATTTACTTTTTCTCTTCTTTCTCCTAATTTGGTTTCCCTTCAATCACTTCTAATTGCGCACCTAACCACCACACTACGCAGCATCTCAGTCACATTTAGGCATGCCCCTTATATTTATCTCAGTAAGTTTATTGCCGCCTGCCCACAACATTAACATTGTCATTCAGCCATTCAACCATTCAGTCATTCAGTCATTCAGCCATCTTGTAATGACCTAACACAATAGATTGTCTCTTTATTGCGCCTGCACAAATATTGATAAGCAACGACGAGGGAGAAAGACGAAATTCTAATAAACGCTTTTGGAGCAGCGCCCAGCCAAACAAAGGCCCAGTTCTTAAACATTGAATCTTATGAGTTTTTATACCTTAAGTATTTCACACAACAGAATTTGTCTTTACACTCGGAATGAACTTGTTTTCTCTTGTTTGTTCGTTTTGTTTGTGTGCTATTTGCTTTGCCCGCAGAGCTCGGAATTCCCTTGAAATCAGCTTGATCTTGATAGCACACTTTGGTATTTTCAGTAATTTTTGTTTTTTGGGTTTTGTTTTGGTGTTGTGCCCGAACGTCACTTTTTCGAACGTCTTTTCTTGAGGATCGTCAATTGAGACAAGAGTTATGTTATGTGCAATATGTTATATTGAGCACTATATGCTGTCACTGGTCAGTCAGTTGATTCCGAACGTCGCCTTCGGGCTCGTTTTTAAATAGCATTTGTGGGCGCAAAGGGTCTTAAGGGGTCTTTAAAATGCTGACATTGTTTTCTTTTGACTAGGGGCCAATATAGACAATTGATCATGTTGTGCTCATGTATGTTTAATGTTGTTCTTCTTTTCATAGGATTTCATAATCGTATTTTTATTTTATTATTTTTTTTGGCTAAAACAAACATTGCGCAAGGCCTTGAAATTGAACAGAACTCATTTGGAGATAAATATAGAAAATAAACCTAAGGGGTCATTTGCCTAAAAAAATAAGAAATTTTGCAGGCATAATAAGTTATTAAAATACTGAACGAAACTCTGGTTTCGAATCGATGTTGTATAAATTTACTAGAAGTTTAACCTTTTACTGATGATCATAAGTAGTAAATAGCTCAAAAACCTGTTTCCTTACTTTAATACAGACTAATATAATTACTACATCTGAAAGCTATTTACAATTACCGAGTAATCGGTAAGTAAAGTATAATTTAGAAAATTAAGGTAAAAGGTTATTTACTGTTTCCTTATAAAAATTCTTTACTTTTTCTATATACTAACGTAATAACTTTACCCAACAGCTATTTTAAATTATAGAGTCTCTTATCATAATAACTTGGGCTGCAACTGAAATTCCGGCAAACATCTCCGAAAATTTGATATTTATGCCAATGAGCAGTCTACTTCCATTTAATGACTTACTTTTTGAAATAATGCTTACCCCCTGCGCTCGGGAAGTTCTATTGTTGCAATGCCATAAAACTTGACCAAGTTAGCGGCCCAAAAAAAAAAAAAAGGCGGTACATATAAATGAACTAATTTAGTTTTCCCAGCGTCATTTCATGGGGATCGGACCGAATGCCATGGCCTGTTGACTGTGTGAATTTCTCACCGTGTAGCGATGAGCGTAAGACGCATTGTACTATAGCATTAATTTACTTTATTAAATAAAACTACAGTCAGCAATAGCAATAATTCTTAGGCGCATTTGTAAGTGGTCTTCAGTTCCGCTCTTCAACGTCTGGTGGGCGTCTTGGCGTCATGGTGGGCGTCCCAAATGGTTGCTATTTTGGCTATAGCTGCTTTTATGTATCTATTGTGGCGACCACGCGGCAGTCAGTCAGTCAGTCTATCGGGCTTACTTAACAGAAATAATTATGTGGGATACACACACTCAAACACACAACGCGCAACTAAATTAAGCATATTTTAGCTATTTTTATATAGTAAAGTAAAAAAAAAATAATAATGCCAACGCCGACGTCTGGTGTTGTTGATGTTGCCACTGCTGTGGCTGCTGCTTCTTGCCGTTTGTTAATGGCTTTGAAATGAGCAGGGGCCAGCGAGGAGCAGACCCCAGACATGACGAGGCCACCAGCCAAAGATGAAACTCTTTCGCAAGATGAACGCCAAAGACAGCGACAACTTCCACCTGCATAAAAAACGACTACGACGAAGGCGTTGTCTCGTCAGCCACACTCCCTTTTTTGTTACCCACAATAAGCATACCATGTACATATATATATATAAATATATATATATATACCCTATATTAAAAGCAAACGTATATTTGATATAGCAATAACACGAGCATGTATAATTGTTTGCTGAAGATAAACATTCTACGAAAATGAATTCTCGCACTGCGAATTTTCACCAAATAGAGACTCATTTAAATGTTGTTAAATTCAAATGGATTTGGCCTTTGCAACATTCAACTGAATAAGTATTGTGTTAAGGCAGAGCATTCTAGCATCTGGTATAGATATAGCTACCTCTGTAGAGCTTATAACATTTGGTGTTTTAAAAGTCGAACAGTTCTAATTTGTGTTAAAAACGATGTTTCACAATAATACAAATATTTAAAAATAATAATAACATTTGTCGAATACTTCTGTAGATGATCAATTGGTTTAAAGATAGATTATATAGATTAAATTAGTCTTAGCTATAATTAATTTTGCACATACACTGAATGCAGGGTGTCGGCCAGTTGAGCACTATTCTTACTTTTCTTTTCTATAATTTTTATTTTTAAAATCATCCCCACTAGCGACTTGCAAGTTACACAGACGCAGCATGCCATATACAAAAAAAAAAAAGAAGAAAATTAAACTGAAAACGATGGAACACACCAAAAAAAAAAAAAAAAAGAATACAAAATAAAAATTGACACCGGAAGTGGCTGCCTCATCTGCCTTCTGCCTCATCTGCGTTGGATGTGTCTCTGGCGCTGTGGCGACGACGAGACAAATTACTTGATTTGCATACATTCTCTTGCTGCTAAAGCTAAAGCCAAACCCGAAACCAAATAAAGGAAAAACATCTCAGCATTGTCATTATTATGCTTGCTGTTTCGTATGGAAATTTATCAAAAAATAAAATGTTTTTCATTCGCGCGCGCGCTTTTTCTTTCTCTCTCTCTCTCTCTCTCTCTCTCTCTCACTCTCTCTCGTTTGCTCGCAAATTTAACGCGCAGCCAAGCGCAACAGCAGCAAACAAACAATGCGGAGGGGGAGGTGGACGTGGGTGCAGGCGCCCACAGCTTCTGGGGTATCTGTCAGTTAGACAGCAGGCAGAGCGGCTTAGTCCGAGCTGCGTTCGCTCGTTCATTCATTAAGACCAAGAGCCAATTGATGCTTTTTTTTTTTATTACGCGATTCGTTTTTATTTCTCTAGATTGCAAGCCAAACGTAATCCCAATAAGATGGTAGCAACTGTGGCTGCGTTGCCATGCTAGCGATTACCGCAACGAGTCAGCTACAAAGCAACAGTAGCAGCAGCAGCAGCAACAGCAGCAGTAGCAACAACAACAGCAGCAACATCTATAACAGCGACAATGACAACTAAAAAGAAAATCCAAACTGTTGCACAGTGACGCAAACTGGCCCAGAAAATGGACTGTCGACATATTTATCATTAGCTTAGTGCTGCTTAATATATTTATGGGATATCAACAACAGTTCATTATTCACAGCTGGAGTCATAAAAACTAACAAAATAAATGTGTGTTGATCAATTTGAACGGCATTAGACTTATGTGATTGCATCATGAAAAAGTTTTCCAAGGAATAGTTGCATAAATATGATGTAATAGGTTTTATTTTTAAGTGCATTAAGTTTCAAAATGCACCTTGTCGTCTAATAGCTCTTATTACTTATTACTGTACAGTGATCACTCGCAAATTAGAATGCTCCACTTCGAGACGTGGCTTTAATTGCAAGACAGTTATTAATTTAAGGCGGCTCAATTTTTAAATTCACATTTCGAACAAAAAATACACATTTTTGTTTAAGATCAATCATTTAAAGTCAATGGTTGTATCGACCTATATAAACCCCACCATTCGATTATATAGTTATATAACAAAAATCATCAGAGGTACTATAAATAGACCTATAGTGTCAAGTACTATATAGCAAGAGTTACGTGCACAAGCTTATCAGATGTCATGGCGCTTATATAGGAATACTATAACCGGTGCCGATCTTAATTATACAAATACACCCAGGCTTATATATAGAAACAAAAACTGTTATTAAGAGCTTAAAGGGTAGTTGATGATGTGAGCAAGATTTATTAAGGACTATAAAAATAAATGTTGGAATTTCTTACAAATTCTTCAAGATGCTATTTTCAAGTTCATTTGCGAAATGTGTCATTATTTATAAATGGCGATAAATATGAAATACTGCAGATTGTTGTGTATTTATATTATCAAATCAATCAGCTTATCAGCACGCTTCAATAGCACCTGTCTGGCCTAGCAGCAAACCGTTGGGTAAGTTCAGGTCCCACAATCATTTCTAATAGTTAACTTCCCACACATAAAGCGGGCAACACACGTCAAACGAAATTGTTAACATCAAAGAAAAGGAAACAACAAAAAACGGACACGCAATGAAAATGAAAAACCAATCTACTCAAACTGACAGATTCGCAGACATAGATACAGATACAGACACCAACTGGCTGGAGAAGTAGCTCAGCAAAGTAAGAGAAAAGACGTCTGGGGTGTGGGGGGAGGTGAGGTGGAAAATGTAGGGAATTAAGTCAGTCAGTGACTGTGTGTAACAGTTAACTGAATTTGTCTGCCGTTTGTTGCACAATCGCACGGCCCAAAAGAGAGCGAATGGCCTGCGGAGCCAGATGGAAAGTCTTACTCAATCAGTCGACTCAATCTACACACTGCAATTTAAAAAATGTAAAATTCAGCTTCTGCTTCAACTGCAACTGCAACTAATTAGTTTTCAGGCTGTTGCTGCTGCTTCTGCTGCTGCTGCTGCTGCTGCTATTCGTGCTGTAATCGCAGCAGCGCAACAAACGACAATTTTCCCATTGAATTTTCACTTTTTTTTTTATTCACTCTCTTTTGTTTTTATGCTGCTGCTGGCCGCAAAAGAAAATTAAAGCCAAACAGCAGCGTAGCAAAGTGCACAAACAAAAGAATTTATGAGTTCGAAAACTTTTCAATAGTCAAAGAGCGTGCGCTGATGAGGAAGGAAGGGGGGCGTTTGTTTTGGATTTGGACTGCAAAAACATTTTACGTTGCGTTGTTGTGTTTTGGAGTCGCCGCGTATCTTTTATGCGTCCCATTGGCATCGTTTGCGCCACAGCCTCTCAAAATATTTAAAATTCCATAATGGGCACAGTTCATAGACGTTAATTTAAACACATATTTAAATCAGCTGATAAACCAGTTGCTCTTTATGAGTTTATTCTAAGCTGTACGCTCTGTGTCCCTTGCAAGGTCTCAATTAATTAGCTTTAAGCTTCAGTGAAGCAAAAAAAAAAAAAAAAGAGAAAAATAATAAGACCTGAAAGATTTTTACTTTTCAATGCAACATTCTCTGTTCATGTATGAGAGCTGTATATTTAATTTAATTGATTGTTTGTTAAAAGTTACTCAGGCTCAGACCCATTCTGTACATTCGAAAACATTTTAAAAATTTAGAAAGTTTCTCAAGTAATTATTTCGTAAGTTACAAAGTTCAACTTAAATGGCTTTTAATGGACGCTTTGTAAGTTGATTTTTTTTTCAAGAAATAATATTTACTTTGTGCTTTATTATTGTAGAAATTTGCATCTGCCGAACTTTTTAACTATATTACAAAATCAGTCTGTACTTGTTTTTTTTTTTATTTTCAGACAGTTGAACTTATGTACTAATAAATAAATATAATATTTGCACAAATAATAGAATCAACTTTTATTTGCACAAATAATAGAATCAAATTTTATTTGGTAATTTATGTCTATTTACAGTTAAAGTATGACACTTGCTTATACAAATACGATACACATATTTAATAGGTCCTAAATATTTATTTGAACTTTTGGCTAATATTAGCAAAACCATTTTCCTATTTATGTCATTTAAAACAGTATCAAGCCGCCTATAGAAATACTGTTAGTTCGCCCTATAAGGTTATCGGAATAGGTGCCAAGTATCTTTTACGAGTGGTTTTTGGTGATGTTTGCCACTTGAATTCAAATTCGAATTCAAGTCCGAAATTAAATTCAAAATCATGGCCATGGCTCACATGCGATTTCACGATTACGGCTTTTGGCCGCACATTAAACACACATAAGCCAATAACAACAATAGCAACAAATACACACGCACAAGTAAAAAAAAATAAATAAATAAATACGTAAGCTGGGATGAATAAATGAATATTAAATGGCCAACGGCGGACGAGAAAACAATCGAAGAAGAAGAACTGAACAGAGTAACAGTGTTGCAATGGACATCTTAGGACTGCACGATACTCTGTTCCGTGTGTTTTAACTAATCAGGGGACCCAAACTCGGCGTTGCCACATTGTGGGTAATTAATCAAAATCAAACAGTTCAAGTTTGGCCAGCCTCTACACAAACAAACATATATTAAATCGCAATTTACTCGATTTTTTTGGATAATTTGTCATAGTCTGAAGCAACTTTTAAGAATTAATTTCCTGAAAATTGTTGAATTTTTTTTTATCATTATTTCTGTGCTGTGTATTCCGTATTTTCCGTATCCGTTTTGGCGAACAGTGTATAAAAATATAAATAAATAAATGGACGGCAAATCCAAGCGATATTCGATACGTAAATACATACCGCAAAATGTTTGCATGTTTGTTTGTTTACCCTATCAATTTGCACTGCGAATGTGCGAACGAGAGTGCGATTGCCAGATTGTACGATGGGTGGCAGTGGCGGGTGTGGGGGCGTGGTCGACAAAAGTCGCACAACAAAACACAAAACACAAACGCAAACTTAAATCCAATACCAAAACCAAAATCAAAGCACATGCAACCAAATGCGATGCGGCCAACAGTGCTGAGAACGCTAAATTTGATTGACGACGACGACGACGCTGATGACGACGTCATCGCCAAAGCATTTCAAGCTTGAAACTTGGCCTAAGGTTTCTGTCGAGGCGACGACTGCGTTGCCGCCCACGTCTAAAGTAACAACAACAACAACAACAACAATAAGCAAAACAACAAAGAGATACTTTTACACTCAGGCCAGGCCGAGGGAGCGGAAGCAACAGCTTTCAAAGCCGACGGACTCAAGAGAGTGGAGAGTGAATAACGAAGAGCGGAGCGCGGAGAACGGAGAGTCGCGGAGCCATGGGCAGCAAGATTGGCGTGAGAGCGACAACGGCTGTGGTGACGAAGTCAACGACAACGTCGACGTCGGCGGGCAGCGGCTTGACAAGCTTTTGCGGTTTTTAGTTACAGGCCGCCAACTTGCTTAGGCACATTGGGTCACAAAAGTTCTGAATGTCTCTTTGATCGAGTTTTGAAATTGGCGAATCAAAATAAACAGCAATCAGCAGTAGATTTCTGTTGAATGAACATGTTGATTAAATGTGTTGCAATTTAATTTTCTGTAATTCCCTACTGCGTCTGGAGACGATGTAATATGGATACTGGTTTGCCCCACTGTGCCGCATGCTTTTGTCATTTACATTGTAGCAAGCAATTACATGCGACAAGCCAAGCAAGCGGCTGTTGGTTTCTTATGGTTTTTCTTCTTTTTTTTTTTTTTTTGTAGGCGTGGCCCAGTTTTGGTGTTGTAGTTTGCCACATTTGGCGGAGACAATTTATGTCAAGCCGACATCTTTGGCGCTGTGCGAAAACATGCGTAAAAGTAGCTTCTTAGCCCCTCTCCCTCCCTTTGGATTGTGTTTGTGTGTGTTGGTGTGTGTATGGCTAATAGGCGCAGAAATTAAAACGCCAGCAAACACAAACAAACTTTTGCGCGCACAGCAACATAAAAGGGTGAATAAATGAAATACACTCAACAAAAAAACAATGCACACAAGGTTAAAAAATCGAGCTGAGTACCAAAAATAATTTGCATTTCATATTTATGTGTATCACATATACTTTCTTGAATATTTTGTATATTTATTATTCATTTTCCAGAACAACTTTTTATATTGAAAGCATATATTTTTGATAATGAAAATGCAAATCCAAATGAACACAAATGAATTTCTAAAATGAAGAAGAATATTAGAAAAATCAATCTTATAATTGGTATTAAAAACTAAAGAAGTAATGCATTTGGAAGTTGACTTAAAAAAAAATCGAACTGCTTTTGTAGAAGCAAATTATAGATCCGATGTTTTTCCGAGTGTAGCAAGATGTGTGCAAGTGTGTGGGGTGTGTGTGGGAGGTAGGGTAGAGACGTTACGGGCAAAGGCTGCATTAAACAGCGGTGTTGACAGCCGCAGCGACGACGAAGCTGGCATCTGTCAAACATGTCATACGCAAAATAGCTTAACTGTCATAAAAAACAACAAGCGGCGGCCGTAAAACGCTTTATTACAATACTAACAAACAACAAAAACAACATTCGGGCGTACATGGCAAATGTGCGGCTGCGTTTATGTTTAACAAGTGCAGGACTTAAGGCTGCCTGGCTTAGGGTGGGAGATGCGGGGGGAGGTGAATGCTGGAGGGTCACGGGTTTATTTAAATTCTCTTATTGAGAGATTCTCCAGCATTCGACTTGGTTGTTATTGCAGTTGTTGTTGTCTCGATTTACATTTTTATGCTTTATTTGATTTATTTATTAACTTCTTGTCGCTCTTGCGGCTTCCCCTTTATGCACAGTCTGTCCTCACTCGAACTCACTCACTCTCCCTCTCTCCCTTTCTCTCTTGCGGCTGCTGCTGCTTCTTCTAGCGTAAAACGCCAACGCCTCGCAGGCACACACACACACACACACACACACACACTGAGAATAGTTTTCTTTTTGTTTTTTTTTTGCCATGACTGTGTGCCTCAGAGTTAGTGCACGTGTGCATGTGCGTGTGTGTGTGTGTGTGTGCGTGTGGCATTTTAATAATAGCACACACATACAATATAAAAGCTCCCGCTGGAGCAGCAAAAAAAAATATATATATATATGTATATATAAGCAAAAACATAGAAAAAATGTTGTTGCACTAAAAACTTCAACGCCCGCATGATGATGATGGTGGCATATAGCATATAGCAACAGCAACTCACAGCGGAAAGCACAAAATTTCTACACGGCTCCACTTCACTCACACACACACACACACATATACACCCACTCGTTCTAAGAGCCCTTTGCGGGAGTTGGGAGGTGTGGTTATTTTTTTTTTTTTTTTTTTGCTTTCTTTGCCATGTTGAGTTTGGCCGCTGCCGCAATAAAACTCATGTTGTCTACGGCAACGGCAACAGTTATATAGATGTATGTTCACACACAAGCATACATCATACTGATTGCTTGAAAAGGGGGTAGAGGAAGAGCAACCCTTTCCCCCAAAAACCGGAAGTTTGTAGTTTTTTTCAATTAACACTCGCCGCTAAAGAGAGAGCGAGAGAGAGAGATAGAGAGAAGACAAGTTGAGAATTTATTTGCTGAAATTGTTCATCATAATATGCATATACACGCATACATTAATGCATAAATGCTTGCACACATACAAATATGCAAATAGATATTAAGTTGTATATTGGCGCAATTGCTATTTTTGTATATTTGTTGATGTTGTAAAAGATTCGCTTGGAACGTATTCATTAATTAATTAAATATTATTGCATTTACGCTTATTGTCGTTATAGTTGCTGACATTATTCTGGTTGTTGTTGTTCTTTTTGTGTTTGGTGTGCTGCAAAACGTGCAATGAAATGTGCGAAACACATTCACATGCACACTCCCTCGGATATATACACACACACACGCACATACACACACGTATGTAAACAAAACTCTACCTCTTGTTATTGGCACCTCCAAAGGGAACGCGCGCGACGCCTGCACTGACTCTAAAAGCAAAACAACAAATAAAGCACACCGAACGACGACTGCCGACTGCCGACAAGCGAGCGTTGAGAATGCAACTGTAACGGCGACTGCGGTTTGTGTGTTTTGAACTGAACTTTATGCTATTTGCCGCCCCTCTCGACGAAGAGCACAACGACCGTTACCTTACTTTTCGCTTGTTTTTGTTTCTTGTTTTTTTTTTTTTTGTATTTGCACATACAAAACCTCGCACACACACTTTACTTCAATTCACAAACAAATTCTGTGTTTTAACACTTTGGTACACACTAAAGACGCGCGCGCGCTATTCAAACAAATGCAAGTCGACACTCTTACGCTCTCGTTTAACGACTGAAACCGAAATAAGAAAAGCACCGTTGAAACGGACAAGCCATGGCCAGCTGATTTTTTGTACAACAGTGCTGCCAGTGTTTGATTTTTGTTTTCGTCAAATCGTTTTCGTTGTACAACATTTTATTTGAAAAAGTATTTTCAACCAGGTGGCAGCACCGTCCAATTGGCGCGTACATTTTAAGATTACTGATAATTTTAACTCTCGACATTTTCGAATTTCTGAAAATATTATTCTTTATGCTTGAAATATATAATGTGTTGTTTTAATATTCCATAATTAAACCGAACTTACTGGAGTTTTTGAAGAAGATTTACAAAATTTTTTACATAAAAATTATTTAAATTCCAGGGCATTTTGATATATTTTGAATAATTATTTGCTACTCAAGAAAAAATAGATTTAAATTAAATATATAATGGATTGACCGCTTTTAACCGCTTTGGCTTTGACCGGCTATTCGAAAATTCCATACATTCATGTACATTAATTTTAATATGTGTTTCATATTTAATGTATAAGAGTAGATTTGTATGAATTTATTAGTAGGGACACTAACGACAGTTGCTATTGCACCATTTCCAGATGCAACCATCGCTTTTCTTGCATCCGAAACCGCCCGGATAAAGTTCACAAAATTCCTCGGATTTTTTGAATGCACAAGTGTCGCCGGGACAATAGTAATTGTAGCAGGCCGACGAGCAGGTTTCCCTCAGGCCATGCGCACAGCCCGAGCAGTTAAGCATCTCTAAAAATAATATAATTATCTGATGAAGCTAATCCAATGATTGATTGATTGATTGATTTTAAATTACCACCCTCGCGGCAATCGGAAGTTAGACAACTGGACAATGGTGGGTTCGGCGGCATCACTAGCAGCGGTGGATCGGTTAGCTCCACAATTTCGGGTGGCGTCAGGTAGATTACGGGATGTGTACAGATTCGTTTATCGCATAGCTCATGCCTGCGATTGAAACACACCCAGGTGGGTTCATAACGACGACAAAAACGCGGACTCTTCACCAAACAACAGCCGAGTGGAATCGCTTTATTCGAATACGCTGGCGTCGTTGTTGGAATTGCTAGTTCCGGTGGTGGACGAGTCCACCACGTCGTTGTCTCAAAACTGTGGTCACGATTCGGATCATATGGCTTAAGAGTCACATATTCGACATGACCCATATTCTCTGTTGCTGTTTTATACTTATGTCTGTTCTTGATCACATTATCGATCTCCAGTATTGTGGTTATATAGGCCGGTGGCTGGCAACTTTTGTTGCGCCACACGGTTCCACGTGGGCAGGCAGGCGAGAGGCAACGACCTGCATAATATTCACCCCGGCTGCAGATTATTCGGCGGCACTGTTCGTCAAAGTATACCGATCCGGGAGGACAGCGAACCTGCTCATCGGCATCTTCACTTAGTGGTTCTGTGGGCGGCGGCACAAATATGGGATCCTCGGTGGTGGTGGTGATTTCTTCTGTGCTAGTGGTGGGCTCTTCTGTAGCTGTTGTAGTTTCTTCAGTGGTTGTTTCTTCAGTGGTTATTTCTTCTGTTTTTGTGGTAGGTATTTCTTTGGTATTGTAAGGACACGGTAATGGTTCTATCAAATAGCACAACCCATCCGTGTGCAGAAAGTATCCTAGAAACAAAAAACGATTATCAATTTAAAAGGCTTACAGTCAGCAATAAACACATCGTCACTCGAGACTTACAACACATCGATTCATAAAATAAAAAATGTATTTCTTAATAAATAACCTAACCTAACATACAATATTTATACTTAGTATTAATATTTATTTTTGTACTTTTCACAGTGATTTTCAAAGTATTCATTCAGAGATAATAACGGCAACAATGAACTGCTTTATTCGTCACGCTATAGATTAAAAATAAAATCTGTCCGGTTTAAAATTTACATAATATACCCGATGAAGTCTGCGTAGCTGGTATTTTTTATACAAAAACTTAACTGTCGACCGATAGTTTCAATGACAGGATGGGGGTATGATTTAAAACTGAGACAGGCAGAACATTGAAGGGGTTTGCAAATTTACTTAAACAATCAAAAAAAAAAAAAAAAAAACTGTTTAATTTATTGGGGTATCTAATAAATCGAATCACATTGATTTGATCCATTTGAGCATTTGTATAGATTACCTTCCTGACACATATTCTTTCGGTGGCACATGCCATTCTGGATCTCATAGCCTGCGGGACACTCCAGCCACTATAAATATTATAAAATTAATTTGTTTGTCAAACGTGTTGTTCCTCAGGAGTGATTACATTGCCGTACGCATCTTGATAACCTTCCACATTGCGAACGCTCGACCAAATCGCACAAAAGTATATCACAATAATTGAGAAGGGCGAAGAAGGCAACATTACGAGTAATTCTGTCTTACGATCCGATCAAAGGCGATGTTCATTCAACAACTGAGCTCAGGCGACGACTAATCGATTGCGGCGCCTGACGAAGCTTTCGCAGTGACAAACAAGATCATAATTGTTCCGGCACTGATAACCTTTTCCGAAAATAGTTTTCAAGTCAAATAGGTTTGCATTCGGCAAAACGATGTGCGACTTCCGACGTCGATTGACAGCCTCAATAGACTTGAAAGACTCAACAGCTTCATTGATAATCGGAATGTTCGTTTATCAAGTGATGCTGCTGCTGTCGCCTTGGCTTCTCTTGGTCCTAAAGCTGGCCAACGCCCAATCTCCGCAGAGTGCCGTCGGTGACGTCAGTGTTTCTTGCGTGCAGGCAATCTCCTATAACTGCTTCACTCCATGCCTTCTCCAAAATGGGATCAATTTCCTGCCAGTTGCAGCGCCGAGTGCAAATCGTGAGTGAAATCATATGCCTTATATTTAATATCATTATATAAATAAATGTGTTTAATATTTCTTATTTATTAGCACAAAACAGTGTAAATAGCCCACAGCCGTGTGCTCCCGTTCAAGGTCAACCATCACCTTGTCCGCATCAGCCTCTACCGTGTGCCCCAATCACTCCTTGTCCAAATCAACCTATAACATCCTATCCTCAACCCCCTACAAACCCAAATAGTTTAGTTCCATATCAACCAGCACCTTGTCCAAATCAACCTGTTACTCCTTATCCTCTAGTTCCATCTCAACCAGCACCTTGTCCAAACCAACCTGTAACTCCTTATCCTCCACTTCCATCTCAACCAGCACCTTGTCCAAACCAACCTGTTACTCCTTATCCTCCAGTTCCTTCTCAGCCGGCACCGTGTCCAAATCAACCTGTTACTCCTTATCCACCAGTTCCATTTCAACCAGCACCTTGTCCAGATCAACTTGTTATTCCTTATCCTCCAGTTCCATCTCAACCAGCACCTTGTCCAAACCAACCTGTAACTCCTTATCCACTAGTTCCATCTCAACCAGCACCTTGTCCAAACCAACCTGTAACTCCTTATCCTCCACTTCCATCTCAACCAGCACCTTGTCCAAACCAACCTGTTACTCCTTATCCTCCAGTTCCATCTCAACCAACCCCTTGTCCCAATAAACCTGTAACTCCTTATCCTCCAGTTCCTTCTCAGCTGGCACCGTGTCCAAATCAACCTATTACTCCTTATCCACCAGTTCCACTTCAACCAGCACCTTGTCCAAATCAACCTGTTACTCCTTGTCGGCCAGTTGAACCTCAACTGTGTAATCCAAATGTGCCTGTAACAACCTCAAGACCCACTCAAACCTCCACCCAACCTCCCATCCAACCCACCACTCAACCAACGACGTCGTCGACTAAAGAGCCATCTACCTCGCCGAAACCTGCTCCAATTCGTCGCTGCCCCAATGGAACCGTCCTCATCAATGGCAACTGTCGTCTGGTCCATTGCCGTTCAAGGATTTTTAAAAATGGACGCTGTGTGGAGACTGGATGCCCACATGGCACTTATTGGACCGGTCAGAAATGTGCACAACCCGATATCATTGAGCTGGCTCCCATTTATCTTAATCGAACGATCATCAATCAGAATTTGGAGAAAAAGCCCAATTTTGTCCTAAATAATGTGCATAATCTGGTTGTCAACGCCTCAATCACGCTGCCAACAGACTACAGGGATTACGAAGAGGAAGAGGAAGAGGAGGAGGAGGAGAAAACACCTAATCCACTCAAATGCTGCACTGTGATCGGTCCACGTATCTGTCGCTGTTCTATGGAAAGAGTTCGCTGGAAATGCTACAATGAAAAGCGGCAGATTTGTGGCAATTTCTGCAGCGCCCCCAAAATGGCGCTTAAACCGCCAACAGTGAACACCTGGAACGATGACAATAATGAAATGTTGATCATGCCGCCCAATTTTAACTCCGGATGCCAAGACAGAGGCAATTGTCGTCAAACAGCAGGTAACTCAATATCTATATAAGAATCTGAGTAGATTTGCGTATGAGTCTTATTTTTTGTCATAACTTATAGAGAGGTATGACTGCAGCGGCTGTGCTTCGGGCCAGATGGCATCCTGCTCCTCTTACTGCTCCAACTATCGCTGCAACAGCCCCAACTGCGCATTCTATGACCAAGAGCAATTTTGCGGTTCGCAACAATTTGCAGGCTCTGTCGGTTGCCGCTGGGAGGATGGCTGGCGTCGATAGATCATCTTCCTCTTTGAGACAAAAGATTGATGAGGGAAGGTGGGGGATGATTTTAAAGACATCATTCAGCAATAGCGTATACTACATTTAATTAAAATTCAAACTTGTTTAATCATTTTATTCGAATTTTTGTAAGTATACGAATCAAATAAAAATTCAATTCAATATTTCCATTTAATGAGAAGATTTAAATAAGCCAAAAAAATGTGTGCGTGGTGGCTGTATAATTGCTTAAACTGATTTGATCGTAATTTTATTATTTTATATTTTATTACACGATGCTGACAATGCTAATTTTTTTACAAACCAAAAAATAAAATAAATAAGTCTCAGTATTATTGCATGAACGCAGTTAATACTGAGTTAATACTGTGAGAGTTAATACTGTGAATTGTAGCAATTTGAAGTTTACTAAATATGGTCACATTTTCTAGCAGCGCGAAATAATAACGACAAGAAAAAAATAAATAATGAAACAAGAAGAATGCTTGAAGAATACTTGAAAATTTTAACATACAACTTTGTTACCTAAATTCGTAGATTGGGAAAAGAACACAGTGCGTTAGATATACTAATTTATATTACATTACTGATACCATTTTTATTTGGTGGAACAAATTTATAAGATCTAAAGAGGGGATACAAATTGCCAGTTTTGAAACGGCATCAATTTTGTTCCTTACGAAGATATACATTCGTATTACTTAATATGAGTGTGCACAGATATAAGCACAGTTTTGTAAGAACCTACTAACTATAATTAGACCTCTTCGAACGAAAAGATATGTTGAATTGGGAGTACTGAGAGAGAACTGCTCTATTAAAAGTCAGCATGAGGAATTTGTTAGTAACATCTTTCAAAGCTCTATGACACATATCTTTGCTAAGTTTGTTTGTGATAAACGTTTGGCATTTTTTGAAGCACTCCATTGATAAATCACCGGCTATGACGTGTTCATGATCATTTTGACTTTAAAAATGCCGGAATGCTTGTCTCTTGATAGGTAAGAGTCACATGTTGCCATGTCGCAATCTAGGAATATTTGTATTAAACCTTCGGTTCCGGCGATGTTACTCTCTGAGCGGAGAAAATTTTGCACTGAGCACTTGAAAAAAAAAATGTTGTTTGCGGAACTGATAAATTCTTTATTAGATTAAATGCAAAACAACCTCGACTTTTAAATTAAGTATTTAACATACAAACTTCAATAATTATACCATCAAGTATTGACATTTACGACAATAACACTAATTGCGACATACCCGTGCTCAAAGGTTTTTATTAAGGAAGACATAAATAAATAAAAAAATGTGAAAACATTTTTGATACTCTTTAGACCAGCTTATCTCGTAGAACTAATTTAACATTTTTTATTAACTCCATCCTGCATTTTAAATACATTAAATGTTTATTATTTTGATTAATATAATTTAATTGTTTACATTTAACACCTCACTCAATTGTCATATATATTCTTAAATCGTGAATAACTCGTTGATATAAATAGCGCTTAAAGTTATTTTAATTTTCTGAGCTAAGAACGGAAAAGTTGCAATGTTTAAAAATTTCTTACTTATGGGATAAAGAGTATAAGAACCTGTGAATTTTCCCAAGAAAACTCGGTGGGTATACGCTATTTGATCTTTGATATTTGGTTCTCAACAAGGTACTTTTACTACACTGACGCTCAAAAACTGATAAGTGTAGTGTAATCAATACCATAAGATTGTCAGCTATCTAATCAATTGGCTAATGTATATGAAAACAGGAAGTCGAGAGGACTCGAATACGAAATACCCTAAGTAAATCTAAAAGTTTCTCAAATTTTATTAAAGATAATATTTATTCTCAATCTTAAGACGTAGACATTCATAAGTATTAGAAGATGTTGACGATAAAATGAAATAAACTTGATCTACGCGGGTTATACTAGAACTTATATTCCAAATTTGAATTATTTTATAGTCTCTGATGTTGGCGCGTTCATGCAAACGCTAATCGAATCGGCTTTTGATACAGATCAAGAACATGTATTTACCTTATGGGGTACAAACATTTGCATAGAACCATCATACCCTTTTTTATCTATTTTTAATTGCTTCATGGTATAACAAAAAAATAAAAATTCACATTTTTGGCTGCAGTCGAGTATAAGAGTTGTCCGGAAATATACCTAGTTATAGTCATTCCACATTCGATGGCAAACACTCCGAAATTAAAAGTTGAGTTTCAGAAATATATAAGTATATATATTGCTGATCAATTTGCTAACCGTCGATTCTTATTTTATGTAATATAAATTGTAGGTAAACGTCATTGTGGCTGTGCTTCTGCTGGCCTTCAGCTTGTCGTTGGTTAATGGCAATGACAGCGATGCCAGTAAGGATCGGATTGTGCTGAACACACCGCTGCAGAATTATGAGCAGCCCTCGCTGCGCGACTACGAGGAGTGCCACAAGAATCGCGACAACTGTTTGGCAATCTGTGCCGGCAAGCCAGAGTGCGAACCAGAATGTCCACTCTGCCCGGAGCTAATGGATGAGCCGCTGCTGGTGCAGGGCGTAAACGATACGCTGTACGTGGCACCCCCTCAGCCTGCCCTCAACACCACCAACATCATACGGCTGACCAACGAGATCAACAATGTGATTCAGAATGACATTCAGGCCCGCAACGAGGTGAATGTGAAGGTGCATCAGAATGTGTCACAGGTGGGTGGAAGATTTGGACTCGGTTACAATGAGCAGGGCTCCTGTTGTTATGTGGTGCGTAGAGATCGCAACTGTGACGAGGAGAACAAGGAGAATAAGGAGCACAGGGAGCCCAAGGAGCACTGTCAGGAGCATTCCCGCCAACGCGTCTGTGGTCAGCGTTGCCAGGCGCGTGTGATGATCGCCAAACGTACCGTTTTCTGCAAAAAGGATCAACCCGATGATTGCCACGAGTCTGTGGAGTATGTGCCACGTCGTCGCAGATCTAGGCACAAGCACCAGCAACAACCGCATATACAATCATCACCCTGTCGCTACATGAACAATTGGCCTTATGTGAACTGCGGTGGTCAGGATCGAGATGTCCGTCGTCTTAGACGCGGCGCTTGTCAGCGGTGCCTACAGTTGACCTATGGCTACATATTACAAAACGGTTTGCCAGCAGAATGCGTCGGCTGTTTTCAAGGCTATGCCTCGCCAATGATGCCATCACCTATGTTTTATTCTCCCTTTGCACCCATGCCTAATTATGGCTATAATTATCTGCCGCAACCAGAGAGCCAACATCATGATAAGGAACAGGAGCCGAGCAGCGACATGGACGGTGGCGATGATGATGGATGGGTGTTGGAAACGGAAAACTGTGTCGATGCCAATGGACAGCTGGTGAGTTGCCCCAAAGATGAAGATGCAGCTGGACCTGGTAACAAACGGCCAGAGTACTTGGAGCAGGGCGACAAGAATGAGGATAATGAGGATAATAGCCTTGATATGGACTATGGCTATGGCGTCCCCGTCCAGCGTCGACGTCGCCGTCGTCATTACAATCCCAACAAGTTTGTGCGTTCCATCTACAGTCAACGCAGTTAAATGAATTGCATAATTTTTAGCCTTAGAAGCTTTGCCAATTTTTGCACATGCAAATAACAAAAAATGTATTAAAATTTTGTTAAACACAAAAGAACAGCTAATGTACGTTTAAAAATTATTATTAATTTTAATAAATGGATTACTTTTTTACCAAAACGTTGCGAGTTTAAATATGATATCTATGTAAAAAAAATTAGTTTTTTATACAAGAAGTTATCTTTCGATTGCTCATTTTTCCAACAAGGTAGCTTTAAAGCTGAGAGGCGATTTATGTTGATCAAGTATATAAATATGTCTACAACTTTCAATGACAAATTAAAAATTATACTCTGCAAGGGAATCAAAAAATTAGTTTTCACAAATTTATTCGCAATGTCAAATCGGGTTTAATTTGATAAAATTGTTAAGAATTCCACAATCCATATTTCACATGACGGCAAACTTAATTATGCCATTTGAAAGATAAGATTCGTTCAATAGCCGCAAGCTTCGCAAGGCTAATCAACTGTAGCTTGTAGTTTGTAGCTTTTAGCTTGTAGTTGTGTAGCCAATGAATTTTCCTTCACAAATTGAAATTTTAAAATGTATAAGAAAAACAATAGAGTGAATTTTCTTATAGCTATGAAAATAATGTGTATTTTAAGCTGTAATTTGGTTCAAAGCTGTTATGCATTATGGGCCTTGCAGCAAAGAAACAGTTATTATTATATTATCTAACATAAAGCCATAAACATTCCATTACCAACGCGTGCTAAATGAATTTTGATTATTGTTGGCTATGAATGAGGTATGGTTAAAAATGTATATAAATATATTAATTTGGAATTTAGTAATTTAATAATTTTCTTACCTGCATTTAATTATTGAAATCATTTCTTGACAGGGTCCGGTGTCTTGGTCAAGAATAACATCAGTTATGACAATAACAGTAAAAGGCACATATACCAGAAAAAGTAAGCTTGTTAAAACTGGCTAATAAAGTATTATATTTAAACGTTGATTAATCAATATGAGGCAGTATATTTAACGATACATTTTGGGCGTTGCTACATAATTGCATGGATTACCTTGAAGAGGTTTACTAAATTTTTCATTTTGTCATATACACAAACAAATATATGTTATTTTGAACATAGTGCGTGTAACTTTTACAGTTACCTGATAAGCTATAGAATATATAATCATATTCTTCGCATTGTTGGGTAATATAATAAAGAACTAATTGCGAATGAGCATTCTAATTATATGCTGCTGTTTTGATAAGGTCATTTAGTGTGGCAGATTTGTTTGTACCATAGTAAATAATAATAATTTAATTTGATTGAATAACATTTGTGTTTTTGTTTTGTTAATTTGTGTTCGGTGTGAGGGAATTTGCTCTGCTTATAGACTAAACAACATGAAATAGAATTTTCCATTATGCAAATATACTCGAATTGTTCTAACTGAGGCATATGAGCATATAAATTTGTTTTAGAAAACAGTTTCAGAATAAGGTAGTTAGTTTCTTTGTGGGCGTGACCAACTTGTTGACTGTGTGCCCTTTGAACATATGAAACAAAATTACTAAACTTATGGTAATATTGCGCTGTATGAAGTGTTCGTAAAGCCAGGGATGTCAGTGGGGCTGATTTACTTAATACCCAATTCTTTCAACTCAGTTTCCTCATCCACAGAGTCCTCCTCGTCATCGGAGCCGTGCACCGAGGGCGCTGGCGTAGTGTGGCCTATGCGAAAGAAAAAAAAAAAAAAATGGTGAGCAAATAATTAAAAATTTCTCTGTATAAAAAATGTTTAATATCTGTTCGGATGTAATTGAGTTAATATGTTATCTCTAATTGAACCTTTTTAATTACAAATCAATGACTGTTGAAAGTCAAGTCTCATCATTTTGATTTTGATTCAGAAATTACGTAGTCATGTAAATATTGCTAGGTTTATGCTCGTAAATAATACTGATTTGAAGTGAACCAGCTGATTTATGCGATAAGGTACAGCTGTGCTTGACATTATTAAAAAAAATATATATTTTTATACATAAATATGTATATAGTATGTCTATTAAGTAACCGTTATGTATATTAAGTAACCGATAAAAACGATTATTGTTTTAATTTAATTGGTGGAACTTACGCGACGACGTGGGACTTGGTGGCTCACTCTGTGGACGTGAGAACAGCAGATTGCTGCGAGAACCGTACGTGGAAGTCTCGTCCACATAGTCGGGATAGACGGCCTGCAAGGCCTTCACCCTAGCCTGTCTGTAGTACTGCGGGATAAGAATAAATTGCACAGATAAATAACGTTTTAAAATTAAGATGTATTTGGTAAACAATACGTACAATGCCCAGCGTACGCCAGTCCAGCAAATCGCTGAGGCGCTCCGTGCGATTGCGCTGAATGATGCGCTGGCGGCGATTCAGACGCGAGAACTCCATCATGAAGCTGGACAGCTGTTGCACGCTGTTCTCCAGTCCAATGTAGCGACGATCGACAATGTAGATGCCATAGGATTTGGGATCACTGATGTGCTCCTGCATGAAACAACCGAAACCCGACAGATTTGTGGTTACACTTGGTATGCCCATGACGGTGCACTCCGCCGGTGTATAGCCCCAGGGTTCGTAGTAGGATGGGAACACACCCAAATGGCAGCCACGGACAAACTCTTCGTAATCGATGCCAAACAACGGATTCGTTGAAGTCAAGAACTCCGGATGGAAGACCATTTTGACGCGATCGTGCACCGAATTGAACAAATTACAGCGACGAATCGCCGATAGGACCGGATCATTCCAATCATCGGCAACATTGTGCGTGGTAACCGGCGGCATTGTATCGCGTTGCATGGCAAACATACAGCGCTTGATCTTCACTAGATCATCCTTTTGCAGCAGCTCATCGGGACTGGGTATGTGGCCCTTGACGCACGTATCGAACATGCGCTTGCCAACCGCCTGCTGCACATTGGTAATGGTGTCGCGCAGCTGCTTGATGACCGCATGGCCACGGAGCGAGTCCACATTGAAGTTGTTCGTCTTGGTGGGGAAAATGAGGAAAGCCACCACTGTGGTGTCGGGACGCTCGTGCTTCAACATTGCATTGAGGCGGGCCAGCGACTCGATGAATATATCAGCGCCCTTGTTGCCGAACTCATAGCGGCCGGCAATGAAGAAGTACAGCGTCTTGTCCAGATCGAAGTCCATATGGCTGCAGAGGAGTATTTGTTTTAGTGATGTGGCCAGTTAAATAATTGAGAAAAAATACCTTCACCTTCACGTTCAGGTAAATAACTTACCCATAGAAATGACCGCGTACAAACTCATTGATTTTCTCCTTGGCAACGGCATGCAAATTCTGGAACTCATGAATGGCCGAGAACTTCTTCACGTTCAGGCCGTTTGGTGTTATGATGTCCGGTTTGCGTTTGAGCAGATGCTCCGCCTCGTAGCCCGTGATCTCCGAAACGGTGGTGAAGACATGCGCCAGATGTGTGGCGCCACGCTCGAGGCAATAGCGATGATAGATCTGACGCTTGCCAGCCTCCTCGTCCACAGCGAATTTATCGAGATTGTTGTAGAAATCGGTGTTGCCTGCGCACAGATAGCGACCGAGGAGCGTCGCATGCGTGGTGAACACGGTAGCAATCTCGATTTGACGGGTGCGCAGCACTATGAGTGCCACACCAGCCTGCCACTCGTGAAAGTGGGCAACGATCCGCGGTGCACTGAGATCATTGCGCTGCGAGTAGCCATCGGCACAGTTGCGAAACTCCTCTAGGAACTCGGCGATCATAAAGCCCAATATGATGGCATCGTTTGTCTCAATATCCATATGTGGTATGCCAATGTGGCACTTGTCCCACATCTCCGACTTGAACTGATCCAGCTTCCAGGCGGCTGAGCCAATGTCAAACAATATCAGCTGCGGATTGCCGTCGACAAGCCAGCGACCAGTGTGAATTTTGTAGCCTCGCGAACGCATCGTGTTGACGGCATCGAGCAACGGATTGCCTCGTGGAAATTCCATTTCCTCCATTTCGGTGCGGGCACACGCCTCCTTGTAGGGGCCCATCATGCACAGCTGCTCGCCCATCTCCTCGGTGGAGACATATGCCTTCGACCGGATCACCGTATAAATGCCGCCCACTTTGTTGGCCACCTCCCATGCGACCTCAAAGTTCCAGCGGTTCTCGCGCGATGCAATATCGCCGCGATCGAAATAATCCTTCAGGTCCGCGCCGGACTCCACGCGTGAAAATCGTCGATTCATCTGCATTAAAAAAAAAGAAAAAACAAATACTCAATTAGCGATTAGCATGGCAATTAAAAAAAAAAGAAGTGTGGCTTGAATTGTGTTGCACTCAACCCGCACGGCCATGGGCGAAGCATCTTGATCTTCAAAGCGATAGGACATTTGACGACGCAGCATCGTGAAGCTGGACAACCTCGCAGTCGACTCAATCGAAACGTACTGATTGATAATCGCAACTATTTTTAGCTGCCGGCCGACCCAGATTACACACGCTTAACTGTGGAATTGTAAGCTGGCGCTACTGGAGAGCGTCATCAGCCAAGCCGGCTGCTCACTTTGCATCATCTTGAACAGCAGCATCAACATCAACATCAACATCGAGCTCTCAACTGATAGCAACTGATGATAGTTGACAATTGATAAGAACGCTCGACGATCGACGATCGCCGCTCGCTGCTCGCCGCATGTGGCACTGGCCCTGACACTCAAAAGCGACGACTTCGCTTTGCATTTGTCGTCCATGAGTTGGGTTCGTCTATATTTAGTTGAGTAGGAAATGGGCGAAGAAAAGCGCTGGCATTGCCAATTTTCATACACATACATGTTTATACGGCGAAATTATGGCACAATACTTTTTATGGCAAATGCAAAATATAGACAAATTAGAATACATATATCTATATCTATATATATATATATATATATATGTATATTTATATCGATTTGTCAAAAATATTGATCGTTGAAATTGTGAAAATTATGTAACCTCACTCGAACAAAAATGTGCATCTTATAATCATATAAAGCATTTATTTGAAGAATATATAAAATATATAAAAGCAAATCGCAAATACTAATCACGAAGAACTCTTTCGGATGGAATATTAAACATATATATACACATATATATATATACATATATATATATATATACATTATTATCACGTCAGCTGTCGTTTAAAAAGTGAACATTTTTTGCGGTTTTCCAATAATTACAATGCATATTCAAAAAAATTTATTTATCTCCTTAGATTATTTTCTTTATGTCTCAAATCTATGTTCAAAAGAAAAGATGTTTTTTTTTTCTCAAAATCGAAAATGTTGGATAAGAGTTAAAAAAAAAAACCATTAATATACTTATTGTTTATCCAACTGTACATGAGACTACATAAAATTATATATACATATATATATATGTATATATATATATTCCATAGCAGGTAAAATTCTATCGACTTAACTAAGCGCAAATAATGCACATAGTTTTACGATCGAGCAATTTACATTTTGACCTACGCGTGACGAGCTCTAATTTTAACTTTAACGTTTTTGTATTTTAATTGATTAATTTAACATTGAAAACCATTCCAGAGGCATCTTAATTAATTCTTTCAGTTACTGGAATATTTACGGAAAAGTTTCCTTATTTTTTTTTAACAATTAAAATGTTATCCAATACAAGTTCACATTTGCCCTAAGTCCTAAGTTGAATGCTCATTTTTCAAATATTAATAAGAAACATAAAATTCATGTTGCTCTACAAATGTTTGCGGCTTATTTCATATTTTCCACATATTATGTAAATTCATATTTAATTCACAACCAATCGACTTGGTGAAAATTCAGCTCTTAGCCAAGAAGAGGACTTGTAAATTAAATTTGTTGGTATTTTGTTGAAATTTTGTATCATTTTATTGAAGAGCCTCAATTTTTCTGCGTATTCTCACTTCTTTTATTTGGTTTTTAGAAAAGTAGACTTTGAAGGGTTTCCTCAAAATATCACTTATGTATCTTGTGATTTATGCAATTCATTCATATAATTTCAACGATTTCCTTCATACTTCTCTTCTCGTCTTTCTATGGAAACTGGAGCTAGTTTGATCGACGAATACACACACACACACACAAACACTTTTATATTTTCCGCGTGTGGGGAAAGATTGCCCTTTTCGAATTTGGTCACTTGAAAATTGTTTAACAATAATTAAGTACGTGAAAAAGTTTAATTATCATATTGTAAAGCGCTCGAAAGTAAAAGTTGAAGAAGAGGAAAATGCATTTTTAGCCAGAGATTCGACACTGAAAGATAATTTTCAATGGCTCGTCGTTTGGCACATGTTCAATAATTCTCTTACGCTTTTATTGAATTAATTTTAATTTCGGCAGCAGCAGCAACGAGGAGGCGGCGGTGGCGACTCTTGCACGCGCAACGAGAATATTGCCTACCTACACAAATACAATTTTGTATATGTGTGTAAGTTGTGGATATGTGTGTATAAATATTTGGACTCAGGCTGCGCCGCTGCCTTTGGGTGCTGCTGCCGGCGTCGCAGCGACTGCAAGAAACTCCAACAACAAAAACGAGAATAGGACCAGAAGCAGAAGCAGCGCAGTGACGTCTCTGCTTGTGGCAATGTCTCTTTTTTCAGTGCCGACAGCAGGCAGGCAGCAGCAGTAGGCAGCTAAAAGTCAAATAAAGGTCAGTGGCTGCGTCGCTGCCGCCGATGTGCGCGGGCAGAGCATTAAAATTTTCACCATTGTTGGTAGTTTCTTTGGCGTTTAACTCGCTCAACAAGTTTAACTTGATAATAATTTGTTGTTGCAGGTGCGACACAACACGAAGGAATCTCTATGTATATGTGTGTGTAGCATATAACAACCGGCGTGTTGATAGTAGGCAGCGACAGCGCATCGGCTTATCAACGCTTTTTTTGTTTATGTTTCACTTTTATCACTTTTTAGCGCTGGTGCAAAAAAAAATGTATGCATTGGCGCCGAGGGCAGCCGGCGTCGACATTGGCGCCAATGTGCAATATGCTGATAGCGATAACGAATTTCTGTTTTGTCTGCCAGTGTGTGTGTGTGTAGGCATAATATAATGGCACTCGCGCAGCTGTTAATTTATATTATTTCACGCCAAAAATTCATTCACCTTGCAGCCGTCGTCGTTGTTGGCAGGTACAAACAAAACAAACAACTGGCGGGCAGTGTTGTTCAGTCATTTAAATTGTCGACCAGCGGCTGCTCGAACGATATCGATAAAGACCAACGATATCATCCGCAATATCGATTTGAGTCGAGTCGAGCGGTTTCAAGTAAAACCTGCATTCAATTTTATCCTAATCATATTTACACAGATGGATAACTAGTTGCTAAAATTTGTACAGTATTTTCGGTTACGAAAAGTTTTACAGCCCTGGCCTGCATCGTTGCCACCTTATGATTTATATTATCTTGTAGCAGTCAGCTTTTGACATATAACAAGAAGCGCGTAGTCTTTAAATCTATTTAAAAAAGTAAACGAGAAAACAATTTGACGTTCTTATTTCAAAAAAACTACAACTATACATTTAAGTGTTCAATAATTTTCTCTAACTGATCGAACCTAATGTTGGTTCCCCATTACTTAATAGTCTTATATTTTTATTGATTGCGTCACATTTCAACCTGCAGTTTCGCATAAGAGCTCATAATTCAAAAGTGTCCATAATAACCTTGCTCCATAAAAACAATTTAATGTCATTTGTGGCACTCCGTCTATTAACCTCAATTAAGTACCAGGACGAGCACGCAATTCTCAATTTAAGCTGAGCTCTGGTCCAATTTTTCATTAAAGGGAAACAAAAAGACGAAAGACTTTCCAATTGATTTGCAACTTGAGTGCTTAATAGAAAAAGCGTGAGCAAAAGTGAAACTTGGTAAATAGGTCAGTAATATTGTCACTTTTAAATGCTTCCACCTTAGTTCGTTACATTCAAATGCATTTTCTTAACTTCTGGCATGTATTCGATTCATGCTGCCTGCCTTCATTAAATTTGCGCCAAAACAATTTGTCAATTGTTACCTGAGTGACAGCAGCGTGGAATTGCGCACAGTCATTATTAAAATGCATCACTCAATTTGTTGTCCTGCCAGCCGGCGACCCGGTCGGAACTGAAATCTACCCCCACCCCAGCATCAGTCACAATTAGAGATGTTCACGTCTCATGCATTCTCACAGAACACGACTCGCACATTTGAAGCACACATGCAAATTTTAAGCCCTTTATATTTGAATTTTTTTTTTCAAATTTAATGTTTAATAATAATTAATTAATTGCAATTCTTGTAATTTCATGGAACTTAATAATCAACACTATATTTTCTACCTTGTGCAATTAGTGTCTTTTATTTTGGATTAATGAACTTAAAGAACTCAGTTTTATAATCCTGGCCTTTTAATACATTAATTTTATATATATATTTATTTGTCTATCTGCTTCTTCAAAATCAAATTTTTTAGTTTTAAAGTTCTCTTAATGATATTTGCATATGAAATTGTATTTTCGCTGAAGATCTGAAACTATATCACATAGCTCGCAAAATAACAAACGATTGAAAGATGACATCTTCTGCAAAAAAGATATTAGTCAGTCTGAAATCATATTTTTAAATTAATAACAAATTTTACTGGAATATCACAAGATCAGCTCTAATAACACTATTCAAGCATATATAATTGACATTCTGGAAGACAGACAAGGTCAAATGCCATTTTTCCGCGCTTTTCCGTAACTGCTTTTAATGTTACAGTTTATATATATATATGTGTGAATGTGTGTGTGTGTGTGTGAATGTGTGTGTTTTTGATGCGAGTGCTGCTGCGGATGCTGCTTTGTTGTGTCCTTGCCAAGGCAATTGATAACAGACTCTACAGAACTAAACCTGCTTTTAGGGTGCGGTCTGCTATTTTTGTGAGTTGTATTTAGGTCAGATGCGTTTTTAGTTTTAAGTGTTGCTTTTAGTTTTTCAATTTCCGATTTGCTCAAAATTTCAGAGCTTATCCAAGCTGTGGCATTTGCGCTGAAACATTTGTGGTTATCGCAATGGTCGTTATGCAGACATTAAAACCCTCACCAAATAGTCAACACACACACAAAATAAACATCCGTTGCACAATTTTCGCAACATTGTTTTTCCTTAAATTTTCACGCAGCTAAATTTAAGGTTTTTTCCGAGAGTTCAAATGCGCAGTCAAGTAAGCAAAACGTGTTTTGTGCTTCTAAAAGACGTCGTCAAGTAACAAATCGAAAAAACTATGAATAAAATGATGCTAATGTTAATTGGGCTATGAAAAAATAAAATTTTTAACTAGGCTAAAGCTACACTTTTTAAAATTGAATTATTTAAATTATCTATTTTCTTTTATAGTGTTTAGAGCATTCAGCCAATTAATCACCTTCGAATATTTGTCAAACATTAATTCTTTTCTAAACTTTTAAATATTAGGGTTATCAATCGAAACTAACAAAATACTGTCTCTAAAATTATAAAAGCATTTTTGATATATTTATATACATTTTGTTTTTATTTTCAGATGGCAAAATCTATGGCCATGCACTCCAAATGTTATTATTTATAGCATCAAAAGCAACAATTCATACTTCAGGCCTATCTAATCGCTGTGCTATATTTGAAACCACTCTACAACTGGGTCAGCTGAAGCAGCCTATGACATTGCCACGCCACTAAGAGCTTCATTAAAAACTTTGCCATAATTCATTAGTGGCCCAGCGGCACGTGAACTTGAGACCGGTGGCAAAGTCAAGTGCTGCCTAGCTGGCTGACTAATTTCATTCACAGGCATCCGAATACTGTACGACAATAAAGATAATAACCGAATGTGGTGGCAGAAAAAAAAAAAACCATAAGAAACAGCAAAGAGTTCGACAAATATGTTAATGTTTGACATAGCAATACCCTCTAAGAAATTGTAAAAGTGACAGGCAAAGTATATTTAAAGAGTTATAAAAAAAGGTGTGAAGCGATTTGAAATGAAAACTGATTAAAAACTGTGTAAAAGTAATGAGATATGAAAAAAAAGATTCTTATAATCCACACAATGTATTATAACTTGGATTAGTGAAAGCAAATAAACTTTAATAAACAGTATAACAAATAGTTAATACTAATACTCCATAATGACTCTGAATGAATATAAATTTATTAATAAATATTTTAATAATTTTAATAAATATTTTAAAATACGTATTTCTTATATATTATATTGTTTTATATTTGGTAAAGTTCTGAAATGCCCGATGAGCCGTACAGGTTTACAGGGAATGAAAACAGTAAACCTGAACACAGGGCCCAAAAGAGGCGCCAAGTTGCGAGTCGTTGATAGCGGCGTTGTCATTATGAATTGTTGCCTACTTATCGGCGCATGCGTCAACAGGCGGCTGCCGAGTAAGAGTACCGAGGTTGAGGACGAGGACTGAGCCTTGTGTGGCATATGCAACATGCTAAAACTAGTCCCTTACTACTGTTTCTGTTGTCGTTGTTGTTGTTTTATGCTCTGCCCCTGCCACACCGCATGGCCCGACTTCATCTTCAGCAGGCGCAGCAACAGCAGCAGCTGACGGCGAATTTCGAATTTCGAAAACGGTTATCAACAAACAGGCAACACTGTGTGTGTTTGGGTGTGTGTATCTGTGTGTGCGGCTGTGTTTGTGGTTGTGTGGGTGAGCACTTGCTACTGCTTTTGGCAGATATAAACCCATCAGTTGGCGGCTGTTGCACGTCGCGTGCGGTTTCGCTTTTGCTCCTTGTGCTGCTCCTGGTGGTGCTGCCGCGTCCTTATTTGTCATTTTACGTTTTCGTTTCGTTTCGAGCTCGACAATATTGAAAGTGTGCGTCGTAGTCGCTGTTATCGCCTCCATTAGTACCGTTAGAATATCTAGACACAAACTAAACTACTGCAAGTGGCGGAGTTGTCATTTACTAGTCGCAGTTCGCGGCGTGTGGTTGTCCTCGCGGATTTTCTAACGGCAATTTACTGTTAACAAAAGTGAGAAAAAGTATTTTAAATTGAATGTTTGAGATGCAAAGATTTTTACATATTTGTGAGTTGGACAAATTTGAACTCATTTCGATTTAGTCAACAAAATGATGACTAACTTATTTGTTTAAAAAAGGCAGATAGTTTTTCATATAATTCAAATTTGAATTTTTTTGCTTTAAAAAGTTCTGTTATTTAACTAAATAAATTACTGTGGCTTACAAAGTACAAATCCATAACGATATATAAATAAAAATATGCATTTTATTAGAAACAATTTTTCAAATTGAGTAACAAATATTTTAATACAAGGAGGAAAACATTTCAATATGAGAATTAAATAACTGAAAATTATTTAAAATCATAAAATGAATACTCATCAACAAATAAAAAATTAATTAAAAGACTCAATCAATAAAAATATCTTTAATATATCGCTTAAATAAAAAATATTTAACTCTTTAATTTTTTTTCGAGTTTCAATAGAATTTTGATATATTTTGCTTGGCAACTTGCACCCACTAATGTGCTTAGAAAACGAACTCAAATTGGATAAGAACTTTTTTGGGTGTTGAAACATTGAAAGCATCTGAAACCAAAATCATAATTTGATTGCCAACTAGTTAAAATAATTAATTACAGCGCGTTAGAAACGTCACTAGCAAATAAAATAATAAAAATAATGAAAATAACTCAGCAGCCGACTGTGGCTCATTTAAATTCATTACAAACTGGTAGCAGACACAGGCAAGTGGCAAAGGACATAAATGGTGCCCAAAAGGGGCAGCGGCCGGGACTACGCCGAGCGCATCAATTTTTCACGCAATTTAATTGAAGAGCGCTGGAGAATTTTTGATTCAAGTCGCACGGTGCGGCATTAAACAGCAAATAAAAACCAAAATTTCTTTAGACGAGAGAGGCTGCCTCGTCTGCCCAGATTCATTTTATTTATTCGTTATGCTGAGTTACTTTGGCGTCACGCCTACAAAAATTATAACGAAGCACACGTGCAAATTGAGCGAAGCGAATAAAAAACGCAAAGTAAACCCAAAGTCGAAACCAAAAACGAAACGAAATCAAATCAAATGAAATAAAATTACATATAAGCGACGACGGGTCGTTTTAATACATTTATTGTATGAGGCTTTTACTTATATATATCTTGCTTACGACCAATTCCCAGCAGTTTTACAACACGGCAGCAAATCTGCTTTGCGTAATGGAAATCAAAGTACATAAAAATAAAATTAAATGTCATAAATAAAAAACCAAATATACATTAAAGTCGCTTATATGCATCTCCATGTGTCCCATGCGGCAAGCGGCGGATGATATCGAATTTTCCAAGCGTGACGCATATTAAACATTAAAAAACGTTAAAGCAGCCCATAACAGAAAATACCTGTGCACCATTGTTATCACCTGCCTGCCGCATCTGCCCCTCATCAACAAGTTTTCATCTTATTTGTGGAGGTGAGTATTTTGAAAACATTTTGAAGGTTTACACATGTGAGCTCCAAATACTTTGTGGATGCACATACCCTTCTGCAGTGTCCCTCAATCGGATTATTCATATTAGATGCATTCTGGTACATTCTATGTGAATGTGGCATTTAAAACCTTTCTCTCATGCGGGTTTGAATGTAAATTGCTATCAAACTTAATTTCGCTAGCTTTAAAAGTGTGAAAACTAAATAATTTGTTTTGATTATAAAAAAAATATTGTTTTATTTATATTAAATTAGAAAATGAACATATGGTTTTGGAACCGAAGTGAATACATTTTACAGGAGATTAACGTATAGAAATTGTGTATATTGAATAAGATTTTGGCGCTTATCTGAAAAAAAAACATACATGTGATGTTAGAGTAGAAATTCTTTCCATTTAAATGCAGGTTACATGATGATGTTGTTCTCTTCATAAGATTACATGCCAGTACCTTGGCCTCAACTCAATTACTTTTTCTTTATTCACACTATTTTCTACTCAAACAAATGGCAATAAATTTTGTGCGCCTTATTTTCACCACATCATACACATATATTATTTACAGATCCTGTTTGGCAGGGAAAAGGAATGGTATTAAAGTTGAATTCCGTGCCTAAGCCTGCATATATAAAATTCAGTCAAGCTTGCTGCAAGAACCCTTTCGTCCTTTATCACGCCAACTTACATTCCTGCAAAGGCGCAAAAAATGTATGGGCAAAATCATATAAAACTTTCAACGCATTTTTATTATTTGTTTCACTTTGTTCGCACAGTTTCTTATTTTATTTTATTTTATTTTATTTATCCTTTTTTATTCATTTGGTTGTTGTTGCTACTGTGTTATTTGTTTTGTTGTGCTGCTGCGGCTTTAAAAAAAAAATCAATGCTCGAACGCTTTTTGGTGTGGTGAAAACAATAAAAATAAAAGGACTTCCATGGCATGTCCTCATTTGCATAAGAAATACGGAATGCGGCTCAGCAACAAGCAAAAAAAATATAAACGTTTGAAATTATTTTCGGAATGTCCTTTAAAGAGCGGAAATCTGTACACTCGCAAGTTTATGTGCCGACTGATTGCGGCTTTTATGCGGCATTATTTTATGCCCTGCATAAAACTATTTATGAAATGCCATTCACTTATTGTATGTCTATGCGAATGTTGGCTGCATTTGGCCAGCCCCGTTTCAGCCACATTTTTATGGCTAAGAGATGGCCTGCTCCAAGCTGTTTTATGTGCCGGGCACTGCAAAAGTTTGGCAAATCGTCTCGTAAAAGTAAAAGTAGGTTATTTAGGCGCAAAAGCGAAAAAGAAATGGCTCCCGTGACATTCAAAATTAATCAATGTAGGCTCAGATAAATCACGTTTCCGGTCATTGCTCAGCTAACGATGCGACTATTCTATAAAAAAAAATTGTTTGTAAGGAAGTAATTCAATTGAAAATTCAAATATTCAGTTCTGCTTTGCGTTCCAATTCCTACTTTAATCTGAGAACAATATTCAAATTTGAAATTAATTTGATTATGATGGATAATTAGATTGTTTCTGAGAAACAAAACTTTTTCTTTCAAATGTAAATCAAGCAATTACAAGATACAATTGAATGTATTTTACAATTCAAAAGAATCTTATATTAACAGACGCTGTGAATCTCTCGCTAATGATGAATACAGAGGTGATTGGAAATATATTTCAGAGTTTGAAATAAAAAAAAAAAAACACTTGATGTGGTGCCAGTGATTTAATTTATTTCATTAAATCAATAATATTTAAAATATTTCTCTAGTTATGTGGATGCCAAAAGTTTCACGATTGAATATAAAATTAATTAATGATTAACAGTTTATACATTATACATAATCTGCGAGTGTACGAAAGAGTCCTTTAATAACATATAATTTAGATAAAACCTTTTTTGAGGCTTTAAATATTAAATTAAATATTATTCAATTGAGCCCATATATTTTACAAATCTTCCAAAGTTATTCACATTTTAACAGTTAAAGCAGACAATTTTATAGCCAATTTTGCACGGCTGTTACAAATTCGCTCAGTGACAGATCAAAGTGTCAAAAATGAAATTGAAAATTTTGCATAAAATCGAAAAAACATTTCAATAAGAAAATACAAATAAACATTTTATCAAGTGACAGCAGAAAATGGTAAAAAGAAAAAACAACAACAACAACAACTTGCCACCTGTTGCCAAGAGCCTAAAGCTGTAGTTCAAGACGAACAAGGTGCGGTTGAAGGGCCATGTCAGCTGCTTAACGGCTCGCCGAGCAATCAAGTGGCACACACACACACACACACACACACACATACAAACGCACACACGTCAACACACCCAACGAGAGTCTGGGGAAAGGTAGACTTGTTGGCTATTGTGTCAATGTCATGAACTAAAAAAGTTGATAAATATAGAGAGGAAACAAAAACAATTTGATGGAGTCAGCTTGAAAATTGAATTAGCCTCAGAACAGTTTTGCATGAGCATTTCGAGTGTGTGTGTATGTGTGTGTTTGTGTGGGTGTGGATGTGTGTGTAAGTGTCTGCTTGTTTGTTTCATATGTGTTGATGCGTATGTGTGTGCACACATCGCTGTTAAATTTAATGCCGCCTACAAGCAATTTGCATGGCAGCGGCTTAGTGCTTATCATTATAATCTACACCGTGGAGCTAAAAAAGGGCTGGCGCTGCCATTTTAATAACGCCTCACGGATCACGGTTGCACGACACGTCTGCTGAAGAGGAGGAGGGGCAGCATCATCATTATTTGTTGCGGTCTACTACAGCTCATATTACGTTTATTGCCTTGCTGCGTTATAAGCTAAACAAAAAAAAAAATAAATAAAATATGTAAATATATAAAAAAAAAAACAAGTCAGTGGCCTGTAACTAAATATACCTTGCTGTGTTGATTTCTGTTTATTTATAGACAAAAATTATATTGATAAGACAAGTGCGATAATAATCGCTGGTTGCATCCGTGACCCCTGTGATAAGCCATTGGTATGCTACTAACTCCAAACCTCTGCATCTGTCTCGTATGCTGTTACATTAATTTTGTCCTAATATTATTATTTTTGTTTAATTATCATATTGTTGCTCCAATGGGGTATGCCTATTTGAGAGTAGCTGTGGTTAACTGGCAGATCTAATGTAATACAAACAACCATATTTAATAGCTCTACTGCAACGATGCACGCCAATCAATTCCCAATCAGCGTAGGCCGAAAAGCCTTAACAATGTTAGTTGTTACCTTAAATACTTACAGACAGCTGTGTCTTTTACTGATACGTAAATTAGCTGTACTTAAACGTTAAGTGACGGTAATTCATTTCCCGGATGGGGTATATCAGAGTCGTGCAATCTCCGTGTTTTTATAACGCATTTTACGTTGTGTATGTTTTCCACTTGTCGTTTGATTTGTTTGTTTACTCGTCTCTCGATTTGTTTTGGTTGCCCGTTGTTTTTCACTCCCCTTTCCGCCCACATTCCACCGTTTATTAAGTTAATCACTCGTGGTTCTGTCTTTGCCGCTGCCGTTTGTCGTCGTTGGCTGTTGTGGCAGTTGGTGTTGTATCTGTTGATAAGCAATATTACGCTGCGCCGTGATTATCATCAATTATTGACAGTTGATTAAAGTTTCGCTTAGCTGCGCTTTGTCTGTCCCTGAAATTGGGAAATTGTGCGGGCAAATATCAAAGTCCTGGAGCAGGACCAGCACGTCCTTCTTGTAATTTAGCAAGCAATGTTACAACACCGGATTCGCTTGACAGCACTGGGGGCTTTAAATTGTTGAGAAGTTTGCTTAACTTACGATATTGGGTGACTGAATGCTTATAAATTTTAAGTAGAAAATTTGTTCCTTGTCACCTTATTTGAGATTATCAGCTTCGTTACGCATCCTCTACTGAATAAAATTGACTTTGGTTTTCTAACTAATTACCCAATTAACATGTGTGGCAAATTAGAGCATAAGGGAAAACGGAAAAGTGACAAAGTCTGAGCAAAAATATTTTCACTAAAAAAATTGTTCTTAGATTTTATAATAATGAAAATAGAGAGTTCTATTTTGAATTTTTATGTTTTCATCAATATTCGATAGGAGAGTTTGCTGAAATAGTCATGACTGCCTAATATGTTTAAGTTAAGATTTTAGATAGTATTCCAAATATGAATAATGATCAGAAAAGTTGCAACAAAAAAAAACTGATTTGGCATTAAACAAAATGAGATGTTCGAATGGAAAGAGAATTTAAAGGTATGAGTCGTAAGAGTAATGAGACTTCTTTTGCCAATAATCTTACGTTTTAGATTTGCCTTAGCTTTAAGGTATCTTGAGTATTGTTTTTATCCCCCAAAACTTTTTCACAAATGGTTTTTGCCCAGGCACACACACACCGTTCAAGTCTTGGGGCTCAAACATACATTTGAGGATGTAATTTGAGGTTGTATGTGTGTGTATCTGTGTGAGTGTGTAAGAGGGTAAGTGTGTGCCCATCAGAAACTTCAGTTCACGTGCCTGAGGCTCTGCATATCATTATCCGCATTTGATGCTGATCCACTCAACGGCACCGACAGCGATTAGATGGAGGATAACTTGTACGGCAATGTGAATGTGGTTCAAGCTGAATTAATTATTCAAATTATTTGGCATAAATCAATGGCATGTGCTAAAAATGAGCCAGGCTATGTTGATTTTACTTTGTAATTACCAAACTCTTGGCAACAGTCTGTGCAACAAATTTGACCTTATAGGAGTAATAATAGATTATAATCTGATTTTGAATGGTGCCCCAAGTGGCTCGTGAATTGGCCCGTCTAAGTGTTATTGCCTATGTGGCCAAAGTTATTTGCCGTTTTTGGTGCTATGCCGCGAAACGATATCCAGTCCAGCTGACTGTCTGCCTCTCGGCCTAATTTGCATTTTATCTCCTGCTGCCTTTCGCACTGTCATTTGTAGTAGGCGTGGTAGCTTTCTAGGGCAAAATGCCAACCAACCAACCATCAAGCTGTTGGGCCCACCACAGCATGTAGTCGAGCAGAAATGAATTTAATTCTCACCCAGCAAACGAATCCTTCCACATCCGCCCGACCAACTTATCGACTTTCTGACTGTCTGACTTGTAGATAGACCCGAGTGCCCACAGAGAGTCGCCCGTGTGTGCTTGGCTGCTGTATGTGATAAAAGTCTGAATTATTAAATAAACATAAATCACGAGCCACATAAGCGCTAGCATTGTAATCAGATGGCCAGGGAGCGTGTGACAGTGCGAAATCCTCAATATTCCACAGTCTTCCACGAATGCGAGGTCGGTTCAGTGAGTTTGTATTTCCCCCAGCAATTTAACAAGCTCAGAAGTGTTGTAACGGCTAAAGGACAAAATGTGGTACACTTGGCTAGCCATAAATATTCCAATAATCTACCAAAATACGGCGTGTTTCATAAACCAATTATTAGTTTGCTTTTGCTATAAATGTTGTAAGGGTAGGTTGCATGGAAATGGAACTTCTTGTAGATTTGCTTGTAAAAATGCACACTTTCTGTAAGGACTTATTTACTAAATAAGATTTATATATGTTTTTATGTGTAACTATAATAATAGTAAATAATAAGTAATATTAAATCAATGTAATATTTATGCATTTAACAAGCAATGATGACTTTTATAATTTTCAATTCACATATTTTAATACACTTTTATGGTTACACTTCCGACATTCTTGCTACGCAATGAGTTTTTATTGTGTATTACTTTTCCGTCTGCCACAGTGACCTTGATGGAAATTGTTTAACCAAGCGTCATTAGCACTTTTCTGGTAATATCATTAAAATTGCATAGGCCTTACCCTTGAGCAGCAAATCGTGCTCGTGAGCAAGAAGTACTTCTGTATGTGGATGCCATTATATTCTTGGCTGTGGCTTGAGTGTGTCTTGTTTAAGTTTGCCAAGTCCATTAGTTGGTTTGCCCAATCCAATCGATATCATATTTCACATGTTTACACATTCATGTGCGCCCATTTGCATAATCAGCTTTCGTATAATTAAAAGGCTATCGAGGAGACGACATTCTCTGCATGAGAATTAGGTACAGCTTCCCATTACCAAGGTGCTTAATCGAAACTTGCTTCTTCACGCAATGCAAACATTTTCAATTTGTTGCTGCGTACTGCGTTCTTGTCTTAGCCATTTCCTCTTGACGTTGATTACTTTGGCAACGCAGCACACCTGTTACTCGCTCGCATCCTTCCAGGCAGGCAGGCATACATCGGGCAGGAGAGCCAATCAGTGGCACGAAATTAAATTGCCAAGGCTTCTGCTATAGGCCTAAACGGAAATGAAGGCGCTGAAATTCGGCGTTATGCCCATAAGCATATGAGAAGGTCTTCGGGTTGTTAGGAGTCCACTTGTCAAGTTGTGTGTTGTTATGGCAAACATTTTGCCATCTTTCCCAGGGATTACAAGTAATTTTAAAAACGTACTTGCGTTCAATGAGGCGGACTTCTTGAATTAGAGAACAAAACAACAGCTTTGTCCTCAATAAAGAAAATCTTAGATGTCGCTACGCATATAATAACAACATAAACAAAATAGTTATGTAAATACGAAAAAGGTCTTTATTTTAATTAATTATAATTTTTAACAATTGATCGCTTCAAATGATACACAATAATATAACATGTAAATAATTTAAAATAGATTTTCAAAATTTTAATTCTTAATTTTATAAGCAAGCCCATCTAAGTCCACAATAAATTGAATTTTATTCAATTTAATGGACACAAATTGATGCTAAAATATTATTTTGAATTTTCTTCGCTGAGTTCTTCTTTAATTCTTCTTCGTTATTACTGAGACTTTTTACTTAATGGCCTCAAATTGAGCATAATATTTTATTTTGAACTTAGCCTGTAATTTTCTCATTCCGGGATTTTTAAATGTATTGTTTGACTTTTTAATTTTATTAAATCTGTGCAAGCACAACATTTTTAAAGTAATCTAAATGCTTTCAGCTTCAATGTACAGCAAAGGTTTAATTTGCTGAGCAACGTGCATTTTCTGAGCTTATAAACTTCGAAAATTAGCACTTCAAAGTTACGTCCACCAAATTGCTTAAAACTTTAATTGGCAGTCCTTACAAAAGTAAAAGTAAAAGCAAACAGTTGAGATAAACTTTTGCTTCGGCATTCAGTACATTGTACTCGTGAATGCTGGACATTAAAATTTTCCTAAACTGTGACAGCGCTCGACAATTTAAATTATTTAGTCTGAGACAATATTTAAAATATTGTACAAACGCAGCAAAATTGGTTCACACTGATTAACTAAACAACTTGAACGAAGATGCATGTCTATCCGTCTGTCTTCCTGTTTGCCACATTAATAGCTGAGAATCCCATTAAAAGCTTCAAAACTCATATGCATTTGTCGGCGCGTTTCTTATTGTCAATGTGCCTTGGAGCAGAATGAAAGTGGCGGCTGCTTGGACCGACTTTGGCCACGTTTAACACTCATTAATTTGCAGTGTGTATGTTTTTAATGAAGATGAGTGCTTGCCAGGGCCAACACGCACTCAGACACATTTTGAGTAGGCCATAATTAATGCTAAGCCGAAAAGTTAACCCAACGTTTGCTAAATTTATCATCATCAACGTCGACAGAAGCGCAACTTCAGACTTTAAAATTTTTGTAAACACCCAATTCTACTCAAAATGCAAATTAGCTGCTTAATTTCAATTACAAGTAATTTTCGCGTATAATGAATTTTTTGCTTGAGCTTTAAGATATGATGGACTTATGAGTTATCTGATAAGTGAAATTACATTTCCGTTTTCAACACATTAAATAAAAGAGCGATGCAAATATATTGTAGCAACTCACTTGACACTACATTAAATTTGCTGACGACGCCTTCCGTGATTTGTTTACCTACTACTGGCTTCCAGCAAAAGTTTATTTGGGACAAAGATAATAAACCAAACCAGAGTAGACCCAACCTAAAAGACAACAAAATGCATTAAATACGTTTAGGCGACTCAACTTGATTTAAAATTTTCATTTGCTGGGTTAGGTCCATTTATCAAATAAAATGCATAAGTAGGGCTCACGCTCACAGACAGGACACACAGCGTACACAGGAGACACAAACTAATGCAAACTAATCACCGTTGACAGTAAAACGTACAAAAGACATGGCGCAAAGCGAATTGTGAACTGGACATTCGACGCAGGACATTGGGCAATTTCGAAGCTCATAAAAGGGCCTGGCTTATATGATGCACGCTCTTACGCATATACATTGATACACACACACACACACACCCACACACATATATAAGCAGAGAAGACAAGAAAACCATTTTATAGCAGCTGCGTGCTTAGTTTTTGCCCGGCTTCGGTTTTAATTCAAGTTGATGTGGTAAAGTGCAAATAAACGAAACAGATTTATAAACAGAGGCGCCTCGAGTTGGTTCTCACGTCTCTATCTCTTTCTCTCTGTTTCTCTCATTGTCTCGCTATATCTCTCTTTGTTGCGCTTATCTTTTAAACAGCTTGGCTAAGTGAAATATTTATGCACAGTCACAAGAACAACAAAAACACACACAAAACAATTACAATAAAAGGCAAAAAGCAACAAAATAACAAAAAAACGAACGAACCAAATATTCCAGCATCACATGCGACTAAAGTTTTTGTCAAAAATTTAAGCATGCGGTTTCCCACAATTCCACTCTCAGTGAATTTCCAGGAATTTAAAAATAAAAAATAAAATTACATAGTTTTAGTTGAATACTCTACTCGCTCTTTACCTTCTATAAAAATTAATAATACAAATTTATTATGTGTACGACAATTAAATTATATTTTAATAATGTTTTTATTCTAAATGATAGAATATCAGAATATTACTCCGGATATCTTAGAAAAAAAAAAAATAATAATATATTAGTAAGACTTGTTTCTTATATTCAGCTTTCGCTTGCGGGACGTATAATGTACACAAATTATGATGCTCAGTTTTTTATCTTATACCCTTTACGGGTGGTAATAGGATGAAGTAAACAACCACACAATGTTGAGCAAATGTGAAGCAAGGCTGCGCATTTCATAGGCGACCACTTTAGTTGTGTTTGCTCGAACTAAAATTTAAGTAAATTGCACCCCATAAATTAGTTGAGGTCGACTGTTCAGATTGAGTTGGGGTTGCGATTTTTTTGTGGTTGTTTATCTAATGAAGATGCGCTGTTTTCAGAGGATTAACGCCTTCGCCAAATCTTAATTCTCCTTATGTTAAAGTTAAATTGTAAGATGCTTTCCATAAATCCGCTAAACGATTCATGCTACTAACACCATTTGATGATACATTCTGATGGGCAGTTTTAAGTACAGTATTACAGTAATATGTGCTTTAATTAAAGAATTCATATGCATATATAGATATATATATATATAGATTAGTCTTTTTTTCTTATATTTTAAGTTTATAAATACAATTTACTCTCACTACAAATAAATCAGTATAAGTTACACAAAATAAGACAAATTTGAGACCTTGGGCCTAAAAAGGGGTAATGATGCAGTATACATATGTTATGCTTCAAAGCAACAAAAATAAACCACAAAACCCCAACACAAGCAGTCAGAATGGAACAAATTTCAAGTGCCCAGGGCAACATATTTAAAAATGAAAGCATAGCAACAAAAAAAGTGAGCCTGCCTGACAAGCAGATATCCCGCAACTTTCTGCTCTTTCACATTTCGCATCTGTGTTTTTCATCTTCTTTCTGCTTACTAAATATATACAATGTATATTTGCACAAATTTATTATATGTACAAAAAATATTCCCTAAGCTGCTGTCTGTCACGAAACAGGCGAAAATAGAAGCTGGAAGCTGCTTATAATATTTATTGCGTTCAGTCAAATGCCAACTGTCAACGGGCAAATAATGCGCATCTGCACATATGAAGATGTGCTTTTATGAGCCGCAAAGAAAGAAACGGAAAGCCGATTATACGATTCTCCGACATTGCGCATACGTCGTGTGCACCACACAGAATTTGTTCCCTGTGCCTTATTATACTTAATTTATCGTAAAAATAAAGTGCTCATTCGTGAGCAGAGTCCATGAAAAGAGCAGGTGACACCTCCGTATCTGCTAACGAACTACATGTTGATGCTTGTCAACTAAGTGCATTAGTTTGACATTTTGACAGGTAGGTATTAGCAGATATAATCAAATTATATTTTAAATAAAATTATTTTGATTTTGGACCGAAAAAAGTGTCAGGTAAATTGAATGTCGGAGCTCTTTAGTAAGATAGAAATAAGAACTTTTGTCAAATTTGCAAATGATGACTTTTTGTTTATCATTTTGTTGTATTGATTCACTTATTGCTAGAATTATTGCCATGGACAACCAGGGACAGGGACAATAGCACAAGCCTGTTTTACTTAACAATTTGCCAAACAAATTTATATACATAACAAAACAAATAAATGCAAGTATAAAAAATGTAACAAAATTTTATGTTTTTCGATAAGGTCTTCATGCTTAACAGCATGCACAATTTGAATTTTAAATTGGATAATATGAAATATTATTTACTTTGTTGCTCGGAATTATTTTCTGCACTCAAAGTTAAGCTAATCGTTGGCCAAATGAAAGTAAGCAAAATACATAAAGGCGTCCTTAAGGCTAGCACCAAAACTTCTTTGGCAAATACTTATATTATCTGACATATTTTACAGTTTGCAATTTTATTAGATTTTATTGCTGCCGGCAAGGAATTTTCGTTTTAATTACAATTTGTGCGTTTTTCGTTTATTATTGCCAGTAGTTTTGTTGCTGCTGGATTTAATTGAAATTATTATACCCAGTATATTCGATAAACATAACGAAGAGTATAACAAAATAAGTTAAATATTCAATCAGCATAAGTTCTAATTATATCCAAGAGTATACCTTTTATGGTACATTTTATTGATTTGACTTTTATTTTACAATTATGACATTTTATTTTGTTTATTTTGCCTCATATTTTCCAGGTGTATATATTTTTTTTACTAATTAGTAGTATGTTAGCATCTATGTCTTATTTTAATGTTTTACTTCAATCGTTGTACAGGTCATCTTTAAGTCAGGTCATCTTTACCAAAAAGGAGACCAAATTGCTGTGCTGCATTTGTTGACATTAAATCTGCGTTTGCTGCTCACATTTCGAAGAGAGAAAGAGAGAGAGAGAGAGCAAAGTGAAAGGCGTGAGAAAGTGGTAAAAATAAATAAATTCGAGTCTCGCCTGTGTCTTGATTCGTTCTCACTTTTGCAAATGAACCACACTTTGCTGGGGAAAATAAAATTGAAAACTGTTTGCCGCAGCGAAAGCCAAGAAGTTCAAGTCCCCAGCACGATTGTTGGTTGTCTTAACTTTGACAGTTTTATTGATATGCCACCCACAAAAATAAGCCACAGGGTAAAAGGCAGTCAAATATTTGATAGCTTTTCGAAAAGTTAGCGTTGTGCGTTGCATACTTTTGGGCTTTGCCGATGAATCGTTAGGGTGTATCTGTTTTCGTGTGCGTGTATTGGATATGTTTAATCGGGCAGAAACCATATGTAAATAGACAGCTGAAATTGCAGAAAATACAAAATGAACTTTTGTATAGGTTTTATGAATGAGTTTGGCGCTGCCAAACTGCTTCACGAATTATCAAAAATCTCTTTGAGCTTGAGAACGTGAGGTTTAACGGTTTGAAAACGAGTCGACGTGTAACTTGAATTCTGGATATATTACAAAAAGATTTCCTTTAAGATTATTTGACGTATCAGTGACTGAATATTTCATTGTAGATAATTCGTGACAGTTGCAAGTTAAGTTTTTCTGTTTTCGTTCGAGAATTCCACGCTATTTACTTGCTTCAATGACTTGGTCAAATAGAGACTTGAACAAGCATTAACCAAATAATGTCTTAAGCTAAAAATGAAAATGTGTTCGGTTGTTGAACTTTTTTGTTGTCTCTTATTACTCGAGTATTTCGACTCGTTAAAGAATTGTGACTGACTCATAACTTTCGCTTAGATAGCTTCTAAACGAAAACAAGTGAGTTATATATGTTTACCCTCTGGGTTATTGTCGATTGCTATGTCAATAAGTGTGTGTTTGTTTTGTTATTTGTTTACTTGGCCAATTGGTGCGTATTCACAGATTTGATTTGTTTCATTGTCAGTGCCGAGGACTTTGAAGTGACTCTTCTCGCTTACCCTTGTTCATTAACATACGGAGAATGGCGGTGCTATTCACGGCTTGTCAGTCAACAAATCCATGGTGCACAATAACAAAGGACATCTCAGACATCAGAAAGAAGATAAAAGTCTAAGTGCTATACAATAGTCAGTTCAATACAAGCAAAGGCGAGTAAATATGCTTAAGCACAATATAAATAAACTTACTTTAGGCTGCGAGCGACTGTGTGTGTGTGCCTGCCTTGGTGTGATTTTATTTAAGGAGGGTTTAGTTCGTGATGCTTTTGACCCAAATATGCAGTCATTAACGGTTAGCTATGAGATTTTTGTGCCGAAGGATATGAAGCGCTTTAGGTGCAAGTCGACTTTAAAGATAAACAACACACGCAGAATTATGCCAGGCACACATCATGAGGTCAATTGTAGTGTTGTATGAATCCGAATTGGACTTTTGTGCGGAAACCATCTGAAGTTTCCTTCGGACATTCGCTCATTCCAAGACTAACATGAAGCTTTAAGATATACAAAAATAGAACCAAATAGGAAACACTTTTGCCATACTTAAAGCAAAGATTAAATACCCTTCTGATGCTTGGTACACTGATCTACTTACCTATATTATTCTATAGTGATATTTAGACAAAGTAAAGTCAAATTTATAATTAAATTACAATTTTCCTTTTTCGATGTTTTTACATTCTAGTATTTATTGAAAATGTTTAGTTAAAATTAGGAATCATATTAGTTAAATATATATATTAACGGGCCCTGTCTAGTCGTATGTTTATTAGTACGTATGTTTGTTAGTACTCCAAGGTCTTTTAAGTTCATGATGACATTGCAGCTGACGCAATGATTTATAGCTACTTCAAGGCCCGTTTGTAATTTACAAATAATTACCACCCATAATCAATTGCGGCTGTCAACTGATGGAATACACCAGCCAAGTAATTGAATCAATTGAATTAATAATGCATTTAGCTGTTGAAATTCACGTGTTTAGTTAAATAAATCAATTTACCATATAAATAATACATTTTTTAAATTTTATAATTTTTATTTCTTGTTTTCCTTGAACAAAAACTCAAAACAACAAAAAAACGCAGAGCGCAGTTTGGGGTTTGAAAATAGCTGCTAACTGTGAAAGGAACAGCAGCTTCATAAGTGAGGGTGTGCTTGTTACACAAAAAAAAAGGCCCACCATATTTCTCTTTCAATCTGTAGTTCCCAGATTTCCGCACTCCTTCTCAATTCCCGGCTCGCTATCTTTTACTTTGTCTCTTTTTGGCTTTTTGTGCACATTTGTGTGAATTGATTTTCAATTTTTACGCTTGCCTAAACGGAAAATTCATCATGTAACATGGAACATGACAGATTGTACTTGGTGAAGGAGAATCACATTTATTACAACATAAAAAATATGTTCTTGCTTGCAAATTGCATGCAGTTACGAGCCGACGGCATTCATATTGAAAATACCTGACGTCATACGGAAAAGTAAACCCAAAAAAAAAAAACGTCCTCGGAATGTGCTTAAGGGTGGCAACAACACCCCAAAACTTTCTACGAACCAATTTTGAGCATATGTCAGTTGGCAAGGGTATGCAAACAATTTGCATATAATTATATCTATCTGCGTATGGCAGGGAAGCGCCTTTGAGCCCATATTTGGTATATAGGACAGACTGAGTCGATTACACATTATAAAATCTTTAGCAAATTGTTATTATTTAATTTGACTTACACGCATGTAAATCTGTTTTTTTTTTTTTTTTTTTTTTTTTTAAATAATCGAATTCACAAAAACTAAATAAATTATTTAAAGTGTATATCTAAAACACTTGCCAGTGTGTTAAATCTTCGTCACCATGTTGTCTGAACTTCATTTTGTATTTGTTTTTGAAGGGCGCTTGCAAATTGACTCCTTTTGTGGGTCATTTGTTTGAAAACGATATAGAGACATTTGTACATAGTTTCATAAGCGTCGGCAGCTGTTGCCATATTTACCAGTAAGCCTTTAGAAAATGTTATGTGTTGTTCAAACAAATAAGCTAGAATAAACCTTAGATATTTGTATATGTATGTCTCTATGAAGTTCGTTTGCTTGGAATTTCTTTAGTGTGAACCAATTTATGGTTTTGATATTCAAGCGAAAGCCACTGACATTTTCAAATTCTCAGTTGGACAATAAATTTTACACAAAATTCTCGGCGACAGACAAATGTAAGCAATTCTCCCTGTTGGCATGCCCATTAAATATTTTCGTTTTACCTAGCTGGTAATTTTCAAAATAAGTGTATAAAAATGCAAAAACATCCATATAAAAAATGTGAAAATGTGGGTTTTGACTAAGTAATACTAATTGAAATTGCTAAGAGCTTGAAAGCTGTAAATAAATAAAAATAAATAGCTATGCTTGATATAATTTTGTTGTGTATGAATTAAGAATAATGTGCCATAATATATAATTAGAACTTTTGATCATTCATGGTTGATTTGGTTTTCATGGCTGAACAGAATAATATTTATATCTGCAAAAATATTATATACAATTTGCATTAAATTAATACTTTTTTTTTTACATATGGACCTAATATAATGTGCAAGTTTTTAGTCTCTTAATTTATATTTACAAAGTAATTTGAAGTCGTCAGTTTATCTTGCATAATTAACGTGCTAAGTTTGTTAAGCTTTCTTTCATATTGTAGGCTTATTTGTATTTCTACTTTTACTTGGGACAAATGCCAATTTTCATTCGCATCAGACCGGCGTCGGCAAATGCAGAATTTAAAATCTTTACACACACAAACAAGTTTGCACAGCAAGAGATAGGCAAAGGAGGAATGCTTATGTGAGAAGCATACTCATAATTCACATGGCACCAACGCTTTTTCCTCGAAGTTGAAAAGAAAATGGCGCCTTTGCCGTCGCCTTTAACATTGCGTCGTGATAGTAATCATTTCCGCATCCGTAAACCTTTCTGCAGCCTTGGCCTGGCGCAGGAAATGGTCGAAATGGTGAACAGGCAATCAAAGTTGACCTTCGTTTCATGCAGATTTGGCAGCTGTGACAATGTAAGCCGCCGGCATCTAGTCAGTTGCTGTTGGACCTGCGTATAAATTAACCAGTAATGTCTTGGCCAATTGTATAACAAAGTACGTAAGATAGATGGGCAGCAAAAGTTGGCCAATTGGCTGCTTAAAGCGGCGTGTTTCACTTAACAAAATCAGGTCAAATACACTACTTCTAATCACTCACAATATGTCTTTTTCGCCGACTTGCACATTAATCAGCTTATGGCAAATCAATCAAGTCGTATCCGAAAACAAAAAACAAAATCCAAAGCATCTTAAGTAAATTAAATTTGTGAAGATTTTCTTTATTCCCTGTGAACATTGAAAAACTACGTTAAAGTTTTAGCAACATGAACAAGGAAAGTACTTACTGACTAAGCTGGCAGATGACAACAATGCAGACCAAGTAAGCAACATTCTCTGACTTTTTTAAGTCAATGGAAGCTTGCGTCTCACGGATAGCTACAGGTGTGCGAAGGGTAATGTGAGTGCTCTTTGGCATTGTTTTGTTGGCCATTAGATAGCTGTCTCAAAGGTTGCCAAATCTGCTTTGTAAGTCTAACGCAGCTTAGAAGGGAACAAAATCCTTTTTTGAAACTGCTGTAAACGCAGTTGCTGCAATGTTGCAAATCAGCATGAACACGTAAACTGGACAAGCAAGAGTATTCAGTTATGTTAAATAAGATACTTAAAGTGGATTATAAGCATAAGCAAGTTTTTTTTTTCTATTTAGTGTTTGGTAGTTGTTAGACCAAATAATAATTGTAAATTAATAATTCAGTGCTTAATTTTATGATTTTTATTAATTTGTTAATTTAAAACAAAAATAAGTATTTAAATAAATTAAATTTTGAGTTCAAAGTTGATTTTTTCAATAATTACTGAATATCTTATAAATTATCATATTGTTATCAATTAAAGAAAATTGTTGATGTAAAAATCAAGTATACACAGTGTAGTCCCTTACACAAAATGTGCATTCGAGAGGTCAAACCTTTAGGTGAAAGGTAAACAACCCTCGGTAGAGCACTTCAAGTTCATTGTGCACACAGAATCTGAATTTGAAACCTTAGCTGTTTGACTTTCTCAAACTCAACCCACTTAAATAAGAAACATTTCATCAGCATCGACTTTGTGTAATTAACTTTAATTTAACCTTCAATAAAATACTAAACACCCAGCCAGAAGCAAATGTAAAGAGTGAGCGTCCAGAGAAATAATTAAAGCTGAATCATCATTTAACCAAATAGAAATTATATTGCTGACAGTTCAAGTAGAGTGAAGGGGATCCACACCCAAAAATGTCCCGTAGTGCTCGTCAATTGAATTATCCTACAAGCAGCCAATTCAACAAACATTTCGTCTTTGTCTCGGTTAGAGACTTTTAATTGAGAATAATTCGAATGCCACACATTTCGGTTTTTCCCCTTTCACATGCATCAATCATTGTGTGGATATTCAGATTTTGCCCAATGTTGATTTAATTTTAGCTCTCTTTTCTTTTCGTCCTTCTAATTCATTTTCATTTTCCCTGTGAACCTAAAAGCCAGTGAGGCGAACAAGATTCAAACCATGACTGATTTAGACTTACAATTCTTTCCACTTTAACAACATGAAGCAATTAAAACCTTTGAACTGAAACGGATACGAGTAGCGCGCCCCTAAAAGCACGCAATGCTTCTGCTCTTTCATATGTGACAGGCATGTCAAGCAACCACTTGCCCACCCCTAGAATATATCACGCCCTTACCAATTAGCAGAACAGTGACTGTCAGCTCTGGTCGAGTCGCAGACACGTGCATTTGATGGTCAAAGTTGGCGTGGTCGAAACTTTTGGGCAAAAAAAAGTATAAATCTTAGGCTATCCAAAATGCCGTCAGCAACAGGCTCAAAAAAATAAAAATAAACACACAAACCGCAAAGCCCAAAATCATTGACACACCGAATTTCACATACTCTCGCAAAAATGTGTACATAATGCAGCTTTTATGACTTATCTAACCAAATTTACTTTAAATATTTGCAATAAATAAAATTAACAAAACTTAAATGATATAAATCTATTTTAAACTTTATTAGTTAGAATAGTATTTATTATCTTTAGTCTAAACGCCAGCGCACGTTTGTATACCCTGCCTTTAACAAATCCAACATTTGACAGTTAACAAGCCGCAATTGTGTGAGTCAGTTGTGTGGGCAACATCTGATCTAAGACTTTAAGTTAAACTTGCCACAAAAATCTAAAGACGTCAAAGCCAGGCGCTTGAAAATAATCAAAGTAAATAATCGAAATAAATTTAGAAACAACACTTTATAAACTTATTGGTGAATGAAGAAACTTACACAAATTTAATTCGGCCAACATAATTTACTGCGTTATTAAATATAAAATGGCTTTCGATATGATTTCTGTTATCATATTAAATATGCTGAGCTTCTTTAAATATTTCGTTTTTGTGCTATAATTATGCCTTAAGATTTAAATGTTGAAACCTTTTAAATGCTAAGAAAATGAGTGAATAAAAAACGAGTTAATTTGGATAAAGTATGAACGGCCTTACGTAAGCTTAGGTACCAGGCCTAAGTATGTGCATAATTTATGTTTTGTTTTTTATGTGCAATTATTACACCTGAGAAAATAAAACAGCCGCAAAATGTTTTTACCTGTTCGACCAGAAAAACGTGCTACAGCAAATGAATTCGAGTAGCGGGCAATTTGTCATGAATATGAAATTTTTAATTAAATGCTTTAGGTACGCATTGGCATGAAGACTCTCCACATGACTTGGCAAACGATTTGGGAGAACAAAGGATCAACGGAACGAACCACAGAGTACAGCTTGCAAATCATCTAGGGACGCATCAAAACAACATTTAAAAAACAATAGAAATGCTGTACAAAATGCCATGAACATCAAATCTCCAAAGAGAAACCGCAGCAGCAAATATAATTGACATTGGATGACCTTTGCCAATTGAAATGGTGTGAATCAATAATTAAATAGAAGAGCAACCCGAATTGAGCCACGTCAAAAAAAGTGGCAAATGACCGGCAACAATAAAGAAAGGAAAATTAAGGCGTTCGAACACAATGGAGCGTGTGCATATCCAAGGGACTTCCCAAGGACTCGTTGCAGACTCAGCACAGCAACAGCGCATAGGCAAACAGCAGGCGGCAGAAACTGCTAAACAATTGCGTGCTAAACGCCAAAAACGTCAAAGTCAAAAAAAACAATTGCTAGCAAAACAAAAAGAAAGAAAAAAACATAGACAGCTTCTAGCTGTAAATGAAAAGATAAATGACATCGCAACAAAAGAAATGGAACCATGGACAGTTCCTTTGGCATTTGATGTTTCCAACACCGTCCATTAGTTGACTAAGCTCTCGATGTTTTAAATTAATTAAGGTCACAAGCCAGCGCACGCTGCGTGTACAAAACAATTTCATTCATATTTGTTGATGTTCACCTAAGACATGAGAATTGTAACACAATTCAGCCCACCCCTGTTGATAGTGTTCCTAAAGTTTCGTGCAACAAAAGAATATTATATCTTACTTGTTTACTTCTGGTCCTGTACAAAGTTACTCAAGTTGATAAAATGTTGTTTTTTGCGCCAGCTTAGAAATGTAAATTCTTATGCAAATAAGAATTTTTCATAAACTTGTTCTGTTTTTGTGTTGATTACCTTGATTGAATGAATACAACTTAGCTTTGATGTCAACTTAAACTAATAGGCATAGTTGAAAAACTTTGTGGGCTTTTAGAAGTTTTTATTATTTTTTTTTGTAAAGAATTTTGTATTTTTTGTTTTAGTTTTTATTATAAATTGAAAATATGCTAAGCCACATTATTGTTGTTGTTGTTTTCATATATAAATATTTACTATGGCAGATATATTCTCTCATATGCAGTGAAACGTTCATGTATCCTTACAGCATTAGTGTGATTGTGAACTCCAAAATTCAAACGGTTTTTACTTGAAATTCGAGTTTTGTTATCAATACAAGTATGTATTTATAAATATAGCATCTAAAATATACAAAAAAGGAACAATTTGTGGCGCTTACGATGTTCTGGAGCGGCACACAACTGATTTGTTTTTTATTATAATAAATGTAAATCGAATTTTTGGTTTTTTATATACTTGCACTTATTACTAAGACATGAGCTAAAAAATTGAAAATAAAAACTTTATTGAGAGTTGTTGTTGTTGATTATGTTTTCTATTATGTTGTTGTATTATCTTTTTTATTTTTGTCGATTTTATTATTATTATTTTTATTGTTACTACGGGAAGTACGCACTTGTTGGCAATATTGAGTTGGAGGCAGCCCCGGTGGTTGTGGGGCTGGCAGTTTTGAAAAAATTCAATCGTTGTTGAGGATTGTAAATCTACAGATAAGTTTGCTACTTTCATTGAATTCCGGTTCTTAAAGTGGAAATCAAAGCTTGTCGTTGTTTTGGGGACCCCATTGATGCATTCGTTGTTGTAATTGTTGTTGCTTTAAAGTTCGTTTTCGTTCGTTTACAAAATTGAGCGGTGTGCTGTCAAAAGTGATAGTAATATTGATATTAATAACAATGGCATAATAAATCAGTTTAACAAATAGAAAACTACAATTTGTTTTTGTTTTAAATATGCGTGCAATTTTCTAAACATTTTTTAGAATGTTAATTACAATTTGAATAGTTCTTCGAATGGTTACTTCTACTAAGTAGTTACAGTATGGATGCTCTACGACTATGCAATTCAAGGGATACTACGGGATACACTATACGGCACTACACGTCGGCTATGTAGTTTTGCATGAACAATTTTTTCACATGCTGCGGTAGGATATTTTTTTCCATATAAAATTCTTACCAATTTGTTTGTATTGCATTTCGTTACATGTAATTTATGTAAATTAAAGTACAAAAAAATTACAGAATTGCTATTTGATATAGCATCGCTTGTTATTATAGCTAACGATTTTGAGTTGTGATTTGGCTTTTGTTTAAATTTATTTTTAGAGATATTCCTCTGCCTCAGCTGTGTATGGCAAATAAATGTAAATAAAATAAAAATTAAAAATGTTAAAGTATTCATATTTATGTATGTAAACTAATTGAAGTTTTTAACTGGCACACTGTTACATGAGTATTGATTTTAACTATTGAAATTGAATTTGGAGTCAGCTTTTAACTGGCAAACTGTTACATGAGAATTAAATTTAACTATCGTTCTCCATTATATGAATCTCTCTCATGCTTTGTGCGATCGTTTAAAATGCATTAGATGAATTTCAATATTTTTTTTTTAATTTTATTTTTTTTATGGGAATTTTGCCAGTAGACAGCTTAAGATACTATATACAGGGTGCAGGCCTTGCATCATATTTACAAATATGGAAATAGAAATTGTCTTGCGACTACTTACGTGTCAGAGGCCTGGCTGGATGCCTGGACCAGAGATAACGATTCTTCACCGGCGACAAGTACGAATCACGAGCCACGGGGCTCGAGGCACGGGGCACCGAGGTGGCACGGAAGGGCACCAGATCATCCACATCCCACCAGAAGGGATCGCGCACAATCGATGAGACCGGCAAGTTGGGGCTGGGGCTCAACATATCCCTGAAGCGGTTACGTGGATGGAAGATTGGAAGTCCTATTTTGGTTGGACATAGTTGTTGGCATGTGTTTATTGTCAAGTAGCAAAATCATCGGTAATGATGGTTGTGTTGTTGTAGTTGTAGATGGAGTGCGTTGGTGGGGTATACAATTAAATTTGTAGATTTTTGTGGTGTTTTGTTGTATTGCAATGTATACAAGAAGAGCAGAAAGAAAAATATTTTTTGCTTTGCTTTTAAACTAAAATATAAGAATTATATAAAAAAAAAAAAACAAGAAAAGACAACGCTTTAACATCAACAGTTTTTTGATATTTTCCATGCGTATGTGAGGTTTCGTAGTGGAAAAATGTACCAAAAATCTAAAGGAGATTTTCATAAAGATAGGAGAGAAAATGAGGATGGGGTAGGTGCCAGGCGCTACGCGAAGCAATTCAAAAAGCAATGTGGGTGGAAAATAGCGCTTAAGTGAATAATATACTGTAGACTTTAAGCACGGCGCTTAATTTTTGGGCTAACATTGTTTTTGCTTTTTTTGTTTTGCCTTTTTTTGTTTGCTGATGCCGTTGGCAGTACACTCAACATAAAGAACAGATAAAAATGCTGTTGGGTAAAAGCCAAAGTATATAATAAACTGAAATTTCGACAAAATCTAGTGACACACATAGCGACTGAAACAGATATGAACGCATTGCGAAAAATATGGCAACCATTTTTCAACACGTTCATCATCATTTTTGTCGGCATAATCATTTTATGTCGCTTTTGGGCAAAAGAAGCCATTAGAACAATAACGAGAAAATTCGTCTCTTCTTGTATAAAGAATAACGGAAAAGAAAAATTTAGATTTTTACCCTCAGCATCATAGGCGACTTCAGTGGGACGTGGTCCCCAGCGACCGGCTTTGACAGGAGTGGGACTGGGCGAGCCGGCGCGCTCAAAAAAGCTTGGCCTTGCAGCTGCATCGGCTGCTCCGGTTGCACCGGCTGCCTCAGCCTCAGCAATTGCTGGCAACTTACTTTCAAAGAGTTCATCCAATGGTTCCAGCGAGCTGGCGCGGAAGATTGGCCGTGTGAACGGAGCCAGGCTAGTGGCACGATCAAACACAGATGGTCCACGTGGCACGCTGGCATCGCGATTCCAGTACGATGGTGGTGGCACATAGGGTTCGCTGCCAGCGCGAGTGGAGCGGCTGGGACGGAACGGCGAGGCCGAGCGGCGTGCTGCAATAGTGAATAAGATACAAATACATAGTAGCTATAGCAGCAGACAACGCTTATAATTGCAAGAATATTGTTACCAATTTATAAAGTACCAAATGTTCAAATCAATCCTATTGTAATGAACTTGCTCCTTGTTCTTATTGAGCTCCATATTTTAATGATGTGCTCGTAATTTATTTACATACTTAAATATGAAGCGCAGTGCAAATTATATGTATTTTAAATCAGAATAATTGCACGATTTTGATATTGCTTACACATAATTCTGTGTATCTAAAGAAGTACTAAGATTTGCAGTACAAATCTATTCAATTAATTTCTGCAAACCAAATGGCTCTCGTAAAAAAAAAATTTACCTTCTCTAGTAAGAAAAAAGTGGATTTAAATCTTCAACAGTTGAATACCTAAGCTCCTATTAAAAAAATAGGCAACGGTCTTTGAATTTGCAAATATACGTAAATAAATCAACTTCTTAAATTGACAAGGCACTGATTTTTCATTCATTATTTTTATATGTACGTGTGTATTTCTTTTTCGCATATCTTCTTATTTTTTGTTTGAAATTTCAATGCTTTTGAGTTTCTAAAGATAATACAGAATATAATGGCCTTTAGAGATCTCAGAATAAACCATGATTTTAAATTCACTTTGTAAACTTGTATAATAGAGAGACTTTAATAAAATGAAATTTTCTCTTTTGCAGATATAATGGTATTCCTTTTGTTCGGATCTTTGCATATAAGGTAGGTACTTACCGAAGTAGTTTCCAAAAACACAACAACCCAACGATGTTCATATCTAATATCTAATCTAGTAACAACACACTAAACAAAATACATAGTACAAAATTACAAAACTGTGGGCACGAAACAAGTTACGAAACTTTCAGACAATAATTTTTTTTAATGGAGTCGATTTTCGTTTTTGTTGAATTATTCAAATAAATAAATACTGCCAAAAATAAATAGACAAAATTTAAATAATATTAATAACACACAAATTGAATGTGAAACACATTGAACATAATATTCGTTAAATATTTCATTTGATTTAAATGTTTAGTTTTTAAGTATTGGCAGTTTATTTACAGGCACCGCACAGTGTATGTAGTATCTATGTTCTTTTTTAGTAGTTGTGAGCTGGGGACGACGAAGAGATGATAAACAATCACATAAAAGGGCGTGGGAAAGTAAAAATTATTAATTCAAATAAAAATAACTTTACAGTATTAAACACAAAAACAAATATGTATAAAAAATAAAAAATAAAAAATGGTATATTTAAAAACGAGTACGAAACAGGACAGAACTTGAATTAATTTTCAAAAAGAGTATAGATATGCAAAACACAGTTTTTTATATTTAATAGTTTTTATTAATTCCTTTTGTATTAATCTAAAAATTACTCAGAATCGGGACAAGCCAGTTCGGTTCGAGAGCGATATAGTATTTATCATACAGGCTGTCAGGGCTAGATTATTGCGGTCAAAGTTTGTATAGTACAGCTGTTAGAAAAAATGGGTAAGGCTTAACGTAGTTGGGAGATGGATGTTGGAGTGGATGTTTTTTATAATGGTTCTATAATGAGCTGATCAGCTGGCGCACCGCGTGAATTAAAAATGGGTGGTTAAAATGTTTAATTCATATATAAATAATTTTAATCGATGTTTATATGATATCTTCTGAGTACGTCTAAATTAAAATTAGATTTTATATATGTTTTGTTTGATTTTATTACTTTCGTTTTTTATGTTGTTGTTTGTTTGTTGTATAAATAAGTTAAAAATAAAAATTAAGTAAAGCATCATATCATACAATGAAACATTTAACGAAATTGTTTTTTTTTTCATTTACTATATTGGGGGCTGGATTCTTTTTACAGACAAATTAATTTAAAATTATTTTATCATTACTTGCTGTGCTTGTTTAACAATTTTTGCATAATTTTACAATTTACTAAAGCTAAGCCGAAAACAAATGTTTTTAACCAGTTAGCTTTTTTCGAATGCAAACGCTCAGCGCTTCAAACTTTTAGGGCTGCAATATATAGTACACGATACAGTGTTAAAGATACAGTTCGTTCAAGTATTTTAAAATATTTTCAAATGAAAACTTGAACGATGTAAATTTCTAGTGCTCAAAAATTTGCTCGTCAAGTTTCGCTTTGGTGTTATTTGTTTTGTCTGTAAACTTGTTTACTGAATTTGAAAAAATTCTGTTGAGTTTTTGTTGTTGTTTTTTCTTCGAATTGATGTTGTTTTGCTATTTTTTTCGTGCTTACATTTTGTAATTTCTTGGCATTTTTATAAGTAAATTTAAATTTTGTTTTCGTTTATCATAAAATATCAAATTTCGTAGATTTTATTTTAAATGTTGTAGTTGTTGTTGTTGTATTGTTTACTTTTGCTGATGTTCTTGTGTTTTTTGGGCGTATTTAGAAAATGTCTTTAATATCCTTACCCTTGTTGAGTTCTGTCAACAGCTTATCCTCTGGCTCGTATTCCAAAGGCACCAAAGAGTTTGGTGTGAGTGGCTTGTCTCTCAAGTAGAGACCATAGCGAGATGGATATCTGCAACGCATAATTAATACATCAGACATTGGTGAATCCTTTCGATATCATAATATTCTAAGTAGCAATTCTACACACCTGCGCTCAATTTCTTGCATGCGCTTCAAATGATCATTCCAGGCCTTCTCTGCATCGTAGTTTGCTGGAACTGTGAAAAAAAAGTTACCCAATATTATATACCTAATTCTGTATAAAAATTAATAAAAGCATTCCAAAAAAATTCAAATGCAAACCAAAAACTCAACAAAAATCATATGCTTACATTTGAAGGCGAAAGAGAAATTAATAAGACGCTGTTAAACTAGGGCTCATAGCGTATGCGGTTTATTCCCATATGTCAAAAAAGCAATTGGATATACGTACGATATTTATCCAACAAAAAGCGGTAAATAGAATTAATTTGCAGCAGAAAAGAAAAACAATAGAATTTAATATATTTTAAAAGTTGCATTCAAAGTATCTAAGCCTTTGGTATGGAAAGATCAAGTGCACAAAATGTAAATGGAAATGCAAATCATGTTCAAATTCGAAATGCGATACAAAATACCTTATGAATGTCATGAGTTTGAAAGTTTGAATTTCCACAGCACGAGAAATTGTTTAAAAAAAATTTTTTTATTGAGTTTCAACCAACAGAACTACATAAGAAAAAGTGTTATAAGTCATTGGGATTATCGTACTACACACTGCTAAGTACACACATATAGAAGCTATTACTAATTATTTGCTTTGCTTGGTATTTATTAAATATATATATAACTATAATGTTGATTTTGCCTAGAGAGAAAACTTTTGTTGTGGGCTGCGTTGATATATATTTCTTTCCTTATATATAAAATATATATTCTTTATATATGAAAAAAATTGTTTTTGTCGATAAACATTTATGTATATTCTGAAACATTTATGAGAAAAAAGAAAGAGAAAAAAATTGGTTAGTTTCGAAAACAAAAAGTAAATTTGACTAAGGGGCACCAGTTAGGGGTGTGCGTCTGTGTGTGGGGTAAAAATTGAATAGAGCTTTGTTATAGGGATACGCAGGGAACAGATTTCATCAACAATCAAGAAAATTATATAAAAAAATGTATCTAAAATTGTATGCCTCAGTTATTTGATCCGAAACACGCATGAGCAAATTGAAAATGTTCTCCCATGCCTTATGTACCTGCAAATATACATATGTATAAATATGCATATGTATAAAAATATATAAATATATGTATGTGACTGTGTGTGTGTGTTTACCAGCACAAAGCTTATGAACATGTGTATATTTTGTCTAAACTTTGTGGGCCTTTGCCAAAAACATTCTTCGAGCACACTGAAAATCATTGACGTAATTCTATTTTGGCGCTATGCTGATCTTTTTTCTCTGCTTTCTTATTATTTATATAATTATGAAATCATAGAGAAATCTTAAATGTTATTATAGCAACGCGTTAGCAACTCAAGGTGTGATGCAAGGCATTCAAAATACATGATTGACAGATGCAATGATTGAAATGTGCTGACTGACTGATTGACGGACTGATTGACTGAGCCATTAAGCAAAATTAAAGTAATAAATTTAAAACGCTTAGGCATTAGAATTGTGCGGGTTACTGTTGCTGTAGGATACTTATTGGTCGTACTTAGTACAATAGTTCATTTAACTCGGCCAACTTACTTGTTCTGCTGTAATGATGATCGTAAATCGCACGTGGCGAGTAACCGTAGGTGTCACGGCTCACTGGCAAGTATCTGTAGCCAGATGACTGAACGCGCTCATTGGCCGTGGCGGGCTCATCGTAGATGCTCCTGTATGTGGGCGAATCCAGGTACGAGCTGTATGGGCGAGAGGCTCTTGGGGTCTCATGGGCGCGAATATCCTCGGAACCTGTGGAGTGACAATACGAACAACATGTTGTATCAAATTGACGGAATCACTGTGGGGATTGCCTTACTTCATTAGGTTTTGCGCTATTTCAGCTATTTGGCTCATTGCCAAAAAATTGATTTCATTTTCGTGTTTCTTATTTTGAATTTTGTAGTTTTATATGATCGCCTAGCTATTTTGCCTTGGCGCAGCAGCCACATTTTTTCGCTTTGTTTGGCTCATGAGCACATAGTTAAAATATTTTAATATATACATATTTAAATTTGAAAGAGAGCTTTTCACATTTATGTGAGCTTTTTTTGGTGATTACGCCTAAAATGACACCTGCCAAAAAAATAGACCACAATTCTATATTCTGCTGTGCTATTTCTGTAGTTCTCAAGTCTCAAATACTTCTGATTTTGATAGCGCTCTTAAAATAAAGCAAACTAAACGATCTATTCATAATTAATGCATATTTCGCATGTCTGACTAGATGCATACTAGCCTACAATTTTAATTTAATAGGTATTAAGTAAGGTGTAGTATGTGGTTATTGCTTACCCTTCAGGGATCTGATGTAGGATTGCCAGAATTTGGCCTTCTTGCTGGGGCTCTCATTGCGCCCAATCATTTCCAAATGGTTTTTGAACATTTTGATCGATTTGTTTTGTGTCTTTCAAGCACAAGAAATTTTCGTTGAACTCGTTCGCTGCAATACCAAAAAGTCACCAAATATATCATATTATTCATTTCGTTATCTTTGCTCTTTTAATTTTATTTGCTTTATTTTTTATTTCAGTTGTATTTGTTTGCACTTTGCACCAATTTCAAATGTTTTTCTGTCAACGCTAAAATTTGCAACTCTTAAATTTTATCTCACGTTTTGGCTCTGATTGTGAGTAGTACTGTGTTGTTCAAATGTCACCATGCACGAGATTGGGACAGCGCACAGCCCAGAGATGTGTTGCTATAGTTGTCGACGTGGACGTGGATGTCCAAATCTTGGCTGACTCGGCGCTTTTGTTCAGTTCGAAAATAAACAGACTGTGTGCCACTTTAGAGCAGAGCAAAGTTTACAAAAAATCGTATAAAATACTTGTCTACTTGTTTATATACAATATATATATATCTATACATATAAATATAAATATATACATATATTCAGCAAGATCAATCACTAAAAATAAATTTATTTTTGAAATAATATCGTCAGTATACGCATACAAAATATATACGCATGTATGTATATATATATATATATATATATGTATACACTACATATTAAAACCTATATGAAACGGCACACTGAATTTTTCACACTCTCAATATGTATAAGTGAAACTAGCAAAATTATATATATACATATCAAGTCGATCTGCTGCTTGTATGAATAATCTGTGCGACCGTTTGTGTGTCTATGTGTGTGTGTGTGTGTGTGCGTGTGTGTGTATGTTAAGACAATCGGCGACGAGTGCAGCTAGTTTTGCGTTATTTTTAAATGTCCTTGAGTTGAATTTTTTCCTGGCGGGCGTCAGGTTAAAAAGACGACGCCAAAATTCTCTATTTAATTTCATCGAATTGTTTTTATATATTGCTGTCAAGTTTTGTTAGAATTCTTTAAGTTTGTCGCCTTTAAAATGAAATATGTGTGTACTTTTCGTAAACAATTTTATTTTAATTGTTTTGTTTTAATAATGTTTGTTCAAACAATGTTTGAATTGCATTTTGCAAATATTCGTAGAAAGTTGAACACTTCACAATCGCTTTGCTAATTTTCATAAAACTTATTCAATATTCACTTGGTGTCAAATGTCTTTGGTCATTATATAATCAGCCATTTGGAATCATATTTTCTCATAATTCCATATCAAAATACCCAGATTGGAAGGCGACCTGACCACTTTTACAAAAATGTTGTTTTGTTCACTTTGTGATTGTTCAATAACGGCACCACATTTATTTAATAATTATTTAATTGTCCCATATAAATTCAGTTCATATTATTTATAAGTATTGGTGTCCATATTCTATTTGTTGCTTGGCTTACAATTTGCTTTACTCCTAAAAAATAGCGATCTATCCTCAACGAAGAATTTTTTCAAACTGCCAACGATTCGATATTCGCCTCACCAATTTTACTCGTTTCAGAATTTGCCATTTGTTTCATAGCCGACAAAAGCACGATATTCCTTTACGGCGTAGGTAGCCGATCTCTACATCTACTATATACCTATGCATGTTAAAGTGTTTGTATGTGTGTGTGTGTGTGAGTATGTGTGTAGCCAAAAGCTCAGCAAGTTATAGCTTTCGGCGAATCTGTGGGAAGTTGAGGGCGGCATCTGGTAAATTGCTCGGTTGCCTGCGCCCACTCATTGTTGTGGATTTCAATGAAAGCGGTGACGGCGATGATCATAAAAAGAAAGCCCGAAATTAACCCGTACACACACACACCACCAAATCCAAATTATTTGTGTTTTTGTACAAATTTATTCTGGTTTCGTGATATATATTCTTGTTTTCAAAACTCTGTCCCATTCATATTTATTCATACTTTTTTTGGCCTCTGGACAATTCATGTTACTAACTCATTTAAGACATACATTATCTGAATGCGTCAATTGTGGTATTGAAATGAGCATTGACCTTCTATGTTTTATATTATAAATCATTTCAATTTCAACTCAAAATAATTTACAGACCTCAAAAAAATATAAGTAGATGTATAATATATTCGCCTTATTTGATGAATTAAGTCAACTCATGCATGATATTAAAAATTCTGATGAGATTTACAAAAGTAAATGCAATGGCTCTTTTATCCTGCATGAGTCAAATTATTTCATATCTACAAACGAGATGAGAGATCTCTTTCCGGTAGAACATTCGACAGTAGATATTATTCCCACTTGTTTGCTATAAAAAGTATTTACAAACATTAATTGCATACTGAAATATATTTATGTGGTAATAATTTAGCCAGTTTATATTTATTGAATGATTTATCTCTTTAAATGAAAATGTTTTACATTAGTGGGTCTAATTAATCTTATTGATAAATTTGATAACTCGTTTTCCAATGAAAGCATTAAACTTTAAACCGGAAATGGTAGAGATGGATTGGCTAATGACATTCAGATTGGTTTAAATGGAATTCCTTCCTTATTTATGCTATTCCAATATAATATTATTTCTGTAATATTTGCATGAGTGCATATGGTTTGTAAAGCCAATTTGCACCTGTTCTTGTGAATTAACAACCAGAATTGAATGCCCAACCGATGGCTACGTGTACATTGGCCAATGATAAACAAACAAATAGCAGCCATGCATAAACTAATGCCATCATTTTAAGCTAAAAGATAAACAGATTCCGGAAAATGTACACAATTTAAAATCAACAAGGTGGTACGGAAATTGAATGTGGGTGGATGGATAGTTTGTGGTAGAGGGCAGATCACTATTATGGCTTTTTCTATTGGTATGCGGGTTGAAGGCCAAAACATGCTTTTATTTATAGTGTTGTTATCTGAGCTGCGCAAATGCAATTTTACCTTTTAAATTTACATCGCGCATTTGTTTAATTTTCGTTAGAAGCTTTACTGTCCTGCTTATGTTCTATACAAAAATCAATTTACGTTGTTGCAACTGCATCGGACGCTCATTTGACTTTGTTTGTTTATCTTACATAAGACTAAAAAACTTGTTTGCCCTTAAAAAGTATATACAAATTGGCTAGACGTAATTTGTGGTCTTGAACTTGACAATGTCTGCAAGTGCAGAGAAAATCACAAAGAACTATTGGGAAATACCTGGCAGAGATTTCTTTTGGCAAATCGAAATGTTAAGTTCACCTAAATGCACATAAAAATCGCTTAAACTTTTACTTTCTGGCACATTTTCTGAGCATTGGCAAATCAATTTGATTTTGTTTTTTTTTTCATTGCATTACCGAAAAAAGGAAAACAGCAACGAAAAATATAAAACTGAAAGTAATTTAATTACTTTGATGTTCATTTAATTGCCAAGTGTGAATGGCTTAGAGCAAAGTCTTTAAATGGCATTATAGCTGCTTTTATTTAAAAATATAACGATTGCAATAAGTACTATTCCCCAAATTGCAATTTACAATTGGATAACATGATGATACACTTTTTACCCCTTGTAAATCACAGCTGAACAAGATTTTCAGATTTAAAACCACTATATGGATAGCCAGGCTGATTCGCAAACAACTCATTCAGTTCCTGGGAAGTTTTGACCGTCACACGTGACCAGCCATCCTGCCGTATATGATAAAGACTAATTGGTCCACCCGTGTGCCAATCCATTTGGGAAGCATTATGAATGGCATTTAGGGCCAGATTGTACGCCTCATCATTTCCCATTTCCCATTTGTAGAATCTCTTGACGAGCCCCGAAGCATACATTTCGCCACTGCCAACAACATGGTAATTAACCTCTTCGTGGGAGCCCTCGGAATCAACATAGATAAGTTTAGCCCCGTCAACTGGATCGTAGCCAGCTAACATCATGCCCATGTAGAGTTCAAGGTCCTTGAATCTGTACATCATATTACTCATCATCTTCGAGGCAACAGTCACCGGCATGCAATGTCCATAGTTGAGTTCAAAAAGGCGGCACTCTCTGGTTAGGGCTCGACACCAGAAGACGCAATCGCCGGCACATCCGGCAATGGTGCCCAATATATTCTTGTGTACCACTATGATTTTCTCCATGCTCGTGGAGGAAATGTTTTCTTCATTTGTGACACGTGAATCAGCGCTCAAAATGATGCCACCCTGGTATTTAAATCCCAATGTGGTAGTCCCGTGATTCCTAAAACGTTTCTCGAAATTCCGATTGCATGGTGCATTATGTGAATACGGATTTTGAAAGATGTTGTTCTCTTTGTTCAGGGCACTCACTTCATATGATTCATTCGTATTGCCCCTCTTGAGTATTCTATGTAGGCCGCAGATCTCTTCAAGAGCCATCCCTTCTGCAAATGTCTGGCGAAATATGTAGCTCCTTTAAAAAATTATGAATTGATGGTTGAAGTTTTTTGTCGCATTAAAAATATTTTACCTATGGCTAGAAAATGGAAACCTCTTCTGTTATTCAGAAAATTCTTAATTTAAAAAATCTTCTTGTAGTAAAGCCTACTTGATTCAAGCTCTTTTGTTCTTTACTATGTATCAATGAAGGCTTGGTCTTATTTCGAAATCACTTAAAAAACATATTTCAGCTAAATCAGAATGAAAAAAGAAACGCTTTCCTGAAACATTTCTTAACATAGTTGGCAGTTTACATAAAAAACCACACTTTAATTAAACACAATCCTCTTTCATCTTATTTAAGCTATCTGCTACACAATCTTTATTTACATAATGCTGTTAAGGGGCAAGTCGCATGCCAAGATTCGCCTAAGATGAGCTTGCAGTTATAATTCCCAAGTGGTTCAACAACCGCAAGCGTGGCCCTGAGGTCATTAGCAAAAATGATTAATTTAGGAACGTTTACGAAAATGTTACCGCCAAGATTTAGCTAAGCTTAACTTAAGGCCCAAAACAGATACATATACATACATATATAATAAGTAAAAATTGCCTGGAGACAAATATCGACTATGAAATACCCTGAATCAAATACTGCACAAAAAAAGTTTTCGATATTTAAAGAGAAAATTTGTGAAATATGTCTACAGAAAATGCTAATTCTGATACATTATATTTGATTTATGGAATCAGAGATTCTTCCTTTAGCAAAACTACCCATCTTAAATATATTCAGGGTATTACAATTTTAAATGTTTGCACCAGTGCCAGACATTATTGTAAGCAGTCCGAGTACGAAAATGTACCATAAATTATATATACGCAAGTGAGGTACCAATGCAAAGTTGTGTGGCCTCTTAAGAAATGGGGTCAATTATTAAGGTAATTATTTTGGCTCTCTCTATCTTCTCTATCTTGATGCTGCCATTAAATATCGAAAAAATGCCACACTGGCAGCTAAACTGACAGCAGCAATTAAATAGTATTAAATATGTATATTAATTATTTTGGTGCATACTATGCAGTAATGTAAGCAACAGTTTCCATTTATATGCTTGAATTTTAATTAATCGCTATGTAAATTTTTACGTATTTATTTGAGTGTCAGGCAAAATATAAAGCAACGAGACTGCAAATCAAAATCCCACAAAGACAACGCAGCGTATGAGCAATTTTCAGTATTACGTGCTGTTATTTGTCTAGAAAACAAACCAGTACAAATAAAAACAAATATTTTGAGTCATACGTTTGGCAACTTATGCTAATGCCTGGTTATGGCCATTATATTAAGGCGATTCAAAAATAGGAGCAAACAAATATTAGATAAAAAATAAATAGATTTAAATAATTTGCCCGTTCCGCAAATGAAAAAGCTCTCGGCGCTCCATATAGCCTATATGCTATGCTTGTTCATATAGCATCGCTCATATATGTATACTTAACCTTAACATATAGCATCCACCTTCAAAGCGCAAAAGTGTTCAAATACATTTTCTCAAAGTATAAAAATAAATATATGCATGTATGTATTCCCAACTCTCGGTTCGTATCTGTTCCTCTCAGTATCTACTCGAGCGGCATACATACATAAATATATAATATATACATATATATATGTATATATATGTATATCCAATGCCCTGCTAGGGACATTGCAAATGGTATATCATTGCGCTAAGCTCTCGGCGTTACCCACGCAAATGAACTTGAAAATTAATTATTTGCCTCATAATAATTCAAATGCGTGAAACGGTGCACATAAGTCGGTACATAAGCTATCTATGTGTGAGAGCTTTTACATAAGTATATTTTCTCATTGCCAGTAGGTGTTGGCTTCAATAATTTATTTGTGTTTCAGTCATTTCGTTGTTTTTTCCATTTGTTTATAAATTCATTTCGAATTTACGGCAGCCGGGAATGTTTTTGCCTTAATTTTGCATATGACGTGAACTTTTTTGGATGCTGGAAAATATACTGCAAACATGTCGGATGAGACAAATAAACGAGTAAAATGTAAACAACAGCCTAAGCTGTAATTTTATAGGCTCCAAATATCAGCCAGAGTGTCTTCAACGAAGTTACCCTTGAATATCTTTATCTTTATCTTTAGACGGACCTGTCAAATTTTGTAAAATAATTTTCAACTCATAGCACTTCATCACTCAATGTCGATGGCCATGACAGATTTGCACATTATTCTAGCGCTTTACACAAGGACATTAAGGTCACATTGTGCAGCGCCCAAAACTAGAAGCCCACTTTGAATGCAGACTGCAGTTGCTGAGCACCCTTTTAAAATATGTAGTAAGAATTTGACATGATTGATGATAACACACAGCGAAATAATTCAGGCAACAAGAAAATTTTATTGGTTTATATCTCTTTTGATATTTTGGCGTTTCGTTTACGTTTTCAAAAATCCATTTTGGCATTTCGCTAAGAAATTAGCAGTGTTCATCGTAAATATTTTATGGGTTTTGAAACACTGTTGCTGACAGCTTGTTGCAGCTTGTTTAGCCTCTATGGTGATTATAGCTTATTATATTCTACACTAGTTTAAGTATTTTGGCAAACAAATTTGTATGCTAAGTATAGCGAAAAATAAGTTCAGGTTAGACACTGAACAAACACACTGGCAACTTGAATATCTGTAGAGAAGCGACCAAAAAGAGCTTAAGTGCACTTCCTTTCGCCTGCGACCACTTCCTGCAACAGTCATTGCTATAAGCACCCTATCATCACCCTATCAATAGGATACTGACGTCACTAAGCAGCGCACAGCACATCCTGTTTATTATTTTGCCAATTTAAACGCGCAAAAAGTAAAAAATAAATACACATGCATTCAGATATGTTTACGGTATGTGAATGTATATCCGATGAGCATTCCATTCATGAAGAAACGCCCCAACGTAATTGGCCGATAAAAACGAGACATCAAAAATGAAATAAAAATATAGTATTCATTCTGTAAGCCTGAAGCAGAGGACACCATTTTGGACAATATTTTGATCTGTTTGGGACAAGTGTTATTATTATTGTTTTTGAGGGCCTTCTGTGTGCTGAAGGCCAAATGACCACCCTGGTCGAAACTGAAAGCTGTTTAATTTATATGTTCTTCAGAGCTGTTCAACGTTATGTTGACAACATTGTCTAATTTTTGCTTGTACATCGTCTAAACAAGCATTTGAATTTTTCATATTTCCTCTTTCTTATATAGCAGTTCGAACATCATTGTTTTATAAATACGTTGTTTTTCATTTTTCTTTCTTTTCTTTCTATTATCTAATATCACGAATATTCAAGGCTAGCCTCTTTTTATCTAGTATCTCAAATACATTTTAGAAAACGCAAAATAAAATGAAAAATATGTTTTTATGTTTTATCTGGCTGACGTCAAGGGTTCGTATTTGTGTTTATATGAAATCTTATGGGCAATTAAATTTAAGCCGGAAAAAAATTAAATTTAATAAAAATACAAAAAGATTTTAAAAGACAAGAGCAAACGCAGCGCTCCATATCGCAATGTTCAAAGCATATAAATTTAATCATAAAATTCAGCTTTTTAACACAATTTCCAAACAATTCAAACCAAATGCAATGAAGTAAAACGAGAAAAATGCAAATGCTTGATTTTCCATAAATTTATGATTTAGGATCTTTCAGACTTACATTCGGCATGTTTGGCATGGCATTTTTTATGCGACAAATTTATGAATGGAAAAGTTGGTGGTGTGAGTGCGGATAACCATTAAGAACACAATGAAATATGTTTATGACAGAACAAATGGCAATAAAGCGTAAATAAATCCATGCAAAGTGAGAGTAATGGATTCATTTGCCATATTAGAATCTGCTGTTTGAGCTGCGACTTTTAAAAGCTGCTCAGCATATTGCAGAAAGCAATTATTTATTTTTCCCGTAGTCTGTTAAAATATTTTTCTGTTGTGAAATTGTTTTTATTACATCAAAATATTGATGTGTAGCTCGTTATCAAAGTGATGTTCAATTTGTGTTAGTTCTGAATTCGCCTTCAGCACGACACTTGCAATTTAACATTTGCCTCATCAGTTATGCGAGAATGCACTTCGAGGCAACGTAATTTACAGCAGATTGTAAGCAACAGCAGCCTTGAGCAGCTAGCTAGGGCCGCATCTTGCACTGTAAGTGCAAGTAACTCAATTTACAGTTTAGAATGGCTTACATATGACTTCCAATTGACACGACCATATGCAAGTGATTGCAACAGGAATAACAACATATGTCGCGATGCAGTCGCAGCTGTTTATTATGCATGTTTGACCCAAGAATTCCCAGAGGCAGTGCGACTTTGAATGCCTCTCAATTACTTGGGTACTCGATGCAGGTGCAGGTGCAGGTGCCTTTGAATGCAATTGAATTAGCGTTGATTTGAGGGCAAGGTATTGCACAGATTGCCAAAGCATGCCACAGTATAAATAGCAATTGTCCTGCGCATTTACATTTAATTGTTGGCTGTGTATAGATAAATTGACTTGGCTCAATTAACAGACACTTACACAGGCAATAAAAAGTGCATGGAAACTGGAGCAAGCCGTCTGTCCGACTTAAGCTCAAATTAACTTTAAATGGTTTGCTGATAAAAACCATTTCACAACTTCTTCTTCTTCTTCTGTCAAACGACATAAAATTCATCGGCATACGCTGCGTATGCCTTATATTCCCTGTTGCCTCGTTTGGACAGTAGCTGGACTTTTGCACAGTACAATTAAACTTGAAGTCAATTAATTGCATTTTATGCGTGCTAACTTCATTATCTATTGCATCTTTCATAATTCAATATGCTAGTACCTCATTGCGACTCTTTGTAGAATGACACAAATTACAAGCTAGACGCTCTCTGTGTGAGACTGAAGAGTTAAAACCTAATAAAACACAATTATCTTGCAGCCCTCTTATGTGACAATAAACCTTATTATATCTTCCAAACAGAAGGTAAATAAATATTATTAAATGAAGGCCATGTGTTGCTCAATGTCATGTAAAAGACATATGGACCAAATGGTACAAACACATAAATCACGTGAACTAACCAGGAAATGGAATGCTTCCAATAATTTAAATCGATTTTTTTTTGTGTTGAAAACTTCTGCACCAATGAAATATAGTTTACAGTATTCAAATTAATGTTAACTTATATTATAATGCGCTATATTAATATAATTTTCTGATTTGAATATAAATAATTATTTTAGCTGAATGGCAGCTAAAATTGTTAATATGCTAATCAAACTTATTAAATCTTTAAACAGTTTTTTCTATTTTCAATATAAAGCATTAAAACATATTAAAATGTACTATTATTGAAAATGCGCCATTCCAAATGAAAAGTTCACATTTGTTGTCAAATAATCAAAAATTTTCTATAGCTTGGCATCCCAAGTGTTGATTTAAACCAAAAGTGGTGATGGGGACTGATGAAAACTTCGCATCAAAAGGCAAGCCAATCTATTGACATTTTGTTCCCAAAGGCAACAAAATAAAAATTGAACTGATTTGGCTTTGGACTGGATTAACGCCTCGCCGCACGCGCCTTTGTGCGCCAGGCTAGGCGACTAATGTCTGGCGCATTGCACAAATGTCAACATTGCCAGTTTGCCTTTGGGGGTTTGGCCGAAATGCGCACAGTTATCCATGAAAATTAAAGCCACACGGTGTTGACCATAAATTGAATTGCGAATTATATGTATAAAATATGCTAACAGACTCGCCGAATACGAAGCAATAAATAAATCATATGTAAAAAGTATGTTAAATAAAATAACAGAAATCAATGAAACATACAAAGCATAAAAATTCTTAGGAATCTTTGTTGGTGTTGCTGCCAACAGGTTGGGAATTGAAGAAGTCTATGTGGAGGACTTTGCGATCAGTTGTGGTTCAGTTTAACAATTTATGTTCTCGTATCAATGTGGTGTGTATTCTATTTATATGAAATTCTACATTTTTCAAATTATATATAATAAAACATATATATATAAATTTTTCTTAGTACCAATAACACTTGTTAAATGTTCCAAGTTTATTGAACAGGTGAAAATCATTGCAATCCACAGCAATGTTACACAATATGCCCATTTAATCGAAGCTAAGAACTTCGTACGATAGATAAATCCAAATCATTGGCAACATGTATGGGCTGCTGTTGGAGAATCTATCGGAATACATCAAATCCGTCTACGGCGAGGAGAAATGGGAGGATATCAGACGTCAGGCGGGCATCGATGCGCCATCATTTAGTGTGCATCAGGTGTATCCCGAGAATCTGCTCCAAAAGCTGGCCAAGAAGTCACAAACGGTGAGTGAAACAATTTTCTTTGGTTTCTGACTCTCTTTAAATCCTCTCTTTGACGATTACAATTCTTATTCCTGTCTTTTTTAAATACTTGAGACTTTTTGGTTCGATTGGATCTTTTGCGTTTGAATTCCTCAAATCTCGGAAAATATCTTGGACCATTTAATACACACAGTTCAATTTATTTCTAAATTATTTATTTACCATTATATATTTCTATAATTTTATTTTATTTTTAAACTGTATTGTTTCACAAAATAAATAGTTTCTTCTTTCTTCTTAATATTAACAGGTGCTGGGCGTCTCGGAACGTGAGTTTATGGATCGCTTGGGGGTCTACTTTGTTGGCTTTGTGGGTCAGTATGGCTACGATCGCGTCCTCTCTGTGCTGGGCCGGCATATGCGTGACTTTCTGAATGGTCTGGATAATCTGCATGAGTATCTGAAGTTCTCGTATCCCCGTATGCGTGCCCCCAGTTTCATTTGTGAGAACGAGACGAAGCAGGGCCTGACGCTGCACTATCGGTCCAAGAGGCGGGGCTTTGTGTATTACACAATGGGGCAGATACGTGAGGTGGCACGCTACTTCTATCACAAGGAGATGCACATTGAGCTGGTACGAGAGGAGATTCTATTCGATACTGTGCACGTTACCTTTCAGCTGACATTCGATAACCGTGCCTTCACCCTCGCCTCGCTGGCCATGACACGTGAGGAGAAACATTTGCCAATCAGTGCGCACGTCCTATTCGAAATATTCCCATTTTGCATAGTGTTTGGGTAAGCGAGTGCACATTATTAATGTCTTAATGCCTGGGGGCTTAGTTACATCGGCCCTCCCACCTTTGCAGTGCTGATATGGTGGTGCGGAGCATTGGCAACTCTTTGATGGTCATATTGCCGGAGCTATTGGGCAAGAGGATAACTGCCTGGTTTGATTTGGTGCGCCCACTAATTGCGTTCAAGTTTCAAACCGTACGTGCTCTGCTTTTTGACTTGACATGTTCTTGTATTTTCAAATATGTTTTATTAATAACAACTGTGCATTAGATACTTAATCGCACCAACAACATATTCGAGCTGGTCACCGTCGATCCGGTAACAGAGCGTCTGGATGCCCAAAATGAGGACTTGCTGCTGCACGACGATGGCAGCGAACCGGAGAAGTCCCTCAGGTTGAAAGGTAAAATGTAGCATTTCAAATGCAAAAGTATAATATGAATTTGGAGTCAACTATTTGTACACTGCTAGATTATATTTTGTTTTATTGTATTTATATTTCATGCGGTTAATTTAAGTTCACCTATCAATTATTGTTTAGGTCAAATGGTATACATGGAAAACTGGCGCATGATCATGTTCCTGGGCACTCCAGTTATGCCCGATTTGACGTCACTGATCACAACTGGTCTCTACATCAACGATCTGTCCATGCACGATTTTAGCAGAGATCTCATGCTGGCGGGCACACAGCAATCCGTGGAGCTGAAACTTGCGCTGGATCAGGAGCAACAAAAATCCAAGAAACTCGAGGAGTCTATGCGTAAGCTAGACGAGGAAATGAGACGCACAGATGAGCTCCTGTATCAGATGATACCCAAGCAGGTTGCGGATCGTTTGAGACGCGGAGAAAATCCAATAGATACCTGTGAGGTGGGTGTTAAATTTGTTAAGTCATCTGTCATATTTATATGTATAATGTGTATTTTCTTCAATTATCTCAAAGATGTTCGACAGTGTCTCAATTTTATTTTCGGACATTGTCACGTTTACTGAGATTTGTAGCCGAATTACCCCAATGGAGGTGGTATCCATGCTGAATGCAATGTACTCCATATTTGATACACTCACCGAGCGAAATTCCGTCTACAAAGTGGAAACAATTGGCGATGCCTACATGGTGGTGGCTGGCGCACCCGACAAGGATGCGAATCATGCCGAGAGAGTCTGTGATATGGCGCTGGATATGATCGATGCCATAACCGATTTAAAAGATCCCTCCACGGGACAACATTTGCGAATGCGTAAGTCAGCAATTACAAATTTAGGAATTTCACATTAGAACTGAATTACTGATAATTTGTATATTTTAATAAGAAACCAAAAATCATTAAACAGTTCACTACTTTATCACTATTATATAAATTACTGTTTATCTTACCATATTGATCATTTTACAATGTTTTTTATGCATTTTGGCCATTGAACTCTTGCAAAAAACGATATCTATATAAAAATGAATCGTTCTAAGTATATTAAAAAAATTAAATTGAATTATTTTTGTGGCAGGTGTGGGCGTTCATTCGGGCGCGGTTGTTGCTGGCATTGTGGGTCTGAAGATGCCGCGTTATTGCCTGTTTGGCGATAGCGTAAATACCGCCTCCAGAATGGAGTCCACTAGCATTGCCATGAAAGTGCACATATCGGAGTCGACCAAGGTGCTAATTGGACCCAACTATCGAATAATCGAACGTGGCGAGATCGACGTCAAGGGCAAAGGCACCATGAAGACCTACTGGCTGGAGGAGCGTGAGAATCGCTTGCCACTGCAGCTAACAGGAAGTCTGCATCCAATGTCCGCTGGACCGACGCTGACACCCATGCCGAAGGCCACTTTACCAACGGTCAAGTCACAAACGTCCACAGCTCCATCAACAGCGGAGCAGCCAACGCCGCCGGCGGTCATGTCGAATGTGGTGCTTGGTGCCAGTGGTGCCCTGGTTGCTGCGACGACATTGGCACATCATGCGCCTGGAGCAGTTGCTGCAACAGTTGCTGCAACAACAGCGCCGGCCGGCGATGAGCGCAACAGTCGCATCTATTCGCCGGTTACCTTCAAGGATGTGGCACGGCGGAGTATCGCCAACTCGCCAGTGCGCAGTGCCGCTGGTGGTGGCTCATATTCGGAGCAAAATAGACGACGAGAATCGCGCTCCAATTCCACTGGACACGTTTTTATGCGCTCGCCCAGCGACATCTTCGGTTCGCTCATTCTGGACACCGAGGAGTTTTTGGAAGACTTGCAAATCTCGCGTGGCTCGTTGGTGAACAGCAGCAGCGCCAACAATAATCGGCAATCGCCTTCCGAGTTTAGTCCTACTTTTCGCATTGGCAGTGCTCCGCACAAGCCGCGCCCCAGCAATCCTGACCAGTTTACGCCCGAAGAGCTGGCCGCCATGGATCAGATGACGCCACCAGCAACGGCACCGCCACGCGAGTCGTCAACCTGCAGCAGCGCCAGCTTGAAAGCATCTATATCGAATGTCTCACTCGATCGGGACAAGGCCTTCAAGTCAAAGTAAGTCCTGAGTTTAGGTTCGACTGTTATTTCTATCATCTCCGCTCTAATTAGAAAAATTACTTTCTCTACCAGCACCACGTTGGAGGCCGCTAATACACCACCGAAGCCGCCAGTCGCTGCAATCGCAACTACGCCCAAGGTGGCCACTGCGACTCCAGCTGCTGTGCCGCCTCCTCGCGTCTGTCCCATGAGCACAGCACCAGCCTTGGTGCAGGCGAACAGCAGCACTAGCCGACCCGGCACCAACGATTCCATGACATCCGTTTCATTGCATTCACCTCCGCCGCATCGAACAAGCTCTGCGCCGGCCAGGTCAGAACTAACCCTAAAACTGCTAACTGCAACTGCAGGAATGAACCAACTTTGTGTACCATATAAGAATATTATTTTACATACCTCATCTAATGTTGTGATAATCTCTCTTATTTTAGACCCCATTCCATGTCAAAGGCGGCACGCAAGGCCTTTCTGGCCGCCAAGCAAACCAAGGCCATGGAGAAGCTGGACAAGATGATAGAAGAAGCGCATGACATGGAATCGCAATCGGCAGTCAAGGCAGCCAATATGCGTCTGGCTGTATTTGGAGATGATGGTGGTGGTGGGGGTGATGATCTGGCAGCAGGTGGTTGCCCGCTATTTCTGCCACCACCGGCACCACAGGCTGTCAGCCGTGCCCTGCCCAGCTCCATATCCGATTCGAGCATTTGTAATCATGGGTAAGAATCGACTCAACATAATCAGAGTTCATTTTGGCAACCAAGACAATTTCCGTAGGCACAGTCATGCGCCCAGCTGCCATTATGCTATGCACGATCCCAAGATGAGCAATAGCCAGAGTTTCCAGCATACGCGCAGCTCCGGTCCAATAACACATCAATGCTGCAGCGGCTTTGGACACGGCAATGGACGACACTCGCATCGCATGCACTCGAACGCTTGCAGCATACTGTAGAGATCGCAATACGAAAGCAAAACGAGCATTTAATGAATTGAATGCCTAACCAAGTCATATCGCCTATATCTCAATATTACGCGCGCGCTTGTTATTAGACTGTAGCTCAGCAATTATTAGATCCTAAATTGTAGTTAGTTGTTGCTCTGATGTATATGTAGTATGTGCAACTGTATAGTATTAGTTGTATAGCTGTAGCTAGTTGAAAGGCTTTACCGATTTGGCATTTGCTAAATGTCTATTAAAATCAAAAAATACAAACTGTATAATCTGTTATCATTCAAATAATTATACTATATATCTGCGTATATGTTTGTAAATGTACCTACATAGTTTAATGTTAAACGCAAGATACAAATTTCTTGACCTCTCAAAAATACAATGACAATACGAAGGAAAATAAATAAACGGAAAAATTATATATCAAATTTTGAAAATTAGTGCATCACACATCCTGATACCACCTGAAGTATATATGTAGACAAAGATGTGCTCAAATACACTGTATACTACTTATTTATGTATGTTTGTGTACTTATAATATCAATATAAAATATACTTCACATAGCAAAAGCATTAAACATCTCAAAATACTTAATTATTTTTGTAAAATGCGAAGTGAGCGCAACGCTACTCTTATTAGAAAAACTGTCTAAGTTTTGTCTTATTTAACTTTAGTTGGTAGTCAGGCTTTAGGGAAATAATTGAAAGCATAGAAACATTTAAATTTTTTTTTTTAATTTCGAATCTATTTAATTCAATCGAATGGCTTCTTATATTTTATAGAAGACTTGAAAATCGCCTCAACTCAATTTAAAAGAAAAGTTTCTATAGCTGTTCAATTCTAAACATTGAGATAACTTAATTGTTGAGTACAAAATGTAAACTGTTTAAATAAAATGGTTTTTGTTTTTGTGGAACTGACATAAATGCATTTGTATTTTTGTGCTCATCATAATTAATTTGCTTAAAGTATTTTGAAAAACCGAGAGATCATAATATAGATTATACATATTATACATTAAATTACCTATTACATTTGTTGGGTTTGCATTTTGTTTTCTGGTTCTAAATTGCACTTTAGCATATCACATCGGAAATAATTGCAAGCATAAGGCAAACAAAAAGAACAAACTAAAGATTAAAATATATATATCTAACTATTTAGTGTGTATGTGTAAAAAACCACATGTTAAGCGTAGCAATTTAATCTTCAAGGTGACTAGATTTTTGGTTGGATTCTTGGTGGGATAAATCAAACACAGTCGGTAAGTGTTGGCTGTACCGCCTCCTCGTTGGAGTAGATGAGCGTACCATCCAGCGTCTCGATGGTCTGTATGGTGGTCTTGCAGTAGAAGCACAGTTTGGAGTTCATCATGTGCTGCATGATGCAGTCACTGCAAGACTGATGTTTGCAGGGCGTAAAAACGGCAGTGATTGGCTTGGCACAGCAAATGGGACACAAAGAGTCCTCCGACGGCAGCGTTATGTCTGAGAGAAGAGCCTGCTTGATGCGTAAATTTTCGATCAGATGACGCACATCTTCGATTTCCTCAAGGGACACATGCGTTGGATCTGCGTAAGATAATGGACTTACTTAAATTGAAAATAATGTAAATCATCCAATTAACTCACAATCGATCAGAGCAAATTTAATGATGGGCGGATCAGCGCGTATGCGTTTGGAATTGCTGAGATGTGGCACGCGCACATCATTGGTCAGTGGATCAATGTGCGGTCGGGACGACGGATCAAAATTGCCCCGTGGTATTTCCTTCTGCTCCAGCAGCGGTGTGCGTACCTCGCCCAGCGCAAACTCCAGCGTGGCAAACTGAAAACTGGGATCGGTGAGAAATGCACGCGATATACGCGTCACCTTCTGCGGCGTGATATCATGCTCAACTTCGTTGCGTAGCAGTGCCATCAATATGCCCAGTGCCGCAGAGATAATGGGAAAATGGGTAACGGCATTCAGATCCGCGGAGCACATATCGACTACAAACTGAAAGCAGCCCGGCGGCACTGTGACGCGTGACAGCACCTGACTGATCAACTGGCAAATGCGGTTCAAGATCAGGTCGCTATTTCCACGCGACTCGTCGCCGACAACATCCGGTGCAACTGTTATGATCATTTCCAGGCAACGCATCAGCGAAACCGTTAGCTCAAAGCACATCGAGCAGATCTTCAGCTGCTTTGGCTCAAATAGCGTATTCTCCTGACGTTGAGCCGTGTTTTGTATCTGAGAATAAAGTCATAAAGAGAAAATTTAAATTATAGAAACACTGTGTCAGTTGGTGCAACTTACCTCCTGCAGGAGCAGTATAAACTCTGAAAACGCCCAATTTAACTGACTCAGCACGGAGTTGAGGAACGTGGTCGCTAATGGTTCGTCTTCGTACAGCTTGGTACCAATCAAGCGCTGAAAATGCTTGGACGGATTGGCAGGCGCTACATTGTGCAGTAGTCCCGTGTGCGTCTCATTTCTCGAGCGACTGCGACACAAGCCATGGTGCAACGGCTGTGAGCCACCTTGCCACACGCTCGGCTGGCGTGCATCCTTAAATGCAAAGCCCTCGCCCAGCCAGAAGCGCAACAGCAGCCAATTGCTCTGGCCCCAAGCACGATTCTCATAGGGTCGCAGTAGGGCGCGCACCAACGCCGTCTGAGCTCGCTTCGAGGATCGCTCTAGCGCACGCACTCCGGATTTGTGGCAGGTAAGCGTACCCAGTGCCTGCAAAAGCGAATCTTTGCAGGAGGCAAGCACAATACGCGCATCCGCCGAATGCATGGCTAGAAACTCGGCGGCAGCATTAATGCCACACTCGGCATCTCCAATATCGAACTGAGAGCGCATATCGTGATGACTAAAGTCCATCACAGTATCCAGCAAAATGGGCGTAGTATTTATATAGATCTCGGGTACAAATGCAAAAAGTGGACCGGAACTAGAGGCACTCTGTAAATATTCCGAATATTAGTTTGTATTTACGATATTCATGTCAACATTTGCTCACCGTTAATGAGCGTAGAATGCGCTCCATTAGCCATATCAACAAGGACCGACGGTGCGTATTCAAGGCGACAGCACGCAGCCAGACTTGTTTTCTCGCCAGCGATATGGATCGTGTCTGCGGACCGTAAATTTAAGTTGAAAGGAGTCTAGCAATTGTTTTTTTTTTATATTCAAGAAATGTGTATTTGTATATTATACTCTTTTAGAAATAAGGATCTTGTCTCGAAATATTTAACAAAAATATATTAAATAATTTGTCAGTAATGAAATAATATTCAGATATTAAATAATAAAAAATAAATTGAATTGTTAAAAGTGATTTACTTATCTATTTCAACCATAATTATAATTTATAGCCAAATGTTGACAAAAGTAAATTTTATTTAAGCCCAAAAATTGATAAACTAGTCTCCCAAACTATTGAGATCTCAATACTACATCAATAATAATAATAATGTTATCAAGTTGAACATGAATTCCACTCACCGCAAAAACATTTTGCCGCTGACTGAACTTAGAACGCAATTCGGACATGATGTGCTGATGATTGTCATTCATGCAGACATTCGCATGTTGTTCGAGAGTCAACAGTTTGTGTTCGATGTCCTCGCGATAGTACTTCGTCTCTTTGAGCACCTCATTGAGCATGGCGATCTCATCGCGCACTGATGCAATTTTCACTATATACTTGTGCCCGGCCGAGTAGTAAAAGAGCACACAAATATCCAACAGTTCGCAGACACTTGACTCCATGCTGGAGTTGCCTGGGGCTGTGTCGGGATTTTGTGGCGCGCGCGGATTGAGGAAGTGTGTAAAGGTTGAGTTGTTAGCGCCTTGAGTGTGTCCAACCACGGCCACATTGTTAATGTTCTCGCCCAGCAGGTATAGTGTAGTATCTGAAAGCGATGTGACTAAAACAATTAAACGAACGTAAGCAGATTTGTTGTTACGCATACTCACCCACTTCACTTACGCGTACCGAATTATGGTCCTCATCGTAGATTGCTTGGGCACGCTCTGCACCCAAATACGCATCGATGTCACCTCTGTGCACCTTGCGTAGATGCGACAAGACTCCGCCAACGCGATCAAAGTGCATATAATCAAATGTGCCATCCACAAAGTAATCTATGCCCACTTCCATTACATGACTCGGTAGCTCATCCTTGAACAGCGACCGAACCTGATCGATGAGTATGGAAACAAAGGCGAGCGCCACTGGCGAGTCCAACGGATGCTGTATGCTGGACTGCATAAAGAAAAAGGCATGAAAGGGCTGCAAAACAAAAAATAATTGATTAAAACAACTATAATTTTTCTGCTAATCGCAATCACTAACACGCTGCTCCATGCTCAGATCCATAACATAGCGTCGCATTTTGTTGAGGAACAGCTTGCGAGTGGAGGGCGTCTCCCCGTTGCCATCTGAGTTTATCATCAGCGTGTTCAGAAAGTCCTTTTCAGCTGCATACAACGATTCTGTGCTCTTCCGCACCTTATCAACAACATTCGCATATTTATCCTTGGGTCCATCAATGCCCTCTGTCCAGGCCATGTGATCGGGCAGCAGCTCTTCCATTATGTAAAACTCCAGCGGACTTATGTACAAAAAGAAGGCCAGGCTAAAAAGCAGTTTAAAACAAACAGTTAATTAACGCTCCTTTTAATTCCTTTACTCCACTTATATATCCACATCAGACAAACCGAAGATCTCAGCTTACCAGTGCTTTTTGAAGAGTTTGCTGTCGAGCAGATACTTGCGAGTCTGCTCGTGCAGACAAAGACAGTGGAGTACGTTCAACACATGCCGATGCTTTGCATAGTCTATGCCCTGAACTGTGTGTGTGTAGGTGGCCAATAAAGCGTTGACCATCTTGCGTAGCACAAACTTTATTTCATCGCCCTCCATGAAGTTCCAGAACAATGACAACAGACCATTTAGGACGCTATGCGGGTTTTCCTTCTCAGCGGACAGTGTTGTCATACTTGAGATGCGCGCTAGCAGCACATCCTCAATGATATACGGATCGAAGACCCCATTCGTGAAGCGTTCAATGAGCAGCGTTGCAAATATGCAGTACACTGTCTTCTTCGTCGACACACGCGCTTCGCCAGCCACTTGGGTGCTCGATCTTGTCTGTGCGTTATAGTGCGAGAAGATGCCCGCCAAATTGATCAGATAGTCCATGAGTAGGTTGGCGCGACGCAGCTTGAGGATAGGACGTGCCATCAGAGGCTGATATCCAACCAGCGGATATACGAATGGACGATTACCAAAATTGGCCTGCACGCCCTGGGTGTAGCCCAGCGAAATGGTGGGAAAAAATGTGATACCCGGTCCCTTCTGTATCTTCTCAAAGGCAATGCCCATGGAGCGTCCATTGCGATAGAATTCAATAATCTCGCGATCCACATCGATGGTGACGCCTATGATATCACCAATTTGCCACTTGTCGCCGTATCTGTAATCGATTGCAAATTATTACTTCCAGACATTAAAAGAATAATTTTGACCTTTAAATGTACATAAGCAATATGTGTAAAATGTGGTCAAATCACAATTAATGTTTAAAATTTAAATTATTCTCGCAAGTGTTTCTATAGCCAAAAACTAGACTTTTTGCACTTACTTTCTGGTGGAGATGTGCCAGACCTGTTGCTTGCTGCCATCGTAGCCGTAACTAAATCTGGTGTCGCCCACGCCGCTGTTCTCGTTGAAACTACAATTGCCCGACGACCAGCCGATTTGCATGACCCCCTTGGTGTGCAATTGAATCTAATTATGGAGGAGGAGGAGGAATAAGAGCAAAAGCAAAGGTCATTAGCTGTTTTTGTTTTTTTTTTTCCCACGATGACGCGACGCGCACGTGCAACTCACACTCCCCAAATAAATCGTTTTAGATAGTTCAATGGCATTGACCGTTGGCCAAGCAACCACCAAACGAAACGAAACGAAACCAAACCAAACAGAACCAACCACCCAACTAAACCCCAACCCTTTCCAGCGATGATTACCTCATACATCCAACGACCTCCATAGACGCAACAATTTGCGCGCACCGTGTTGAAGCTTCCTTGGGAGCGCAGGGTCAGCCTATCTGTGGACACTCGCACCGTTGTCGTATAGTCCACATCGAATATGGCCAGATCGGGTCCGATTCGCGCCTCCGTTTCAATGTAAAGTTTGCGTATCTCCTCATTGCTGTCCGTTTGTATCTGCTGGAATTTGTCATCCAGCCAGTTCCTCACAATGACCATTTGTCTGCAAGGGATTTAAGATGGTTTTGTTGTTAAGGTAGTTCGCCGCAATGGTTCGCAATACGCACTTTGTAACGGAGAGTTCGCTGATCTTTGGCGTCCGGAGATCCGGCACCGTGGAGCAATTGGCTCCCTCCAAGTCATCTTCCAAGTCGGAGTTATCCTGATCTAGGTGCTCAAAAATGTCTTCATTAAATACTTTCACGAATAATTTGGATATTGACATTTTGGCACGACTCGTTAGTAATACATCGCTTGCTTTATACACACGAACGTAAAAATCTATTTACATTTTTTCTCTTTCGATTTGTAATCTAAATTTGATTTAAAAATAATAAACTAATACGGAGGTGTGACCGCATCTAGGGTTTCGCAAAAATACCTAAATTACTTAAAGCAGTGCTGACAATTTGGCCTTTTTTCGAACAGATCTGTACTTTTCTTGCAAATTGTATAACATCGTGTTGTCAATTTATAAATCTTCTCATACTCCAGCTGGGTATATATTTATGTTTTTTTATTTTTTTTTTAATTAATATTAATTTTGTAACAAAAGAATTCAGCATCATCAATTCAGAGCTTTTTGTGTTTACTGCTCGGTTTTGGTAATCGATAATTGGCAGCACTGCTCAAAATCAGTCAGCTGATTTTTAACAAATTATCGATGATTGAATGGCAGCAATCCACATTTGTTGACGCGTCACATTTATGGTTAGGATTAAATTGAACATAATCGAATTAATTAAAATAAAGTAAATATGAGCAGTGACTGGGATGAGATTAAACGCTTGGCTGCCGATTTCCAAAAGGCTCAGCTAACATCCACGTTGCAAAAGTGAGTACATTGCTGCTTTATGCTGATCATTAAACAGCTGTCTCAATTAATTAACGATTTCCATTTTCCTCGAAGGCTCTCTGAAAGGAATTGCATTGAGATCGTTACTTTGCTGCTGGAGAAGCAACTGCTGGATGTGGTTTTCACCAACGATGGCAAGGAGTACATTACCCCAGAGCATTTGGAGCGCGAAATCCAAGATGAGCTGTATGCCAACGGAGGGCGAGCGAATCTGGTGGAGGTCAGCAAAACACTGAATGTGGATCTGTCGAGGATTGAGAAGCTGGCGGAACGCATTGCAGCTAATGATCCGCAGATATATCTAATGCTGGGGCAGCTCATCGATGAGGAGTACATCACTCACATTGCGCAGGAGATAAATGAGAAATTGTCGCAACGTGGCGAAATTTCCATTTCCGACCTGACGTCACAATTTGATTTGCCGTCGGACTTTCTGCAGCACCAGGTGGTGGAAAAGCATTTGGGCAAACTGATCAAGGGGCGGCAGGATGCCAGCAATCCACGCGTCTTCTTCACCCAGGCCTACATTCAGCGCTGCAAGGCGAAAATCCGTGGTGCTCTGGCGGCCATCACGAAACCGACTAATGTGTCCGTCATCCTGCAGCAGATAAGTGTGCAAGAGAAGATCTTTCACTCACTGCTGGACGAAATAAATCCGGCTGGACATGTGACCTCCAAGCAGGCGAATGCTCAATATGTGCCACACATCTATGCCAAGACTCAAGCCGATTGGGTGAACTCCTTCTACAAGCAGAATAGCTTCCTGGAATACGATGCCATTAACAAGCTGGGTATCTCTGATGCCAAGTCATACATACGCAAACAGTTTCCCAACGAGGAGTTCCTCTTCCTCAAGCGTGTTGCGTTGGGCGCTCGTCTCATCGAATTGACTGTGGTGGCATCATTAAATGAGTGCAGTGCCACCAAACAATATCTGGACTTGTCTACCATTCTACCATCCAATTTGTCGGAGGAGGACATAGAGGAGGCCTTCAACGCTGTCATGGCTCAAAAACACTGCAACCCTAGTCAGTTTGTGTATCTGGAGAGCATAGGTAAATGATTTATTTATATTAAGGATTAGAATTTTTTTTATATACCTTGTGTATCAGGCAGTGGGAAATAACTCCGATCTACTAATCTTAATCCATTTGTCTGAATCAGAGTTCCCATCTTTGATTCCAAAAGAGGTGGCATATACACTCACAATCCCCTGCTGTAGTCTTTTCCCAGGCATATCTCACACAATTGGTGCAACCCTGTCAGGAAATGGCTGAGTCACTGGCCAAAACAGCCATCGACAATGGCGTCTATCAGCAATATATTGTGGAGAAAACTCTCGCGCAGAAGGCAGGCAACAATCTGGGCTCCGCGCACGACGCTGATGAGGACAGCAAGCTGGACAAACGGGACGAGCGACGCAAGAAGGCTGCCTCTGGCAAGGCTGGTGGCGGTGCTCAGGGACGTGAAACGAAAACGAAGTCAACCAAGAAGCACCAACGTGGCCGTGCGGCCCACAATCATGACAGCGATGATGAGGAGGACGCAATGCAGCAGTCTGCCAACAGCTCTCGTAAATCCGTAAAATCGCTAGAGCTGGTCAAAATTTCCGACATTACGAATCTAATCAAAAACACGCTAGAGGAGGAGGGACTGGAGCATCTGGCCAAATCCATTGCTTCGCTCTACTTAAAGTAAATTGTTTATTAATTCAGATCATCAAATGCGTATCTCATAAATTTTGTTCTTAAACTAAAGCCAATTAAATCAGATGGCGCTAGCTAAGGCCCAGGAGCTGTATGAGGCAGCGCCTCAAACGAATCGGCGACAAACGCATGCTGCGATTCAGGAGCGCGTGAACACGCTGCTCGTGGACATCCGTCTGTACGAGAAGGGTCTGAAGTTGTTCAATACCGACACACAAACGCAGCTGGTCAAATATCTGCTGAAATCCCTGGGAAATGACATTTGCAACGAACTCACGCTTTATGTGGCAGCCGAGTGCAGTCTGACGGTCAAGTCCACGAATCTGAATGTCGATCAACGCGTCAAACTGGTGCAGGAGTGCGGTAAGTCCTGCCCATCCTCTCCAGATATGCATTTAATAATCCCTTAACAGACGTACAATATCGCAACGCGTTGCTGGAACAAAACAAGGCCCTGAACAAAAGCATCGAGGAGTTTGAGGTGGCCACGGAGACAGTACTCAAAGCCTGCAGCATGATTATCAAGAAGGTTGACAAGAAAAAGGATCGCCAACTGATTGTCGGCCACAAGGAGAAGCTGCTGCAACAGCTGCTGGAGTGCCAGGAGCCGGCGCTCTTACTTCATCTGGCGGCTCTGATACTCTTCACGACAATCACTGGCTGCATCCTACATGCATCGGGCAAATTCGTGTCTTCCATATTGCAGCACATTCGTAGCACGTTAAATGAACAGCAAAATGCGCTTCTCCTGCGTTATCATGGTTTGATTATAGCACTTAGAAACGTTATAGTAAATTGATAACTAATCTTTTATGTGTTTATTTGTGTAGATCTCGTGTTGCAAGTGCTCCAGCAAGCGTCACCTGATAGCGCCGAATCCAAGTCTGTCAACGAACAACTGCAAGCGCTCCAAGCGGAAGTTATGGATCTGGCCCAAAACTATTCACGTGCCTCCGTCTCCAAGGCTGATTAAGCTAGACTCCAGCAACATTTGAGCTTCCAAATAACACCAATAACTGTTTTGATTAAGATGTTAATATTTGAGATTTGAAAACAGTCCAGCTAAGCGCTCTCTTTAAGCTCACTTTTAAATTGGTTATGGTCTGCACTAAAAGTAAAAGTAAAGTATAAATATATTCTGGAATTGTTAATGTATTCTGTACATAATTTAAAAAATTGTTTTTATTATTGCTATGCACGCAAGTCTCCTAATTACAATCAATAAAGTTATAAAAAAGAGTGTCTGAATTTGTATCACTTTTTAGATATAGGTTTTCAATTATGTAGTACTTATCTACGAAAGACAATCGAAACAGGATTATGTCCCCATCGAGACGTGTAATTTTAAGGACTAAAGACGCTTTTTTAATTGCATTTCAGTTGAGTTCGCTTTCGATCAACGAACAAATCAAATAATCAAAATATTACAATTATCATATGCGAAGTATATACAGTATTCAATTTTAAATTTATAAAGACATATTCTTGAATAGTTTTTGACAGCTTTTTGAGCAACGATTTATGGAACGAGTTATGGACTTTAGTTATTGCTAATTTAACTATCAGGAGAGTATTTGATTGTTGTTGATATTTCCAAAGCAGAAACCCATCATTGAGCTACGATTAAATTGTGTTAAAGATTTGTTTGGTATTTTTATGGGTCCTGTGCACTTTATAAGCTATGTAGTCTTTGTAGTATTTGTTTTGCCTTGTCACAGGATTGCCTATGGAAAGAAATATATATGTGAATGAAATTTCGATCTTAAAATCCTCGTTTTATATACTCACATAAATAGTGGATTGTTTGCATCGCAGTTCTCCAGTGTTTGACGAATATAAGTAATAAATAGCTCAAGGTTCTTCAACGTGTCACTGTTGGGCAGCAACCAAACTGTTGGCAGGGTATTTACAATAATATAGGCCTTATTTATTGCATCATTTGGCGTGCAGACGCGCATGGCCAATAGCAAATAGCGATTAAGCAATGCTCCAATGGCCAGCTCCCTCAGCGGCTTATCCGCCAGAATACCCTGCCAACTGAGAAAGTTACGAAATAGTTTCAGACCACTGCAAAACTGACGCTGGAAGAACGAGCCTTTGGCCTCCTGCACCCTAAAGTATACAAATTAACTGTGTTATTATCAATGTCGTTGCAAATGATTAACTTTTACTTACTGCTTGGGAAAGATGGGTATAAACACATCGTTTTCGAGAGCAAGACGCATTCGTTCCAAAATGGACTCAAACAGCTTTTTCAGTTGCTTGTTGCTGCTGTTGAGTGGAAATTCGCGACCCAAGCGATTGATGAAACCCACCAGACGCAATGTTTGTGTAGTGGATAGTGGATCCCAGCATTCTGTGACCAAGGCTGAAAGTAAGTAAAAACGATATTTAATGAACATTAAGTTGCTTTAAATATATCAAAATGGACTTACCGTTCACTTTGGGCAGCACGATTTTTTCCATAAGCGACGGCACTAGATTAAAATCGGGGTCCTGTTTCAGGCGATCCAAGGTCTCATCTGGCTGACAGGCATACAACATGCACGCTTGATACCAGTGCATTGTCTCAATGTCTGTGTACTCCTCGAGCAGCGGGGACCAGAGCAACAGCTCGTGACGCACCAGCGGTGCCAACAGTTTGGGAAGACAGAGGCTAACAAAAGCATCCTGATAAGAACTCATATCCGTTTTGCGCCAGGCATAGAATTTCACAAGTATCAGATCAACTTTGCAAAAATCATCAGTGACATCATCGAAAGCCTCCGCTGCTTGGGTTTCGATTAGACTCGTGGACGCCAGGCATTGCTCCTGCTGCTGATCGGCGATCTCATCGTCACTGGACATGCCATCCAAATGGGAGGCAAGCATATCGTTCCGTTCACGCTCACAGCGTCGACGCGTTCGACGACCTTCACGCTCGGCGGCACGACGTACTTGCTCCTCGTATTCCGGAGTTCGGCGTACTGCAGCTGATACCGGCTCTGTTGAATAACAGCAAATATGAGTACAAATAAATAATTCTTTAGAGCTTTAATCGACTTACTTGACGCCTCGGACATTTCTTTGGCCTGATCGCGAACATCCTGTCGCCGCCGATTCACCAGATAGCGTTGATTCTTGCCATATAGCTGCATTGTACGCTTCTCCAGCTCATTGATGAGCGGCGACTTGGCGGCCAGGCAATCGACCAAATCGTTCACATAACACTTGACCTCCTGATAGAATTTGTATTTGGCAGCCGCTGTGGGCGCATTCTGTTGACACTCAAACTGCTTCAGCTTCAGCGACTTCAACTCGGCTGCAATGCGCGCAATCCTGGAATTGTGTTCCTCGTTTCGCTCCCGCAGTTCTGTGAGACGCGCCAAAATGCCAGCTCGCATCTCCTGCGGTGTGCGCAATGACGTCGGCTTGGCCTTCTCCTTTTTGGGCTTGACGTAGCTCGAGCGCAGCACGGATGCCATTGCGCTGTTTTTGTCAATAGCGGCAGTCTTGGCATACGCTTGCTCCAGCAGCGTTGCCGTTGAGGGCGGCGCCTGTCGCTCCAGATCCTCCAGTTGCATGGTGCCCTCGCCGTTGACCGCTGCCGGTTTGATCATGAAGCGGGAGAGCACAGTTTCATGCTGAGCATGCACCAGTTGGGCGCCCGTGACGCCCTTGCGTATCTGCTGATTCTCCCACTCGTGCATCTCGCGATCAGAGTCTTCCTCGGTTACTAAAGGGCAAAATTCAAATTCAAATTATTAGACGAATTTCCAACAACCAAAACTCAAGTGCTACAAAAATGTGACGTGCAGTTGCCGTCTGTCTGGTCTGGGAGACACACACAACGTAATAACTATTTAGCTAGACAACTAGATTACTACATACAATCATTCTCAACAGCATAGAACTGTTCGCGACGCTCTTCACGCTCCTTGCGACCCGTTATGTCGCTCATATCCACGCGCTCCTCATCGTCCGATTGATCGCCCTCGACATCTTCACGCGCCAATCGCGTGCTCAGCTTGGGCATCTCCTTGGGCTCTTCAACGGGTATATAATCACCAGCGCCTGTAAAATATACATTTTCTAAGATTTCCATTGGACGAACTACGCTGTGGTCTTACCCTGTTCTCTGGCTCGCTGTCTGCGTTTGCGCGCCGCGTGTATCATGGCGGCATCTGGTATGGAACCGCTCTCAAGCATTTGCTTCAAGTGTTCTGGCTTTGAGAAACGATGCCGCGTCTTATCGTTGTCCCCATCATCAAACTGGTCCTCGTCGCTCATGTCATCGCGACCAACGCAGAGGGCGGCACGACCATTTAAAACCACTTCAGGAGTCTCTGAGTTCTTGACCACGAGCTGGTTTTGGGAGCAAGAGTAAACCAAATATTATTGTACGAATTTGCAAGCGGATTAAATACATTTAGGTACATATTGTACACAGTCCAAGATAACCAATGACTTTTGCAAGAATTTCAATATTCATGTTTACAAATTTCACTTTTATGCATTTGAACTAAATTGATTGCCAAGTGAGAATCAGCTTTGAAAGATTAAATTATATTTTAAAGAATTATGATTCCTTAATCGTGTTCATCTTGAGCTGTGCACTAGCTTTAGAAAGGAAACGTGCATTGATCAGTTACAAAGTTTGTAATAATATTAATAAAAAAGAAGAAAAATAAATAAAAAAATGAACACCGTTATGAACCTCCAACGTATTTACAAAAAATTGTTATAATATTATGTTTCGGAAAAGGATGTATCTTGTGGCTGGTTGCATTGTTTCTGAAGCAATTTATGTACGAATATCGCCAATTTTTGAAGCTGAACCATTAAGCCAAAGACATATCCAAGATTATTTTTCCCATTGGAAATTAAGACAGCTCCATATTGTTTTAATATTTTTGTAGGTAAATCGTAATATGTTTTTTTTTTTTTTTTGTAGGAAAAATTGAATAATAATAACCTTACCACAAAGTCGTCTGTGCGTATTTCGGTTTGGATCATATGATTATCACACTTTTTACTTTTACTCTGTACGCTCGCATTGTTGCTTGCTATCGACGCACATTTCATATATCTACTAGAATTGGCAGCAGCAGCGCCAGGAGCACTCGCACTGGACGACTCTAAATGCTGTGTTGTTGTTGTTGTTGTTGTACTACCATTCTCATAGGTGGCCGGATGTCCGGTGGGAATGGTGCCCGTTGCATGATCCGATCGCTCCTCGCGCTTCTTCTTGCGTCGCTCCTTGTCCAGCATTCGCATCACTTTCTTGCTGTGCGAAGATTTGCGCACTTGAAACACCTCACCATCATCCTCTGCTCGAAACGAAAAGACTCGAATTAATTAATCAATATCCTCAATCTAATGCAATTCTCACTCACCGTCGTCGGCAAAACTTAGCAGAGCCTTTGACTTGTGCTGCACAGCGCCAGGAGCAGCGCTAGGGGTTCCGCTCTCATCGGTTTGTCGTATCGTTTTCTTGATTTTATCTTTATCACGTTTGCTGGACATGGATATTATGGGCGGGGGTGGTGGAGGCGTTACCAACATGTCCCCATCGATGTCCATTGAGGAGGTGTCGTCGTCTTCGTCTGCATTGCTGGAGAAGACGCGCCGCTGTATTTTCTTTGGCTTGCGAAAAAGCGACATTTGCTACACTTGCTTGCCTAATAAGTTGATCGTAAATGACAATAGTTAACAATAACTAAAGGACAAATATAGCACACAAAACGTTTTTGCAATAAATAGTCTTTTTTGCTTTTCTAGTCGATATTACCGGTTCGATATAAATGAAACTAATCGAATGTCGGAAAGAGTTGAAAACGCACCTATCGATAGATTTCTCCTTTGCTTAATAGAAATAGTTCGGATATTCCCACAAACTATGTAAAAGAGAGGAAACTGTCTCAATACAAAGAAATCAGTTACTTATAATTGATAAAATTTAATAATAAATATTAATAATACATGAGTAAATTATTTAGCTACACCTAGGCCGCTGTACAGCAGATCTTCTGGTAACTTATTATAATAAAAAAAAAATATATATATTTTTAGTAATCTAAAAATATATTTTATTGCTGTATTCGCAACAAAAACGTGATTAACAGTTTCAAAATATTTTTTTATGAAGTGCCACAAAGTAACGAAAAAGTATTTATATTTATTCGGAACTAAATAAACGACAATAAATGAGCTAGTTCATAGGTGCGGCATACTGAGTCATTTGATCGAACACAGCTCTTGTGTTGGGCTTGGCAGAATTTTGTTAGTCTAAACAAGGTTTACTTATTTGTTCGTGACAATATTAAAAAAAAACAATGGGTCTCAAAGGTTGCGAAGTGTTATTGGACAATCCATGGAACACGTACTACGCTGGACAAACAGTCAATGGACAAGTCAAGTTCACCTTTGACTCGACAAAAAAAGTACGAGGTAAGAGGTAAATTATATATATAAAAAATATATTATATACGTATATTTAATTGAGCTCGCATTACTCATAGAAGTGACGGCATCTACCAAGAGTAATGCTAGTGATTTTCTATATTAAATATAGATATATTTTTATTTAGTTACTGAAACAGCGGCTTCTTCAACATTCCTATAACAATCTCTTGGTAATAGCCGGTCCCGTTATTTATATGTGCATATTATTTTTGGGTGAATCTGGTTTTACTTTGTTTGTTTATTGTTATTTTTTTATTTTATGGCTCGCATTAAATAGACTAAGATAAAGGCAAACATTTAATAATTTCGAAAACATTTTGAACTAAATTTTCCCTAATTATTAACCATAATTAGCAATTCAAGTAGGATTGGGGTCGAATTCATTGCTACGCAACAGTGGCATGATGCTGCTGGCGATGATGTCACCACTTCGGCAGTAGTCATAGAGAGGGACAGACTTGAAGTAGCTGGTTATTTATAGCCTTTTGGCGAGAGACACGCAGAATGTGAACGACACTAAATTCTTAACAAAAAAACAAACCAGAAAATACCACAACTTTTTAGTTCAATAACGCTACATTTCACGGCAATCAATTCTTATTTTAATATTGGAATAACTTTGACTTAATTGTGCCATTAGCCTGTTGATATTCTTCCATTTGTTTTTGATGAGCGTTTCTTGTTTTACTCGTCAATTTCTGGAGAAGCAAAACAATTTAATTTTTTTTGCCTCGAAAGTTTGCCGACACATATTTACTTATTGATCCCTATTTGCAGGCATTATCATTCGATTCTTGGGGGAAGCCAACACGGAGTGGACCGAGGAAAAAAATGTAACAACGAGCGAAAACAAGACTGAGAGAGAGACCACGAATCTGACGGGACATGAGGAGTACTTTAAAATACAATATTATTTGCTGGGTGGCAAAAACAGTAAGTAATGAATTTGGCACAATCTAAGTCAATTGCTGACTGTTACTTATGTTTTTTATAGGCCCAGAAACCGAACTGCCTGCAGGCACTCACACGTATCCGTTTACGTGCGCCCTGCCGCAAAATTTGCCGTCCTCGTTTGAGGGTGAATTCGGACATGTGCGGTATACCATTAAAGTAACGCTTGATAGACCATGGAAATTTGATCAAAATATGAAAATGGCATTTACTGTTATTGCGCCTGTCGACTTGAATCTCAATCCGCGTGTAAAGGAACCGTCTAAGCTCGATTTGGAAAAGTCATTTTGTTGCTTTTGCTGCCGCTCTGGACCGTTGGCCGTCATCACAAGCATACCACAAACTGGCTATGTTTCGGGTCAAATTTTGCCCATCACCTGCGAGGTGGACAATGCCAGCAATGTGAATCTGACATCTGTTAAATTTGAGCTGCGCAAACTTGTCACGTTCCGCACGACTCAGCCGCGCAGTGAGAAGCGCGAAGAAAAAGTGATAATTGCCCAGCTGAGCGTTGGCCCCATTGAGGCCGGACAATCGAATTCGTATAGGCAGCAAATTAAAATACCTGCACTGCCCCCAACCAATTTACTCAATTGCGGCATCATTTCTTTGGACTATGACCTGCACGTGGAGTGCGTTGTTAGTGGACCACACAGTAATCTCACCGGCAAAGTGCCAATTACACTTGGCACAATACCATTGGCTTCCGTACAGCCACAGTCAGATGACCCATCGCTGGCTCCAACACAGCCGGTTAGTCCAGTTAGTCCACGCGACGGTGGTGGTGCTCTCGGCTGGAATGTTGCAGATAGTGCTGGCGGTGGACTTTATCCAAATATACGTGAGTTAAAATGCAATACCTGTTATTTGATGACATCTATTTACTAAAACTACTTCGTACTTTACTTACAGTGCCACCGGAGTTTGTGGAAACGGAATACCGTGCACCAATCAAAACCAAAGGCGACGATTCGGACCATACACAAATCATTGGGGACAACACGTTTGCTCCGCGTTACCCAACCTTTCAGTTCGAGAACGCTTCAGCCCCAGCAATAAGTCCCTAATTCAATCTTAGAATAACTTTAAATCCAAGTGTGCTTCAAATTTGTTTGATCCGTTTTCGCTATTCGTTATTTGTATTGCGGTTATATTATTTTCGCATTTATTCGCAAGCTTTCCGTCCAAAGGAAGCATAAACATATTCGCCAGCACAAAAACATCCGAGTCAATTTTGAAATCTCAATTTTGTAATCTCAATTTTGTAAACCCCATATTCTTATGTATGTTTGTTTGCCTTTGCGTTAGCTATATAGCACAAATTAAAAACAAAAATAATCTCGTGATAAAATATACACAGCATTGTATCCAAATAAAATCTGATTTCAATTTTTGCATTGCTCCTCTCTTCCTTAAGCACCTTAATCTTGACTTTTAGTAAAATTCACTTCAGTTGCCATTTGCAAAAAGTCTTGGCATGGATGGATTGACGAAGCAGATTTCATTTGATACATGGTTATCTGTAAATGTATGCAAATAAGTTAAAACTCTATTCTATATTATTACAATTTTTTAACTGTTGATTTTTAATATATATATTTCCTTATCTTTTTACAAAGTTGTATTTAAATTTTTTAAGTCTCAGTTTCTAACTGCATATTTGATTTAGAATTTAGATGATAGGGTTTTCTGGGAAATGAGAAATTAAATAAATAATAATAACGTATATATACTTTATAGGCTCGTCTGCTTCAATATGATACACAGTGATGAGAAATTATAATATCCTCTTAATTACCAAAACACATGTGATATTCCTGCATTTGATTGAGTTTATTAATTATACTTAAATTTGTTCAATTTGGTTCTCAGTCTGGCATTGAATGTCGATTTCCTGATTCAACTGTTTTAGCTTCTTTTGAAGATTTGTATCCCTGCACTTGTATTTAAGCCTGTTCAGCTTGATTTTCTGTTGTGATTGCTTTTATATTTCTCGGACGCAAGTCTTCGTTCCTTACGTATAGCATTTGCACCTAGTCCCCGCTTTGATAAATCCGGCGAAATATAAACATCTCCTCTTAACGGTTTTTTACTAGATTCATTAACTTTGCGTCTATTGTTGCGCGATTTTCCAGAGCTACGAGCGATATAGCAGGTGGAGATGCCTCTACGACCCTTTAGAATTTCGTAGAGATATTCGGTGAACGTGGCGGGTTTTGGGTATACTCTATTACGTTTCATTGCCTCACGTCTGCTAATCTTCTTGTTAATTTTCCTTTTGGGCCATTCATCTTCATTCGATTTATTTTCAGTTTGATCTTGATTACTTATCATCTGTGGCGTGTCACTCGCAACTCGTTTGTCTCTTTCTGAAGTGGAATTGATATCGTTGGGAGACGATTTTAATGTGAAATCTTTGGCCGAATGATTGAGCTTCGCTGTGACTTCGGTATTTAGTCTAACCGACTCATGTCTTATCTGGCTTAAGATTTTACTTGCAAATTGGTCTTCCCCATTTAAAGTGGCTTTATCAATGTCACCGACTTTTGAATTGTCTTTGTGTTTGATTTGGTTTAAGGGAATTTCGTTTTTATTCGCTTCGGTTTTGGAAGTTTCCACTTTCGTTTGTTGTTGACTAGTTGTTGGTATATTTTCATCTCTTAATGTACAATTAGTTGGTAAGTAATATTGAGAATTACACATTTTATCGCACTCAAGCCTTTCGGCATACCATTCTTTGCATAGCTTTGTTAGTGCTTTTTCCATTTTTTTTAGTTTTTTAATCTTAGCCATTTTTTGACGCCGATCTTGCTCAACATTTGCAGAATAATCTCTTTTGTTTTTTAGATTAGACTGTTTGCTCTCATTTCCTTGCAATCGCAATTCTGTGCTGTTTTTGATAATCGCCATCTCTTCAACTTTAAGCTTACCTCCTGAAATGGACTTGTTTTCGCTTTGGTCAGATGTGCGCTTCTCGCTTGAGAAATTCATTTTTGCGGAATGGAAATCTGTTTAAGCATTCGTGGGTATTTTCAGAAATTGAAAAATCAATTTAGTACTTACGTCCCTTTTTTATACTCAGTGTAATCACTTGTTTGCAGAAACTACATGCTCTTAAATAAGCTTGTTTGTTCCAGCTTAAAGCATTTTGAGCAAACATTTTTCGACTAATCTAGTTTTTACAGATGATTTAGAATTGTGGCCCCGAAAAAATTTGAATAAAAAGTAAGCCTTACTTCATAGCTGCACAAGTTCGAAATGACAATAATTTTCTAGCATACCATATGAATTCAGCCAGAATCCAAATAAATTTGTCACAGTTTTTTGGCATTGAATTATATAAAAATGGATGAGTAACTACTTTTTAAATGCTTTTGAATATGTCAGTTTCGACTAACGTGGGTTTGTAACTGGTCGGATGTCCAATGTACTACTAGATAGATCTCGACTCCAAAAATTGAGCCTTTTGATTTATTTATTTGCAATTTATTAAAATTGACTTGACTAACTTGAAATTTATTTGTACTATGTTTTAGTCGATTTATAAATATTCCTTAGCATTTTAATTTTGTCCAGACTTGATACCAAATTGTGCTTCGACCGGACTTTGACTTATGTGCGCAGATTTTATAATGAGACATGTGATTCTCGGGTTCTGGAAATAAAGAATATATATATTGATTACACATAAAATTAGGTTAACGTCCCAATAATTTTGATTGGTGACATTTTTTATAACTTTAAAAAATCATACCTATTAGTTATATCCCTATTTGTACTTACACAGAATCTGGCACAACTATCGACTTGAAACTTATCTTGCCTTAGTCCCTTTCGAGCACTTTGTAGGGCCTCCCTTGATATGTAATTCGTTTTTTTGGATTCTCTTTATTCCTTGCACTTGTGTGGATTATATCCCAGAATTTTAGCACAATCATCAACAGCAGCCAAGTTAACAATATGATTCCCAGATTTTTTCATGTCCACACTTATCGGTTTACCTGGCTAAATAATTGACATACTATTTACAAGCTCTTCAGTATGATCATCAAATCGCAAGTTTAACACATTGTCACCAGCATTGATCCCATATTCTTCGAGCTTAGTACTTTATTCCTTATGTTTGGCTTTTGCATCTGGTCCTCGCTTTTCCAAATCCGGCGATATGGAGTAGGTGGTCATGCTTCTATGACCCCTAAAAAAGTTGTAGAGATAGTCGAGGAGCGTAGATGGTTTTCGTTGTACTATTTCACGTACAGAAGAAGTGGCTTGCTTTTTCATGGGAATTTCATTTTCTTTTGTCTTAAATGTTTGTGCTTTTGTTTTTTTTTGATAACTTGTCAGCCGCGTTTGATCTTTACTCTCTGATGTGGAAATTCGATTATTATAAGATTTTGAATCACTTCGAAATTTCGTTTCGGCCGAGTTTCGTGCCGCCTGCTTTAATTCAATAGGATTTCTCGCTGAATTTCTATTTGCCTTCTTAGATTTAATTTCCTTTTCACTCGAATTATCCTTCACTTTTAAACTTTCTTTTAACTTCCTTTTGATCATTAAACTCTTTTTCTTCGTATATTCTGAATTGCATTTTGTCTTTGGCGTTTTAGCTTCATAACGGGTGTCACACTCTGAAGAAGAACTATAGAGATTACCAGGAGTTAAATTACATTCAGATTTGATTTTCATTTCAGTCGAATTGTCCTTCACTTTGAAAGCCTTGCCCGATGAACTAGGTAATTCTGTTGAATTGAAACTTTATATTAAATAGCTATTTGAAAATTGTTATTAAACTTACCTGATCGATCTACATTCGTTTTGAGCTCGATTCTAATCTGCGGCCCAGGAGTGCCATCGACATCGTTTTTAGCATGAGATGTAGAAGATTTATTTTCATCAGAGCTAGCCAGTGATGTAGGCGCTTTGACATTGGAACTGATCTGCGCGTCAGGTGTGCCATTGGTCTTAGCCTCAATATGAGGTGTAGAAGATTTATTTTCATCAGAGGTTGCCAGTAATGTAGGCGATTTGACATCGGAACCGATCTGCGGCGCAGAACTGCCACCGGTCTCAACTTCAATATGAGATGTTGAAGATTTCTTTCCATCAGAGCTATCCAACAATTGAGGTGCTTTGAGATCGGTACCATTCTGGGCCTCATGAGTACCATCGGTCACAATTTGATTATTAGATGTGGAGGATTTCTTTTTATCAGACCTACCCAGTAATGTAGGCTTTACATGGATACCGGCTTTGTTAAAATATTTATACTCTTCGGATTTTAGTAAGGATGCTTTATTAAAAGTTAAAGACATCAACAGGTCTTCAGATATTGATGCTGCTGTACTTGCTGTTGGTGACTGGCTACTTGATGCATGTTCGATCAGGGTGACTTTAGCACTGCTCTTATCGCTTTTGACTTCCGCGACTTCTGGTTCAAAAAGCGATTTAATCGAGCCCCTTAAAGGTGATTGAGTTGCTATATTGTTTGCACTTTCTAACCAAATCGATGGCTTTACCCCTCGGAACACTTCTGATTTCCTTTCATCTCTACCATTTTCTAACCAAGACTTTATGGATGTTTTGCCATATTTGTCTATAGCATCCGAAATAACAACTTTGTCTGAGGCTTGGGAAGATTCAACAATTACCCTCGACACAGCCTTTATTGTATTAACAGCATTTTTTTTATCAGCTTCGATCAAAGATCTTATTTCTTTAACTACTGAGCCAACAGTATTTTGAATTGATTCATTTTTTGGAGCTTTAACAGTTTCAATTGCTGCACTTTTGTTCTCTGACTTCTCTGCTAAGTCATTGATTTCCGTTGCTTTATTTGCTTCTATATTATCTTTTTCGTTTTTGCTTTGCTTTCGCCTAACCACAAAGAGCTCTTTCGGGTCTTTTAATTCATTTTCTTTGTGCAACGGAATTGCATTTACAACTTTAGCTTGATCGGACTGTGAGTGGGACTTATCTTTACTCCAAAAATTTTGTTTGGTTTCAGCTTTCACCTGTGTTGCGGGCGATATTTTTAAGTAAGTTGTATTTGCAACCTTTTTCAATGCATCCTGTGCGGGGCGTGAAGATTCTACGGTTGCGCAATCAGCTTTATCTGAATAAGTTGTCTCAGTCTGAACATCATCATCCGAGTTATTTTTATTGGTATGGGACTTAACAGGTGACTTTAAGTTTCGAGTGCTTACAGATATATTTGAGTCTTGATCAACGGTGCTTTTTGAATCAGTGTTATCACTTTGACTCTCAACTGGCTTCGATGCCGCGTCTTTCAATGCAACAAATGCCTTAACTCTGTTTTCCAAAGATTTGATATTTTGATTTTTTGATTTGACCCTATTAGGGCTAATAGATTCATCTTGAGACTGTATTGACACTTGTCTAGCTTCCAGCTTAATATTGTTATTATTGCTTGCATCATTAGCACTTTCCTTGTACCTCATGTCATAAATTTCCTTAAAAGTTTTGAATGCATTACAATCGCTATCTGCGGCCTTTTGTTGACCTGATTTTGTGGAAGCAGTTTTATTCTTATTCTTTATTAATTGCTCCAATCGCTTCTTGATCTCGTCTTCATCATGAAAATTCCGTATTATTACAGGAAGTGTCCGATAGCTAGCATTCCTGATTGAAGAATATGTGTAAGCACTTTGTGGGAAAAGCCAATAGAGCATATTGATAATGTGTCTCAGTTTTGTTAGTCCAAAGATCAAACGCTGAAATTAAACAAATAGAATATCTAATGAAATTTTGGAAAATCTAAATTGAGTACCAAATTATTAAATGTATTATTAGTTTGCACTCTACGTGTTAGGAGTCAATGAATTATGATACAAGGATTGCTGTAACATTTAGTTAAACATTTGACAGCCGTTTTCTCAAAGGTTTAAGTATCTTTAATGCCAAAATGATGCTTGACAAGCAACTACACAGAAACCCTAACGGCTGCGGCCATTGTTTGAGTGGCGGACTAACTGCAGAGACCAATTAGCTAAAACTTTAAGAATAGTATGGATATGTGGATTCTATGACAATAAGTGGTTTATTGTAGTTTGGAATCAGTTGGAGGATTCTTGATTATTGATTAGTGCTCCTTGATGAGTATAAGTGGGAGTTGGATTGCTAAATTTGCGGACAAAGTAAGTGTATGTTGTTGCAGCATTTGCGGTCAAATCCAATTAGCTTTGTATTCCAAAATGAATATATAAATATTTTGTTCTAACTTTTGTGTTTATCTTTATGTAACCAAGTTCTTCAAGCACCGTCACCACTTTTCTTATTCTATTCTACAATTTGAAACTTATTAACTATTTCTAAGTCGGTGTTTCTCAATTATGAATTATTATTCCTTTAAACATCATAATCAACACAATTGGCAATGAATGATATTAATAATTAAATATATATTTTATAATATATCACTTTATTTTTGAAGCTTAAGAACTTAGGTTGGTTGTTATTAACTATATTTAAATTGCGGGCTATATAACAGTTATTTCAAAGTCGATAGATAGCGCATTTATTATTTTTATCATCACAATCTGCAAACTTGCCTATGAGGCTGCGGTATATCCGATATCTTAGCTTTGAATTAATTTAGTTGATGTTACCCATGTATTATTAACCATGTTTAATAATTTGATCTCTGAAGCTGAAAACTGAAGTTACATTTAATTATTGTCAAAATAAAATATAAAACTAATTTAACGTGTTATTATTTTTTTGTCACTCCGACAATAAAATCAACGCAGATAAAGAAATTAAATGAAAATATTTTTACTGTTTGTTTTTTTTGTGTTCTAATCTAGTTGGCACTGGAATGTTTCAATTCAGATGCCACAACTATTTGTAGAAACACATACATTTTTGAGTCACTTGAATATTTAATTATAAAGTATTCTAAGCGCGTTAGTTCTTAAGTTATTTTAAAATGGCCGAATCCACACCCTATAAATTAGATTACATGCTTTTGGCTATGTCTGTTTCGATCAACTTATGTGTGTACCTTGTCGGATATGCAATTTATTACCAGACAGATCTCGCTTCGGCCGTGTTTTTGTTATCCACTCTCGTGATGCTTGAAGACGTCCGTATATACTATGTAGATGTCAAGGAAGATGCAGTTAAGTTCCTAACCGTGCTTCTCGTATTTTGTTTATGCAGCCAAGGATTGATGCTTGCTGTATGGACTCCAATTTGGAATCTGTGTGGAAGGCTTCACTTGTACTTTGTGTCAACGGAATATGTAGAGGACATCTTAAATAACAGTACTGGAATATATATGTTTATCAGAAACATATTCTTGTACCTTTTGAAATTAAGCACGGCCCTTTTAATTTCTTTCGATATTTTAAAAGGTCACCTGAGCCTTAGTAAAATGGAATCGGAACATGTGGGTAACAGCGCTGCTAAGCGATATCGAAGGCATTGAGGATTGAATATTTTGATTCATGTGTAATTGAGATTATATATATATATATATATATATATATATATATTAAAATATAAATTCACTAATGACATGGAACTCATTAGATATGTGGCTATCGGTTAAATTACATAACATACTTTTTAGCAAAGGCAATCAATCAATCATTTGGAGAATAAACAATCAATATTGAGATTTTCGTCTTGGTGAGTTAGTAACCCAAGTCTGTATTCATGCTAGAATTAATATATTGTGGATCAACTGATTATGCAGCAACTGAGTAGATTAAACTATAGAAATACACTTTGATTGTATTTAATCTAGGTTACAGTGTTAAAAAATATAAGCTTTTACAGTTCTCACGTATGCCAAAAGGTAGTCAATATAAAACTGACTGGAAACAAAAAAATTCAAATAACGCAAGGGGCTCGTATTTAGATTAGCTTGTGGTGATAGCGCTACTAAATTAAGGCAACATGGCTGTGTTACGTGTTATCAACTGACATACAAATGTATAGTGCAAGTGGGCACTAAATGTAGTAGCTCTTCACCTCGGTTTGACATTGTGAAGTGATACTATATTGCTCTATTATAATATTATTTTTTTTGTACAGTGATTCTGACCTTTTGTCAGTGATTCAGTATCAGTTAACCAAATCGCTAATACGAACGGCTTTCCATACTTCCTATGAAAGTTATTATAATTTACCCCAGGATTTTTGCTTGTTGGTTTGCTGGGTACAACAGTAGCGATTTGCAAAATTGTAATATTGATCATTTGTGCATTTGACATACAATATAAATTCAGAGAACATTCCGAATGGTTATTAACTTTAATAGTCTGTTGCACATCAAATTAAATGGGTTTTGATTGTTAATAAAAAGTTAAAATTTGACAGGATTGTTGGCATTCCTGGATTGCACGTGTATCATAACTTTGATTGCACCGTCCAGACCATCGCGAGATGTTTCAAATGCCTTCTGGGTATCCGTAATATCGAAATGATGCGTGACAAGGCGCTTTACATTTACCCGGCCAGAAGAAACCAACGCCAGCGCCGCAGAATAGCTAAAAAGATACAGAAATCAGTTAGCTACAAACTGAGGATAACGTAAAAGGTGCAACTTACTCATTACAATAACGAAATACACCGCGTAAGTCAACCTCACGAGCTAACGCATTAAACAGTGGAAGCTTCATTTCTGGGGGACCCATGCCCACGATGACAACGACTCCACCAGAACGCGTAGCCTGCGATACCAAAGATTATCATATCATAGGTTTCAAATTTTACTGTAGCTCTTACAAAGATCGATAGACGAGTGCTGCTCTCCGCTCCACAACAGTCAATTGAAATATCCGGCTCCTCGCTCATTGTTTGGCGCACACGTTCCAAAGTTTGTTCAGAGGTCTCGTCACGCTTTAAGAGAAGCGTATTTGTGGCACCTAGCTCTTTTGCCACATCCAGACGCTGTTGCACTAAATCCGTAATTAAAATCTCAGTGGCACCCATCGATTGCGCAACCTTGAAGCATAGTATAAAACTTTACTACGGATACGATATGGTCAAGATTTAGATTAATACTTACGAGAAGAGTAACCAATCCAATTGGTCCTGCACCAAGGATAAGCACCTTTGAGCCTAAGGTCACTCCGGCACGCTTGCAGGCATGCACACCCACCGACAGCGGCTCCAATAGAGCACCCTCCTCCATGCTGACATGATCGGGTAATTTGAAGCAAAAGTCCGCTGCATGTTTGTAATACCGCGTCAGATTGCCATCATAGGGTGGCGTAGCACAAAAAACCATATCTGGACAGAGATTGTAACTGCCCTGCTTGCAGTGATCACATTTGTAGCACGGCACACCGGGCTCGATGGCCACTCGATCGCCTACAACCAGGTTCTTGACCTTGCTGCCCACTTTGGCCACGACACCAGCACTTTCGTGGCCAATCACCATGGGCTTGGTAACCACAAAATGACCAATGCGACCCTTTGTCAAATAATGCACATCTGATCCGCAAATACCGACGCTGTCCATCGCAATCAAAACCTCTGTGCAGAATTTGTGTATATATTGAATGGTTATTATAAAGGGTTATTATCTACTAATAAGACTTACCCTCATCGGATATCTCCGGAATTGGACGTTGCTCCTACAGATTCGTGTGCACAAAAAAGACGCATGAAATAAATTTGGCTTTTAACTTGATTCTGCTTCCTTTTTCTATTTTTAGTTTTGACTTACCAGACGCAGGTCGTTTATGCCATGTAAAACAGCCGTCAGGTTATCTTTTGCCATTTTCGATTACTCGACTCGAGGATGGAACTGTACCAAGTTGAATTTAACTATTTTATAGCAAGCAGTCCGCACGCTTTGAACGCTGGTTTGCTACTGATTCCATGTGCTTAATAAAAAGTTGCTCCGCACTGTCCACTGTGCTGTCTATAAGCAAATTGTCTCTGTTCATGAATAAATATACGCATATAGATTGACACCTAAATGGAAAGATCTACGAGCAGTTGTGCTATCTATTAAATGTGCCTCCTCTTTAGTAGTTTTTGTTTTATTATATGCACAACAACAATTAAGGTTTTTCGCTTTACTTGTTATCATCTTTTTGAAATCAGCTGTTCATTTCGCTTGTTTACATTTCTAAAGTGTATTTGTGTATGCGAGTGGCGAAAGCCGGCGTTTCCATTGTCATGTCAAGGTCACCACGCAGATAAGAAATGCGTTCACTAAAAAATAAAAAAAGATTAAAAAAAACAGCTATCAAAATTGTTGACAGTCCCAGTTTTAAAGTCGGTACTTAGAAAGAAAAAAAATAAAAATAAAATCCACATGGCGTTGCCACTCGCTCAATTTGTGTGGATTGTATGAACAGCTGTTTGAGATTGTTAGAGCGCGTAGTTTGAAAAGAGCTTGAATTTCTGTTTGCGCAGATTTATTTAATGAGTGGCAGATACAACAACTGTTTAGATGATTTCCTTACGTTATTATTAATTACCAATATCAACATACAAAAAACTATATAACCAAGCAGCAACATTGTAATTTATTATAATTCAAATAATATGTTCATTATTTTTGTAGTTTCTCGAGGAAAACTCTTTATTTCAAATTTATAATTAATTATAATTATATTTCAGCTTCCAAGGCATTTTTTTCTTATATTAGATTCTTAGATTATTTAACAGGCAGAAGAAAGCATCGCGAACCCGCGAATGTAAATATATTCTTGATCAGTATCTTCAGCCGGGTTCGTCCATCTTTGGATTGACGTTAACAGTGCTTTCTTGTCTTGTTTTTCATAACATCATAATGATTTTTGGTTTATCAACACAAATATGTAAGTGTGAATAGAAAAAATTGTATAAATAAACGGTAATAATAACAAGATATTTGGTCTGTACAATTGAATAAATAACAGAGCTTGTGGTTTTTATTCAGTATATATTTGAAGTATTTTCCGATGTGATAAAAAATATGTATGCATCCTGTTTGTTAGCAGAACACAAGCTTTGTTTTTAAAAACAAAAATTCTGAAATACATTTGTACAGCACTTTCAGTAACAAAATATGTATATAAATGTATGTGCGCGTAACTATCTTTATTTATTTAATGAGTTCTGTGAATTTCACAGTATTTACGCAATTGCTAATTAGTTATTTTTTAAACCAATGTAAACCAATTTTTGTTGACATTTTGGCGTTGAAAGTTTGAACAGCGAGAGATGAAAATGGCACTGTTAAAATAATTTATGTTTACCTAAAAGTTTGTGGTTGTTGTATATTTTTTTATTGAAAAATTACAAGCAAACTTTAAATTTTTCACGTTTCAGTTATCGCATATAATTAAAAAGAATTCAATTGGAATTCATTGAAAACACATACCTGTAGTTTTTTGCATGAGTCAGCAGCTTCTGCCAAGTGCGTCTATTTATCTTAGAAGATAACCCCTATAGAGAGGATTACGCGACTACATTTTATAAGATAAACATACAAGCATGTAAATCAATTCAATTGCCTGAGCCAAACAGAGCAAGCTGATAACAATACGAATTTTTTGTTCTTATGTGTATAAAAAGCCATTCCAATGTCTGACCAGATATTAGTCTCTCCGAAACTACTACGACTGAGATCCACTCAGAAGAAAACGAAATCGAATCGCCTTAAAATGAAATTCGCAATTGTTTTGCTCGTCGCCAGCATTGCCTGCATTAATGCACAGGTAACAATATAATGAATCTTGTGAATTGTGGAATAGTTTTTTAGCTAAATAATTTGGATTGCAGGCCTTTGGTCCTTTTGCCGGCGGTAATCCGTTCGCCGCAGCATTTAATCCGTACTTGAATGGAGTTTTCGGTGGGGGCGCTGCAGGATCCACAGGACCCTCAGGCTCTGCCACCCCAGGTCTTCCACCATCACCTTTTGGCGGCTTCTCCGTTTCCATCTTCTTCCAGTCCGTCGTGCTGCAAAGGGAGGCCGACCGTCAGCTCAACCAGGTGAACTTTCCTGCCGACTTGGCCGACCGCATCCAGACCGTGCTCGACAACTCCCAGATAGGCTTTGCCAACTGCGACACTGCCACTTTGCCATGGCTGCAAATACGTTGTGTGAAGCCCACAGTGACCACTGCCAAGGACCAGCTGAAGGCCATCGATGACGAATGGAAGGCACGTCAGGCGTCGTCCTCAGCGGCAACAACTGTCTAAGATGAGCTTCCCAATTTAAACACCACATGAAACACTAAGTGCAATACACCAACATAGATTGTATACGTTTAAATAAAACTTATTAAAGCAGCTTAGATTCCAGTGGATACGAATATTGGGGTGTGGTTCGATGGCATCCTTGACCTGGGCCAGGACACGCTTTGATGTGGCTCAGTTTGGTCAAGCGTTTTGCATAGCTGGACTATATTAAATTTGCTCCTATTACGAAATTTAGCGTATCCTCCCCCGTGTGCGTTTTGGGGGAATTGGCTGCAAATATTTTGTTGTCCCTCCCAAAACACGACATCAGGCAACTTAGTTCACAACTGTCCTCTGCAGGGCCAAGCAAAAAACTTGACGCATTTTTGCCAAATATTTGAATTCCTTCACTTTATTTGCTCGCCTTTTCGGCATTTCTTTGTCATTCACGCCCCACACTCGCCCCTTTAATGCTTTATACTCTCTGTGCGAGTACATTTTGTGTAAATTGTTGAGAACGCCGCTGGCGACAGACAGCCCTTTTATGCATTCATCATTTTTGCCTTGGCTATGTCCTGCCAAAAAGTGTTTTCAGCGCATGATTTTGGACGGATTTCAACCCAAAGTGCTACTCTGTGGTTGCGTCGAAGCCCCAATGTTGATTTATGTGGCCAATGCAGTTTCAATTATCATTGTCCTGGTCATCGTCATAGTTATCGTCCTAGTCGTCTCCTCTGTGTGGCAGCTCAGAATTTGATTTGATGCCATGTCTGTCGACAGGAAAATGAAATTTTCAAACACACGTAGAGACGGAGAGAGAAAGAGAAAGAGAGAGAGAGTGAGATAGAGAGGGAGAGAGAGAGAGAGAGAGCGAACCGGTAGCATTAAGGGGATTAAATGGTTTGGCTTAACGAGCCAAAGATTTGCCGCAAATGACCAAACCCAAGGTCCATTGAGGATTGAGCCAAATGACGCATACGCCTCGTTGACGTTCCAAATGCGACTAAGCACATTCAAATTCAAATTCAAATTCAAATATGTAATTAAATGTAAATTTTGAAACAGCCGCTGGCCATATCAGCGAAGCACTTGCTTTTCACTCACACACACACACAAGTACACATACACACATACACACACATATACCCACACGTACAGAGCACGATGACAAGGCGAATTACAAGGATCAGGGCAAGTGCAAAGTTTTGTCACTTAATTGAAATATTTGCCCCAAGATTGAAACTTGCGTTCCGTTGTTTGTGTCATTACAAATACAACAAATATGCCACTGTCTAAGAGTGTGTGTGTGTGTGTGTGGCATGAACTTTACTAAGGTTTCTGGTACTACCAACCACGCCCATTTCCGACCAGCTCCCTCGTATTTCTGCTAATGCAAAAGTTGCCGCATTTCCAGTGCTGAAGAGAGAAGTGGACAAAATAAAACCAGGCCGCTCTTGGCAGCCTTCTGCCAAATATATGCTAAAATGTTAAACAAAGCAAAAGAAAAAAGAAGAAAGAGCTTGTTTTATGATGCCGAAGATTTAATACTCTATGTATATAAGTACATCATTTGTTTTGCATTTGATGCATGTTAGCAATACCAATATAAAGTTCTACGTTGCCCTTATTACTTCAGTTTCGATCAATGGCAACAGTATAATATTTTCTTCGTATAATCATTAGAATTATTAAATCTATTACAGATTTTAGACGTTCGTACAGACTGACACATATAAATATTGTGCACCAACTCACTCAATTTGGCATACGTATTTTTAGCTGCAGCGAACGATTTTTGATGATCTCAAAATAGGCAGACTTTCTTGCATAGAGACAGACATACGGCTGTTTCTATTAATAGCCATCAAAAATGTACGGATATGCCTTGTTTAGTGAGTGAAAATCTTAAAATGCTACCAGCGAGAGTACAGAAAGCTTTAGAGAGAACAGAGACCTTGCGCCATCCGTAAGCGCATGTATGTAAGTTGGTTTGGGCTTGTGGATTTGTATGCAGGAGTTGCGCTCCAAAAAGCAGGCAACAACAGTTTTTGCGGCTTGGGCATGTCAGGCTTTGTTAACTGCGAGTGTGGGTGTGGCTTGTACGGGCGTGTTGTCGTTTTGGTCAAAATGAATTTAGCCATAATGGAGCGGCAGTCCAATGCGAGTTGACGAGTGACTCACATCCGGTTTGTGCTACTCGGCGAATGTTATTTTCTCACCTGTTATCAAAGCTGTTATATTTGCTAAAGCTTGGCGCAAAATTTATGATTGATTTGCCACTTGTAGTGAGACTTCCGCTCCCAACTGACACGTAGTCATATCTTAAAAAAAAAAGACAAAAAAATTATAAGAATAAACTCACTTAACACGGTTATGTAAAGCGGCTATAAAAATGTATTTGGGTTAAAGCTGTTAACAATGTCACAATGCAACTTTATCTTTTTAAAAAAATGTAGAAAATGTAAGATAAGATATACTGCTAAACAGATGCTTTCCTATGTCTCTGTCGATAAATTGTCTACACATTTAGTTACCGAACGCAGCCAGAGAATGTCTACTGCTATGCTGCTCGTGATCTCAGTTTTGGTCTGTCTGGTAAGAATTCGATTTTAATTGGATAACCATCTATTACAAGGGTTTTTTTGTTTTGTTTTTGTTATTGCAGCATGTGCAGGCCTTTGGCCAAGAAGGATCCATTGAGATGTACCTGGAGCGCTCTAAACAAGCGGCGCAAGCTGTGAGTCTGGCGCTCGAGGAAAAATTGCCACCGAGTGCAGAGGCTCGCCGGGAGGGGGCAGAAATATTAGATACATTGAATCAAGGCTTAAAAACGTGTGACCAGCATCTGCGAAGCAACGGGATAGTTGCCTTAGAAACGTATAAAACATGCGTTAGCTCCCTTCAGGGCCTGGCTATGGCCTCACTAGGCGAATTGGCTGGGCAGCATTGGGCCAAATCTGGAGCATCACGTCCCACACTGTTCTGGTAGGAATGTATATTACAATACACTACAATACAATAACTAGTAATTGAAGCAGCTACATAAATAAATGCTCAATCGAGGTGATGGTCATAATGCTGTGGTACTCCTTCACTTACTTAGCTTAGCGTCATCAAAATATTCAAGATACATCATGTTGCGACGATAACAAAGAAACAAAGAAGCAGAAGAACCCATCGAGTCGAGAGACGCCTGTAGAATCAGCATTTTGGTGGCAGCATCTGATGAAGTTTTTGGCCAAATTGCTGACGGGCACAAATTTAGCATTGCTGCTTGCTTTGTTGTATTCTAATTAGACGCTTTGAGTGTGCGCCACTCTGTGTGTGCGTTTGTGGATGTGTATGTGTAAGTGTATGTGTGTGTGTATGTGTGTATGCTGCTTTTGCTCATTAGAGCCAATGTGCGGGATGTTTGGGGGAAAGAGGCGTCGCCGTGTGGCGCATATAACTGAGTAATTATCATCATTAAACACAAGGCGAAGCAGTCAAAGCAAATAGCGACATTAACGCGGTGGAAATGAAAATGGGTGTCAAGGCAGATGAAAAAAGCAAGGCAAGTTGAACAACCGGATATGGGATCAAGAACAGACTTTTCAAGTTTTAAGTGGATGTTTGTGTGGGTGACGCAATTGTTTCAGCCTTTACGCATTCCTTTCATTTAATACGAAAATAAATCTTTGAAATGAACCGATCAACTCGAACGCAAACCCTTTTTGATTAATAATCATCATTATTTTTTGTAATACCAGATTTACCAGACTTAGAAGTTCTTCGTTACATACATATATATATTTTTTTGTACATTTTTGCATCATTTATAGATAGTTGCATTTGGATTATTTTTCAATAATAATAATCTTTTTTTATATTACCAGACTTACGTTAATTTTCGTTTGGAAATATATATAAATATATATTTTTTACGCTTGCATCATTTACTGATAAGTTGGTTTGGTTTTTTTTGAACTCTTATTTTTGTACCCTTTTTGGGCAATTGCCTTAATTATTTAATTATTTGCCTAGGCTTTTGAATCCTCTGCCGTAGTTTCGGTATCTGAAGGGGGTGCATCTGGCTTGGGCTCATCAGTATTGCCGATGACACACATTGGGCACTGTAAATAAGAAAGTTTTGCGAAAATTTTATGAGAGAGGAAAAGGAATTTATATATATTTATATCTATATATAGAGTTTAGATAAAAGGCCAATTTTATATATATAATGACAGATACCTTCTCCTTAAGCACCAGACGATACTTGGGATGGCTAAAGAAAAATGAGATTTATTTATTTACAATACTTTAAGTAGCAGTGTCGACCACTTACCTTATGCCATAGACAATGGGATTGTAGACAGCGCTGGTCTTGGCGAATGTGGCGCCCCAAATGGTTGTCAATGGCGTCAGACCGTCGATCTTGAACAAACCAAAGTAACAGATGACCAGATACGGAGTCCAGGCCATAAACCAAAGGGATATAGTTGTCAGAGCCACCTAAAAGGTAAATAAAAACATTCTACAATTGTTAACTTAATAAACAGATTATATGATTTAACCTTGGCTAGCTTGCCCTCAGCACTCTTATCACAGTCCTCGGAGCTGCGCAACGACTTGACATTCATCTTCTTGGCCTGTTCTCGCATCGCCTTCTCGTGAGCAGCAACGGCCTATGAATTATGGTTTTAGTTGCACAGCAAACTTTGATTAATGATTGCAACTTACTGCAATTATGTACCAGTACGAGAAACAGATTAGAAACAGTGGCACATAGTAAACGAAAATCGAATAAGTTATCAGATAGGAACGCGGATTCCACTGCCTTGTCATGTAGTCAATGCTGCATGCGGTCAAATTACCCTCGGGGACGTAACTGCTCCAGCCGATTAGCGGCATGATTGTCCAAAATGTTGCCATTAGCCAAATGGACAGAATCTTCATGATAGCCAGCTTAATTGTCATCGGCGTTCCATTAATGCCCTTTACAATCACATTGTAACGGTCGAAGGCGATCATGCACATCGACCAAATCGATACACAGCCAAACATTGAGCCACACACGGCATAAATGTCGCACCACAATGGCCCCAAAATCCACGTTTGATAGTAAAAATTAATCAACATTATCGGGGATTGTGAGGCCATCATGCAGAAGTCAGAGAACGCGAGATTTAAAACGAGGAGATTGGCAGGAGTGCGCAAAGATTTGGTGCCCCCAAAAATGTAGACAACGACACCATTGCCACAGCAGGAAATGATTAGGATAATAAAGGTGAACATGCCCAAAATTTTACTCATTGTTGGATCCATGGGCGCGAAACGGCTCCAATATGGATTGACAAGGTTCGCCATATCCGGCAGCACCTGAAATGTGAATCATCTTGCTTTAAAAAATTTAACTTTAAAAAGTGTGGTGATAACTTATTTAAATTTGTTTTTTTTTGTGATTTGTTTTAATTCCCGTACCAAACATACACAATAAATAAATAACTGAAGAATTTATATGCATTTTTGGAACCAAATATTTTTGTAAATCGATTGCAGAGATTATTAATATTATTGTGAAATTGTATGAATAAAATTGCAGCTTCTATAACAAAAGCCACACAAAAAGCTGGATAAGCTTACATGCTTGATGAGCCGATGATATTTATGAAAATACATTTTTTTCATTTTGTTTTATTTTAATTGAGAGAAACTCATTTAAATATCAAGCATCCAAATAATGAACGTATAATTTAAGACTTTGTTCACTGCAATATTTTAGCGAGTTTTCCAATTACTCAACTCAAACTCACATTGTCCAGCACGGAGCCATTACCACTCGCCTGGGCCTCGAATCGCGGCCCAAGTTGAGTGCCAGACATGGCAACCGCGAATGTCTCTGGCATGAAACTGTGCACCATGCTCAGCTCTAACTGTTTGCGATTCGGAGGCACACATTAAGAGATCCGGGCCAATAGAGCTGGCTAGTAGTTGGCAGTGACTTTTATATAGGCAAGTATTTCAGCCAATTAAGCATAGATCAATAAAATATGCAAAACTATGAAAAAATCTGACAATTGTCAGATTAAAGTCAGCTTTGGTTTTTTTTTATTAACAAAACTTGTGCAATGGGGCTGTCACTTGTACTCGTCGCTCAATGTCGTTATACGTTTTGTCTTTTGCGTCTATTTAGAGCTTTGCCAAGAATTTCTGCCCACACTTTTGGCAGAGCTTTTTCTGATGAGACTCGGGCACCGCACATAATGAACATGAAATGGTGAGGGAGCTCCTTGAGGGAAACTGTTTCTTGCATTCGGTGTTTAAAGACTCGGGACTCTCACTGGAGTCCACAGTTTGTGTTTGGCTCATCTTTTGATGTTTACGCTCGTCTTCGTCATCGGTGCTGGGCAAATTATATTGCACAATTTTTACTTGCTGATCGATGATAAGCTTCTTGCAACACTCCTTGATTTGATAGTAGGCACTCCTAAAGGATTTTATCTTATGTGCCTAGATGGTAAGATGCAAACAAATATAATACACTCTGTCCACCATTTGTGCGCCTACTTACCGGCGATAGACTGATGAGCGTTTTGCCATTCGGCCCGAAGGAGTCAAGCATGAGCACCTGGGAGGATCTGTCGACGTTATTGGCTTCCATCCAGACGAGCAACTCCTTGTGAACATGCATGTTCATGGTTATGATATAGTCAAAGTAGTAAAAATCCTGAATCGACAACTGCCAAAAGGGAATATGTTCATTTAGATAAAACATTGTGTGTGCCAACAGCGCATATTTACCAGCCGGCAAAAGTGATCTGAGCGCAGTCCGTGTTCTCGCAGAACGCGCAGACATCGTGCATTTGGTCGTCTTCCGATGTTCCAAGTGCGTAAGGCGGCACTATCGACCTCCCAGTACAGACTGGTCTTCACCATCAGATTCTGCATGATGGTCTCCGCCATGGGAGAGCTGCAAGAGTTGCCTGCAGCGGAAGAGGTCAATGCTTAACATAGTTTTAATTATTTAGCGGTGGGATACTCACCCATGCAAACGAATAGGAGTTTCTTAAACGACATTGCTCTTCGAACTGGGAATTTGGCTTTCGTGTAATGAGTTTACTTTTAAATAAATATTATGTACGTATGTGAAATATTCAGATTTTTTTAACAGATTTTTTTTTTAGTTGAAATGCTACTGAGTCGACTTTCATTTCATGCTGCATTAGGCGTATCACTGGTGTTGCCACCAGTTTCAAATTAACACAAATGACCCATGTGCCAGATAATGTACAACAAGACTCTAAGTGCGACCCCCAGACACGAACCGCCTCCTGAACCCTGCTCTGTTCGGTGCAAGCATTCCTCTCGCACCAAATTGTACACTCCATTTTCTATGATACCCATTGTCGCAGCCAAGTTTGAGTTTGTATGTGTGTGTGTGTGTGTGTGTTCGTGTGATAGTGTGAGAAAGTATGTGTAAGTGCACTTCTCTGCTTGTTGCTGTCCGCCTCACTGGTTGTCCTCTGGATTATCTACGTCTTCATTCCGTCCCAGCAAAAAGCGCACAGTGTGTCAAGCTATATTTGAGAGGTTTATTTTATCGAAAACATATAATTTCTATAGAGATATAAATTTGGTGGCTATGTAGAGTTTCTATAGAGTTAGTCTATTGTTACATTCACATCTATTGGCCGATGTAAATGTAGGCGATAAGCTTAAATATTTGTAGAGCTTTTTTTTTTTGGAAATTTAAGAAGAGATTTATTTTATTTATCTATTAAATGTTCATGTGTAAAAGTTAAGTGTTTAAATAATTAACAGCTTGAGTTTGAAAAAAGATAAATAGTACCCAAACAGATTTTTATCAATCTTTAGGTTTGAGTGACAATAGAGAGTGGAAAGTTCAGCCAGTTCCTGAAAATTCGAATAAGAAAATAAACAGTTCTTAATTGAACACATTTTGAATTAACCTTTTGAATTTCTAGGTAGTTGGTTCATTAACAATTAAAATCGATTATCAGGGGCCAACATTTTATAATTGAAAGGCACTGTGCGAGTAGGAGAATTAGTTGCAATTCCTTGTCTGTTGACTTGGCAAATGTTTGTTCCCCGTCCACTTGCTCCCCCCCATTCGAGTTGCAGTGTGGCAAAGTCAAAGGCATTAAAAATATTAGACTGACAGGTGGGCGACTCTTGCCACAAGGAGTGTCAACTTCCAGCGAGTTGTCCGCGCCGCGACGTGAGGCGACTTCTAAATTGGCTCCCAGAGGGCGGAGGACGGATAACCGTCGGGTTCACCGCACTGGACCCATGCCGTGACCCATATATGCAAATACACAACTCTGTAGTTTATCCTTTGTGGCGTATATTATAGTGATATTCTCTGCCGGGCTATGTATGCATTTAAAGGTGTTAACTGAATTTGTTTGCAATGGACTTTGATTCTTCTTTGTTATTTTTATGCAAACAGGCTATTATTAAGAGACTGTCTGATTGCCAACATTTTCCGAATGTTTCCCCCGGCAAACCGGCAAAAAACAAGAACTTTTCAACTTACTGCGGCTGAAAACTGAATCCCGGCTGGGTGCTCCCCTTTGCCAATATCCAATTGGAATTGCATTGAACGGCTAAATTGAAAACTGAAAAGCATATTTCACTTATCACTTTCCACACAAAACACAACCAGGAACAAAGCGGAAAGGCCGACGGAGAGAGGGTGCTTCGGTCACAGCGGATGAATACAAAACGAATGAAATGAAATTGTAAAAAGTAAAACATTGCAACAACAACAACAGCACCAATTGCTGTCTGGCTGCCCAGGCAATACAATAATAGTAACTGTATGTGCGGGTGGAAGTCGATTATTGGATAGGTAAGAGGGATTCTTTGAGTGTTGCACGACATTGTTGTTTTAATTAAAACCAAACCCAGAGTTGCTGCCCCGCCAGAAATGGAAAAAAATGAAATATTCCAAAGTGAACAGCCAGTAGAATCCGGTATAGACAGAAAGAAAATTGTTGAATATTTAGAGCACAAAAATGACTGAACACAGGAGCAAGCCCAGTCACAGACAAGCAGAAATCTGAAACTGATGGAGTGCGCCTTTGTGATTGTGTGTGTGATTGTTTATTTGTGCGAACAATCGTAACCCAAGTGCTGTGGCTATTTAATTTGACTCACACACAAACACACATTCACACCGACACTCAGACAAACAGAAGCCAAAGTAAAGCCAGACAGTGATAAAGCAGAAGCTGGCACAAAGTCGCAACTAATGGCAATTTAAATGCAACCAACAGCACAATTAAAGTGAAAGTATAAATCAACCAAAAATGTTAAAACAAACAAAAAAAAAAACAAAAAAATAGGAGAAAAGCTTGGCTGACAACGTGCGTTTTGCTGTTGTTGATTTTATTGTTGTTGCACTTTGTTGACCGCAAATGCAATTTACAGCGCAACAATCATCGGCAAAAGCAAAAAGCAGCAACGACAAAGAAGAAACTAACATAAACACAAAAAAAAAAAAATATTGCTCCTGTTTCTGTTGCTGCAGTTGTTGCAGTTGTTTTTGTTGCAGCTGCTGTTCCCGTTGTTGAGCAAAACACCAACAACAACTGTTTTGTCATCAGCAATAAAAAGCAGCAGAGCCAGCAACTGCATTTACTGACCAGTCCGAGTGGCCGCCGGGCAATGGGCGTGCTGTGTTGGTCCTGCATGGGGTTGTGGCATTGGCCTCAATTGTGTTGAATGCATCATAGTTCTGACCAAAACACACACACACATTTCTACACAAAATAAGAGGCACTGCCACAGCCACAGCGAAAAACGGGTAAAATGGGTTGCCGGGATGTGCTTGAAGTGCGACGCTGCTGATTGAGGTTCATCGAATTTCTGGGTTTGCGTTTCAAATTAAATTTGCCGGAAGCGTGCACATGTTTTTGTGTTTGTGTGCAAATCTGGCAACCCTAGTTGAAGCCATTGTCTTTAGACTATTCGACATCCGCTTTGAAGTGCAGCATATTATGCAATTCTTGTATTTCTAAATAAATCCCATTGCAAGTGTTCGCCCAAGTCTAATAAATAAATTAAAATGCATATGCTGTATTGCGTTGCGAACCGTAATCGAGTTAGTGTCCTTTGCCCCAGGATACACTCATAAATATTTATGATCTCACTTGCACTTGTGGGAATCTGTTGCCAGTTGACAGAGTTGGTCAGCCGGTAGGCCCAGAATAGAGCTGCCGCTTTATGTGCGTTAAGCTCCATGATTGAATTGGCCATCTCCGACACAGGCGCTGACGCCTGGTCTGACACATGGGTCCCCTTGTTGGCAAATACAAACCGTCATTGGCTCTGTGTTGGAAGTTCGTGTCAGTTGAAAAGATAGCAGGAAATAAATGAGCCTGTTTTGTTGGCTTGTCATTTAGCACTACTGAATTGTGCTGCCAACTCTTTAGATTCGCATCATTAATGATTCATCAGCGTGGCAGCAAAACAAAATAAATGCAAATTTTAAGTAAAAATATTTAGAAGGCGAGCGCCTTCGTTTACTCTGTCATTAACTGATTCTAATCTCCAAGCTTATAACTAAACATTATTAAAGACCATTTCATTGGAATTCACTTTAGAACCAAATAACTGTCTGATGTTAACAATTTTCTTTGATTGATCGGTTCTTTGATTAATTTAATAAATTTCTTTAACTTTATAACTAACTTTAACTCTACAACCTGATTCTATAATATTGTAGCCGGATCCGAATTGTTCCAGCTAAGTTATCTATATAGAAGAAATTTAGTATAATTTGAGAAATCGATAATAAACAGTGCCCTTTACAGAAGTATAACAAGCAGTAGGTCATTTAAAAGCTTTGGCTGGCCTGTTCATCAATATCGCTAACATTGACTTGACCTGCTGAGATTACGAGGACGACTGCGATTTGCCTTGGCCAATAATGCCGCACGTAACGGCAATTCGGTAAATGATGATGCAATGAATGCTGCAGAGGGTTGTGGTGGAGAATGGACTGGCTGTTGAGCGGAAGATGAAGGCACAGCTGGGGCACGTTCCAGACGGTAGTCAATCGTCTGCAACATCTCGCTGCGGACTCCTTCCGGGGCAGCCAGCTCGTAAGTCATTTAACATTTTGAGGTATTTAATGAGCCAAAAAGTTTTTGCCGCACATAAATTAAAAGTCCGTCGGGGCCTCCAAAAAACTGACCCGGACAGTCGGGGGCCAGTTTGCGGGCCAGGTGTTAGCTGACCAATCCACTGGCTACCGCTCGCTCAAACGACAAGCCAATGGCTCTATTAGCATGCCCATTAAAATTAGACAAATGGTTGCCATTGCCTCTGCCTCTGCCTCTGCCTCTGCCTCTGCCTCTACCTCTGCCGTTGCCATTGCCATTTCGCATATCCGCAAATTTTGGCCATGCTGCAGATTTATGGGCCACTGAGTGGCGAATGCAGGCTTTTGTGGATCGGTCAGATTCCGTTTGAGAACTGGCCTTGATTTTGGCTTGCCTTGGCTTCGCTTCTTTTGGCACAATCATATGTGCCACTTGAGAAATGCCATTTGTTATGATAAATGATTATGTTGTCAGCTGCCCGTTGCCTGGTGCCCATTGGCATTTTAAACACAAACGGGATTCGTTTGTGAAGGTCAGCGAAAGGCATTAGAGAGTAATTGGCAAAAGCGCTGCTTTTTGGCTTTTGCTTTAAGCTATCTTGGGCAAGTCGCCAGCTTTAAACTTTCCATTCATCGATACTTTTATTTTGGCTATTGAAGTGAGTGTGAAAGTGTGTGTGATGCGATTGAATTTGTTGTGCCTTGTACTCTACGCCTTTTGTGCGTGTGCGTGTGTTTGGTGTAAGCCTCTTCTATTTGGCAAACCTTTTGCCAAATTTAACCCTTCACTTCATTAAACGTATTTTCCAATCCTTTGGGGTGCACAAATCACTTTGCCGCAGATACTCACAAAAGCCAAATCTAAGGCGTTCCGTGGGTGGGGCCATAGAATTTTGACAAGCAGCCAAACAAAAGCCTAATCGTGCAGCTGCTGCTGCTGCTTCTTCTACCGCCTCTGGTTTGAGCCACACCTTCCCAATTGTTGAAGAGCTGCCGCCTTTTGGCTGTAATCCATCAAGCGGCTTCGGTTCAGAATTCGGGCCACTGTCACTACAACAACGGCAACAATAGTCAGCAGCAGGCAGCAGCATGAGTAAACAGGAGCTAAGCAGAAAGCCTAACCGTAGGCAGCAAATTGTTTTCCACTCTTTGGCTGTTGTCATGCCATTCCTGTTGTTGTCTGTTGTTATTCCTGCTTGTTTTTTCTTCCTACTCCTCTGCTCTTGTTATTGTTCCCCAAATTGTTGTTCTTGTAGTTGTTGTTCTTGTTGTTATATTAAGCATTTAGGCAGTTAGCCGGTTGGTCGGAGATGGATCGTCTCGTTTTGTGGAGTCTATAAGTCATTCCAGTTGACATTTCATATTTTTTCTTGTCTGCCCTTTTCTGCCAAAGGAATGTTGGAGATGTGACAAATTAGAGTCCAAAGTCAATGCCTGCTTAAGGGTGCTTCCGCTGCTAGTTGCTAGTTGAAGTTCTTCTTTAATTGGTTGTTGTTATTGCTGTTGCGGACAGCTTGTGTCTGGCCAAAATGCAACTGGCCCGGGGACAGCTTGCGAGTGTCGCTGACATGGTCAAAAGAATGGCCTAATGGATGTACTTTTTATTTAACTGACAGCCTGAGACTGACCATCGAATTCTCTGGTTGTGCGTAAGAGAAAGTTTAATAAAAAATATTTTTAACATATAAAGGAGAGACAGCAATATGTTTACTTTGATAGCGATAGAAAATAGAGTGAGTTAGAGAGAGAGAGAGAAAGAGAGATAGAGAGAGACAGTTGACATTTTTTAGAGTGTAAGTAGATGTTTGTTTGTGGGTCAGTCTGTTTTAGCGCGCAGATCTCAGAGACCGGTTCCTAGAATGGGAAGGACTTTTATGTTATTGGGCATACCCTGAAAACGGCTTAAATGGGTATCATATAATCCTCCCAAGGTACGTAAGAGGCACCAAAAGATATATACATTCTTAAACAGCACACGAGGATCAGAATTACTTCATTTCTATCTGTTTGGTAATATCGATAAAAATCGGTTATCAATTGTAAAAATTCATGTCAGCATTCTGAACAAAAAACCTTGCATTACAATAACTTTGTCAAAACTTGAACATTAAAATAATAGCGCATCATTATTCGGCAACATAACTTTGTTAAAACTGAACCGATTTCTATAAGCAATCTTTTCATCATGATCAAAAATGGGCTAAGACGAAATCATGAAGTTGTCGAAATGCATATCCCGCGCTGATCTCCGGGTGCAAGTTGAAAGTTTCACAAATGATTCCATTCTGTAACTACAGCTGTTAGTGCTCTTCCACGTGCCTCAAATTCAATAGGACACGCACATGACCTGGCCACAAACTTTGTTATTTGTGGAAGACAGGCACCTCGAGCACCGTTTGTATGATGGTCCTCCGGCGCAGGCAGTGTTCACAGTGAAGGTCTCTGGCAGATCTGCAATTGGAATAGGGGCAACAACAGATGGTAAACTTTTTTGTAGTTTTCGAAACTTGCAACTTTTCTCATTTGTGCGTGTGCATTTGTAAGTTGCTGTCTACTGTCTACTGTCTGCTGTCTGTTGTCAACTGGTTGCACTGCTGCAGTTGCACTTTCGCAAATGATGTCCGACTATACCATTTCGACTGCTTGCTGGCCATGCACGGGACAAGCACGGCACAAGCACGAAACTAATCCGCAACATGATGACAAGAAAATTGAATTCTTGCAACTGTCAAATTGAATCTGCCTTTAGCCCTCCTGCTGAAATATAAAATCAGGGCTTCAACTTTTTGGTAAAGCTACTGCCGCCATTGCCCCTGATAGTCCATTTCCCCACGTCTCACCATCCACACAATGTCGACTATTTGTTTCAGCAGGATTTGAGGAAATTTGACAACGCCGAGCGGCAAAGGCTAAACGAACAGTGTGTCTGTCCTTCGTGCGACGTTTATAGCAAACACTTTTTTGTTCCGTTTTTCCGCTTAAGTGTTTTCTGTTGCCAGCTTCGACATTTTGTCGTTGAAAATTTTTACTTATTGACTTCGCTTTTGACAGTGTCAGGCCCGACAGTGGGAGCAGACAGGGGCTGCAGATGCAATGGCAGCAACATCGAAGGGCTCACGATAATGACAGACTTCATCGATTACGCGATTATCGCAATGTCACTTTAGAATTTTCGTAAATTTTCCCCATTTGAGTGGGCCAAAAGCTTTTAGCGAACATTTTAGCAGTGCCACGACCCATTCCCTTGCCCGTTCCCTAGAAATCTCGTTGGACCGCGCACTGCGCATTTCGTGGATGAAATCGCTGCGCTCCAAGTGTAATTTCACTTAAGCTCTTTAGCAAACAGCACCGCCTTGCCCCATCCACAGAATCTTTTTCCTTTATTTATTTTTATTTTTTGTATCGATATAAGCGTTCTGCCCTCGGATCGCGACTCACATGTGTAGCAGGCAAAAAGCCAATTGAAATGTGTTTAGCTGATTGGCGTTAAAAGGCTTTTGCTGCCATAATGCAGTATCGTTCCAAATTTGTAGTCAACTCAAGAAGCATTTTAATTGTCATAAGTTTGACAGGCAACGACGGGTAAAATTGTTTTTATTTACATGGTAATGGCGAAACGAAATCAACTGAATTTATATAGTCACTGCTTCCTACCTGTGCCCAGACGACAGGTCGTGCCATGTTACCTACTTATAATAAAGAGTCGGGCATATGTGTGCTCTATGGAAATTCGTCTGTTCAACAAAAAGCAAATGCAGTTTCCCAGATTGCGGAGCTGTAATTTATGTTCTACTTATTTTTGCTGTGTGCGCAAGTAAACAATAAAATAACGAGTCGTCTGCAAGGCAAATTGCATAAGAGAATACGACAAATGCGCTGAAAAGGATAAGAACAACAACATACATAACTACGACAAATACATGTATGCAAACATATTTCTATTCCCGTCTACCTTAACACAGAACCCTACCGTAGCCCACCACTTCCCATTCCCCATCCCTTTCGCCGTCTATGCACGTGCCAAAGGCACACAGGCAAATGTCTTACGCTTCCCTGGGCTGCCTAACAAACATGCGACACGGCAACGCAGCGACTGAATCAGCTAACAAGACAGCCAGCAGCAAAGTTGGGTGGCTGCCCAGGTGGGTGGTAAGTGGTACTAACTGTCTCGAGCAGTTGCACTGAGCGCACGCCACCTGGCCAGAACCATGTCAAATTTTGTCCTGCATATTTGTTCTTCGGGCCAACTCTATGTGATAATGTTGCTGCTGTGCTTTTTTATTGCTCTTGTTGTTGTTGTTGTTGTGCTGTAAGCAGGTAATGCAAACTAGACAAATGCATAAGCGTTCGCTTTACATTTCAAATACGTGGCCCTATTTGCTTGTTAGTAATCCGCTCAATATTTAAAGTGATTTGGCTGAATAATCCCAGCAGCCAAATGGGGGGCGGAATTTTAATTGCATACTCTTTTTTCTCAGTTCGTATCCCCAAAAGTATGCATCAAGGATCAGGAAGTGCAGTTTTTGTGCACTGGCCAAAAGTATGCAACATCTTTTTCGACTTAAAATATTGATCTCGGTCCATAAAAACGTGTGATTATAAAACATTGATTTATTTTCAAACTGGAACCGAGGTTCATGAATGTAGAAAACCACAAACCAAAACTGATGCTGATACGCTGGTTAGATGTACCCACACACACACACACTTATATATCTATATATATATGTACTACATTGTTTACATTTGTACGTATGAATTGTATGGCAATCGAATTTGCAATTAGTGAGTTCAATTCGAGAGCAACTTCAATAGGAAAATACGTAACTATCTGCTGAATGTAAATTCACATTCAATTTAAAGCTCCAAATCGAAATGTTGCGTGACTTAATTAAATTGCAATGCCATTGAACAGTAACAATAGCACAACTGCACCCATGCCACCCACTTCCGTCTGCCCGCAATGGCATCGCACCATCAACATTATCCATTTAGAAAAGATAATAGAGAGGGATGCCAGGACACGTGATATGCAAACGTGGACAATTAAATTTTTGAACTCGATACCTACACGTACAATGCCATTTAGTAAAATACTCACATCCAAAGCAAACATAAATATCCCGTGCCTAATAGCTTCATGCTGCTGATGAGATAAGCTTAAACAAACGTTGCACGTTCGTATTTGAATTAGGTACATTGGTGCAGCTAATTTAAATGGAAGTCGCCCCACGTTGACCCAACAACCACCCAGCTACCACCCAAATGAGCAGTTCGTTGGCCACGCACAATCATCAGAGTGGCATATGGCATAATTATCGGATTGGTGCAACTAGTCAGCGAGTGATTCAACACGAGAAGTCTACGCAATCGTCTCCATTGTCGTGGCTATAAAAGAGACTTGTAAATTGCATTTGAAATGACAAGTGAGCAGTGAACTACTCACACACACACACACTCACTCATACTCACACTCACACACACACACGTACTTATAGCCAATGACATACGCAAATGTGAGTGCGGGCAAAGGGATAAAGCGCCAGGAGTGTGACTAATGTCGACGTGATGATGATTAAGTTGTTGTCCCATTGTGTGCGCCTCGATGGCGCCTCGTGGGCGACGCCTTTGGGCGTAACCGTATACAACTATTGGAAGTGTCAGCGATTGAGTTAAGCTCCAGTGCCCGGTCTCAGTCCCAGCTCCATTTGCAGTGCCCTGGCCAATTTCTCAACCCACGCACGTGATTCAATTAGATGCCTGGCCATGCCTCCAAAAGAAACCACAACATTTTTGCCAATTGCCAATTTGCCAATCATTCAGTGTCCCTCCGGGATTTCTAACGTTGACTTCTAATTATGCTAACAATTAGTTAAAGACGTGATGCCTTTGAACTATTCAGCTCAAGAGTTGACAGATAACAGTCCCGATGATAATCATAATAATAATTTTTATCACTTATATATGACATTCGAAGCATTTGTACATTTCTTTTAAAAATCAACTCTATTAAGCATTAATTTTGGAGGTAACTGGCTTGAAGGCTAGCTTTTGAGTGCTTTTAAATGTAGTTTATATAAATATAAATGGGCAGGCTGATTTAACAGAAATCCACAATTAACTGTTCATTAATGGTACGCGGATCACAGCAATAAATCATTAATTTTCTTCTAACAATAATGACCATCTTAGATATAGTTATGCACAAGGAAACAAAAGTATATCTATGTTTTGTGAATGGTATTCGGTTTCATCGTCAATTCCAGATAATTGCAATTGCAGTTGCATCTTTCTTGGCGACAATTCCGACAACGCTTTGCGTTTGCTGACAGTCTGGCAAATAGCAAGAAAACGTGCGAAAATAGTCGTTGAGCGAAAATATTGGAGAAGCTGGGACAAGGATATTTGTGATTGCAGTGTAACTGGAAGCGGTAACCTGAACTGTCAGTCAAGCAGGACTTGTGGAGACAGGCACGATAACAAGCTGCCCTATTCCATTACCCCACCGAGCTGAGCGCAGTGACAAACACAAACTGTGGGTTAAATCTTGGCAGGCAATGGGCAACGTTCTCGTTCTCATCTGACAGCAGCAATTTGAGCTTGGATTTCATGTATGGCACTAGCCGGCGAATTGGATTGCTCTGCATTTTCGGCACCATCGTCTCTTTCGCACTTGTCAATGCGTTTTTGAATGCTCAATTAAACTTGCGACTGCAAAATCCACGACCAACGAACGGAATTGAATTGTAATTGGGTATTGGCGATTGCCGATTGCCGGTTGAAAATCCCAATTTTTTGCATTGGCCTTTGTCCGCTGGCCACTAAAGGACAACGGTTTGAAGTCGCGACCTCCTTGACAATTTGCTGCTCAGGCAACTTTATTGGCAAATCGGTTAAATTTCGAAAATTTCGCTGCCTCATGAATTATTTACAGCTGCAATTCGAACGGTGCCCGTGCTGCAGGTTCACAGATATTTCTGTGGGCGCAACTCCGAATCCATACAACAACGACAACAGCACAAGCACAAAATTATTGGCAGCCATTTCTATAAGTCGTGTTTACAAAACACTTACAAGTCGCACAGAGGTCGCAACAAACTGGTCTGACTGGCTGGCTGATTGGTTGACTGAATGGCAGATGAATGAACGAAGTTAATGAAACTTTATTGAGCGCAAGGCAGCCACTCGAGTAACGGCTGAGTGATTGACGGATTGACGAATTGAGTGACTCTCTCCTGCTGACTGACTACGCCGCCATTTTGTAGAGCTTAATGAATTTTGCCAGTTGAGCGGAAACGGATATAATGCGCCAACATTTCGTAATGTGTAGCTAAACAAAACAGTAAACGCTTCAAACGCGTGTGTGCGTGAGTCTGTGTGTATGTGTGTGTGTGTGTGTGTGTGTGTGTTTGAGTGTGTGCGTGAATGTATTGGAATTTTCTACGTGGCAATTGCAAAGTTTTCAATTGTGTTGGTCTTCATTGAAACACTTTTCATTTGCTTGCTCTTTGGTTTTTCTCATTTACCAGCGTGTATCGCAGTCATTAGGCAACGACCTTTACCGCCCACCTCTCTCTCCCACCCCACGCAAGCATAAACCACCTGCTCCTTACTCTTATTGCTTTATCATTGCTGTGGGTGTTTTGTTTACGTTATCTTCTCGTTTTTCCCATTCGACTTTTGTCTAAAGTTTTCCAAGATTTTTCTTTGCTTTGCTTTACTTTCATTTCCCATTACATTTGCGATCCTCGGAACAAATTTACATGCAAATAACTTTTTCAACTTTGGCACTTCATATGCCACAGCAACAACAATAACGACACATGTGTGTCGTCTCAATTGCCACTTATCAGTTCATTGATGAGGTCCAAAAAAATAACTTATGTGGCTCATCGCCCCTCCCCCCCAAAAAAAAGTTTCTTTATTCCTTTTTTTTTGCTTTGATCTATTATATTTCTTATTTTGGCAGTCAGCAAATATCTTTCATTAATATGCGATTTTAATGGGCACATTAGTTTTGTCAAATCCAAGTCCTTTAATGGCCCTAAAGGGCTGAAAGCCACGCCCACCCACACATCATTTGAGCTATGATGCCACAATCTCACACATATGCACACACATATACACAAACACTAACCACAACACGTGTGCTTGAATGGTTTAACCAGTTGAAATCATAAATTACGACAGGGACCGCATCAAACATACATACGCATCAAGTGATAACTTGCACAAACAGATCCTTCGACGAACGACACCACAGAGCCCGTTTGGGGCTTAAGGTGAGTTATTTGGTTTGAGTTGCTGGCGGCAAAGCTGGCCAAAAGTTATCCGTTGGTCAGCTTATAAGTGATTTGTTTGGCCTGGTTGCAAATGCAGGTTCAGTCCTAGTCGCAACTGGTAATTAAAACGCATTTGTGCCGACAATTTGACAACTAACCGTCGACGTCCCTCTGCAGTTCTTGAAGTCCCTTTGACCATTGAAAATGCATAGCATGTAAATTAGCAATGCACCGCGAGCAGAGCCACCGAATTGTGGTTAGCTAACTGCGGGCGCAGAAACACTCATCACCCACTCCTCTTTCTCTATTTACCTGTCTCTCCTCTTTGACTGCTGATAAATTTTCATCTGTGCCCAGCTCAAGGCCTTTAAGAATGGCCTGTTGTTGTCTTCGTTGCCACTGTTGTGTGCCTTGTCTCACACCCTTGTGCCGCCTCGCTAACTTGTATTTGTTAATTTTGATTTGTTTGCTGCGTTTTATGTTACTTGGAAGTGGGATACGCTGCGCCCGGTGCGCCATGCAAAATTGATTTCGGTAAGCGATTTTTGTATTCCTGTTCCTGTTGCCCTCATTGGCACTGTTTGCCAACCAATTTCGTTTGGTTTTGTTTTTGGCAAGTCAATATACGTTTCAGCAAATATTTTTGCATGTTAAGAGTTCTGTGTGTGTGTGTGTGCCCCGTGTATGTGTGTGTTGTTGTTGGTCTTGTTGATTTTGTATTTACCCTGTACCAAATAATATTTGAAGACTATCCTCAGCTCCTTAGCAGCCCTGTGATCGGGTAAAAATTTCAAGAAAATCAGAACTTCAGAATCTTTGTCTTAAATTAAATTGAATTTTGAGAGACTTAAGTTAAGAAGAGAAATTATATTATACATCTACTAATATACCTTTCTGAAAGAGTATTTCATGTAAAGAGTATTCCAACATGCCGAATTTCATTAAATTTTTTGTTGTTGAAAAAATGTTTGCTTTTAATTCCGGTTATTTTCAGACCCATTTTAATAACGATAACAAAATATCTGCAGTGGTTGGGCAAACGCCATTTTTATAACAGCGAAATTACTCATTTAATGTAATAGCTTTTCTCGGGGAACACAAATTTGGTGTTATCCAAAATCTAGACTATGCAATAAAAATTTAAATTTTCATCAACTGGAACTGAATAATCGAAGATATAATTTAAGCAACTCTTTTTTACGCGTTGATCTGTTGCTAAAATAATGTCACATGTTCAATAAACACATTCGAAATTTTACAGAACTGAGTTGGTTGTGTTACTTATTTAGCTAAATTTTCAGTGTTCGAATAAGATTTGTTACAGATTTAATTCTGCTTATTTTTTTTTGCCAGTTTCATCCAACTGCTTGATTTTTGACGAAAAAAAGCGCAAACAATAAGCTTTAAATATTAAGCCACTTTAAATTATATGTTTATAAGCACTTACGCAAAATGTTTTTCGAAATTCCATGTCAACAAATATTTCTAGTTCACACTTTTGACACCTCTCTCTTTTTCTCAATCAATTTTGATAGCTGCAAATTAAATTTACATTTTAATTGGCAGGCTTTAAAAAGGACACAAGCTAATGTTGTTTTTAAATTGATGTAATGCCAGTGTGGTTTAAAAAATACGCATACGTATTTATAATTAAAAAGTGTTCAGAATGTACATACACATATACAAAAGTATGTATGTACAAATATATATGTATTTATGCCACTCGGTAAATGATTTCAGATTAACATCGAATTATATATGCATGCGTGTGCGTCTGTGTGTGTTTGTGCCTGTGTGCAGGTATGTGGTGTGCTTATATGCGGTTGTTGTCACCCAAACTGCGGCAGAAGCGGATGTTGTAAACCGGAAATGGTAATAAACAAGCAACCTCATGAATTAATGCGGCTTAACGCCGTTTGCAATGTGATACGCAGCTACGGATATTTAATGTATTTGTTGTTGAGATGCTGTTGCTCATATTTATTATGCAATTGATTTCTCGTTTCCCGTCCTCAAGCAGATTGCCCGCTTATTAATAAAAACAACGGGTTTTCCATAGATTAACATTGATATATTACAGAAAATATTTAGTTTAATGTTGGTTAAAAAAGGTTTTGTGTTGCATAAAATATTTCCAGCTCATATGAATTTTTCACTGAGTTGTTGCTTGGGGTGCCAACTGGTTATTTGGCAAATAGCACATTTTGGCACTATCCTCGCTTGCCTGTCAGCGCCTTTTTAATATTTCGCTGTTGACATCTCGCCGTGTGTGTTGTCCCCGCTCTATTTGGTTCTATCTTGTCTCTGTCACCCTGCATATTTTATTCGTTTTTTTTGTTGTTGTTGAATTTCATTAAAATTTGCGCCCATTTGCCATAATTTGTAATTTTTTTTTTTGCTGTCATACGAACGACAGCTGCGTCCCAGCCCTCAACGACCCGTGCAACCAGTGAGTGCTACAACAGATGAGCTTGACAACTAAATCGCATGCGATGTTTTTGAGCAAAAGAAAATTTAAAAAAAAACGAAAGTATTTTGTCGATATTGCTGCACTTAACAATTCCCTGTTAAAAACTCAAAAAACTGTTTCCTTAATTCTGCTTAAAAAGCTATAGTCTTGGCTTAGAATTATTCTGTTGTGTGTGTTTACCTAATTTAATTAGAATAATTCTAAAGTGTTTACCTAAAGTAATAAGAATAATTCTAAAGTGTAAACACTTGCAAGAAATATTATATTTTATTTGAGATCGATGACATCATAAATGGGCTGAGAAACGAATACGATCAAGTTAGCCTAGCAACTTTCGTTGGTATCTTTACACTGCTCAAGAAAATGTGGAATTTATTAACATAAAAACATGCAACCATCAGCATCTCGCATTTCTTGGTGCAAGATTTATTGCAATCCGATGGAATGCCAGGCAGAGTCAGAAATGACAGCTACGTTGATGTGTAGTATATATACATATATATATATATATACTAAAATGAATATTTATATATAAGAAAAAAAAAATTTAGTTGATTTTGCGTGTGATTAAAAAGTAGATTTATCTGGTCTTGTCAAAGTTGGTACTGATTTCTACCATGGAACTTATATAATTGGAGTTGTTTGATTTAACTTTCTGAATTCACATCACTCATCGGCACTGTATCAATTTTAACGCAGCTGCCAATGTGTATTGAAGCCAGCATTAAAAATTGCCAACTTTCATGTGGCTGGGGCTAATGCATTTCGCATTAATTTCGCAACACGGCAATTGGCAGCTAGATGCATGCGAAGATGAAAATGAATTGCTAAATATTAGTTAAAACGCATTTGACGTTTCCCAAGTTTGGCGTTAAGTTTTGGCTGACGACACGTACACGGCGAAGAGCAACGAGGGCAACGGGGGCTGCGTTTGGCATAAATAGTTATACAACAACGGACATATTGATAAATGAGCGCATTTGCGAAGCGCCTTTTGGGGCTGGGGTACAAGCCAAGCAGCAACAACGAAGCATTCAACTATTTCAATGGCAAATGGTTTGAAGCGAACGTCGCTGCGATGTTGGCGAAAAATGACTTTAGTGCCAAGCGTGCGAATTTCCAACGTTCGCTATGTGCACACACATATACTCACCCACATACACTCACGTACGCACACACACACACACACACACACACACACATATATATATATATCCCGACACACGGGTTGAGAAACAAATGCTTGCAAATATTTCTGCAGCTGTGATTCCCTTCCCTTCACACAACGCCATAAAGGAAATATAAATAGAGAAGAAAATGGAAAATGGGGGTTGTATTGCGTTTGGTTACACTTGATTCTATGCCGTTATTTTTCCATCGAATGCGCCACAATGAGTCAATTTTTTAACATTTATTTGACAGAAATTTTCATTTATTTTGCTTAGCTCATTTTAACGGGGGAAAAAACGAAAAAATTTAATTAAATTGAAATTAATTTGACTGGATTCAGCCGCCACCGCCAGAACTATTAATAATGGCCACCATGTGAATGTACGCGTAGACGCGGCTGAGTGAGCGATGAGTGCGTGAGTGGAGCCTGAGTGGGGGTGAGTGCATGTGAGTGCTGTGCTATGGCAAGACAAATGCGCGCAAAATAAATTCTCATGTTGCGCTTTTGAAGCTGCCCGTCAGAATTGCACAAGGGAAGCCAAGCCAGAGCCGAACAGACACATTTACAGACACTGAATATCCAACCACCAACAATTCACCCACCACCACCACCACCCACTGGCACCACTCAACTGCTAGACTGGTAGCAATAAATCATTGCATACGCTGTGGCGCACGGAGTAGAAAATTCCTCCAAGCAGCGGCGGCACATAATTAATTAAATTTCACTTTTGCACAAAAATATCACACATACGCGATATGTTGTGTATTGGACTTCACTCTGACACTTGGCATTGACATACGCACAAATACAATATAGACAGATAGATAGATAGAGATCCCAGAAAATTTTGAGGGGGTTGCAGAACGTGCCCAAAATATATCGTTAACTCTGGCAATGCAAAAAACTTTCGCCGAGAAGCGCTATAAATCGCGAGCTGCTTCACTTTTTGGTGACGCTCGGGCGCCATTTTTGGAACGCTTGAATGCTGACAGCTGTGGGGCAATGCGATGGGGCGCTGGCCAGACGGGTTTCACTAAGCGTGGCATGTCTTTTAAAGGTTGTCGCTGGGCAAGAGCTAGCACCAAATGCCACGCGCCACAACGTGCCTAAGTCAAATAAATAACAAACATTGGCGGACAGCCGCTGAATTTATGGCCAGGAGGAAGAAAGTGACACTTTTCAAGGCACCTTCATATGGCACAATCCAAATGAGAATGTGTGTTAAGCAGCTGATGCTTTAAACGAGGTGGTATTGGACCTTTATAAACCGACTAGCGGGACTCGTCGGCAATGTCGGGACTTTCGGGACTGCTTGGCCTGCTGTGATAGCTCAAATTGGCGACTCGGCGAGCTGTCATCTCTAGCGTGCACATCATTGGGCATTAGGTATGCATGCCATTGCGCATTAGCGGAATAAGAGCCATGGGTCTGGGCAATGCGCCCAGAGACAATGACAAGGACGATCAAGTGGCGAGGACAAAGATGAGCAGCGATGCGTAGCGACAAATGGTAGCCTGTACTTCGATAATGAAGTTAAAAATTCCATACATTCAAACACAAAATGACTGACAGGCAGGCGGGCAGATTAACGGACTGCGGGGACAGGCAGACAGATAGACAGACAGACAGATAGATGGCTAAGCGTCTGAGAGAGAGACAACCTTGCAGCTGTTCTTGTTCTTGTTGCTGCTGTGCGGCATTTGCCTTTGGTATTTATGAGTACGTTGTCCTTGATATGCCTGCGGAATTACTAAATGTCCCTGACTTGACACTAACTCACACGAACACACAGAGGCGACACTCACAATCACACACAAGCACACTCACACACACGCACGCATCATCAGCCCTTCATTCATTCATTCATTCATATACAAACACTCTGGCTTCCGTTTGCCTGCGTCTGAGCTGTTGCCTAACACTGACTGCAATATGTTTGCGTGCCACGCCCACATCAGCACCACATCAGCCCCAGCAGCGCCAAAAGCACCAGCTTCATCCAGCTCCCTTGGCAGCTGCACACGTACACCTTTTTACATACTTGCATAGGGTATTTTAAGGAATACTCGACATTCTTAAGCATATTACTTTGATGAAGTTGATTTGCTCATTTTATATAGTTTCTACTAGTCAATATAAAGTAAGAAAAAGTTTGGCAAGAATGTGTTTTTCAGATTTCAAATAACTTTTGAAAAGCGAATCGAAATGGATCACAGTTTGAGCGGTGATTGAACGTTTTTGGGGAAAACTTAGGTGTTCAATTAAAAATGTGACAATAATGTGAATTTTTACCAAGTGAATTAAAAATTTTTTTGTTTTTTTTTTGGAATTTATTTTAGATTTCTCGCCATATCAATTATCATCTGTACTGATAACAAGTGAGTTTAAGTGATTAATTTTTAAACTTTTATAAGATTTCAGATTTTTATTAGGATTATTCTTTTAATAATTGTTGCATATTTAAGTATTTTGTGTAAAACATATCGTTAATTGTTATTGTTAAGATGACAATAATTGATTCATTAGTAAGTCTGCCAGGGTATTCACTATTCGACAGTCCACAGACCACTGTTCTTTCTTAATATTTGCTGATGTATGTTTGTGTGCGGGCATGTGTATGTGCATATATTTTTTATCTCATACGTGCAGCAATGTCTGGCCAAGTCTTCAAATTTAAATAGGAATAGCATGTTGATGTTATTCGACGTAGGTTGATATTTAATTTAATTTCCGAGTGTAGTGTATGTGCATGTCTGTGTCTGTGGCCGTGTTTTTCTTCCATAAATACATATGTATTTTAATTTATTTGTATGCAAGCAAGAAGCTTCAACAAACTAACAACATCAGCATACAACAACGGGTAAATCCACTTGACTGCTCTTCAGGCATGCTTCCAAGAGTGGCACTCCCATTACGGACCCAGTGGAAAGTGACTCTCGTTGTAAGCTCTGTAAGGATGCGTGTAAGGCGACACAATGTCGAAACGAATGCAACAATGTCGACCTCGAATAATGCTGCAGTTTTTACTTCTTCGTGTTGACACAATACTCTGTTGCGTATACGCACCAGTGGACGGTGTATGCGCACAAAAATCACAATTTTAGCTAGACACATAAAGTGCTGCATTGGGACTTAAGCGTGGCAGCAGCAGAAGCAACAGCAGCTGCTTGAGTGCCAACAAGTGTAAGTTGCCTGCTCGGCTGATCAGGTAAGTGCAGATAACAAGTCAAGTGGCCTGAGAGCCAGGTGTGTGCGCGTTTATGTGTATGTTTGCAAGAACTGTACTTCAGTTTGTGCATGAAATCAAGCAGAATGAGAAACCAATTTGTGTGAAAATATAAAGGCAACAGAGAAGAAACGAAATTGGCCAAAGGGGTGTCGGCCGACATTGCTTTAAGTTCGCATTGGATTTGGGGCTTTTGGTTTAGGGTTTGGTGTTGGCAAAAACAAACTTTTTATTTCGTAGCAAAGTCAAAAGTAATAAATTGCCAGCCAACTTTTTGTACCATAGGAACTTGTCACAGGAATTTTAATTCAATTTGACCCAAAAAAATAAAAAACAACAAACAAAAAATGCAAGATGAATCAAACAAAAAACCTAGCAACATAGCTTTGGTTCATTCAGAGTAAAGCATTCCAAAATTATTTAAACGGAAAAATGGTTAAAGCTCCACGATGTATATATAGTGGTCGTTTCTGTGTGTGTGTGTGTGTGTGTGTGTGTTTGTGTGTGTGTGTGTGTGTTTGTGTGGGCTTATACTGTTGTGCGGTGCACTCAAATGCTGTACGGTTAACCGGCTTGGGCCAGAGAGACTAACATTATTTGATCCACATAAATGAAGCCCAAAGTCAGTGGGGCATGCAACAGCCAAGTCCTGCGAGTTGCATGTGTGTAGACCAATGCAGCTGTGCGTGTGCTTGTGAGCAAGGTGTGCACGTGTGTGAGCAAGGTCGTTTGCCCACTCAATGTGAGAGAATGTGACGGCAACGACAACGGCGTCTGTGGCTGCGGCTGCGGCTGCGGCTGAATGTGCGCCGCAGTGGAAATGCACCCGAATAAACACAAAATTTATATGAACACATGGGAACACATGGTCTACTTGCATTCGAACCACCACCTTTCCTTTCCTCCATGTCACCAATTTAACTAAATCTGTATTCGTGTGCAGTAACAAAAGCAATTGGGTCGTTCCATGAATTCCTTTAGATTTAAATGTGGTTTAAGTCTTTAACCCAGTTCAAAGGCACACTTTCTTTTGCACAATAGATGTATATACTGATATCAACTTTAGTTGGACTATGAAATACCTACCAGTTATGCTTAGATAAATAAAAAAATCCAATTAAATATTTAGAGAACGTACAACATAAATTGAAAATTATACATAAGAATTTAAAGGAGCACTTGAGAATAAATGGAATGAATATACCCAATATGCGCTTGCTGGCAGAATGCAAGAAAACGGTAGCAGCGGCATTTTACAAATCCATTTTCATTTTTCATTTGAGAAAATCATTTTGCATCTCACATTTTTGTTCACTTTGTCAAAGACAAGACGGGCAGCCGGGGAACCCTTAGAAATAATGTTTTCGGGGGTAGACTACTGGACAGCAAACTCCCTCACACATACACACACACACACACACAGAGACACAGATACACATTTTTGGCTGACTTTATGTGGCACGTCAAGAAGAAAACTTTTTTGGTTGACCAAAAGTACGGTGTCACTTTTATAGAGTACAGTTTTGGCCTGATGTTCGCCGGAGTTCCATCCGGCGAGCGCATTTTGACAAATGCGGCACATGCTGATTGACCTTTGGCATATTAAAGCAAAAAAAAAAAAAAACAAAATGGCCACGTCTTCCACAGGTCACCTACTTACTGAGCTTTCTTTGCAAATGATGCCTACAACTGTCTTCTCTCATTGTGCCTGCTCTGCGCTTTCTGCCTACTTACAATTTATACCCTGTACTCAAAACACTAATATAATATACATAAAAATCAACATATTGACATAATAAATGTAAATAAAATTATGTCTGCTCATATATATTCTTGATCTGAGTTAGCTCCTGCCTTGAGCCCAAGAAGCTCTGTTTAAATGTAGGCTTAAGGCTAAGTTGGACCAAGTTTAATTTATTTTTAAGTATGTGCGATTGGCAATTACTGATATATTGGCAATTTATTGATATATTTATACAATTTTAGATTCAATTATGGAAGTTCACATTTTTTGTGCACTTCGTTAGACCATTGTTCGTAAAGGGTATCTTTCAGTTAAGCACACTCGACTAGGGCATTTTATCTTGTGTTTTTTTTTTCTGCCCTGTTTTGCTCAATGGGCATATAAAACTCAATTGGGTCGTTAAATAAAAAAATTGTGATAAATAATCAAATTACACGCATTTGATGCTTGCCAAGATTTGGCGCTTTTGAATTTTTATGCCAACGAATTTGGGATTATTTGGTGGGATTTCCATTTTTGTGCGCTCGCCTGCTGACGAGGCGCATTATTTATGGCCAGGCGTTGATTTTGGTAAAGCGATTATGAGGCCTGTTAGGCATTTGGATAATGATACGAGAGAGTGGCCCAAGTGGTTTAGGCCAATGAATTCAATTGCGTTTTCAATTATCATTCACACGCACGGCCTTCATGACAAGCATCCTTGGACCATATTGCGGTCAATTCGTCGCTGTTGAAACGCTTCAAATTTCCAATTAAAACTAACTAATTTCATGCAAATTGCCCAAGGTGTGCGAATTTCCTACTGCCAATCATGTTCGTGGTGCAAATTTGTTTTTTTTTTGTTTTTTTAGTTTTTTTGCGCAAAAAAATTTAAAAGCAACACCATATGACTGAAGTGTATGTGTGTGTTTCTGTGTAAATATATGTGTGATGCGGTTTAATGAGGATGTTAGTGGTATTGCCGTTGTTACTGTCACTTTAACATATTTATGTGGTGCCATCAACGGCGTGTCTGCCGATGCCGTAATGTACTTGATTGGCACTTGTTTGTGCATAGCTATCGAACAGCTCCACAAGCCTTTAAAGTGTGTGGTGTGTGTGTGTGCATTGCTTGGTGGTGACAGGTAAAACAATCGACTGTCAAAAGCCATCGCAGCACTCCATGCAATTGCTGCGGTCGATCAGTTTGTCTGGTCTGCCACCTAAGAGGTATCCGTTTAGCAGTCGGTAGGTAGTTGAACGGCACATTTATGTACACGCATTAAGTTAATGTGGCTGATGTGCTTAAACTATTTTAATTAGCAGTAAAAAGATCAGCATTCGAAATGGCTAGCAGCCATCGACCAGTAGACAGGCCTTTGATGTGGTCTTGACATTTGCGCTGACATTGTCCGGCTGACATCCAGCATACGCGGACAGTGCGTCAGCGCTAAAAGCCCACGGGTCCGTGGGTTAAGAGCCAGTATCAGCCTCAGCATCAGCAGCAGCATCGGCTTCAAAATCGAAATCAAAGTCAACGGGGGCCATTCGCGACACTGTCATGGGTGCATGTCAAGGCGTTATTTGATACGCAAGCTGTCAATGCGCTGACAGTTTCCACATTTTTCATAACTCATTCATTCGGCAGGTGGCTGTTGCCAGTGGCAGTGGCAAAGTGCCGCACTTTCACTTATCGCTGTTGGAGTTGTTTTTGTTGTCGCTGCTGAACTAACAGCTTACAGCAAGCACTTGTCAAATTTGTCTATTTTGGCGGCTGCATTCCGCATATTGGTCCTCGATCAAAGGTGTGAAACAGTTTTGGCTCGCTCCGTTGCTTGTATTTGTGCTCAAAACTTAGCCTTTACATTTTAATGTATAGTACATATAAACTTATGAACTAAGTGGATGTGTAACTGAATGTGAAACTGTGTGCAAAAGTAAGTGTGCGATTTTGGTTATTCATTCGTCGCCACAACGCGACTCACAGCTCTTCTGCGTGCAGAAGCGATTCCGATTTCCATTGCAGCCCCTGTAGGTGAATGGGCGGCAGGCGCCCTTATCGTAGTACCAGCGGGTCACGGTCCTTGTCTGGTCCTTGCTGCTGCAGTAGTTTCCCTCGTTGCGGCCCACATAGCAGTTGACATTATCTGCAAATGTCGCAAAAGAAACTTGCTGTTTAATTAAGCAATTAATTGGTTAATCGATTCCTTAAAGTGCTCATAAATGATGCATTATTTCAACGCTTCAATGACTATTCCGACCAAATGGACTCATTTGGTGCTATTAAAATTCGTTTCCCTAGGAATTTTCTTTTAAATTTTGGCAAAATATTGCACAAGTCAAAGCGGACCGACAATAATAATTGCAATTGCGTCGAAATATTTAAGCGTGTAACAGAAATAAGATAAAACGATGTTTATTTTCAAAAACATTTCCAAAAATTGTTCAAAATGTATCGTTAGCTATAACGTACGCTAATTTGAAATTTTACTTGAACTTTTGATTTTGGCAGTGCTTAGATTAAGTGCTTTTAAGATCAAAATTAACATAAAACTCAAATCTCTTGTTATTTCTCACAAAATTTTATTACAATGGATAACAAAATTCTACAAAACGTATATTATAGAATAATAAAAAATTTTAATTGACAAATATTTGACCTGTATTTTCTTAAAACTAAATGCTCGGGATTTAAGAGCACTTTTCACATAATTTACTTTTAAATGTCATCTGCCTTAATGTCTAATTTCTAAACAACAAAAAAACATCATCGTCAAAGACGGGGGTCTCGTTATGAGTACCACGCAATGGAATGAATGTTTTAGTGACTAATCCACATACCTCACAGCAGTCAATGTTATTTATAGAATTATGTAATTCTTTTTGTCAAATATACGTCAGCATAAAACTCATTATTGGAATTTATAGTTGAATTTCAAAATTCCCGGTAATCATTATACTTTGCATGGGGTCTATTTAATTGTATTTTTAGACATCAATTATGTTCTTAACGTACTTAGCTCTTTGCATACGGCGTCTCCAGATCCAACTGCCTCGACTTCCACAGTATGAGTCAACAGTATGACAGAGATGAGGCAGACAAGTGCCACAGATAGGAACGTCAAATTGAATTTCGAATTCATTTTTTTCTTTTCACACCAATCACCTCACAGCAAACAGTAGCAGAATGCAACAAAACGAAGATCGACAAGAGAAATCTACTTGACTGAATATGGATTTTGGTGGCTGTTCCAATAGTTTCGTCGTATATTTTTAAGTACTTTGCGCCACTTTGACAATAGCCGCGACGTGGACCGACGAGTCGAGTGAACTGAAGACTGTCTGGGACATACTTTTAGTTTATATGCGAAATGCCGGAAATTTTGACGATATTTTTGCGCGAACTCACAACGAGCATGTGGCTGGTCCCATTCTCGTGATACTTTTGTGTTTTACATATTTTTGTTGCTTCGAAAATTCGAAAATACTTTGAGCAATTGTCCATCTGGTCAGCCATTCATCCATTCAGCCATGCATCCATCCATCCATCCATCAATCTAGCCACTCGTGCAATCGCCCAAGCGCTTTGTGTCCATACATGCTAAATAGGGGCGGCTATTTTCGGTCCACAAATATATTTTGCGGGACCCGGCAATTGCACTTAGCGTTATCTAGAGGCGTTTACTTTGCGCTCGTTTGCATAATTTCCAACTTATTGAATATATTCCACATAATTAATTTTAATTATTTGTGTTCTCTCTTTTTTGCAATCATTTGAATTAATTTTGATAAGATAAGAAAAGGCCAAAGGGTCGGCCGGTCTCTCGGTCTCTCGGCCGACTGTCGACTGTCGACTGTCGACCCGGTCAAGGGTTCGCTTCCATTGTCTCTAATTACAATTGGGCGGCATTTGTTTTATATTTTTTCAGTGTCACACCCTTTTCCATAGTACCCATTTGACAAGTGATCGCCCTTTGCTTCAAGTCAAGGGGCACTCGCAAAAATCAATCTTCATTTCAAATTCAATTTAAATTTTCAAAAGTATTTGATTTGCTGGGGCAAGAATCGAAAATAAAATACATATATTTCAACTGTTGACGTATTTCTGCAAAATGTCGTTTAAATTTTGCTCATCACAAATGGGGGATTCTTACTCGACGCTTAATCAGAACCTTACTTTAGATACAAGTACCAAAATTGCGCTTGATGCGCGTCGAAATGTCCTTAAATAAGAGATTGATGTATCAGGTTTATTAAAATATGTGTGTATGTGACACGTGCAAAGATGATTTCAGTTTGCAAAAAGAAGAAGAAGAACTTTCCAGTCCATTGAAGTCAGCGCTGCGTTGTACGTTGTACGATTAATTGGCAAGTGCAAGCACTAATGGATGAATATATTTTGCGCAAAGACAACCATTAATGAAACTGTCACACAATCATGCGAAAGCCAGTTCGCCAGCAGTTGTCATCGGCATACGAGAAATCAGGGCATGCCTTATTTTTGCAACCGTTGGATAAAACGACAACTTACATTTTAATTGGACGCTCTGCATTTAAAAGGTTCTTGCTTGTCGAAATTTATCAGGAAAAGCAAATTTGTAAAAGAATGCAACAACCTCCAAAATGGAAGTTTTAACGAAAAACCCGGCTGAGGTACTCACTCAAGTGAAAAGAGCTGTCATGCTGACAAGCAGCAAAGCTGATCAAAGCATTAGCCAGCAGCGAACCGCGGTAAATGAGTTGATGTATTTGTGATGTATCAGTGACAGCAAATCAATACATACCTAAATTCAGTCGATAATATTTGGCCACAAGAGAAAGCTTTTGACTATTACATACCATATTCTCAAGTGTAATTGCAGCTTAAGCAAGGTAATTAAATTGCAGGTGTTTTTCCTTCTAGATGCCTTTTAAATAAGCAGTGTTCCTTAAAGGCATTTTTCATATATTGCATTGACTTGTCAACAAAATTGACCAGCTGATAAATCCCGAGACGATTAAACGAATGGAAGGACGCTTCATAATTCCAACACAAAATTGTCTTAAAGAAAGTCTTAAAGAATACAAAAGAAAAACAAAGAAGAAAATCACAGCGACCGTTGATTTCAGCGTTTCCGTTAGCCGGCTCCGTAATTCAATGTTGTAACTTATGATTTTCCACTTGTTTTGACAATTTGGTGATTTCTGATTTTTACGTCTTTAAATTTAACGGGCATTTTCAAGGCAGTCGACCAAAAGTTATTTAATGGCTGCACTTGAACGTGCCGAAAGGCGATGCGAGTTCAAAGCACATTTTCGCTGACTACGTCCATAATATTAAGCAGTAAAGGTATGCGAAACAGGAACAGGTTCAGGCTCTGGACTCATACGTTACACAAATACATAAAATCTTTATTTTTCTGATGTGCGGCGATTCTTTATGTTTCTGTATAAGTTGTAGCTTTAATTTTGTCATTTTATTATTTTAAAATTCTTGTTGAATTGCTTTTTGTAACTTTGCGACTCTTTTCGAATTTTGGGTTTTCCTTGACAAAGCCACAAATTGAGGAAATGAATCATTTGAATGATTGACTTCCGGCCCTTAGCCGCTGCAGTTGTCAATAGAAGTGAAAGTAATTTCTTTTTTTGCTAAATTTCAAATGCTTTACTAACTAAAGCAGGGTTGAATTTTTTATGGTGTATTCAACAATTTGTCAAATATGGAATTAGGTGACATATTCGGGGGCAGACTTTGACTATTGAAGCTGCAAATACTTGTTATTGATTCCAATGGGTTGGAATAGCCAAACGGCTGGCAATTCCTTACGGAACATTGGCATAGTGACAATGAAATCTGTCGACACTGCCAAACAACAATCGAGCCGGAGGTGCTGGAGGTGCTGGAGGCCGACTTGTGGCTGTGTGTTCGCTCTGTTTTAGTAGAAATTTTACAATTTGCAATAAAAATTCCAGTTTTGCTTTTTGGAATTCAGTTTGTGCTTGTCTCTGCCTCTGCTCAGATCAACTGCTGCGCCAGCTAAGCGGTCTGCGTGCTCGTGCTTCAGCTGTGTCCTTGTGCAGCAGAGAAAGTAGCCCGTTATCCAGCAGCTCGCCGAAGCTGGAAAGTTCATGTGGCTACCCAAGCTTTCAGCTAGAAAATTATTATGCGTCGTGGAGACCGCACTGGTAGAGAAAGGCGTGCCAAGGAACAATTTAATAACAAAACATATTTCACTTGCATGCCAAAGTTGTTAAGGAATGCGCTGCAAACACAATCGAATGTGCTTAACTCATCCATGTAGCAGTGTGCACTGGGAGCACAATATAATACAAAACACACATATATTATTTTAAAGCCTTGACTTTTGCTAAGCCAAAAGGACTTCTTGGCCCATTGCGAGTTATGTATGTGTGTATGTTGCTTGCTTGGGTTCACCCAGGATAGCCAATGTCATGTTGAACTCGGTCATTTCCGACTCAAATGGATTTTGATTGTCTGCCCGGCCTCCTACTGTCGCCCGACTTCCCCATCTCATCAGTCAGAGCCTGTGATGGTTGGAACGTGTCTGCCATTTGTCTGCACACTCGTTTGGCAGCCGCCACCAAATGACTTTCTTTTCTTAGCCGTTGGCAGTTGGCCCTTTACTGTTGGCTGTTCGTTGTTGCTTGGGGGCCATTACGTTTTATTGTAATGATTTCTATTACCACACTGAATTCTCCTAGTGCTGTTTTTGCCACTGCCACTGCCACTGCCACTACTTCTGCTGATATTCTAGTTGTTGTTGCTTTTGCTGCATGTTGCAGTTGGCACTTGGCAGCTAACGTGGCCATCGCGCTTAATGAGTAGTTATTTCCGCTTGTATTTCTTGGTAATGCCAAGTCGTGCGAACATCGGCTTTTGTGGTAATCGGCGTTGTTCCGAGACACGTTCCCATATTAATTGCCTTTTATTCCCGCTCTGACATAAATTCATTAGCATGAATGCTTTCTAATTAAATTTATGCATATTTTATTTGCCTTTCTAAACAGAATTTGCCCATATTTATGACACACTTACATATTTTTATAAATAGACTCTGCGTAAATACTGACTTTAGGTTTTTCATATTTTACGCTGTGTTGAGTGCGTCGTATTTCTGAATTTAATTTCGGAGCTGTCACAACAGAGATAATATAAAAAGACCAAATTGGGAGAAAATCGACAGCAAAATTATGTTGGCTCTTTATTTAATTTTTTTTTTTTTTGTTGCTTTCCCTCTGCTCTAAAATAAACACATAATTAAATAGCATTATGCTTTTTGGATGGTCTGCCTATTATCACGAAAATCTCAGTTAATCTGCGGGCTTTCGCTCCTTGCGGGGGAGTTTTTTTTTCTCTTAAGATTATAACGGTATTCATGAATTATATTAAAAGCATCCACTTGTGAAATATAATTCCATTACAGATGCCACTAATGAGTAGAATCAGGTATTTGCTTGTCATTCGCACAGCTCCTTATTTCCAATTAGTTCCGCAACCTCCACTTTTAATAGCTCTTCTCGCAGATGGTGCGCTCCTCTTTTATGTGGTTTCGCACAACACTTTCCTCACAGCGAGCGCAAATATAGTTGATGCTTCTGTATATCACCTACCCGGTGTGCCACCAAACCACCAACTGAACAGGCTAAGGCAGCGTCTCTTTGTGTTCGCCCGCTCAACTCGTGCCACATGCTGATGATTATCAATTTGCGAGATTCGATTGCTGTATCAAATCGCTTAACCGACTGGCAAGGGAAATGGAATTGGGCCAAAGACAGACAGTGGTTGAAAAGTCTACGAAAATGAACTTCACATTTTTAACAGAAATATTTACCAACTATTTATTGTAATCAATGTCTTTTTGCAATTTAAATATTGTAAATCCGGCTTACGCATATGCTATTAGTTCGAAACGAAGTTGTTGTTTGCTTTTAAATTGCATTTGCAGTCGATCCTACTTGTATTCTGCACTCTTTTCTGATTTTAAGCTGCTTAAGAAACGAAAGTTGACTTGAACACAGAAAATTAATTGATTGAAAATGTCAATTATTTATTATTTATTATCGGTATTATTTTTGGAAATTTAAATCCTTTTTTTTTTTTTTTTGTGAAACACTGTGCGGCACTCCACATGCGCTGAAGCAAATGGAATCTGCAAACAATCGCATGTAAAGTGAAGTCGCTTTGCATTGAAATACTCGTTTCAAGCTCCCATTCGGGAAGCCGCTAAAGCGCTTGTTTGCCTTTAAAGATTAATGTAACCGCAAAAAATTGACTTTTGCCAATTGATAAAGTGACTGAAATTAAATTAAACTATCGCTATCTTAATACAATTGTTTCTTGTCAGCGGTTGTCTCCAGTGCTGCAGAAAGTTGGCCAACTAAGCAGCAAATGCTATACATTGTTGCCAAAGTTTTAATGCAAGACGACAACAGCACTAAAACAAGTAAGACAGTAATGCACATCTTGCTTCAAGTCGAATATTTAGGTTTTGTCTCTTACATTACATATTAACTACTCTATTAAAACCATATTTATTTTTATATTTATTGGGTAGAGGGTAGTATGAATAGAAAGCAGAGTAAGGAAAGTTATGTAAATTGTTATGCAACAAAGTTGCGAGCTTGTTTGCGTACCAATGATTTATATGACCGCAAGACCGCGAGCCCGGCAAACATTTATTTCACAGCCTCCTTCTCGGCCGTTAGTTATATTTAAATAATGCAAGGAACAGGAAAGAAACCAAAGTTTGGAAAACAATGCAAATGAAGAAGAGACTTTAAGTTGCGCACACGTCCGTTGAAGCGGCCCATTGAAATTCTAATATTGAGTAAATGTTTACATTTGACTAAAACCGCAACATCTTTTCAACCTGATGCTCTCCAAATTCTCAGCTGCTATAAAACTTGACTTCCATCGAATTTGGCACAAAAGTGCTATGAAAGCGTTTCACAAGTTGCCAAAAACTGTCAAAGTAAGAAGCACGTGCGATTCGCGCTACACTATAAAAAAAGTATATGTATTTTATGAAGCGGACTTATTTTATAACCACTTTTTTATGTAGAAAGCTTGAAGAAATATTTTTTGAACAGTAAAAATATTCCATTTAACTACTCCGTTTATTCAGGTGAACACATAAAGTTAACTTAAAGAGAAGCAATAAACAATATTTATTAGCAAAAAAAAAAAAATTTAGTATTAAAAATGAGTTTTTGAGAGCAGTGATATCTCTGCTTGCAGTTTAAACTGCCAACAGCAAAAGAGCAAATTTACAAAACTTGTCTGTGCTTGATAAGACATATACAATATGTCAGTTTAGCCAACTGCAATAAAACTGTACATTGCATAATCGCGGTTTCCTATGGCTGTAATAGTTGTAAATTAGTTTTTGGGTTATCTCAGCTTTGTTTGCTCTCCCGTTCTCGTTCGTAACTGGCCAAGTGCGAGCTTAATATTTAATTTTAAATGCTTCATATAATACAAATATACATATATATATATATATATATATGTATACTGTGAATGCAATTATCGTGCGTACATTGGTAACTCGATACAGTGATACATATGCAATGGCAAAGTGCAGTTTGTGTTGTAAAGTTGTTCCCCTGGGGGGTACTTTCACCTTTGACTTTGATTTGCATAATTCAATTCTAAGCCTTGCAAATTGTTTTTGGGCCGAGTAGATATAAGACATTGCATAAATTGCATATTGAGTGCAATTAATATTCAATTGTAAACAGTGTGCGGCTTCCGATTTTGTGGGCGCCAATGCAATGCCTTAATTGGTTTGTGGCAAATGTAATTGAAAAAGCTTGCCTACTTTCCTGCGCATGACGTCGATATGCGATACAAGATACACGATAATATTGATGAAAGTCGACTCTTAATACACTTTTCACATAATTTGGTTATTAATACCGACAACGAATGTGGAATTCAGTTAACACGAAAATCAATTGCAATCAATGACAGACGTGTGTTGGCTGCTTGTGTTTTTCAGAGCCAAGGAACGTAAATGTCTTTATTTGCATCCAAGTGCTGAAATGCACACCTTTGAATGTCCCTGTCACTGTGTGTGTGTGTGTGTGTATGTAATTTTGTTTTTCACATAAGAGGGGAAAAATAGTCATTTCACATGCGCTGCAATTTTCTCGCTCACTTCAATTATGCAAATTGTGTATATATGTATGTCGAAACCAATTCGCATTGCTTGCCAGCTCATGTGTGTCGGTAGTGTGTGTGTGTGTGTGTGTCAGTTGTGTGTGTCAGTTGTGTGTGTCCATGTATGTTTGTCTGTTTGTCTGCCTGCTGCTGTGCAAACCAAATAGCGACGGGACTCATCGTTCGTGGCTCAATGTTGCTGCCAAGGAAATGCGCATCAGCTTCTGCATTTCCAATCGGCATATGCATCAATGTTTTACATGCAATTAACGCTGCTGTAAACGATCGTTGTGTGTGTGTGTGTGTGTGAGATAAACAATCCGACAACCGTATACTTGGGATAAAAACAATGAGAGCTCCAGCAAGTACGACAAGAATATTAATAATGGAGCTCGTCCAAAAAAGCTGTTGCAAGTTGAAGAAGAACTCATTACAATTTTCTTCATCACATTTTTTTTACTTGCCATTCAATTCGTTGCGTTGCGTTCATTAAAAGCACTGATGTGTGTACCGCATGTCCTGCGTCCTTTCACTGGTCCTGCCAGTAATTTAATTTACATGAGCTGCTTCATCTCCGGCCGTCGCAACTGGTCGCAACATTATCCATCGCATAAAAGTTTTGCCAGTGACATTTGCCAGGACTTACCCCAGCGACTGCTAGCTGCTCTGCCTCTGCCTCCGCCTCCGCCTCTGCCTCTGCCGTTAGTCCTATATTAATTACTAATGTGAAAGTTTTGGGCTGTGTGCTGCGGGTTATGAGCACATTTGGGTCTTTCATCCCATGATGAGAGAGTATGGGCTGAAGCTAATTTTTAAACTTGGCCAAGAAGTGTTAACTCAATTAATGCGTAAAATATGGTTAAGTCTGAATTGAAGCGTAGGCGGCAGACGAAATTCTATTAGAGCTGTTGGCAAAATCGGAATTAATATAACTTTAATTGGCCCTTAGTCTGAGGTCGTGGTCCAATTTGCTTTGAGTTTGCCGGCCGTCTTAATTGACTGCCCTAATCAGGCAGTTGGGCAGGCCATGTAGAAGGCGATTGAACCTGTGGCGATTTGTTTACCATCTGTCTGAAGAGTAACATTAGACTTAAGTGGGTCAGGCATTGAGTCTTAAGTGCATACAAATACCAACTGCATGGCTTGTTGCTGTTGCGTTTGCTGTTTCTATTGTCTCTTGTCATCTTAGCCACTTTGGTCAGTGGTCAGACAACCACCGGTAATTGAGGCAGCCAGCTTGTAATAATCCCAAGACATCGACTTTGGCATCGAGTTGGTCGTAAAAACTAAATGTGTATTCAATCCGTCGAGTCGCGTCGAGGCGTAAAACTGAAATGTTACATTAAAAAGTTTGCGGTTAAAGCCAAACGCGATTAAATTTAATTAGAAAAGATTTTGGCAACAAAAAGTCCGCCACTGGGAAGACTTTTTATATGCCACTGTAATGGTGCAAGTTTCATGCTCGGCATTTTCAATTGAAATGCACTTTAGCTTTAGCTTCAGATACAGATTCAGCGCTTGCTTCTCGTTGCCATTTCAATTTCTGCCAACTCATGCAGGCATCAGGTATTGGATGGGAGACCCATTGAAATTCAATGGAGAAAAAAATAAAATGTTACACGGAACTCGCATCAAAGAAGACCAGGCATATTGAATGGAAAACTGGTGAGGCAGCGCAAATTTGATGGATCACCAGCCGCCAAGCAGCCAGCCCCGCATATGCATACGTCGACTGAAAAGGTCAATTTCGCCTGCCTCATGGCTCATATTTCATATTTTATAAGCTGGCAGCTAACATTTCCCATTGATTTGATAAACTTGGCATGATTTTTGTTTTGCCAGCTCATTATTCGTCTTTCACTTTGTGCGTTGCCATTTTGCCTCATTTTATGCTATGCCACGCCCCTCAATGTAACGCCTCAAAGTGCCTTTTACTTTGTGGATTTGATGCTCAGTTTTTTATTTTTTATTTATACATATATATGTCTATATATATATATATATATATATGTATATATATATATATATAGACATATATATTTATATATTTCTACCCTTGCATCGATTGTTTTGATATGTTGATAAAGTGTGTAACACATTAATATATAATCCGTTGGCTCTTGAGTCGATAGACCAATTTCTGAATGTTCCATTATCGATGTATTATGCAAAGCAAGACACGCAGTGTTTGAAAATCAATATAAATACTTACTGCCGATAAATAAGTCATTTCACTTATTGCCAATATTTTAACATGTCCATAAAAAGAGCACTCAAAAAGATTGTGATTAGCGTAGTTTCAGTAAACCAAGCCAAATCTACAAGCGACTAAAGAGAGATTTAAAACAGAAATAACATTAATAGTTTGGCCGTTGAGGGTATTTAAGTGTCACTATGACTTAGATTTTTGCGTTTTTTTTTGTGTTTTTGGTGCTACTTTGAATACCAATGCTGTGAATTGTTGGTGGCGCTGTTTTTATGAAGACGCAATAAAAAAGTTACTTTATGCGGTCTATACGTGAGCTCTTCTGTCTTGCTCGCACACTCCCTAAACACCCCTGTGCTGTGGGTGTCTGTGTGTCTGTCTGTGTGTCTGTTTGTGTGTGTGTGTGTGTGCTCTAAGTGCGCCTTGTTGAGGTTACGAAAATGTAGATTTACCTAAACCTTTCATCTGTCTGCTGCCAGCCAGCCAGCCAGCCAGCCAGTCAGCCACTGCTACTGCTACTGCCAGGTAGATGATTCTTTTCGATTGGGTCTTGCGTGTTATGCCGACACTGGTAGTAGCTAGCAGGTAGCAGGTAGCTGGCAGTAGACAGCAGACGGCAGACAACCGTATTAAAGCAGCTCGTAAAAGGCTCTCACACCTCGGCGAAATGCAAATGTAACGCCTGCATAGCAATGAAGTTGTGGCCCATCATTTATTGGCAGTCTTATAGACAGAGACAGAGACGGAGACGGTGACGGTGACGGTGACGGAGACAAAAGCGAACGTATGCATTGTATTTTGATTTCAAACAATGATCTTTTGCACAAATTGCAGGCACGAAAGCAGTTTAAAGTTGGCTAGATGAACGCCTTCCAGGTTAAAGTACAATGGGCATGATGCTAACCAGAATGTTACGCTTAGGTGTAATTTTTGCATTTAGTCTTCAATTTGCGCACGTTACAATGCCAGAGCATAGACTTCTTCACAGGCCATGTTCTGCGTCGTGGAGGGCGTCTTAAATTTTTATTGCAAGAAAAGCGGAATCCTCGGTAATTGCTCTCTGGGCGCACATAAAAAGATGTGTAGCCAAGTAAGCAGAAGAGGCAGCTTCAGCTATCCACAGCCCACGACACGCAAACTATTACAAGCTTGTCTAATGCGCAAACACCCACCAACATGCACACACTCATGTGTAGGCAAACAGCAGGTGTGCGAGTGAATGCTACGTTTTTCCTGTGTGTGTTTTTTGAAGAGCCCCTTGATAGCTCGTTGCTTCGCTGCTGGGCCAACAGAGTCTAGCAGTAATCTGTGCGCCAGCAGCTGTGCTACACGCTGCAGGTGCAAACTGGCGGACAGTTTTGTGGAACTGAAACGCTTGCGTAGCCCTGTCCGAAGTAAGCCTATTCATCTACTCAGCCACTCCCTTTCTCTTTGGGCGTACTGCCAAGTTGTTGGCAAGTTTGGGCCTAATTACAAACGTATTTGAGTGGCATTCAATAAAGTGAGCGAGTGCTCTTAAGCTCCATCGGGCAGTTCATAATTCAGGCGCCAACTTTTGGCAACAATTGCGAATTGACAAGCTTATTAATCGCTTAATCGGCTTGCAAAGTTTCATGTAAATCGGCTGAAATAAGACGACACCCGGATGGATGTTGGGGTCTGAATCGGGGGCGATGTACGCGCGGGGGCCAATAAACTTTTTGTTTTGCCTCTGCCGGCTACCAAAAGTTTTTGATAATTGCGCTCAAATGGCCCCGACTAAAAAGGGTTGCTCTCCAGTTGGGGGCGAACATTTGCTTGAACTTGGCACAATCCGCTGCTTGGCTTTGTGGCAACTGGCAACTGGCAACTGTGCCAAATTGTTTTGTTTTGGGGCTTAGCTTTAATGAGGGCCACCGAAAAAAAGAAACACTTAATGACTGAAGCACATCATACTGTCGACAGGCTTATGCAGCAGCTTGATGGAGTCCCTCCCCCAGCAAAAACAGGTCTGAGAGTTAAGCTGAGTCAATTCTCAGCGAGCACAACTGTTCCCTCTAATCACAACGTTCGTTTGCATTTCACAATCTCATAAATAGGAATAAGGCAAAGCTCAATTCTATACGGACTCCTCCATTCCAATCTGCTCAAGTCAACAGCAGTTGCATTCGAACGAACCAAAGCAATCTGGTGGGAATTTAATTTCCGTGCTGGTTTTTATGCTTGCCAAGTCGCAAATTATTTTGGCGTTGGCTAAGCCAGAACTCTGCGACTAACTGCCCGCTTTATTGTTGTTGGAGGTGTGTTGGCCAGAGCTCCTTTTCATTTCGTTTAGTTTCAGCTTAAACTTCAGTTCTTATGGCCAACAAGGACAGCAGGGACAATGGCCAGCAAATAGATAACATTAGCCGGTATAGACACAAGTTCTTTTTTTTCTTTTCTTTTTTTTTTTTTTTTTTGTGGAAGCGTTGCAAGTTTATGAAGCTGCCGTTCGAGTCGAAAGCTGCTTGGGTAGAGGGAAGCTGTTGTCATGGCCGGAGTATGCCTGTTGGTGCTCAGCTGGCGGATTAGTTGGTCAGATTATGGGGTGTGGTGTCTATAATTTGCCGTATCTTTGTGAGTGTCTTCCCATCTGTTTCTGCTTTGAGCCTGGGAATTTTATTCAATTTGACTGCTACTTGTTGCCACTCGGTCATCAGCTTATGCTTTCCAATCGAAACACAATCAAAATGTTGCCTGCAATACCAATTTATTTATTCATTATACATTTCCAATTTGAAGTTTTAAATCCCAAAACAACACACAAAAACAGCAACAGAAAAATTTAAATAAAAATGTGAAAAAATAAAACGTGAATGTGTTTTGCTTTCCAAATTGTTTAGCCAAAATGTATGCATATTGGGTCGCTTTGTAGGCAACTTTTGAAGTTGCTCTTTTGCTTTTGGGTTTGCTGCCCGATGCTCACCTGAAAAATTTCTGGGTAAACTTTTCAACAGTTTGTTATGTAAACTTTTCGCTCTAGGGCTGTTTTGGGCAGCTGTGAGCCCCCTTGGATGCGATTTATTCTATTGCTGGGGGCCATCTTCCTGTCGCATTCATTTTCCATTGTTTACCCAACAACAAGTTGTAGTTATCCTTATAATTCGTATTCTTGCATGACCTACAAAATAATTTCGTAATTCACTCTATATAAATAGTATATCATGTCAGACATCTAGTTTTTGTATTTCAGCAGATGTTTCGATTTCAGTTTCAAGTGTATTTTCAAATCATTGTCGAGAAGTTTGCAGCGCTTTAAAAGAGGCAACTTCGATCCAAAACTGTATGTATATTTTGGATAAGTGTCAGTCGAGTCAATCATGCTGAAATTGTTGTTTATTACTTCAAAAATCAGTTAATATTTATTTAAAATTATTTCAAATGAATAATATAATTGAGTGGCTCTTAGGTAACCAATGTTAATAAACTCACTTGCTGCAACATAACTGCTAATCAAGTTGATTATGAGGTTTACTGTTTGCATATGTGATAATCAGAATGTGCTCGTGAAATGCCACAATATGCTAATATGCTAACAGGACCAGTACAGGAGTTTAATAAATATGTGAATAGCACACAGATGCACACCCACACACGCACACACACACGCACACCTCCACTCACACACAGTACAAATTCTGCCACAACAAGCGAATGTGTGAACAAATATTTGCTAGGCCACAAAATCATTGCGCAAATATGCAAACTATGCGCGACAATGAAACATTTTGCATAAGCAGTTGCAAAACTTTATGGAGGCCCGTTTGCACGGCACAACGCGTACCAAACCAACAACCAAACGAAAACGGGCAAAAAAAACTGAGAGAGACAGAAAAAGTGACAGCATTACGACATTTGCATACCCTTTAAAACGTTAGGCGATACTCCCACTGGCTCTGGGTTATTTTGAGTATATAATTTACATAACCCAATTATTTCGAAAAGTAATTATGTAATTGATTAAAAAATATTTTGAAAAAAACTAAAGTGAAACATTCAATGGTTTTGTTCAGTTCAGTTTTTGGCAGTCCGCTTAAGCCTTGTATGCGTTACAAATTTAAAGATAATATTGTCATACCCAGTGTAAGGCTTTAAACACAATTTCCAGGCTATATTATGGTTGTGGGGCCAATAAGCAGCCAGCTCCGGTTTATATTCATTTATTTATATTTTTGTTGTATGGCAGAAAAAGTTGTGACAGCTAAAATCAACAGTGGTTTCAGTAGTTTTTTGTTTTACGACAACAGCGCATAGTGACAGAAAAAATGTTTTTTGTTTCTTTTTTAGCAAATCGACATTAATGTTAAAGAGAAACCGTCGAGTGGTAGTCGTCAAATTGCACAGCATTTGTAAACATTAAATGCAATCATTTGATGAAAATTTCCCTGTTCTACTAGTATGAAAGAGTTTTGATTGGCTTTTTGGGGGCGGGCTGCGCAAAAACTCAATTTCAACTCAGATAAATCAAAGCTGGCGGCTATTGAGGGTAAACTTAACAAGAAGATTACCAGATTGCTTGTGATTAGAGATGGGGCGTGCCGTGAGCGCATTTAAATAAATAATTTAGCATGTGTTGGATTTAAATTAAAACCCATCCTGCGACCAACCAAAGACGTTAGTCAGGAAGCCGCTTCATTGCACAGTTTGGCCTAACTCAAGTGTGATTAATGCTGAGCGAGGCGTTAGATGAATACCTGTCACGCCCTCAAATGGGCACACCCACACACACACACACACACACACACACACACACATACACACAGATTTTCATCCGGCTTTCATGTTTTTGGCAATCACAAGTCTCAAGTCCTTAGTGGCAAGCAAAGGGGTTTCAATTTGATTTAATGATGCCAGGACAAATTCAACGCGTTAGCGACACCGAGACGGGGGCACAAAAGTCGATTCCATCAAGTTCCGGATGATACATTGAATAACAACGAGTTGGAACCTGGACGGCAAAAAGCAGGGCCGACAAACACCATCGGGACGCAGTCCACTTAAACTTTTGCGGTGTCTACGGCGACGGATGTTGCGTTTCACAGATGCCACGGGCGAGGTTTTCATGTCAGCGTAAATTTCCGTTTCAGTGCCACAAGTTGCCTGTCTGCACACATTCTTCCAAGCACGCACACACACACACACAGACACACAGACGTGTGTGTGTGGACGTGCGTGGGTGTATGTGGTCTATGTTTTGTCCTGCAGGTGGTAGACTGTCAATGACTTCATGCATAATAATGAGCTCGAATGTCCTGTCCTGCCGCGCTCAGCTCGAAGGAGTTCAGTCTCCATCTAGTTTATGCCTCTGATGTCAGTGCCTTGGGGCTGTGAATCCTTTCGTTCGAATTCGGTTTGCCATTTAAGTTTAGATTCATTGAACGATATTGCATGTCGAACACACATATAGATAAGACTCAAATATAGCCAGAGGCAGCTACTTGACCTCTCTTTGATCAAATTGTTCGTGTTGTTTGCTTAGCATTTTGTGAAAATGTTTTCATTTCTGGCTAATATTTGGTTTTGAATGCATAACTTTATTATTTCTTGAACAGATGCGTTTTTGATTTTCTTCTGCTCCCATTTACGAATAATTGATAGAAACAATTGTTTCATCATTTCACTTTGTTATTCAATTAAAATGCAAATTCGTTCAGATCGTTCATTCAATTATAGCTCTGAATTTTATCAAATATTCATATGTGCATTTGAATGAATGATGCTAATTTCTGTGTCATAACTATGCTTATTTGGTTGAATGCCCAAAACGGAAAAATACAGAGCTGAAAAATATCCTAAAAATGCAAAGCAAATGTTTAAATCTCAAAAAGGATTCGCTTTCACGGGCTTACTGCAAAACTAACAACTATAATAAAAACATAAAATGAATTTATGGAATACAGATTTTCTTTCATGAAAAATTTGAATGCGGCTACACAATTTATTTATTTATTTATTTTTTTTCGAACTAATCAAATTTTATTGAAGTATATTCAATTTATCTTCTTGAAGAGGAAATTTTTTTTTGTGGGACCACGCAAACATTCTCACAATTGGAATTAATGAGCGCTACTTTAATCAAATTTTCGCCACCGAATCACGTTCATTAATTTTGTACGCAATTATTATGATGCTCCATCTAAGGAATGCTAAGGTCTTTGTTCCCGCCAGTTTAGCAAACAAAATACACACAATCAAGCGAATGCGGCGCAAATTACTTTTCATTACAAGTGTTGAATAAGCCGGGACTGACCAGCATGGCAAGTGTCAAGTGCCGGATCCGACTGAGCTTAGGCATTTAAGCACAACTTCATCATCATTAGTGACTAGTAGTACAATGTTAACAAGTAATAATGATATTGTATGCACTGTGCTCGAATAGTTGATATCCTGCTCTCAATTGTCAAGTGAAAAGCATCGATCGATTTTTTTTCTCATTTGATTAAATCGTATACAAATAAAAACTTACTTTAAAAGCTTTAAAAAAAAAGTGTTTATCTTCACTTATTCAACTACATTAGGAATGGTTACTAAAATGTGAAAAAATGCCATTGTGTAAATTGACAGTCGCATAGTGAATTCGTTTCTTTTGCTATTTCCTTATAGACGAACTGACTCCTTCATCGGATGCTGAATCGGAAATGCAGAGTGCTGCTTGTTGAGTAGACATATTTCGAGAGTGTTGCCATATCTACACTATTCAATGGGTGTAGGGTATACAAAGCCTCTCATAATGCTGATTATGCCGCATAAATACAAACCAAATATGTAAGCCTGTTTGTGTGTGTGTGTGTGTGTGTACGGTTGTGTGTGTTTACATCCTGCTGTGCAATGAAATCATATTGAGTGTAGATTAAATGGCGGCACGTCGACATGTTCACGCATAAAAATCCATTAGATGCGGAAATGTGCAGATATCTAGTGGGCGGCTCTTAGCGTGTGCCTGTGTGTGTGTGTGTGTGTGTGTGTGTGTGTGTGTGTGTAATGTTGGTGTGCAACGAGGTTTAGCAATTATCACAGTGGCAAATGCTTGATATAGTCACTGCGATATAGAATCACCCTTATACCGCTAAGAGCACTTCAGTAAAACCTACAAGCTGAATAAATATCATTGACTCCGAATCGCGCCCCGCGGCTCGCACTCAATGTATTTAAATGTTTACTCTACATGGGTACATGTGTATCAACTTAACCCAATTTTTATTAATTTCCTTTCATGTTCAAGTATCAAGCGAAGGATGAGTAAGAAATGTTGGTAAAATGCAGCGTTCGAGTGTTTGCCAAGCGAATATGCAGTCAAGATTTGATTTAGCTCTTAATTCATATTTATTATTTTATATATTCTCAGTGCATTTGCAAAAAATCTTAAGCAACATGTTGCATAAGCTGCGGTTGAATTTTATTTCTTCAGCAACAAACAAGACAACTTGAACTTTCAAAAGCAGCCACCACCCACAATCGTCAAAAGATAACTCACACATGTGGGGCAATAAGAAGTCCTTGCGGATGGCTTAAAACTTATATGAACTACGCCAAATTGGCTTTCCTCGCCAGCCTCTCGTTGTGTGGTAGACACTCAATGAGAACTGTGTGCGGTAGGCGGCTGGTGGCAGGCTTGTCAAAGTTTGTGTGAGTGGATTGTGGGTGACTGAAGCGTCATGCTCATAAGTCATTCATAGACCCGCCAGACTGCAACAAACAACTATCACAATTTTTGCAAACTTACTGTTGCAATTATGTATGAATAAAACGAATGCAGAAATGCATGCTATGACAGTGCGAAAGTTTCTTCGAGCATAGCCACTCCCACCTTAATGAGACACTGACTACTATTTGACATGTGCGCGACTGCATTTGTCTGGCAAACAACTGCGATTGTTGTAATAAGTCCCCTGTGATATATTGCGCATACGCCTCATGAACCGCCAGACAATAACTCAAAATCGTAATGTCGTAAGCCAATTTTCGTTGATTTAGTTTATCATCAGCATCCACATCGGCATCAGCAACAATACAAGTACCAAATGCCAATGCGTCGCTTTATCTCCCCCAAAGCTTGAGTCGCAATGCCAATTTGATTTATTGGCACAAATTGCCCCATATTACATTATCGCTTTGAGTTCCACTATACTTAGTAGACCCTGTGCTGCTGTGTGAGTTTGGCTGATAAGTTGCCAAACGCAATACCTTAAAGCATGCGGATCTACTTCTCCACACCGAAGATGAACTGCTGCCACAATTCAGAGCATTTTTCAATTACTTGAATCGTTTGGATGGACGACATTCTCCAGAAGCACTTACTGCATTCTGAAAGTATTTTCAATAAATTCGAAACTTTATCTTTATTGAATTTTATTTGCATTAAGCTGCCTTGGTTGACCCTCGCCTCAGATTTAGATCAAACACTGACAAATGGCCGGGGAAATGCTTGAAATAAGTGCGCAAAAACTTATTTGCCCCAAGGCGTCCAATTGGATTCTAATCCAGAACTTGATGCAAACTTCTTCAGCATTTGCTATTACGCTATACGCGTGATATTTCAAATGCCAACAAAGCAGACCCTTTTAGGTTACCCAATCTGAAATCCGTAATCGCGACAGGTGTCAGCTGGAGATGGGGTGATTGCAAGCTGGCCCGATGCGCTTGATTTAGGTGCGGTAGGCAGCCAGTCGTTTGCATTTTATTCAGCCATTTAATTGAAATTTAAATTCTGATTCAGATTCCAGCAGGCGTTGCAATAATTACGTGGTCTATGCATTCAATCGCACCTTCTAAAATACAGCATGACTAATTTCAATTAAAATGCTGCCAGCCAAACCATTGTTATCTAATTAATTTGACCAGCAAACGCAATAATTATTCGCATCTAAACAGATAAATTGCACTAACGGTACGTGATATAAAACAATAAGAAATTTTAAATCGGACAGTAATCAAGCTATTTAGTCTATTTCATTATTTTCGCTTTACACTTTTGAATAGTTTATGAATATTTTATAGAATGATTTAATTAACACGAATAGATTAACAAAGATGTTTATGAGCCATGATTTAATAGAACAATTAACTAATAATAAATCGTATTTAAACTAGGGCTTTATACATGTAGACAAGAATTTGAATTTGAGTTCGTAAGTAAATTATCAGAGGTGCTGTTTACTCATTTGGTATTCAAATTTCCGTGAAATCTTACTTCTAATTTAATATTACTGATTTCGTCTGCATAAGTTGGGCCGCCTGTTAAGTTTCACCAACTTGCCACAAAGCTGAGTCTTTGTGGTTGTTAAAAGCAGAAATTCTTTCAGTGAATTTGTTAGCAGTTTGGCGCGCTTAATGCATTTCTGACTTTTCAGAGTAATGCAGGCTTTTTGGCTCGCGTTGGTTGCAGTCAGCATTTTCGGGGAACATGGAACACTGCAAAACCCTACTTGTGTCCAGCCACACAATTTGTACAGTTTTGCATCATGGAAAAACGAGGTCGAGGAATGCACTATCCATGCCAAGGAGCATTATTCACCCACCCAAAAACCCGTTACTCTGTTAATTAATTGTGGCTAGCAGCAGTTGTGTGGCTTTATGCTCGGAAGATTCATAATGGAGACCAATAAATTCGAAACGGTATCTTGACCGCTATCTTTAAGAGAAACAACCAGGTGCGTTGGCGTCAGTCAATTAAGTTTCAGCACGTTTCATGCATGTATGCGAAAAGTTTTGGCTCCAAATGAAGCGAGGGTCAAGTCAAATGGCGACAGCTATGGCCATGGCCAAGCAAGCAAGTCACAAGTTGAAAGGTTGAGTCGAAATCAGGAAGTTCATTAAATAACTTTCTTCTTTCGCACTTTGTTAACGATGTATCGGCCTCTGATAAACACTCCGACGGACACATATTAACCCAACTGAAACATCTTTAAGCCAGTTTTCCCTTCAATTCAATACACTAGCCTCAACATTTGGCATTACCAAACGCGTACTTAATTTGAAATTTGATTGCATGTTGTAAACATTTCACGAAAATACTTTCAGTTTTATTGACCATACTATACAACTGAATTTTTAATAAAACTTTGATAATAATTCACTTAGCGATTTCAATCCCTGTTTTGCTTACAGTAAATTTAACTTTAATATCTACTTTTTGATCGTATCCTATAAGTAAGGGTATTTAATCCTCGTCTTTCTGATGTAATCGAAAGTCAACTCTCAATGTGAGCATTTAAAGTATTGCAATTATTTAGAAATTTCAATTTGCGTTTATTTTACACAAAGCGGACAAACCGAAATGGTTTTCTAGTGGTTTGTTATTTGCCAATTTAGCAAGAGAATTGCTGAAGCAAATTATTTGCAATCTGCTTTCAAGGCAATGTGCGCAACGAGTCGGGTGCCATATAAGTTAATGGCTGCATATAGTATTTCCCGACGAATTGTATCAGGGTTTTCCAATAGTTTTCCATTTCGTGGGATTGCCTCTGAATGAGTCCAAGCAGAAGTGCCTGCCTAGGTGGCCAGGCGACTTTTGGACACATTGCCTGCTCAGCCAGAGATTCGAAGCGAGCTGCACATAATCGAGGACGAGGCAAACATCAAAATGCTGATTGAAAATCAATTCAATGCAATGACTATGCACTTACTCCCCATCTGCCTTATGAGCGTGTCTAATGCGATCTGCCTTAGCTGCAGCTTGGTTTTATGTTAATGCATTTGCAGTTGCAGCTCACTCGAAGTCCTTTCAGCTGTTGCCACACCCGCTGGAAAAGTTCAGATTTTAGCAACGCAAATTACTTTTGGCTTGCATTAATTTCTGCATCTTATTACGATAATTTAACACATACATAAAATATCAATGAATTCAGTTAGGAAGGGTCGAAAACCCATTTTTATTTTGAATCATTAACGAATGTCAATAATGCTGGGCTCTTGATTTTAAGGAAATCATTTATCTGTGCGTCGCTTTAACTCAAATGAAGTTTGACACATGTTGCAAGAGCAGCTGAGCATTGCGTTCAATGTTGCCGCTTGTCATTTTGTGTGTTTTACATTGCGGCAACATGCACACATTCAACTTTGTTGTGCGCAATAGTTTTGAAATTCGAATTAGAGCAAATATATAAAAAAAAAAAAATGATTTGCCATGCAAATATTTGCACTTCTGCAACTGATGGAGCCAACGCTGCACTGGCCACATGAAACTTGCACAGATGACACTATGCAAATGTATTCAAAATTAGTTTCCATTTGGATATTTTTATTTTTTATCAAAGTCTCTCCAGAAAAACTAATACAAACACACCATGCACATGCTGCACTAGGGGCAGCTGGCGGCACTAGGATTGATTGCGCAAAAAGTTGTTGACATCAAAGTACGAAATTATTAAAATCATTTACATATATTATATATATATTTAACAATGCAGTTGAATGTGATTAGTGGACCTGTGCATATTTTATGTGACGTAAAAAAAGAATTTTTCCAGATGACACTTTAAAATAAAAAAACGTAAACTGTCGGAAAATAAAATTTTATTATTATTTGCACTCCTCCACTGTGTTGTCATTTATTAATTAGATTATCTTATATTATAATACAAGAAACGAAAGACCTTTTCTAATTACACAAATCTACACAAATTATATTGTGAAAAGTGCTGAAAAATATTTGATGCGCAGTGCCGAAGTTTGGTTACCCTTTTGTGTTCGCAACAAGTTTCAACCCAAAATTCCATAAAGCTTTTTACTGAAGCGTATTCTTCTTCGATCTTTATAAAATAAAGAATTAATGTAGCATACTTTTCAGGCTGTAGGGTATCAAAACAGGAATGAAGAGAACAGCTACACAAGATACTAATTAAGTCATAGGATTTTGTGCTGCCCAAACCAGGGGCACTTTGTGTTGCAAAATTTTCATGTCGGCTTTGGAAAACATTGCCATAAACCAGTCGTTGTGAAAAGTAAGCAAAGCGGCAACTATGAAAAAGGCCAAAGGCGACGCGACGCAGGAAACGCAACGCAACTGTTCAAAACTGGTGGCAGGTTCCATTTACAGGTCCAAGTTTTGATGTTTGCTCGCCTTGTGCACTGGACATACACACAGCGCTACGTCGCATCAACATCACGCCCATCCAACCCATTCAGCCCCTAGCCCACATGCCACCGTCCAGAGCCCTGAACCCAGGGACCAGGCTCACCGGCCGCATAGCACACAACGGTTTTTGTTCCGTGTCGCTTTTGTTATGGGCCTCCTTTGGCTTTTGTTTTTGCTTTGTTGTATTGTCGGGGCAGCTAATTAAAAATTGTTTAAGTGTAATATGAAGGCAAATTTCAGCGCTTTTCTGACTGACCCGTCACATAAACAAGTCGGAATATTTTACCTGGACACGCGGCTCCTCGTTTTGTCCTGGCTTCGTTATTTTTTATTTTTATTTTATTTTTGTTTTTACACAATTTTTGGGGAGCATTAAACGCATTAATGTCAACAAAGTACCTTTTATTATTGTGCAGCCGGGCAGCAGGAATGATCTGGCATCCATAGGGCCATAGATACGAGGTGAACATGCTGAAGTATTTTATTTGCCGCCGTGCCTCGCGGCAAATGACCTTGTGTCGCACCAGACAGCCGAGTGCGCCGCAATTAGCTGCACAACTTCGCCTTAAGATTAATGGGGCTTTCTGGCAAAGTCCTTTAACTTGTCGCTGCCTTATTGACTATCGCCTCACGGACCTGCCAAACCATCGACCAACCGACCAACCGACCCGTCGGCGGTGTCAATAAAACGCTTGTTTTAAGTGCATAAATAAAAATAATAAATGATGTTGCTCGCCCCGTCAAAAGTTTCGCCGAAAACAGCAAGTAATTAAGCGCATAAAATTTATGACAACTGACAATGGCACATTTTGCACTCAGTCTTTAATGCTGTGTGCCTTGTTTAAGATTGGCATTGAAATTCTTGCAGGATAATTGTTGTGCTTAGAAGGGTAATCTGGAAAGCTGATACATTTTGTAAAATTGTCAAATATATTACAAATACTTAAAAAGGGCAGTTTCACCTTTCGAACATTCGTAAATAATGACTGAATGAAACCCGGCTGGTGTTCAACGTTTCTTGTTCAGGAAAATCGAGAATTGTTTGCAGCCGCATTTTCTGTAGCTAATTTGAAGCCCGGTGCCGCGCTGCCCTCGGCTAATTGCCGGACGATTGACCAGGCGGTAAGCATGAAAATCAAAGCCCTCATCAAGAGATTAAAACTTTAAATGTTTTGCCTATAAGTGGAACGGGTTGACTTGCGATGCTATCGCCACCCAAAAATGATTTTGGCCATTAATTCGATTTTGTTGCGTATTTAATTTCAATTGATTGTTGTTTCAGTACGGAGCACTGAGCGAAACTCATTCGCAAGGAAAATTGAGATGCTTGTGCTGTTGATAATTTTCTATAATTTCCCATTCCGCCTGCACATGAACCGCATTGCAAAGAGCCGTGTGCCGGTGCGGGCATAAATAATTGCCGTTGACAGGTTGATAAATGAGTGTTCAGCAAAGTTAATGAAACTAAAACACGGCACACGAGCTCTGACTGCTCGACTGAGTGACTGCCTGACTGACTGCCAGCAGTCAGTCCAATATTGTATTTCTCTTGTTGTGAGGCGCTTTTTAAATTAAGATAATGCATCGTGCGGCGCCACAGTGCGTATGAGTAACGCAATTTCCATGCACAGCGATGGCTACGGGCTAAAAACACACAGCACAGCTGCTCTCCTCAACGTCCTCAACGTTTAGCAACAATTTTATAGCTAATGCGAATGATAAGCGCCACAAAATATTCGCAGCCATTAGCGTGTTGCATTTGCGTATTTTTCAACTGAAAATGTCATATTTTGCTACCCGGCTCAGATCTACAGAAACAAATGAGCAACTGCTTCCCGTTCTCAGTTATGCTAATCCCAGGACTCTTGACTAAAAGACACCTTGGACCAAGCCAACCATTTATTGTTTTCGAAAATCGGGTTTCGACGGAGAGGTCGGAGACGCTTCCATCTGCCTTTAATATAGTTTTTTAAACATTGTTAATGGGTTCAGGGTACACAAATATTTTATATATTTTAGGAGATTTATGGGAACGGTAAGCTCTGCACTCATTCACCCAGTCACGCCCCATTTTGCAATTGCAGTTGCAGTTCGTCCACAAATCCGATTTCATTATGCAGAACGTGCGGCGAATTAAAATTAGATTTAGCCACAACGACAGCTTCAATGCAGGCGTTTGCATTTGGTTGAAAAGGCGAAGGTTCCATTAGCACGGTGCGGCAATGTGCGTGCTGAAATTTCAGCACAGTGGCATACAGCACGAGGTGGCGTGTATGCGAGTAATTTACGCATTTGAGAGATTTGCGCATTATCTAAGCCGTCAGTTTGCAGAAATCCAATGCGGCGTATGCGCAATATGATGCGCTCCCTTTGCCATTAGATATGTGTGTGTGGGTGTGTGTGTTGGTGTGTTGGTGTGTGTACAAATGATTAGCCTGACACACACACACACACACATGTAAGCCCCGCCTAGTTGTTGAGGCTGTTAATATAATCAGCGCTTGACAAGCAATCTTCTGTCAGGGATTGACGCTGAGTGTTTTTGTTGTTGTTGCTCTTTCTGCTGCCTGCTCTATCCGGTATTTGTCACTTGACTAAGTGTGTGTGTGTGTGTGTGTGTGTGTGTGCGAGTGTGTGTGAGTGTCTGTCTGTCTGTCTTTGGCCGTCACGGCAAATAAGTTGCTGCCTGCTTGTTTGTCAGACGTCGGCCCTTTTCAGATTTATTATGTTGATGTCGCTTTGCTGTGTGTAATTTGAAATTATGCGCGGCAGCAGCAATAGCAGCAACAGCAGCAACAGCAGCAACGTATGCTTAACATAATCAAATAAGTCGAATAACTCATACGCAGCGTAGAAATTCAACGTTGCAGGTCATAAAAACAAACTTTCAGCTGAGTGTGCTGAGTGTGCGCTCAACTTTTCATTATCATAATAATTTCTAGCTGATTTCATTTCCAACCCAGCAGCAACAACAACCTGTTTGGTTATCCGATTGAGACGCTCAACTTGGCTTTTCAATTATGTGCCCCAAGCTACGTGACTATCGCGCATAATGTGCATATAGATATATATATATGTATATATACATATATATACCTATTCCATTAGGAATATGAGTGCCTATGTGCTGTGAATCCGCACACACCTCTTGAGGATGGCTTAATTTTTGGGGGCAACTTTAACCGGCCAACGAATTTAAAGGGTCAGCGCCTGCCGCCAGCAGCATTTGTTGCGAAAAAATAAAGAAAGCAGCGATGTGGGTTGAAATAAAAAAATGTGTAAACAGTAGGACGCACCGCACACACAGCCATCTTTGGCATGGCCAACATTTCTAAGTAACACACACACACACACGCAAAGAAGGGTTGCAACAGCCAAGTGTAAAACGTGAAAAGTGCTGCAACAAATGCGTTCAGCTTCGGTTTTTGGTTTAGGTTTAGGGCAATGGGACAAACACACACACACACACACGCACACACACACACACAGAGAGAAACGCAACCAAAACAAACTCACTTAAAACGAGCTAAAGAGAGAATTGCCCACAATATGAGTAAATTTCCCTTAAAGTGGAACATGCCGAAGAGCGCATAAACGACGACAACAACGAATGTGACGCCGACGATGCGAAGCCGAAGCAACACAACGGGACACAGAGGCTGCGTGCTGTGTGGAAGACAAACTTTGGTAGCAAGTGTTTGGGGCCCATTCAGTTAAGATGTGCATTTCCAGCGGTGCGAACGTGTCGCGGGCGCGTCAGCTGGCCCACTAGCCAACAAAACAAAAAAAAAACAAAAAACCAAAAAAACCACAAGCACATCACATCCGCAACAATATCCAAAGTACCAAAAAAAAAAAACAACAAAAAACGAAGCTGTTGGCCGATCTAGCGAATTTCGTGAGACGCGCGCGCGTTCAACTCTAAGTATAAACAAAATAAACAAACAAAGCGAAATACATTTGCAAGAAGAAACATACTCGATTCAAACTGTTGATCGAAGGTGCAAAAGTGAGTTGAATTGCGATGCGCGAGCAGCAATAACAGTGCAGCCTGACAACAAGCGGCAAAAAAACGACGGACGCAATGTGACTTGTGTGTGCAACAAGGATATCGGGCAGATCGATGAGATCGAGATTTAGATCGTGGGGATCTTGTGTGCCGCCCAGGCAATGAGTCCTCCCAACTGTATATAGTCAATATTAATTAGCGGGCAGTCTTTTTCCATATCTCGTATTCGTGTAATATTTGTGTGTGTGATTCTCCCACTCGGTGTCGCTCTCTCTCTCTCTCTATCTCTCTCTATCTTTCTCTCTCGGTCTCTCTGTCGCTCCCTATCTGTCTCTGTCCATATATCTGCCTCTCTATTTCGGTATTTCATACGTATATGTGTACAAAGAAAATAAATCAAAACCAAAGAAAACATAACAACATAAAAATATATAACAAATTATACGCAAATTAATTAAGAGTCGCGCGCGCGTTCGCGTTTTTCTAGCGATTTAAAACGCGTTGGTCAACACACACAAGTTTCGGTGCAAAACGGGTAAAACATAATCGAATTATTGCGATTCGCAAAACTATGCTAGGCATTAGATAAATTATTTAGATTTAATTGGGTGTAAGACGAACACGAGAAAACAGAAATCAATTTGAAAAGTTCACAAAGGAATGCAAAATTCGCCGGCCCACAAATTCAAATTCAAATTCAAATTCCCCAATTTAATGTTCAATACATAAATGTACAATATATATTCAAGAGAGGAGGCGAGCTGTGCGCCAGCATGGGACCAATCAGCCGCTAACTAAACACAGATACAGACAGACACAGATAGCCACAGAATTCAGATAGAGAAGCAGGGAAATAGTGGGGAACACGAACAGCAACATGGACTATGCGAAAATGGAGGCGAGCGTCATCAATACGGGCAATATCAGCACCGATGACTTCCTGGCGGTGTTCACAGCCAATGCGACGGCAACAACAACAACAATAACACCACTGCTCAACACGGCGAACACCCTCAATCCGCCCCTGGTCACGGTCGATGGGCAGGTGCAGCTGCAAAATCTGTTGGATCTGCCAGCGCCAGTGAATGATACGATCTTTCTGCTGAACGGAAGCTTCTACAACAGCAGCCTGCAACTGGCGGGCAGCTATTACAATCAGACGACGGCCAATCTCAGCCTGCTGGGCAACAATGGCAACGGCAGCAACAGCAATGCCACCGAGCTGCATTGGGATGGACGCTATCCGAGTGGATATACGCTGACGCACATTGTGATCGCCTCGATAATTGTGACCATTCTGATGATCATCATTGTCGTCGGCAATATGCTGGTGATCATTGCCATTGCGACGGAGAAGTCACTGAAGAACATACAGAATTGGTTCATTGCATCGCTGGCCGTTGCCGATTTCTTTCTGGGACTGATCATCATGCCCTTCTCGCTGGCCAACGAGCTGATGGGCTATTGGATCTTTGGCAGCTGGTGGTGTGACATACACTCGGCCATGGACGTTCTGCTGTGCACCGCATCCATAATGAATCTGTGCCTCATCTCGCTGGATCGATACTGGAGCATCACCAAGGCCGTTGACTATCTCAAGTCGCGGACACCCGCCCGTGCCGCTATCATGATCACAGCCGTGTGGATAATGTCGGCACTCATCTGCATTCCACCGCTGCTCGGCTGGAAGGTGAAGATGCCCGAGGGTCCGTTGCCAAAGTGTGAGGTGAGTGCAACAATGCAAATGCCTTCAATTGCCAGCGGTTTTCGCCTGATATGTGAGCGAAATTGCCACCAATTGTCGCCAATTGATGCGGCATGCCACGTCGCAATTTGCCTATTTGCAAACAATAAAGTGGCACGCAGTCAAACACACACACACACACAAACAGCCCCTTTGTAAATTTCTTGTCTTCAACTTAATATCATCCCCCAAATGCCCAACCTTCTCTATATTTGCCAGCACAATTGTCGACCCATTTTAATGCGTATTATTACAGGATCTGTGCGAAAATGCTGTGGCGCGTCGCAAAGTCACGCGGCAAAGTCTAAAGCCCACAAATATTTATGCATATGAGCTTAAGTGCTATGTATGTGTGTGTATGTGTCTGTTTCTAATTTAGTGGCCACCCACTGAAACAAATGGCAGGTTCCAAAAACTGGGCAATAACCCATCAAGATATGCATGTTTCCATGCGGGTCTATCTCTCAGTTCCTGTCTCTGTCCAGCAATGCCTTTTGCATACATTTACATTTTCTTTGCCCACATTATGAATGTGTTGCGCCCTTTTCGTAACAAGCTAGCTGGAAAATACACAAGAGACATTCCTTGACAGCAACAAGAACAGCCATGGGGAGAGTTATCCGAACAAATGTTTTAGCTGTTCAAGTTTGAAAATGCTTTAAATTTTTGCTACAAGTTCGAAAGCATACTTCAAACATGTGGCAGGTCGTGTGGATGGCAGCTGGGCAACTGAGCAGCTGCAGACCGTAGCATTCAATCAATGTGTCAATGAATGATTGACTGACAGGCTACGCTGCTCCTCCGGCAGGCGAAATGCACTGCGCAGTTTCCCAAAATGAAAGTATGAAGTTCAAACGCTCAGCTCAGTTCGACCAGAAAGTGATTAAGCGCTTAGAATTTAAATGTATTCAAATTAAAAAAAAAAAAAAAATAAAATATTTATTTAAACGTTGGCAGCTGTCTTTGTGTCAAGATAAACAGCATAAATATTTATTGCACTCCACAACAAATATTAACTGAACATTTCGCAAAACCTTCTGTATCGCAGCATCAACACAAAATTCTTTAATTTTTTTCTGATTCGGACAGTTCAACGCTTTAAATATTAATACAGAAGAAAAAAAAAGAAATGCGAAAAGAACACTATAAATAAATACCACATTTTAAAACAAAGCGGAGAAAAAGAGAAAAAAAAAATAGATTGGCATGCTTACGTAAGTTTTGGCCATTCAAATTAACCTTGAGACACTAAAAGCCAACTCAGCTGGGTGAACGGGCGGTCAACGGCCGGCGGATGGCGGGTTATTTACGGGTGCATGGCAGTCGCCATAGTCCGCCAAATGCGACGCATTAATCAAGACTAAGTGGCCAGGATAACGTGCAGCCAACTGCTGGCCAGTATCTCCTGGTCTTTTGGCAAACACAGTTTCTCTTATTTTTTCCCAATACGGCTATAAACTGGAGACTAACAGCACTATTTTACAATAAAGCGCAATAAAGTGCCGACAAAAAAATAGAAAAATACTCCCCAATTTGACCAGCAGCAAAAAAACATCTTTATGGTTGTTTAAAATGTTGTTTAAGGGTTGACGGCCTTATTTTGCTCATGTTTACAATACTTAATTAGATCAAGTTTAAATTGTTTTGCTTGTTATTTATTGTTTTTTTCTTTACACAAAATATTGCTGCAATTTGATGAATGAGAAGAATGCCTTTGTTGGGTCAACAATTCGCTTCCAATTTCGAGGCCACAGCCGAAAATACCAGAATCAATTATTCTTTTACGCAATTTACGCGCAGTTTCATTTTGCAAAAAATGTTGATTTTTACTCATTTTCCAGAGTGCGAATAATATTTTGAATTTTTAAATATTCAATGTATTTTAATATGTATAAATAGCATATGGCTTTTGATGTTGACAGCTTGGAATTTGGCAGTGAATTTGCGGCACATCGAAAGACCGCCAAAAGTATATATATTCTATATCAGACAGATTTGACAGTATTCATGATATGTTTGAATTGATATAAAGAAGAAGTAGTATATAAATCGAAAAACGGTCAAGCAAGCAAAGTGTCAGTTTAGAAAGTCTAAATACTCCTTTCCACAAGTGTAAACAGAGTATTAAAATGACTTTTTGGGTTAATTTTGAAAATCGATGCAGCTTAGCATATTGAGTTACTCTCACCTATTTAAACTTGTCGTAATACTTCAAACATAATGACCAAAACTCCTACTTCTGACAGAGAAGAGCAATTAGTAGCATATCTCTTATAGCCCGTAATAAATGGCTTCCAAATGCGGCACGAAGCGACCGCAAAACCAATCAGTTAACCAGCTACCCGTTGCGACCGACCCGTCAGCAAAAGTGGTCTCCTAGCCCTGGCCTCTACTCTCAGCCGCCTACTCCCAGACCAGACCAGACCATCATTAAAAATGCCGCCCAATGTAAAACCAAACAATAGCGTTGTCGTTTACTGAGGCAACGCCTCCAGGCGCCGTTTGCTTGCTCCCGAGTGGGTGTCGCGAATTTAAGGCTCCAATTTGCAAGCGACTCGAACAGCGCCCACAGCCTGGCAGGCAGACAGAAACTAAAAGCACACACAGACACACACACACTCACACACATACTGGGAACAGCACACTGATACAGAATGACATGGCCTGGCTGAACATTTTAATTATGACACCATGTTGACATGTTTAAAATTGTTGTACGTCGTCGTCGCCGTCATCATTGACATTCGCACAGCACATTGAACCGCAGCACAAGCCACAGGGAACAAGCACCACAGAGTATGGCACGCAGAGAGTGGAGGAGGAGAAGGTGGAGTGCTACACGACCTGTCGCTGATTTGACACTCGCCTGTCGCATTTAATTAATAAAATCACATTTAAGAGAATTGGGCCGATGATTTTCACAGCTCAACTCTGTGGATGGAAAGCGCTTTTGTATATATGTTTTTGTGGGTTTGTCTATTTATTTGCGTATATATTCGTGTGTTATGTAAACATTGTGACGGACGCAACCTGTGAGGCAGCAACTGTTGAAAGTTTTCAAATGTTTCAACTGTTGGCGAACTCTGATTAAAGCAAAGTCGCTTTCTTTTATGCGGCATTTGCCTAATGAGGTGTTCGTAATTATGCATCTGTCTGTCTATAACACACACACATGTGTATGTGTGTGTGTGTGTGTGTGTTTCTGTGGTTGTGACCCGGTTGTGGCTGCTGTGTTATTTTTGGGTTGGCGCCGCCTAATGAATCCCGCGGCGCTAGTGGCATGTAAATCAGCTGCTATTGTTCGTCAGCTGGCTAATGATTCAAATTTGGCCGTTGGGGCAATTTGACGAGTTCAATGGACAAAGAATTGCTTTTAAGTATATAATTTAGTGCATTATGCGCACATAATGCAAACAAGCAACAAATACTTAGGCAGCTTCTCTTCATCACTTGAGGGCCATCCCTTTGTGGCAATCACCGCAGGCACAAAAGTACCCTGATTATTGTAATCCGTTAAGGGACACAACACACACACACACGAACACACACACAAAAACTTTTATTGAAATATTAATCGAACTTTATAGGGCATATTTGCGGTCAAGAGAAACCACAATGAACAAAAGAGAACCGAACAGAATTGGACAATGGAAGAACAGTAAACAGCCAAAGGACTACTGCTCTTTAAACTTTTTGCCCCAAATTTCAAGTTGTTGAAAACAAGAGACACTTTTGGTGGCATTGTCAATGACAACATGTCTGGCATCACCAGCAGCAGCAGCAACAACAGCAGCAGTTGTCGTCGGACCGAGCTCGAATGGGTCGACTTAAAAATTTGCCACAAAGAGTGTGGCCAAAGCAACGTTGCGTATGTGTAATGTCACGATGTGCAAATGCTCTCATACCCACTTACACACACACATACACACACGGATACACACAATAATAACTTAAGTCATCGCCTAAGTAGCTCATTAGCGTCGGTTTTGGCCCGTACCCCGCACCAGGAAGAACGGCCATCTGCGACACACCGAAGATTATATACCCTTGCAGACTGCAGTCAGCCCGACAGCATTGAATTTTCATTTAAAATACCGGCAGATTGTTCCTATAATGCAGCAGTAGCAAAACAATATAATTATTCAGTGAGTTTATTTCGGATAAACAAAAAGTTTCTCTTAAAAATTATATTGTGGTCTTCCTATACCAACTATATAATATACAGAACAGATTCAGCTAACATCCTAATATATTTCCAGTTTCATTAAGGCAAATTATATACTGAAAAACAAGTTCGAACTGAAACAGGCAGATTGACGAAATTGGACGTGGCTAGTGAAGCTAATCATGAATTGATATGCCTGATGGGCTCAGAGACGACTCCTTCCATGCTTAAATTACATTACAAGCTTCACAGCAAAATTATAAAACTCTGTGTGCAAGGGCATAAGAAGCAAAGTTGAAAGCAGACGCCACTCATGCCACATGCGGCCTTGTCTCCTTGGCCAGCGGCAAGTTGCAAGAGCTTTAAGTTGACATTCAGCTGCTGAGCCGCCCGAGGGATTGAGTAGAAAATATCAAAAGTGGACTGGCACACTTTTTGATATTTTCTCATTATTTTCCCCCCCGTAAGTGTGTGAGTGGCACTCGTGTATGTCTGTGTACGTGTGTGTGAGTGTGTGTGTGTGTGTGTTTGTAATTTAGGTTTAGGTCTTTGTTACATTACACACACTTGACTGGTTTTGCTTTAAGTCTGTCCTTGCTATTATTGTTAGTGTACTTTTACATGCCTTCATATTACAAGCCAGTTTATGTATGGGTGTGTGTATGTGTGTGTATGTTTGTGTGTGTGTGAGTGTGTGAGTGTGTATGTGTGTGTGTGTATGTGTGTGTGTGTGCGTATGGGTATCCTTTTTCTGTGTTATCCAAAAAAATATATACATTTTTTTTTACATTTTTCATAGCGAAAAAACATAGTCAACTAATGGTCTCTGCTGTAGGGCTTTGCCTAGCATTATGGGATACATTGTGAAGCGTTTTCTTGGCCATTACCGACTGCAGCAGCTCTTAAGATCATAATCAGTAGCATTTACTTTCAATCACATTGTGGCAACTTCCCCTTGCCGCTCGCCTTTAAATCGCTTTTGCTTCCAATGTGCGCGCATTGAACTGCGTTATTACATCCTTGATTTGTTTATAACCGGAAATTGTTAAAGAAAATGTATATGTGCTGGCAACAAAATCAACAAAATCATGAAAATCAACAAAATCAAATAACACGCATACGCCGAGTTGTCTGGCTGCCACCTTCCTCATACGCTTAAATCGTTTACTAATTTCCGCTCATGCCGCGAATGCGGCTATAGATATGCGCCAGCACGGGTAATGGGGTCAAGAAAACATATTTTAAATGTCCGCTAAGCGGCAAACTCGCAAACACCACACACACTCGCACACTCTCACACTTCCCAGGTACATTTGAAGCACATGCTTTGGCGCGCTTAATGCGAGGCATAGTCAAATATTGACATTTGGGGCTTATGGCACACGCACCGCTCACTAACTGATGCTTGCCATTTTGGCCGGGCCAGAACGGGAGACGAGTCGAGTCGAGTCGAGCAATCCGCATGCTTAAATTAAATTACTGAGCAATTCTTTCCGGCTGCTTTCTGCCTCTTTATTGCCGCTGTGTGTGTGTGTGTGTGTTGGTGCGGCATTGTTCTGCCGAATGCCCCACGTTGCGTATACAATTTGCGGTTGTTTCTTAAACAACAAACAACGACTACAACGACGACGACGACGACTTCACAACTTAAACTTCATTTGTGGTCCCCTGTGCTCGTCTACTACTCGCACTTCTGCAGTTGTGTCGTGGCAGTCGCATGTTTTGCCAATGGCTTGCCGCCATTTGGGGTGTGTCTCTGTTTGCTGCTTCTACGATTTGATTAAAATAAAGAAAAGTTTTAAGCTCGGATTAGTGTCAGAATTTGTTGGCGCACCGCAGTCAGTCAATTGTTTGGCTTTCCCCCTGGCATGGTTCCAGGTCTATAAGCGACTGGCATCTAGCTTCGGGCATCTGGCTTAGCGTGCATGCTTTTTAATATCCTCCAACAGATTCTCTCAAGAGATTCGTGAAGTTAAAGCCGCTCGTTTATTGCTTATAGAATTTGCATTGCATACCCGTTGGCTGTCTGAAAAGTTTTTATTGCATTCCCTTAACTGCTGCAGCCCATAGCACGAAGACATTCTTACGCACCCCTGAATCGCCCTACGGGAGGGTTGGGGTGTGATGGGTTCGGGCACACATAGACTTAAGCCGTTGCAGGCAGACAAGACACCAAAGCCTTGGAGCTGTTACTCATTGCACTCTACACAAAGAGCATTTAAATCTTGGGATGGAATATGCAACGCATTGCCAAAGAAGACTTTCCAAGATCTGGTTTTTAGTGAATATAGATGCATTTTAATTTTTGATGTCATATTAAATGGTTCGGCTGAATTGCGAACGTTTCAAAATCTAAATTATAATTAAAATCTGTTCATTCTTCAGCCATCACAGGTTCAGTTAGAGGGCATTAAATTTTCATTGCAACAAACTTGTTTTTTAAAACCCTTGCAGAAGGTATTATTTTACTTTATTGTTTGTTCATGTTTGTTGTTATTCTAATCGCACACGGTACTCGCACTTGACTCGAAACTTTACCACTGATACTGACAGCAAGAAAAGTATACACACACACACACACACACACACTTGGACACACATACGTGAGGCAAGAATGCAGCTTAATACGCGCTGATGTCATCTTGTATCAAGAGTCTTTCATTTGCAAAAGTTTTCAACATATATTTTGCTGTCGCCTCTGGTAGCCGATTTGAGGGGCCACGTGCTAGAAGCGCCTGAAAAATTCGCACGCGTATTAACTTTCACTTGCCAAGCAACATAAACAAGCTTACGACAACAGCAACAAGAACAACATCGATAAAAACACAAGCAAGAAAGGCCAATGGAAAAAGAAACAGATTTGAAATTTATGAGTTCTCTCTCACATTTCACCTCGTCTACGGCCACACAGAGAGTTGGGCAAAGTAAATTAAAGTTGGCAAACAAAAATTGTAAAATAAAAACATAACAATCATAAAAAAAATTCGCGAAAAGAAAAGCTCTATTACCATGTGCCCGCAAATAGTCGAGCTTATTTGAAATATAACGCCATAAAAAAAAAAGTAATTTCTTTTATTTCAGCAGTTGCAAATAATGCAAAACATAATGCAAATTGAATTCTCGTTATTATCACAAATTTTCTGAGTTTTGGTATACAATATTTAAAGCTTTTATTCATCTGTTGAATCAATTTTAATTCCTCTTCCAACTACGCTTTGGCACCGGTTCGGGTTTGGCCCTCAAAAGTGTTAAACTGTTATTTCATTGCAAATTCGCGAAAAGTGTCCTCGATTGTCGCAAAGTCGGAAAGTCAAGTGGCGCCTAATTGGCAAAACAAGCGGAGAATCGCAAAATACAGCAGAAAATGCACGTTTACTTCACTTTCGTTCGCAGCACTCCCCATTATTTGGCTCCCTTTTCCTCTTCCGCCAATCATCTCAGCTTGAACAGAGACAGTCACATTGGTCGTCTGGCATTTTGGCTGGAACTTTTGTGATTTTCCATTCCGCTGGGTCGCTTTCGAAATCCAATGAAATTTTGAATGCCGCCCATTCACTTTTAACCAGGCAACGCGACGGCCTCAAAACGAATTTTTTTTTCACTGGTGTTTCTCTCTTTGGCCGCCTGCCAGCAATTTGTGGCTAGCGAAGCTACTTGAGTGTTGAGATCCTCAATTAAAGACGGTTTGTTTTGCTTAATGATGGAGTTATGCATTCAAGGGACCCAACATTAATACACACGCACCCACGCACACACACACACACACACACACACACTCAGTTTGTGTTCGTACGCTCATAATTCTTAAGCAAAATTCCCAAAAATTGTCGACATTTATGACAACATTTGCATACATGAACACCATAAATTAACCCCACATGTGTGCGCATCACCCCCCCCCCCCTCTTCCACCACCCTACCCCACAAAACACCCAACACCTATAAGCAGCAAGCACCGCCGTTATTATTGCTGCTGTTGCTGTTGCTGTCGCTGTTGTTGTTGCTGCTTCGTCATAACAATGTCAAAACTTAAATATTGACAATGCCATCGACATTGACGCCATCGCCGTCATCGACAACGTAAATGGCAACGGCAGCGGCAACGGCAACGGCATCGCCGTGCCCCGCTTTTATAGCCACGCATAATTTTTCGATATTTTCACTTGTGTCAAAGTCAGAGATTTGGAGAACCCTTTCGCACGGCACAACATGGTGCGTCTTTTTGCTCAGCTTTTATGTGCAAATTGCGCGCAGTAAATAAAAATAAATGAGTATGAAAATTTTTACTCCTATCAGCAATATTTTTTATTTGCCAGCTCGGCATGGCGGCACGAGTCGACCATGAGTCGTCCAACCTATTCCCGCTACACATTCTCCCGCAAGTCTCTCCCATCCCCACTCTCACTTCAACCATCTACTACCGACTACCGTAATAATCGTAATGAATGGCTTATCACGCCAGCTGGCATTGTCAACGATTTTCCATCGGTTGGCGCCTTTGTTGGTTCGATACACTGCGAAGATGGCGGTGCGGGGAGCAGCTGTAGCTGTAGTTGATAAAGGGGACGATGGGTGGTGGTCGGCTCGTGAATCGCAGGAAATGGTTAATAAATGAATGAGTTGCGCAGTCAACGGGCTCAAGTCATCGGATCAACGGTTCCGCCAGACGTCGCGTCGGCTCGCACGATTTCACAGCCAAATGAAATTTAGCCATAGAATTTAATGCGTTATTTGCCGTAAACTGTGCTCTATAAGACGACCAATATTGATTTACTCAACCACCAACCAAAAAACAAAAAAAACAAAAACAAAACAAAAACAAAGCGGGAAAAAACAAAAGCATCGACTTTTAGATAATTGCCAAGCGAGAGAGAGAGAGAGAGAGAGAGAGGGAGAGAGGCGATAGCACATGAGACCCGTCTGCCATATGGAGATTTATGGCTGTTGCTGCAGCGGCTGCTGTGAAATCAAATAACAATTTCGCTTTTCATTAAATTCAACTCAAAAGCCCCACTTTAAGGCGCTGCCATCAGCCGGCCAGGATATTTACGTATGTATGTATATTTATTTGGACCTTTAAAATGGAAATGGTTTTTGGCTATGAAACTTTGTCGCAGCAACATAAACACTTACAAAAACGCCGCGTCAAAGTAAAACAAAAGCGAAGGAAAAGTGTCATTGTCATTTTATACTCTCAAACGATGGCATGTTAAATATAGCATTCGGTTTCTAAGTCGAATATGTCAATTTACAGGACTGATCGAGTCTCAGCGAGATGAAGTTAATTAGCCAAATAACGCTCTTAACACGGTGGCTAAAAGTCATGTATTGAAACAGAGTTGTGTAATTAATTAATATGAGACAAGAACAAAAAAAAAAGAAGAGAAACCGTTGTACAATCTTACTTAGTCAGCATGAGGAACATGAGGATTTAATTATGTAGATTAAGTGGAACACGAGTATAATGAATGCAAAGACACGTTTGGGTGATTAGTCAAGCGAGACGATGGAAATGAAGAACTTAAAGCAACTAATCAATTACCAAACTCAATAAGAGGTTTAAGAAAGCTACCAAAAAAAAATGAAACCGAGTTTGGCTCGATCTGATAAAAGAAATAGTAAAACATACATCTTTAAAAATACTTACCACAAGATGTATTAAAGTGTTACTCAGGATCAGTCACAGGATGAGTTTTCTATTATCCTATCTACGTGTTTCATTAAAAAAAAGTTCGATATTTTATGGATTGTTCTGTTTCTTTCAAGAAAACTTTTGATATTTCAAAGATTATTTGTAGACAAAGTTTTATATTTAGTGCAAATTACGCACAAGTATAAAAGAAAAGAGAAAGAATACGCAAGTAGTTATTGTAAGCAAACGCCCCAAGTGACGTCATTTTTTTAATTTTTTTTATTGCATTTATTATGATTATTTTATGTAATTTGGTGTAACATATTTTATATTTTTATGTACATCTTTTCCAAGAGTATTAAAGGTTCTTTGTGTGAGCGCTCTCTTTGTTTTTGTGCTGTTCACAGGCGGCATAATCCATTTTAAATAAAATTCCAAATGAACAGACACAATGAAGGCAGCCGAAAACCTGCACCATCCTTTGCTGTTGTGGCGGTCGTTGCCTTTTTTCTTTGCCGGATCGGCGAGGCAAACACACTTAAAACATGAGCACGGAAAACATTTACATAAAATCGTCTTAGCGCATTTGCCGCCTCATCGTCATCGTCATCTTCGTTTTTCCTTTCAACGTGGCCCTGACCGAGGAGCACTGCCCGGGAAGCAGGCAGGCACCGGAGAGAGCAATGTTGTGCCTTTGGGCCAAATAAATTACATGAAGTGTCGTTGGGGCCCATTCTGTGGCCCATTTCATCGCAATTTAATATGCGCCACAAAAACAAAAATAGAAAACAAAAAAAAGGCAAGCAACATCGCGTATATAGACAAACTGGATGGGCGTGGTCGAAGTTAAGGCTGGGCTTGGAGCAGTTTGAGAGCTCCACATTTACAAACTAGTTGCAAACAGCAACTGATCCAGCTAATTGCATTTTCTGCCAGCTAAACACTCAACGAAGTTCTAACTTTTAATTCGCATTTTATTTATTTCATTCATTTCGTTCATTTCAGCAAATCTGGTTTTAAATGAGAGCTTAATTAACATTTGCTACGAGCTGAAGTAACATGTGTATTTCATAATTGAATTGAGTTTTCAAATGCATTGCGTAAATAAATTTCGTCTGTAGTTTCAATTTATTGTTGTACATGGGAAGAGAAAACTTTCACATCAGATGTGCCGGCAAGCGGACAGCCAGGCAAACCAACATCAGTGGCACTGGCAGTGGCAGTGGCAGTGGGTCATGCCAGGGGACTGACTGGCGGGCCATGTTTAATACTCGAGAGAAATCAAAACATAAAAACTTCAAAATTAAATGGAAAAGGGAGCTCAGAAATTGGGTGTGGGAAACTGCTACTGCGACTGCGACTCCGACTGCGACGGTCTGTTGTATATCATTGAATGAATGGCAGCAAAAATAGAATTTAGCACGTGAGCTTAGCTTTTCAACAGCTTTTAAAAACAGAACAGAACTGAACAGTTCTGAACTGCTCTGAACGGAGCGGAACAGAACGGAAAAGACCTGATTTATGCAGCTTCTTCTACTCGCTCATAGCTGGTAATTATGTAAAAGTTTTTGTTGTTTCAGCCGCGTACTTTTTTTATGGTAGTGGGTCCATCCGTTCGTCCGTCTGTCCCTGAGGGTCAATTTTAATTACGCTCATTCGGAGCCGAAAAGGAGACGCGAAATAAAATGAAACGAAAGCAAAGTAAAGCAGAGCAACACAAAGCAACGCAACAAAACGCAAAGCGCTTAAAGTTTTTGACAGGCGGCAACGAAGTGAAAATTGGTGCCGCATAATTGAAAGCAATGCCGACCTGAAAGCCAGGCTAAAAATTGGGTTCTTTGGTTGGTTGGTATTCGGGAGCATAATTAAAAATACATTGACATTTAATGGCACGTCGTATTATAAATATTCAATTTTTTGCCTTGCTTTTCATTTTTTCTCATCTTTTTTTTATACATTTTTATTTGTGTTGTTGTTGTAATCGCTTTCATTCTTTATTGTTTGTTTGGCTCAAAGTCATTTTGAAATTCCGCTAGCATATTTGGCCCTTGGGTAAGCCTTTGACGTGCCAGAGCACCTTTCTGGCCCGTCTCGAAACGCGCAGCATACTTTTCAGCATTTTGAAATGCCGTGAAGCCATTGGCAGCCAACGCGGCGCATTCTTAGCAATTCATTTGCGAAATTCCTTTTTTATTTTGCATGCCAATGTCCTCCACTCAGCAGCTGAGCACATCAGGAACTTCGACGCGTTTCTACACAGCCCTTATAATCATCAATCATCATAATTAAAGTACTTCATCGCACACACTGCGCATACGACGCACCGTTCCGACTAAGTGACTCGTTTGCACCCCAAAAAAAGAAGAAGAAAAAAAGCGACAAGCTCACTGCAGTCATCACTTTAATATTGTCATAAAAGCTGAGTTGCTTTTGCTTTTGATTAACCCAATGGCACTCCAAGGAGAGTGAAGTCCCACCCCAAATGTCTAAGTTTTGTACTGATTTTCCTTATCTTAAAATTGTAACTACAACATTCATTGTCACTTTATGTTATATATATATATTGTGGCAACCGAAAAAAGTTAAGCTTTTTGACGATTTTCCAGACATTCTCCAATGCATTAAAGTAGCCGAAGGCACTCGTTGCCACCATCGTTGCTGGACCGAGTTGAAAGTAGGATAAACTCATTTTTGGCTTGCGCATCCTTTCTACACAGGGACAATAACTGTCTGCAGCATTTGAGGCATTTTTATTTCATTTGGCTTTATGAAATTAGTAAGCGCCTGTCTTTAAGAAATTCCTCTCTAGCAAGCAAAATCCCCACAGAGTGGAGCACAAACAGTGTGCGATGTTTTTTGTTTTCTTTTTGGGATTGTTTGTTGTTTTTGTTGCGTTGCGTTGCGTTCGTATAAATGTTAAGATATGATTTGATATTATGGCCAAGCACGCCTCAAAGACAAATGGACGGAAATGGTTTAGTCCAGGCAGCTGCCATGTAGCTTTGGCATTTGTTATCCTTTTTATGAATTCGAGCATGCAATGAGGATGCTCGTATTGTGAGCCACAACAACAACAATAACAAGAACAATAAGCCCAAAGAAAGAGACCCCCCCAAATTAAGTGTTGAACGTCATTGGAATTTTGATTGCAAATACTTGAAGCAAAAAATCTGATCCGATGTGCAACTTGGGGTGGATACAGAGATAAAATCAATTTTAAGCGTACATATATAAATATCATTGCTGGCAGGCATACGATGCAAGGGCTCACAGAGGAAAGGAGCCTTTGCACAAGTTACACTACACCTAAACGTGAACTAATTTGGCAGCCACGTGTTTTTCATCTTTTTCCAAATCATAAAAGCACTGGCATAAGGCCGTTCACTTTACACACACACACACACACACATACACTTTGTGTAACGGTAAGTGGCCACAAATGGCAGCTGGCTTACAATACTTATGCTTACGAGCATAAAAGAAAAGGCAAAACTAACTACAGTTTGGCATGGAAATGAAACAGCGACGGCTTAAGTGGTCGCCGTAAGAGCCGAACCCCGACAGAGACAGCGACCCAAACCGAGCCGACCTGAGCTGAGCTGAGTTGAGTTGAGTTGTGTCGGGGAGCAAAGTATATAGGAAATTCGCTGTGAAAATAAAGTCAGCCAGCCGCAAGGCAGACAACGAGAGACGTGTAAGCACAGCTGCCGGGCCCCTTAGCTTTGGATATTCGAGCAGTTCCTCTGTTCACGCCTATGTCCCGACTCTCCAATGTCCATGTGTTGCAAGATTCTGTGACCGCATTCCCCGGCGTATGCTCAACGTCAAGCTCAGTTGCCGATCATAAACTAGCCGGCAAACACACTCACAATCGCACACACACACACACTCGCACATGTACATACGTATATGTCTGTTGTACAAATAAATAAAGCAGCGCCAGAAAAGCCAACACAGCCATTGCAGGAACATTCGCATTTTCCACCCCTCCTCCTCCTCCTCCTTCACACAGTTAGCGCTGGCACTCATCCAGCACAAGAAACAACATATCATTTGTGGCCACAGTATACAAAGATGGTATGTCTGGTCTCTTCCCCTGCTCACAGTTCAATTTAAATAACACATTACAAGTTTATAAGTCTTTAAGTTTATGATCACCAATAGACACTTTTAGTATATCAAATATATATTAGACACTCTACAAACTCAATATTATTTAAAGTCTTCACAGTGCTAGTTTACTGTACTAGCGTAATTATCTAATTGCAGGGTATTTCTGAGTCGTTGCTGGTTGACTGGCTCAGTTTAGTTCTTTTCTCTTAGCTATTATTGTCATTGTTGCCATTGTTGTTGCTGTTTGCGCTGTTATGTTTGTGGTTACACTTTGCGTGCTGTGCATTGGTCTCCCTCCTGCTGACAGCAGAGCCACGCTGCTCTGACTGCTCCCATCTCTATCTCACTCTCCCTCTCTCCCTCTCTCTCTCCCTCTTCAGTCTCAGTCCCGGGCCGTAACTGTGTCCGTGTCCCGTATCCATTTTCTGTCGCTTCTTTCTGCCTTTTGCATGCGTCGCACTGCGGTTGGCGTTGCCGTGTCTATTGTGCTAATAGGCAGCACTATCGTATTTTAACAGCTTTTATTTACACATATGTACAAATGTGTGCGAGGTGTGTATGTGTGTCAGTGTGTGAGTGAGGGTGAGCGTGTGGATGTGCACACACTTGCATACAAGCAAATAGGTAGCGCAAGCATTTCACTTGTTTATCTTCGTGTGTTGCTATTGTCGTCCATTTATACCCTGTACCTGTTTACAGAAAATCGGGTATTTTTGCAATCTCTGCAAATGTGCAACATTTAGCAGGTAAATTTTATTTAAATGCAGTTGTGGGGCAAACATAACTTTAATTATTTATTAAGCGCACTTCGAATACTTCGAGTTGATTATTACTAATACAATGAAAACTTTGTACTGCAAACTAACAGCTAATTTAAACATTTGATTTGAGCAACATGCACATTTATAGATACAGAAATTATTCAGCAGCATATCTGTCAGTTGAGTGCTGTAAGCTATATAATTCATACTTTTGTTATTTGTGTAATTTTGCCGTGTTCATAACATACATTTATAATCAAGCTTTCGGTCCTGGTGGCATTTTATTTTGGCAACGCAACCGTCTTGGCCAGGTAGTCCATTAAGAGTACGCACATCAGTCCAGGCATTGCTCTCGCTGTTGCCGTCAAAGGATCTCAGTTCAGCTCAGCTGGGCTCAGACAGCAGCTTGTCAGCTTGAACAAGCTTTTGACTTTGTGTGGCTCCACGTGCTCCGTGTCATCAACATGATTGTCGTTTTTGAACATTTTTTTCTGCATCAATAATAATGGGAAAATGACAGGTTTTATAATTGGCGATAAAACGCCATCAGTGGGGGGCAGCAGCAGGCGTCAACCTGCTACTCACGTGTCTACCACCTGCGACACTGGGTTGCACACCAATAACGTTCCTGAAGGACTCGTCAACAGCTGTAGCAGCTGCAGCTTTAAGGCTGCCTCATTCATTTGCCAATTTGCCGGATGAAAATATAAAGAATATTTCCGCATGAAATGAGCTTTGGCTTTCTTTTCGGGCATGTAATGTCAATAAAATTGTTAATGGACATCGCTTGCGGAATTTTGATAACGCATCTGTAAGAAATACTCACTTTGTTGGATTGCAGCATTTGACGCTTAACAACTTAAAGCTGGCAGTAGTGAGTTATATGTAGCATTAACTGCTACTCAAATGGCACGCTCAAGTTTCCGTTTGTTATGGGGCCCATCTCAGTTGGCTGTGTGTGTGTGTTTGCGCTACTCTATTCAGCGGAAGTTGCAAGTAACTGAACTTCCCGATGGGCGCCAGTAAACTGTAATAAACACTAAAAGGCAGCAGCTCGAGGAAGCTGCATATTTAACTTGCCACGCCAGAGCCATTTGACTGACAAATGTGGCCGGCAAACATAGCGTCCAGGAAATGGCAAGGAAATTAAAACAAATATAAAATAGCAGCAACTAGGCAGCCAGAGGCGCAACATCACAGCAATAACAACAAGCGGGAGCTGGAGACTTGCGAAGCCAAATGAAAATAAATATGGCACAAAACTTTGCCCACAGCAAGCGCAGGCAAGCCAAACCGAGCCGTATCGAGGCAAGTAACTCTCACTGAAGTCTGCCGCTGGGCATTTAAATGTGGCAAAGCAGCACTTAAACAGCGTACGCGTCAAGTGTGTGTTCCTTCTTGCCCCAGTCGGATGCCATAAAAGTCAACAACTTCGCTGCCGACGCGCTGATAAAGGCCAGCCGAGCAATTCCCCAATCTCCACGTTTCGTTCGATTGAGCTACGCATAAGCGTTTCGAGTGCTTACAAATTAAATTAAAAATTTATTTACTTTAAAAAAGTGGCAGAGTCTATCGCACCCGCCAGCTTATCACTGTAAGGCGCATACACACACACACACACACACGCACACACACACACACACACACACTGCTGCGCTGCCAACGGCCATAATAAACCGCAGAGTGATAAGAAATCGATTTGTCACCAGGACGTGAGACTCAATTGGCGCTTAAGCAAACAAAAGCCAATGCGAACGCACTCATGAGGGCATAAATCACGCGCTCACATCCCAATACAGAAACACACACAGACACACAGATACACACACAGACACACACACACACAGACACACACACAGAGGGGAGCTGCAGCTGCTGCTCAGTTGATACAAAGGTGCTTGTCCTCTGTCTGGCTATGCAAGTATCTCTCTGTGTGTGTGTGTGTGTGTGTGTGTGTCTCAGTGTGTGTCTTTTTATCTGTGTGCGTGTGGCACATTTAAGTTTATTACAGTTACTCCCGCGAGTTGTTCTCAACTAAATCCCTTACAAAATACTCAATGCTTTTGTGCAAAATGTGGGCTGCTGAGATTCGGATTTACTGGTAATCATACAAGGAGACACACCCACACACGCCCAAATACATACGGGGCGGGGTGGCAATGATGAAATTGCAGCAAATTTTTGAGTCATGCCTTACAATGAGCCAAGTAAAGCCCTAGCCTAGCAGAAGGGCACATTTCCTTACAAAAAAAAAAAGAATACAAAATAAAAAAAAAGAGGAAAACAAAAACAAAAAAGGAAAAAAGAAAAGAACAACAAAAAAACACAGAGAAAATGTCGCTATGTTTTAGGCACACTCCCTAATGGCAATGTGAAAAATATCGCGATAATAAAGTTGCAGGTGCTTGTGTTGATTTATTTTCGATTTACAAGTAAGTCCCCCCAGTGAAATATAATTTCGATGTGTTTATTTCTGCAAAATTTACCAATGCGATTGAGCGACTCCTTTCGATCCACGCGCGATTTTGACAGACTTATTTGCTTGGCTTTGCTTGCCTTCTTGCCTCGTGCCACACGGGCCAATACATCGCATGTCACAGGCTCCCGTTAGAATAGCAACAGTGGCTGGCAGGTTGTTTAAAATTGGGTAATGCCAATTCTGCACAGCGGCTACAACAGCAAACGCAGCTTCTTCTGTTTCGACTTTGAGAGGGAGAGAGAGAGAGAGGGAGAAGGAGAGAGAGAGGGAAAGTCTCTATCTCCTTCACACTGCTCCCCAGAGATGGCGAGCAATTTGCGCTGGTTGCCTCTTAGTTGCCGATTTTCACATTGCTTACTTTAACAGAGGATATTATGGACTTAAATATATTTTTTTTCAATATTTTAGGAAACGATTGTGGCAATAAGCTTAATGACTTGAAAACTAATAATTCGTTTCCGATAACGTTACAAAAAAAAAATGTTTTATGCACATTGAAGCAGTCTGGCCTAAAACATTCGAGTCGAAAGCTTCGAAATTTGTAGGGTATGCAAAGTGATGTGTCTGATTTAAGTTTGCCCAGCCATGTCTCTTCTGGCTGTGATGCCATTTTTATGGGTTGTTCTCTGTCCGCAATTCTTGTTCTTGTTCTGGTTTTGGCTGCTGTATCAGGTCTCGGAGGTAATGTTTTTTTCCTCAGCTGCACGTGAAATATTTTCGACAGCCGCAGAGTAAACAAGCGCACACATTAACTTTTTGCTGCTTTATATGTGTGTGTGTGATTGTGTGCGTGTGTGTGTGTGTGCGTTGGGTCTGTTTGGGTGTGTTGTGTGTGGGAGTAGGTGAGTGAGTGAATTCGCACACACTCTCAATTTAAACGCTTCATTTCACTTTATTTCGACTGCGATTTCAATTTAAATTCCATGACTTTGCTTTGCGCTTCAACGTCGTTTATTTCAGCGTCGCAACGCTTTTAACTTTGGCTTTGCGTTTTACTTTCGCCGCATAAGAAATGCTCATGAAACTAAATGGATTCTGGTGATTTTAATTTTTAATTAGGGATTTGCGGTCTGCAAAATTTGTTTGGCTTCGTTATTCGCTTTATTAATGCAGCTCAAGGATTGTTTCCTCATTTACTTAACTCAAATTAAAAATTCAATGCGGTCTATACTTATTCGATGGCGCCACTTAAATTAATGTTGCGGTCAGTCCACAATTAGCTTTAAGGTATGGTGGAATGGGACAAGCCTTTTATACATTTTTCTTTTTTTTTTTGTTATACTTTTTAAATTTACACTCAATTCGGATAAATAGAAGGGGAGAAGAACAGAAGCAATGCCATTTGACGAGAATCTTTTAATTAACTTTTGTTTACCCAGCGCCCAAAAAGTTTTCCATTTACTTGAACTCCGCTCAAATGCTGTGTGCAAAACTTTACGGTTTTTGCAGCAAAATCGCTGGTTGTGTGTACCGAGTATGTGGACACTGCTTTATTGGCGCCACTGTTTTTCAGGCATCCCAGAAATATAGGCAACGCTTTTTATACGCTCAGAAACGAAATCCAAACTGCGAACAGTACATTAAAATAGATTACTGTTTACTTTCAATTTACTAGCACTTCATCCCCAACGCTAAATCTCGAATGCAAATCCTTTTGTCATATTAACGCACCGCATCCCACAGTATAAATATTTACACTCTGGGTTATTACCACTTTCCAGTCAAGTGCCACTTGGCTGACTGATGGCTTCGTCATGTGGCTGCATTTCAGATTAAAATGTTGCCAATATAGCTGCTGCAATTTTAGTGCGCTGCTGTTAAATAACTTTACTTTTAGCTACCTCGAATTCCCCAAAAATGGGCGACATAAAAGTTAGAAGCGATGCCACAACAACATTGTTTCGCTTAAAGTATGCTGATGCAATTTTCCTGACTTTCGAAATGCGCAAAAAACTTCATGCGTGCCACTACTCGGTATTAATTTCATTAGCTTATTGCTCCAATGGAACTTGCGTCGTGCCCCAAGTTGCGTCATAGTTGGCGGAAATTGAAAGTGAGCTGAACTTATGTGATGAGGAGAACAAAGGTGATACACTAATTCACTGAACCACCTCCAGTTAAACACTTGATCTGCAGGACAGTTTCTGTTAACAGAGGCTTGAGGCACAATTCGTGTAAGCAAACACCGTGCAACAAACTATCAAAATGATTGAGTGGTAAGTGGCTGGCCGGTTACTTGGTCGGTTGGTGCAACACATTCTGGGGTATTAGCGGTTGTCATTGCTGTTGCTGTTGCGGCCATTATGGCAACGATGACGCGACAAGACGACACTCAGAGCAGCGTGACAAGTGCCCGGAGGAACAGCAGAATAGACACAGCAACACTGCAGCCCGGTAGCAAGGGGCAAGGTGTGTGGTCTGTGGCATGCGACCGAGGCATGACCATAACTAGCTTTCGGTCTGCGTTTTGTGTTTCAGCAAAGTGAAAGGAACATGCCACATACATAGCAGCCAGTGCAGCTGTGGCAAGAGGCGAATGCGGCATGCTGTAGCCAGAGCAACATTCTCGCAACATAGATAAACAAGTGTCTGTTACTGCTGCCATAACCGCACATATCGCTCATAAACGTGGCCATAAAACGAAAACAAACAACCAACAAATATGTGATAAAGACGCCAACAACTAAATAAGACTACATTTTGGGATGCGTCCATTTTTTAGTTTAATAGGCCCATTAGAAACGGGACTCAAAAAGTCGCAAAGCCCAAAAATGGCTTGTATAAAATCGCCACTAAAAAACTTATCTTAAATTAGTGCATCATTTTATTTACTCGGCCTTCGCAAACGTATTCCTTTTTATTGTTGTATGTTTGTTTATAAATACGAAAAATCGCGTGACACGCTTAAGCACTTTCAAGTGGATGAAGGCCCAGTCAATAATGCGTACGAGTTTTAATACTCGACGTGCAGACAGAATAATACCATATAAATACCATATAATATATGTGTAATGTTTGCTCGTAAACTTTTTATACACTATTTAGGACATGTTTGTTGCAAAGCACATTATGAAAAAACTTTTCGGTCAGAAAATTGTATGGTGGTATATATGTATGTAACTTAATATATATACATATATCAGTGTTAGTATAGTTCTCCACTCTAGTAAATCATTGTCAAATTTTTTTTATTGATATATTTGTACACAACTAAAAATATATTGTTTTCCATTTTAATAAATCTCTTTCAAATAAATTTAGATTTCACAAGATTTTTGTGCTATTTTTAGCACATTTGATTTATCTATCAGTCAACGAAATGAATTTCTAAAAAAAACGAAACCGAAAACATTTTTCCACCCTTTCAATTTTTGACAACAAAATTTGCATTGGATTTGCTACTGCGTTTGTTTTGCTCTAACCTAATTTTCAACGCTTCCGCGAATTAAACGAATTAAGAAAGAACAACAACAACTCTGAGAGCAGCTTAAACTAAGGAAGCTATGCAGACTGAGCTCTGTGCCTCTGTGTTGATATACGTTCACCGTCCGTTGAGCAGAGTCAACAGCAACAAGCAACTGCAGCTCGCCAAGTAAACAAACTGTTAACGGGCCAACTGCACAGCCAGCAGACAGCATCCGCATTGATGTGGATGTGGATGTGAAACTGGATGCGATTCGAGTGGACAGCGGACGACGGCTGAAGCAAACGCTTGTGGCGTTTTTCCCAGCATTTAGGTACTATTCTTTTTGCTCCAACCCAAAAGGAATGAGTCCAACTCAGCCCCACCCCCACTGACACACAACAATGCAGACAGGCAACGCAATATGCACGCTTTATTTGCCATAAGCAGAGCGCGTCGCATTTGTTGATACCGTTTTCTTGCTTATTGTTGTTCCTCAGAAAGTAGGCTACGTCGTCATCGTCCTCAACGTCCTCGGGCCATCTCCTGTTCAAATTAAACTGAAAGTCTTGTCCGCTACTTTTTAGACAACGAGCGCGGCGTTGTCTGGCCTCACAGCGCACCACACCACAGCACACCACACCACACCACACCGAACCACACCGAACCACTCAGCTCAGATCCGAAGACGACAGTGGCCTCGTCGGCACTGGTCGAACAATATTATGAGCCAAAGTGGCAGCACTTTTTCTAGAACACTCAGAGCCGCCCGTCCCTGCAAATGATGTAATTAAACTTTAAGGATTGCGCAAAGTTGAGAACTAGTTGCAAGAATTCGAGGCAACAAGCAAAAGATAATTCAAAGGAGTCCAGCAACAACGTTTAACAAACGCCTGAAACAAAGCTCTGACATACACGAGCATAAGCCCCAACACGGTCAGCTATAATAATCGATAGCTCTTTAACTTTAGCACACAACTGTGACACTGATGGGCTAAGCTTGCGCTTAATGGCCTGCTAAGTTGACACAAGCGAATGCCGGATGGTAAGGGGGACGAGGGCAGACGGGAATTGGTTACTGGTAACTGTTAACTGGTAGTAAGCCAGGCGATGGGTGAGGGGATGCGGGCGTCTGGTGACTGCTGACTGTTAACTGCTAACTGGTTGACGAGTATGAGGCGGCAAAACTTTTCTGTTGATTTATTAAATTAATTGCTGCCACATGCAGCTGCCCCCATAGCGCCCAGCAGCGAGGATGCCGTTTATTTGTATTTAATTTAATTTATACGAAATGCCGCAAAACTTTTTTATGACAACATTCATTCGAATCGCTTTACTCCTCCTAACTGAGTTGTGAGCGAACTTGTAACATTGCCAGCAATACAAAACTGATTCATTACAGTTATTAATTGTAATACATTTCAGTGTGCATTGTTTTTTTTTTTTTTTACTCTACATCAAAATTATATTTGAATAATTACATCGTTTTTACAAGTTTTTATATCTGCTGCAAGGAGCAAAGTGACAAATGTCGAGCATTATCCAGTAACCAGTGAAGATTTTCTACCAGTAAAGATTTTCTACGTTCGTTTTTCGTTTTAAAAATGTATTCAATGCAAAAGATTTTCATACGCATTCAATAAGCTTCTGCACACATTTTCAAAGATGTGCGGTCAAATTTAGCTCGCTCAACTTATTTAACTTTTGATATACATACAAAATCATAGGGTATTAAATTCTAATATTTGTATGAAATACCTCTGAAATGAAAGAGAAAATGTAGCAGTTATGATTTGAATTAAACTAACACATTTGATTGGTTTTGTGCAATTGCAAGGCTTTGAATATTTGCACGTAAATAGTTTTCTATTGTGTTGGCAACGCACCCGGAAATTGAGTACAAGTTATTATATGAGCAAAAATGATTTATGCGATCGATCCACGCACTGGAAACGCTCAAAGTGAGTGCGGCAGTGGACCAAAATGAATTGCCACACTACGTGTTGCTGTTCCACACAATTTCCGGAGGGACGAAACTAGCACATCCTGCTGAGGTTGCTGATGCTGCTGCTGCTGCTGCTGTTGTGCCCACCTCATCACTCAGGCAGCAAGTCAGCGCCCTCAGTTTGTGGTCTGAAAGGCAGCGACATGACATCCAATCGTTTCGCACACACTTTTGCAATTGATTTAGCATCTAGGCTACGAGGCAGGTGAGGGCGAAAAGCGTAAGGGCCGCCTCAGACTCGCCACTGATTCGATGGCACTCCTTAAAGTGTGCGATTTGTTGCGTTTGCCAGCTTGGGGCATTTAATGGCGTTACAATTTGCCTTTGTTATTGTTGGCGCCCTGCTTGCTTGCCGCATCAATGGGAGCCAAAGAAAAATGATGCCACAAAACCCAACGGTACAAAATGCTCATTTATTCTGACCGGCCGGCCGGCCGTCAGGTGGGCGCGTCTACAACGAGAGTGGTGGCAAACCCTCCGGAATATGTTGCACGTTTAACGCTCACTTGAGAATTTATTGCTGGGTGGCTGCGGGGTTGACAGTCGAACACATAAAAACTTACTCGCTGTTGGGGCAATGTTGCGTTGCTTGTGGACCGAGAAACCTGAGGCAGAGGGACCTAAAGGTTGCCCATTTATTGCATTTAAAGTTACTTAATTCCTTCTGCATGAACTTGCCACATAAAACAACAATAATTGCAAACCATTTTAACTCACAACTTTCTCTCTCACTTTGTCGTTACAGGTACGTATTGGAAACTGTGTCACTTGTGCGGAAGGCATTCTGATTGTTGGTAACTTTTGTGAATTCCTGTAATATGCCATTTTTGGGGGCGTGCCTCAGCCATCGTTTGTTCTGTTGTTGTGGCTGTTGCTTTCGCAACGACGCGTTGATTGTATTATGAGCGACGTGTACCGCAAAAAAGCTTTTAAGTCATTAATTTCATTTGGAGCGCCGTACTTAAAGGATTTTAAAGTGCACAAATTTTAATGCAAGACCAGAAAATGGCCAGCCACAACTATCGTTTGCCACAACTGAAGACTATAAATGCGTTCATACTTGTCTATGTACATTTGGACATATACATTTCATTAGACCGAATGAATTTGGGCAAAATGTGTGAAAATGTCAGCTGAAAGTAAATCTACTAATAACCAAGATTTATGTGAAAAAGGCGTACATGCTGAATATATATGTACTGTTCAACGTACGTTTGTATCTCTGGCGAGTTGGGACTCAAAAATAAACCAAATACTCAACACATAAAACCAGCAGAGATAAGCCACAAAAGAATCGCACATTTTCTATATTTATGTGTTTTTGTGTGTTGTGTATGTGTTTGTGTGTTTGTGTGTCGGTGTGTTTGTGAAAATCAGAAAACACAATCTGCATGCAAATGAATCAAATGAATTAGTTTGGCAATTTTGAAGCCAAAGGCAATACAAAGAATAAACATTTTTCTAGATGCTTCTTATGGATGAGTCGGAGCTAAGCTCACAACATACTCACACTAAATGCGATACATATGTTGCTCATGGCTGTGGTTGTTCGCAAACTTTTGCCTTATTTGATTAAATAATTTCCATTTAACTTCTTACTTTATGTTCGCTGTCAACTTAGTCGACGACATCCTCTCGACGCAAAGGACTTGACAGAAAAGTCACAGCACACATTCATATACATATGTAATTAAAAGCAACAAATGCGCACTACATACGCGACGCGCAGCCATAGCTACAGGCACACACACACACACACTCACACACACGCACATGCACAACAATTTAGATAGCAAATTAGTGTGGCAAAAACTTAATCTTTGCACCGCAGGCCAAACCTCAAGAAATAAAAGGTATGCGCTCCAAATGAAGGACTTTTGCCTCAAGAAACTACTACTATTGATTATACATGTACATCTGCCTTAGTACATATATATACATATATATACATACATATACATATACATAGATACATATGTACGTATATGAGTACAGGAACTTCTTTGAGATTCACGCTCGCATTGAGCTTGAGCAAGCAGACAAGAGCAACATTTGGGCAAAACCATCACTAGCTGATTCAAATAAAGTGGCCCAGTGGCTTGGGTCTCATGACAGCTAGATTTACAGTGTGCGGTCCCATTTACTTGCAACATACACTGATCATAAAACATGCCTATAAATAAAATTACATAATTACAAGTACTGAATATTTGTGTGTTGTGTGGAAAAATATCGATTAATCATGTGGATAAAAGTGAGACGGTAAAAGTATGAAGAATCAATTATGAGTTACAACTATAAATCTTAAAATTTGTGATGGTAGCAATTGAAGGAAAAGTACTGAGTACTGAGCTTGATTTACTGCATCATTTAATTCAATTTAGGCAATTATAATAACTGATTTTCTCAGTGTATTTTGTGCACAAATAAATACGTACAAGAGGGGTACGGGGCCGAGCAAAGAGGGATATGAATGCCTGGGTGGCGCCGTTTGGCTTTAAGTGTATAATGTGGAAACAGGGTTAAAGCAACAAAATCCAAGCAGTTAGAAATGAGCTGGGGGAGATATATACGGACGTAGGTAATGGGACAGAGGGCTGTAACATGGGTTAGCAAATTGTATTGTTTTTGTGTAAATTAGTTCATTTTGCTAGTGCGTTTGTGAGTGAGTGTGTTTGTGCGTGTGTGTGTGTGCTACATGGTGTGTGGTTATGTGTGTGAATGTTGGATGGCTGCGTTCAATCCTCAACTCGGACGACGTGTTTGGTCCTTTTAATTTGCATGTTTTATGTTCACTTTATGAGATTTGAGTTGGCCTTGTGGTTTAGCATAAAATATTAAACTGGTCACATGTGCGTGTGCACGTGTGTGTATATGTGTACATGTGTGTATGTGTTCTTGTGTTGGTGTTGGTATTGGTCTGTCTGAATAGGGTCTCAAGTTTGCTGCGATCATAATTTATCGTTGTGTGTTCAAGCCCAGTTTCAATTTGAGTTTTTGCCTGACATTGCCACAAATCTTGGTCATGTTCTGTTTTGTTTTGTTTTGTTATTTATTTAATTTATTTATTTATGTCGCTCACTAAAACCACTTTAATCAGACCCCAGCGACATGAGCGGCTCATCTGGCCTCGGAATTAATCCCACAATTTAAGCCAGTCTGATTTAGACCAGCAGTCGTTTAGTAATAAGCCGTCAACACGCACGTCGACATGGCCAACTACGCGACTCGCTGAATGACAGCCCGTCAGTCGGTCAGTTGGCCAACTGATTATATTTATTGCAAACTTTTACGACACACTGAGCCTGGCCAACGGTCAATACACATGGAAATCCCTGCCAGGGACCTAAGCTGCCGCCACACATTATTTGAGTTTAATTTGTAAATGTTTGCAAATCATAGTTTAACGAAAACAAACTATGAATCTGTTTGGATCTAAGAGTATGTGTCACTTGAGTGTGACTGCTGCTCAATTTGCTGGCAAATATATTAATTATTTAAGTGATAGACTGAAATTCCCAAACATCGTAGATTCGTATTATAAATGGATTCCTACGTGCAAACCAAGTGCGTTGTGTATTGGACAGCCGAGCAGAAATCGAAGCACATGTTAAACTCTTTACACCGACATAAACTGCGAATGAAAATACGTGCGTGGCATGATACACGACATGGGTGTGAGCGAAGGAACAGACGCATGGATGGATAGATGGATAGATGGATGGATAGATGGATGGATGGATGTTTGAATGGAACAGATTGTGGCATGCAATTGATGAGAGTTGTGTGTTTGGGTTGTGTCGATGTGACAGAAGCACAACGTGCAATAAAACAAAAAAAAAATTACATTGCTACCCTGGGTCTGTGATCCTGTCCTGTGGCAGGCAAGGCAATCAACTTCAAAATGCAGCAACATATCCCCGAGTCTGTGCATCCATCTCTCCACTCTCTCCTCTGCATCTGCTTGACTGATATGTTGCCAGTGAGTGCAAGTGAAGTGCGATCCCATGCCTGATGCACAGGAGACGCCAAAACGAAAACAGAAACAGCTATAACTGAAGATGGCACATTGCTGGCGCATATTTTCAACGAGTGTCAACAGAAATTGCTGTCAGTGCAGCATTCTGCGAAACATTGGGGTTTTCAAATTGTTTGCATTGCCAGAGTAGCAGGGAAGCAGTAGGAAACCAGTAGGTGCAATGTAAAACGATATGACCAACCCGCACACGTTACCATAAATCTGGAAATGATGTAAGAGCACACGCTAGTATAATTGACATTTGGTCACTCAAACTCGAAACGATAGCGAATGAGTATCGAGGCGTTGTTTATCCCCCACTGCACCGCTTACCCACGCACCCATCCTCACCTTAGACCTTGCCGTTGTTATCTGCTTGTTTGCCCGCATGGTCAGCAGCGTAAAGTTGAAGGACTTGCTACCAGCACGTACCACATGTAAGTGTCCCCAAGAGCATATCGACATATATGTAGTCTATGTGTGTGTGTGTGTGTGTGTGTCTGTCACAAACACATGCGTCAATTTAATAACAAGCCAAACAAGATAGTAAGCAAGCGAATAAGAGAGAGAGAGAGAGAGAGAGGGGGGGGGGGGGGGGGGGGAAGTGAGAGAGATAGAGGAACTAAACAGAACGCCAAAATAAATGAGATATTACCAATTTGTATTGAATGCTCAGGAATGACATAATGGCCAAGGCGATATCTCTCACGTTGCTTAACTCTAGTTGTGAGTGTTGTTGTTGCTGTTGTTGCTGTTCTAACGGTTTCGCTTATTAGGCCATCTAATGTATACATCGTGGTCGTTGCTGGTAATCATTTTGTGCTGTCTACAAACGCAATTAGGACGGAACAGTGTAAACACTTGCAAGTCATTAAGCGTGTCAAAGGCAACGCATTTCCATCACATTTATTAAGCATACGCCATGGGTGTTTTGTTAAGGTTATACTTAGCCATTGTTAAGCGAATAGATAAGTTTGTATAGATTAGGAAACAAAATTACATGTTAAACGAAGAAATAAAGTTAAGTTGATGCTTAATGGAAATCGATATCGCCTTACTTGGCTTAAGTTACAAACTATCGATTTAGCTAGCTACAAAACAAAGACACACTATGAATATTTAAAGTACTGAGCATTAAAGAGAAATATGCGCAAGCTTTGCGAACCATTTCCTCAACATTCACACAGCTAAATGGACAAAACATGTGCCAAACTGAGCTGCGAGCAAGGTCCTTCATAGCATGAATTAAATGGACTACAAAGCAACAAAAACGAAAGTAAAACAAAAAACAAAAAACAAAAAAGAAAACAAGAACAAAAACAATAAAAGAAAATACAATGCGGCAACTGCCAAATCGTAAGCAACAGGGGTGGGGTGGGTGGTAGAGGGGATGATGTTGCGGAGTGTAATAGCAGCGGCAGCAGCATCAGCAGCAGCAGCATTGCAGCAGCAGCAACAAAGGAAATTCGTATACAAATTGTAAAGAAATAAAATTTTAGTATGCGCATATTGATTTTATGATCAGAAATAACTACGCATAGACGACGGCCGAGAAGGGTGTGCGGTGGGGCATATATTTCAAAAAGTGCAAAGCAATCACGAGCTCGTCCATGTCACTGTGAGTGAGTGTGTAAGTGAGTTGGCCTATTTCAAAGCAATGTTAAATTGCTGGGCATGAAAACGAAATAAAAAGCGAGAGCACAAGCGATGACTACCATTCGGTAGTCGGCGGTTGAGCGTCTGTTGCCTCGATTTCGATTTCGATTTCGAGTTCCAGTTCCGCGTTGCTGGCTGGCAGTTTGGCGACAACCGTAAAGTATCTGCTGCCCATACATTTGACAGTTGTAATAAATTTTTGTGTTAGCAACACATTTCTGCCGGCCCACTGGCATTTCTGTGTTTTTTTTCTTCGAAATAGCGACAAAGCATTCCACTCATTGCTGCCATTTTCTGTGGCATTTCTAAATATGTTTCATTTAATGCAAATTGATTGGGCGCTCAATGGGAACCTTTTTATTTATGAATTCGCTCGCTCGCCGCGCCACAATGTCAAGTTCAAGGCTTCGCGCTTAATACAAATAAAAAATAACCCAAACGCAAAACTTTCTATTTCTGTAAATACACATAAGAATACATTCTTCAAGTCGAAGCTGATGCGCCTTAGGCGGGCAAAGTTTTTAAACTCATTTGCTCATTTTTCACATTATATGCTTCATAAAAATGCCATAATCCAATAAACCTTCTGCTCCATTCTGATGCCCGCTAAAAGGCCAACCAAATATCAAAATGAAATCAGACGCTACAAAATAAAAAGCGAAGACTTCGACACACAGCAAGGCCAGTAGAAATCAGTAAAGCTCTTAGTTTTGGGGTGCCGAAGACTTAATACGCTTGATATGTGATAAAGTAATCTGAACGTAAAAAGTTAATCGTTGTTTTGCCAATAGAGAAACAAAAACATTTTTAGTATTCATTTGTCTATAATAAATCGACTATAAATAGATAAAATAACTCTCACAAAAGGCAGCTGGTTTGCCACATCAGCATTTGCAAAACTGGGAGATTAAATTAATAATTATTAAAGGACTTGGCTCGAACTCATGAGCAAAAATAAATTGGGGCCAAAGATGTCTCCATCAGTATGTGGCGAATTGTATGATACAATTTAAATACCCTCTGCAAGGGTCTAAAAAGGCACACAAAATAGCAAAATAGAAGCGAAATGTTTAAATTCCTTAAATGAAACCGAAACCAACAATGGAATTGAAGCTGAAATCGAGACGAGGCAGACGCAAAGAAAAATATGTCGTTATTCTAGGCAGATGCCACCTAGACTACCCCACCTCAACGCCCAAATATATGCCACAAAATGTTGTTTACAAATCTCTTCAGCAACGCCCACAAATTTGTATGCAGGGGGCATTGTTGTTGCGTTCGCTTTTGGCTTGCGGTTCAGAGGTTGTAGATTTCAATATTTACTTTGGTCAGCATCACAGGAAGCAAACAGAAACTTTCTGCTAAGGCCGCCTAATGATAGTAGCTTAAAGTTTTGCGTTGGGGATTGTTCGCTTTATTAAATTAAATATGGCCGCCAGACTAGATAATATGAAAAGGGCGGCACTTTTTACAGCTGACATATGAGCGCTGAGCCCGCCATAAATCGACATGCGGAACGGAGTAAGGCGGATCGGATAGGATCGGACTGTTCCAGTGGTGATGCCAAAGCCACACGACTGCCATAAACTAGAGCTGTTGAGTCTGTTGAGAATGCAGGCCGTCCTTTAGCATATGTCCAGCAACCACTTGGGGGTTGTTCCCAACGCACACTTGAAACAACCTCCAATTGCGCATGGGACTCGAGTTGCCTGACACAGATACAAGTGTGTCTATGTGTGTGTGTGTGTGGGTGGGTGTATGTTAGCTGTATAATAATTATGTCACTTTTGGGTAAATCGATGCACAGTTTGGGACGGCAGCTGTCGCACACCCTTGAACAGTAATTTGAACTTTAACTTGGCTTTAAATATGGCGGCAGCAAGCAAACTTCTGATGCCCCAGCCAAAACAAGTCACGACTTTATTATTGTCCTTTAAATGACATTTGCGACCACTGCAGCAGCGAGACTGGCAGCTGCTCAAATAGCAAATATAACAACAACAACAGACAAAACTTTAACAGGATGACAGCAAGAATAAAGCGAAATAAAGAATGTGTCAAATAAGAAACTAAATCGCATTTCCGCCACGCCATTTTCGTTGCTTTGTAGCTGACCCTTTTGTGCTTTGTATTTGGCAAGCACCTCGGATTGAAGGCTGCTCGTTTATCGCTCTACAACCATGTCGGAAGGGGAGGGGATGAAGAGTGGGCTGGGGGCGTGGTAATGCGAACGGCAATGATGTTGCTCCATTGGGGTCGCCGCTAGCCCCAGGGCGGCATTTAATTACGCTCGTGTTCGTTGTAATGAGGCAAATTGCTTTTTGCTGTCAATTAAAGTAAAGTTTTCCCTTCAGAGCCAATCAAATGTGGGAGCCAGCCACATGGACTACGTCGACAATGGCATCATGTGCTGCTGAGATTTTTATAGCATTACCGGCTGTAAAGTAAAGTCTATGCTTTATACACAACCATCATTAGTCGCCTGGTTCTAATTTCAAATAGTACACCACACATTCTCTCAGGTTTCACAACAAACACATTTCTATTTACCTCTGCGTTGCGTCAATCTTTCACTTCCGGTGCGGCACAGTTGTTTCAATTTTGCATCGTGTTCTAGTTTTGCCCCGCTTAAAAACTGACAATGAGTAGCTGTATCTGTGTGTGTGTGTGTGCGTGTGTGTGGGGGGGAGGTGTGTGGGTGTGTATGAGTGTGTGTGTTCAGCGTCTTGGAATACGTTTGTAAGCATCTTAAATGTGCTTTTAATGAGCAAGCTTTCCCATCCAAAAATATGTTAGAATGCTCCTGTTGAGAGTGCACGACTAGAATTTACCCTGAACCCAACTTGTATAAACATAAAATCGTTTCAAATAAAATAAAAATTAAAATCAACCTTTTCCGGTCATAATTTTGATGTGTCTTATGCGATGTTAATAACACGTCAACGTATTTTATTTAGTATTTTATTATACGAGAACTTATATTCAACATTTACAGTCTTCAGCTCTTATGGTCTCTCATATTGACTCGTATGTTGATACTGTTCAAGAATAAGGCGTATGAGATACTTTCTACATACTTGTGCATTATACCCCGTCATCCAATCTTTAATGAATTCCACGTAGAAACAGACACCCAACGAGGCAGTTGCCATGTGCTACATTTGTTTCTCAGCTAGTGCAGGCTTTCCATAAGTCTAAATAGTCTTTTATCCTTACTGCTGCTGGCATTGGGTTGTTTCACTTTGCACTCGTTGGCAATCGTTTTAGTGCCCTGTTGTATTTTAATAAAGTTAATTAGCTTTCTAATTAGTTGTTGCTTTTCGTTCCCATTTAATGTGCTGGTGCTTAACACATATGAAAAATACAAGAGCAACGCTGTAAATACATGTATATAGTATAATATATGCACTTGCATGCATGCGTGTATATCCTTTAAGGGTAAGTGGCAATTGAGTGAAGTCAGTCGAGGTCCAAACGAGATTACCATTCAGTGCCACGCATAGCCCGCGAGTGCTGCACTTTGTGGCCACTAACGCAATCATGCGAACTGCCGTTTAAAAATTTAATGAGAATTTCATTAAAATTATTGCTGGAATTTAATAAAACAAAACGTTCGGTGGGTTGTTGCCTTTTATTTTTATTTATTTATTTTTTTTTGCAGGCAGCCACATCACTGGCCTTGCGTGCAGTTAACATATTTTGTTTTAAAGAGATCGAGAAATAATGTGGGAATTAATTGCTTTATATTACAACCGAACCGCTTAATTGGCACTTTGTATTGCATATCAAAAAGTGCAATTGTTTATCATTTTGTCATTGTCGTTGTAGGTGTTGTTGTTGTTGTCGTTAGTGACTGTAAAAGTTGTTCAATATAGCATGACTCCATGCGAAATAACAATGCATTCAATGTCATTAACTGAGTGCTTTATGCGCAGCAAAATGTCATACTATTCCCAGCGATACGTAGCTGTAAAGGTATATTTAATATTATCATTTTTAGTTACAGTTTGGCGTGTTGACTGTGAGATATTCAACACTCAAATCCAATAGTTTATGTGCAGATTGCATCTTTAAGCGTCGCAAGATGCTGACTAAAACCATATTTACTAAACAAATTGTATTTCTAGCATAAATAAAAATGATTCAATAATTTTCTTATGCATTTTTGAGCCACAAAGACTTTTTAACGAATTCATAAAATTTAGAAAATTAAGCAAATAGATAAAAAGCATATGCAGAGTATTATGTATTGCTGCAATTTTAGAAATAATCATTTTATTTATGAATCGAATTTCTATTCACATCTGCGTTATATATTCGAGAAATTATAAAATGCAAATACATAAATTGCTCTAGCCGACGGGCCATTAACTTTTTATTGCATTTATTTGAAAGGAATATTTTATCTTGTTCAACAGCGAAAATGCTGTATTATTTTCAGCACCAGAACCATAATAAAATGGGTTATTGCTTTTATTTATTATTTAAATTAAATTTTATTGCAATCAAAAGAGAAGTTGCATTTCAAAAAGCTCTAAATTGAATGATAAATAAAAATGATTGAACTGGGAGCAAGGTGAAACACGCTTCATTTGAAATTAAGTTAAGAAAATTTAACGAAAATCAAAATTAAATTAAAAATAAACAAACTTGCATATTGACAAAGAAAATTATAATGGAAATTCTTTCAACAGAAATATATGGCAATAGTTGAACAGTTATTTTAGTTGTCATCGTCGGCTTTAAATGTATTTTAATGGAAATATGTTTGTTTCCAAATAGGAAGAGCTTAAAGTCAATTTTTGATCGTGCTACATTTTCTTTATTAAAAAATGGATGCTAAAATTATGAATATTCAAATTCAATATGGGCATCCTTTTTTTTATGTGCATATATGGATATTTAAGACCATAAATAATAGACAGGCTTGGTCTGGGTGGGGGCTGGGCAGAGGCAGAGGCCGAGACTACATACAACAACACAAAAACAATGAAAATTGCGTGAGCTGTGCAAAGCTGTTGTGCTTGTTAAGAGATGGTCAACAGCAGCAACAGCAACCCCAACAATAGCAACACCAACAACAGCAAATTGTGCACTTTTCGTTGTTGTTGCTTTAACAGTGGCTGCCGTTGCGGTCGAGCCTGTCGCCACCCACTTACGTCCCTTCCTTTCATCCAGACATGGAAGAAGTTGGCCAATGGACTTGTGCAACTTGTGCATGTGCTGCTTGCAGCCGCAGTTGTTCACTTGTTCGACTCACAAGTGTCATGCTGTTCAGCCCTCTAGCCACTACACTAACTGTGTGTGTGTGTGAGTGTGTGTGTGTGTGTGAGTGTGTGTATGTGTGTGTGTGTGTGTCAATAACCATTAAGCGTTAAAATTGGTGCAGCTTTGCTGCTGGCTGCATTGGCTCCTGCTGGTTAAACGTACATATGTTTATGTGGTGGGTGTGAGAACGTGCAACTGGCAAGATTTGTTAGCCTGGGCAAAACACTGTAATTATTTTATGCTTGTAATGGCCAGCAGGCAAGTATTTGACTCAGTGCGAATTTTGGATATTGCTGGCACAAACGAATAAATAGACAGGGATTTCCCTTTTGCCAGACAGTTGTTTTAGCTCCGTTTGTAGTTGATCATTTAAAATTTCCAATTGGTTTGACAGAATAATACAAAGACACACAAACACACACACACACACACACACACACATACACTCACTCCGAAGCATAACCAATGTGGCAGTTTAGTTGTCGACCATGGCTATGCCTGATTAACTACTCGTCTGGTGTGAGTCCGGCTCCGGCTCCGGCACCGGTTTCGGCTACAACTACAACTTCGGCTCGACTTTTGGCAAAATGTGAGGATGCTTGTATTTAATTTACTGTTGAAATTAACGATGCGTGCACCACTGCTTGTGCGTCTGTGTATGTGCCTGTGTGTGTGTGTGTGTGTGTGTGCGAAAGTCAAGCCCCAAAACAACAATTTGGCAGCAATTTGTTACAACGATGGCAACTGCAAATGATTAACAATGTATGCGACATTGTGGTTAAAAGCATAATATTATCATACATTTTCGGAAAAAGCTAGCGTACATTATACATGCGGCGGCATTGCCCCTCCGAACAGCGCCCCAAATGGCCAACACAAGCATACATGTATTTATATATGCATAGGCTATATGGAAATTAATTTGCTGGCATTTTACTGGAGCTACACACCAGACCATTAGCTTATTGTGATATTTATGTGGCTGCAATTAGAGTGAGACAATGCCCGTATTAATTACACATTTCATTTATTTCCGATCACCCAAAATGGCCGAAGCCAATGATGCAAAATCAATAACTGGCACCGAGTTCTAAATCATGTGCTGGCGTATACACAAATTGAGTTGTTATTCAGGTTACCCTACTCGAATCCCCGCAATCGAATGCAAATCGTAATCGTATAATTATAGAACGACGTGTAGCGAACAAACATCAATCAAAATTTAGAGGGTTTGGCTAATACTTGTGGGCCAAAAGTTGACCAGTAAGTGAGAAAACAAATTGCCGTGCAGTAGGTCAACACACACACACACACACACACACACACACACATGCACATTGTGTCTGCGTGTCAACAAGCAATTTCCGCTGTGAACGATATGGAACAATATCAAAGTAAAAACAACAACAAAAAAATCAGTGGAATACAAACAAAATAAAAACAAATGCAATAGGCAAAAACGACTGCTCAAGCGCCAGCCCCTACCACCCCCCGCAGCAGCAACAGTTGGCGAACAGTTGTTTTATTTTTACGATAATATTAAGTTGAACCGCCTGGCGGATAGGCCAGGCCAGTCGAGGCTGGCAATCAGCATAAAGTGGTTGGCATTAAAAATTGTATCAGGCCGCACAATAAAAACGCCATTTCGGAGCGGAAGTGTCAAGCGGAGGGTGGGCAGGACTAGGGCTTGCTTGTTGCCCATCCAGCACTGTCCGGCTATTGTTATTTGGCTGTTACATTTACCCCTCACCTCCCCTCCCCCCTCCCCCTTGCTCTGCTACTTTTATGCAACATAATCATATAATAATCCCATAAAACTGCCGACCACAATTAAAAAGCCTCTAGCATAATTCCAACTTTTTGTTGCCTACTTTTTGGGTGCGCGATTACGAAATGGCGCCCAATGCATTTCCGCAGCCATGGCATTGTGGTAAAAAATTGCAATTTAATGGAGCATACCGTTAGCCACAATTAGGCAGCAATAACAAAACAGCCAACAACGCCGCAAGCAGCAAAAAGCAATCTATAACTTTAATAGATTTGGCAGGGTATATCGATTCATTCGTAACGAGTATGTACAGATTTGATTAGTTCCTTAAGGCTATTCACAATTGGTTAACAAGGTAAAGGGAGGCCCAAAGCATCGTGAAAATAACATTAAACCTCATGTTCTAGAGAAATCCGTTCAATCCCCATATAGCAAAATCATTTTTATATTTCTGTTTTTATTCTAAATCATTTTTAGAGTTATATTTACAAATAAAATGGAAACAAAATATTTACTATTTAAAAAAAAAAACAAAATATCGATAAGGCATTTGATAATTTAAGATTCTAATAAAAGAAGGAATAGTTTCACTTTGTAAAGATTTCAACATAAACTTCTTGTTTAGATACTCCCCTTACTTTATTTCGACTGTGCAAGCGCAACTCGTAGCCAAGCAAGCCTAATGGTTTTATTTTTATTACTATAATCGCATATTGTTATTTGTGGGCCGTGAGACACGCTATCAGCGGGCATCTGTTAAATTTTTGTCAATGCGGCGCTTAATTGTCGAGCGATGTGGCGCGTGTTTGACATTCAGTGGCGCTGTATTGCCTCTCAAAACATTAGCGCACAGCATTTAGGTAGCCAGTTGAGCTTCAATATTTTTTGTTGTTGTTTTTCTTCTTTTCTCTTTTGGGCGATTGGTTCAAGTTTATTGCTTGTGCGGGATAGCGTGAAGTTGAGGAAATGCGCAAGGGACAAAGGAAAATGAAGTCACCCCAACACACTTCCAGCTAGCTTTGAACTGGTTGGGTGACTTACAAAGAGAATGAGAGAGAGAGGGGAGTATACATTATTATAAGCTAGCAGACGCAAGCAGAATGCAGTCAATTGAAATGCAAGTGCAAGTCCAAGTCAAAACTATTGCAATAGCGAGAGGAAGCAGCCAGACAAATTGGCTACGCAAACTACAAAATAGTTGCTTCACTGAGCAGCGACAAACAAGAAAGCTGCAGCACTAGCAATGCAAATAAGTATGGCAAAGGGAACCAGGCAAAAGGTGCCTCCGGTTGGCGGGGAGGAAGAAGTCATTCAAGTACTGACAACATTGTCAAAGATAGCAAAATATGCGACGCGAATTTCTTTGGCAGCCAATTGCAAGCTGTAGTCCCTGTACACTCACTTAAGATTTATTGATTGTTTCAGCAGCGTTGTCCTTGTCGGTCTAACTGCCCTGCATAGCTGCTGTTGCAGCAGCCGCTGCTGCTGCTGTGGCAGTTGCAGTCATGCCACTTTAACGTCAACGTGTGTCTTGGCTTATTGCTATAAAAAAAAGTTGGCACACTAAAAGCAACAACAACAACAACAACAGCAGCAATAATAACAAAGCAAAACGACAATGTTGATGATGACAAGAACTGGAACTCTTCGACAGTCCACCCTCTCCGACTATGTCTGGCTGGCGACCTCGGGGCAAGACGCACATTTCTTTTTTGTGTTCAAAACAAACACACACAAACAGGCACATGCTGGTTCGTTATTTTTACAGTTTTTTGTTTTTCTTTTGTTTACTTTTTGTGCAAACTTTTAGCAACGATTCGGTTTGAAATTCCTTTGTATTTTCAACGAAATTTCTGCGTTATTATTTGTTTATATATATTTATAGTGTGTGTAGTATGTGCTGCTGCTACTGCTGGCTTTTATTTATATGGGTGCCACTAGCTGTACAAGTGCATAAGTGTACACGCATGTCTACAAGCGGGCAGTTGATTTGTTTTAAAAATACGGGCCCAAGACTTAAGTATTACTCATGCGCCGCGTGGTGTTGTGGTTGTGGTTGTGGTTGTGGTGCTGCCTGGACGACATTTTTATCTTTTAATTACAGTCATTTCTGTGTGCTGTTGTGCATGTTTACAATTCAATAAATTGTGCGCTTCCATCAACACTTTACACTTTCCACTTCGTCGTTGTCGTCCTTTCTGGCACTTGTGCTCATCAACAGTTTTTACTGCCACCGTCGCTTTGACGTGACTGTCGGCCACCCTAACGATTTTGGTCGCCCATAATGAGTTTTTGTTTTCAGCAGCTTAGGTTTTGTATAGCGGCAACAGGATGAAGACAAGGAGCACAACAAAGCAACGCCAGCAATTTCCATTGCCATTTAATTAAAAATTGCAGAATAATTATTTTTCTTTTCGCATCTTTCCGCTTTTGCTACACGGACTTAGCGCCACGCTCAAAGAACTTTTTCAGTAAACAAAAGTGCTCAGCTCTATTTGCAAATCTGGAAATTAGCACAGCACAGAACAAGGTGGGGAGAAAATAACAAATGCACAAATGGCCAACTGCAAATGCAGAAAGTAAACTTTGCAATTACGTTAAGTCCGCCAGCACCAGTTCTCCACACACATTCAGTGAACAATTTATATTAAACTTTGCAAGTGCTTAAGACTGTTCGCCTGTTGCAAACTGCAAGTTGCCTGTTGCCAATTTAGTGCCAAAATAGAGCTTTGTTCAAATGCGTTAGCAAAACGTTTTGCTATGCTCGACTTTAATAGATTATCATTTAGGTAAACTTGTAAGTACTGAGACACACACACACATACACAAACACACACACACACACAAACACTCACGTACACAGGTGATATGAATACGTGCACAGACATCAAGGACAAGTTGTAGATGCCTATGCAAAAGTCTTTGGCTCACTTACGGGCCGTAAATACCAAAATATATGTATGTATATGTGGCACGTCGGCTGGGCATAACTTACGAAAGCAAAATGTTTCTTTAAGTGCTCCACTAGAGCTTAAATTTTAATATTATTATCGGCTGCTTCAGCTTGCTTAACTAGTTATGGGAGCACTGACAAATGCTGTCAATATATCAGGAATAAACCGTAAATGATGAGACAATTTATTTTGCGGCTGCTGTTGCTGCAACAGCCGCATCAAAAGACGGCCAACTGCAGAGGCCGCAGCAGTAGCAGTGTCAGTACACTTCTGTTGCCTTTGGGCAATAAGCTGAAAATATCAGCCAGGCTCCTTAAATGGCTGTCGGCCCCTGCCTCGCTGCCTGCCACAAACCGTCTTATGCTGTGCACAAATACACACACACAGAGGCATAAACGTGCCTGCACTCATTGTAGTAAATGCACACATTTATTTTGGCAACATTATACCCAACGTTTAATACTTTATGCTGATTTTGTTGCGGCAACTTGTGCAAGTTAAGGATGACAGCCGGACAACCAGCCTGAGAATGTTGAAGTGAAATTTATTTTATGCTCAGCATCCGGATAGTTGGATAGACTGGGTAAAGTTCATATACGCAGTTGTTTTTGCTGCTCTCTGTGCGAGTGTGTGTGTGTGTGTGTGTGTGTGGTTTTTGATAAACCCGGATGCACTTGAGCCACTAGATCTGCAGACTCCAACGGGTGCAACAGTTCGCTTATTGCTCAAAAATTCAATTTGGTGCCGGCCACGTTGGCTGCTTTGTAACTTGAATTTAATTTAAATAAATTAAATTTTCAGTGTTTTGATAAAGTCCCATTTTTTCATATACTATGATAAAGAGGGTATTCATTTTTTTTCTCTAATAAATTGTTTACCCTTGGTCCACGCAAGCCTGCTAGCCTTATTACCTCAAGTCTAAACAGCTGGCCAAAATTGTGCTTGACTTTTGATGAAGCAAGAGGCACTAGCAGAGCCGCAAGTTGCAGCGGTTATGAAGGCTTTTCATTATGCGCGACAACGGCAACCACAATGACTGTACAACAACAACAACAACAATTGCAATAACAATAGCTAAAAGGGCAAAAACGTAGCTGAGCTATTCTTGAGCAATCTCTTCGCTGCATCAAGTGCACTTTTTAGTATGCTTTTCATCAAAACACTTAATTTGCATAATTTTGTAAAGAGTTTTCCACCATTAACAGCCAGCAGCAGAGGCCAAAGTAAAACACGACCAGCAACAACAACAACAGCAACAGCAGCAGAATCAGGAGCAGGAGATATATTTGAGGACTACGGCGTATTTAATTCCGCCAGCTTTAAATAAATGTAATACCACTGCTGAGCAAAATGGCGTCTGCTTTGCCACAGTCTTACCATTCGGCAAGCCATGCCTCCCCAGAATTTCTCCCTTCCGCTCCGCAACACGGTAGACTGACTCAGAATTATTGCACTGCCAAAGCTTTTGTGAGCAGTAATTTAATATTTTTAGTTCATTTAGCGTTATGAAATTTCTGTGCAAATCGTGCACTTTGCAATTTTCGCCCATTTTTCACGTCAGCAACTGACAAAGCATTTTCCACAGCCGTAGCATTTCAATAGTAAATCGAGTCTTACGCACTCAATAACTAGCAGAGCATTACTTACCTTAAGTGCCAACGCACATACAACAGACGGCAAAACGCACAAGTAGTTCGCAGCAGTAAGTTGGTAAGTGGATATAAGGCTTACACAGTGTGTGTCAGCAGTCAAGCACATGTGCATTCAATTTAAATCCCTGCATCAAATCTGGCAACTAATCGCCAGTTCTCCGAATTTGTGTCTGGCAATAACTCATCAACTTTACTTTAACTTTTTTACACTTTTGCCTATGGCCAAGAAATCAATATTTTGAATAATGGAAATAATGTTCAAACTATTGAACAGTTTTTTTTTTTTTTAACTCTCTGAAGCACTTTAAAAGTGGTTATTTATTAGATTCGGTTTTTCAGAGACAAGCTGGCAAAAAGGTACTTCTTGTTTTAGTTGCTGTTGAGGGATTAGATAAATTTGTACTTGCCATATGCACTTTTAGAATTGTGCACATTTGAAAAGCATATATTCACATAATATTTATTTACCAACATTAAATGAATTAATGTTCATCAATGATTTAAGTTATTTAAGCCATCATTTCTCGAGGGCATAGCATGGATTTAAACTGCTTTTGTGTTTGATATTTCATTGCAGATAAGCGAGGACATTGGTTATGTGCTCTACTCGGCGCTGGGCTCCTTCTACATACCCAGCTGCATCATGGTCTTTGTGTACATACGAATTTACTTTGCTGCCAAGGCGAGGGCAAGACGGGGCATTAAAAAACATCCGCGCAAAACAAACAACGAACAAGTAAGTTATGCAACTGCCATCGAGAACTGTGTGAGCAACGTTACTCAACTCCACTTTCCATTCAAAATATCTGATTCTTTTTTTGTGTCATGCCTGCAACGCAGCCTGTCCAGCCAGATAAGATGAGCAACGGGCGTACCAAAAATGCAAATTTTGCCGTTTGAATGAACATGTTATCGCTCTGGGTAGACCCCAGTTTTAAATGGTTCTGGCAGATGTGGCTTATGCGCACTAAAAGCGCGCAGCTCAGTACAGCATCAATTTGGCGTCAATTTGTGTGTGTTACGTGTTGGCAGCTACTGCACTTTACCCAATACACTTGGTCACGCTCGTCCAGTTTGGGCCATTTGCTCATTTGTGGGTACACATATGCGTTGGCAGGCCTTCTGCAGCTGCATTCAACAAAATGCCATCGCTCTTTTACACCTGCTTGGTAACCTCGAACTTTAGTTGAAAAACTCTCGTCCAACTTAAGCGTAATCGCGCTGATTGAGTAGAATGTCTGTTATGATCGAAGAACGTAGCAGTCATGTGACCAAATATTACACGGAGAGCGTGCAACGTATGCAAAAAATAAAAAACAGACACAATCCAAGGGGAAGGCAAACAAAAAATTCCATAAGGAAAATCAGTCTACGCCGACAATGAAACACCCTTGAAGAACAGATGCCTTTTGCTTTCATTGAGAATGCATTATCACATTGAAGAATCAGTTCGATACCCAATTGAGCGATATGATGTAGAACTCTGATGTAAATGCCTAAAAATTGAGAGCATAAAAGTCATAAATGGTAATTTTGGCTCGGATTTTTAGACAACCGAAAAGTTGCTCATACAAGAGATCTACTATGCCCACTGTGAATTTTATTTATTAAATTTTAACTATAAGTAAATGACAAAAACAAATGGAATTTGACAAATAAACGTTGAAAGCTTAGTATTGAATTTAAATAAGTTTTATTTATTACTCTAAAATACTTCAAGTCCCGATGGGATTCGTCGTCAGGGAGAGATTCTTGGCGTCCGCTCAATCAGCTTCAAAGAGCTAACAATTTTCTTTATAAAATGCAATATTTAATATAAGCAATATTAAGAAAAATAAAATTAAAGGCAGGCATAGGCAGGCAACCGATCTGCCCGAATCCACCTTCGAGACTAGTTTGCATAGAAGCCAAAAGAAAGACAAATGTGGCCATAAAGACTCGGCTAAGAATTTAGATGCATTATTATGTATATTTACTCAATATTTTCGATTAACTCTTCTTTAATGCACACCTTACAACAAAGTTGCTAGTGTACAAAAACAGCCGTCTTGCAGACAGTAAACCACACTTGACCCCCGATTCGGGTATACAAAGGCGCTCAGCTGTTGCATGTGCTGTGGCATCTGCCGCATTGGCGCGAGATTAACGCATACCAAGTAGCCAGGCGCACACTCCCACTCACACACACGCAGACAAGCACATTTACCGTTTCGTTTTCGTATATATTTTTTTGGGGGGGGGTAGCGGTTAATTGCCTCAGAAATTTCTGGGTGAGCTGGTGGCGACATTGTTTGTGTAATCGTTGCGCTTGGTCGCTCCTGTAATCGGTATTTGCGAAATGGAAAAGACGTGTTCCAAACTGTTAACTACCTTTTTGTGTTGCAGGTAACGAGCTTCACCACCAACAAGAAAGGAACAATACCGATGCCATCCTCCAGTGGCGCAACACAGCTGCAGCTGCATCAGCAGCGGCAGATAGCCACCATTGAGACCCCACCGAATAGTGCGACGCTGCCCATGCAAATACCGACAGTCACCATGGATCTGGCCTCCGATATATCCACGTCAGAGGCAGGCGAACTAGAGGCCGTCGCTGCCCAAACGGCATTGGCCTATGCCAATCCCAATTGTAGCTCTAATGCCACAACTGCCCTAGGTCCAAGTGGTGCCTGCTCACCCAAGGAAACGCTCCAGGTCAGCACAATTGCGACGGGCCGCGGCGGCGTTGGACTCAATGTTCCGGTGCCGCCATCGATGGGCAGCAGCAATTCCATTAATGTGCTAAACAACAATAACGGTTGCGTGGCAACAGATGCCGTTGGTGCCACCAATAGTGGAGCTGCTGTAGCTGGTGTTGGTGGTGGTGCTACAGGGCCAAGCAACTCTGAGCTGCGCGTCTCACCGATTGCCGGACGATGTCGTGCCCTCTCCGTTGGCATTGATACGGATATGGTGAGTGAATTCGATCCATCCAGCTCGGACTCGGGCGTGGTCAGCCGCTGTGCGGTAGTTAAGCCGCTCAAATTTCGCCTTTGCCAGCCCATCTTTGGACGCAAATTGAATCAGCAGCGACGCAACGAGGCCAAGGCGGCAGCAGTTGCGGCCAAGAACAATGCAGCCGCCGCGGCCAAAACCAAAGCGGAACTAGTGGCCAAAACCGAACTGGAGCCGGCCATACCGAAAACGCCAAAGCCACGCGATCCCGAGAAGGAGAAGCGACGCATTGCCCGCAAGAAGGAGAAGCGAGCGACACTGATATTGGGACTAATCATGGGCAGCTTCATTGCGTGCTGGCTGCCGTTCTTCTTTCTGTATATATTGGTGCCGGCATGTAGCAGTCATTGCCAGATTCCCGAGTCGGCGTTCGCGATTGCCTTTTGGTTGGGCTATATGAACTCGGCTCTGAATCCGGCCATCTATACCATCTTTAACAAGGACTTCCGACGCGCCTTCCGGCGCATCCTGTTCAAGTGATGTTTGGCCTACGTGTGCTGTTACAGGTGCGTTTATGCGAGCATCGAGAAGGCTACCGAACGTGCTATGGGCAGCACACCTATGGGCTATGGGCATGGCATGTATCAGCACTACAGGCGCTAGATTTGCTCGATATATATATATTATAGATATACATATATATCTTTATATATGTGCTTCGATTTAAAAGTTTTTCGTTTTTCGTCTTTAGTTCATGTCAAATGTCTTTTAGTTTTCTCTTCGAAAAGTAACGAACATTGTAGCTCATGTCAAAAGCAATGAACGGCTGTGAATTTGATGGAATCTCCTAGTTTCAATTTACACGTTTTTAGTTGCGTTTCTAAGGCTGACCTCGAACCACAAACTTGAACCTCATGCATACTCACAACTACACTCACACACACACACTCACATACAAATAAACACTATTTCCTAGCGCATATAAAAGCCCTCGAGATGTGTAAACATGAATTTCACAAAAGCAAACATCTTTTATACACACTCAATGGCCATCCAACTTGATATTATTTTAGAAAATTACATTTTTCACTAACAACACAAATTGCAAGTGCAGTTCTACAAAAACCAAAACAAAATAGAAATAAATAACCGCGGCTATCCTAAGCACATCGAAGACTAGATACGCTTATAGACTGGAGTCTACATGCTCATTTCTAAATTGCATTATAAATTAAAAAAGCGACAGATTTTCACTACATTAAACAAAAATAAATACTCAGAAAGAATGTTTGTTAAAATCAGTGTTTTTCTTTAAGAAAAGAAGCCTTCATAACTTCCAAATTTTTTTCGAATGCTTAGAAATTATTTCTAAAGGAAACAAATGCTTAGACTTCTTAATATTCAATCCGCTATTATCATATCTTTTTAATCTGATCTTAATAAATAATGAGTTTGGTCCGGATATCATGGTAAACAACAAGTTTTCTTCAGCAATTTCATTGGAATAGCTTTTAAGCTGACTGAAATTTATCAAGAATAAATATAATCCTTGTGAGTACGCAAATATCTCTATCAATATCTTAACTTGACGACAAAGCTGCAATACCCTCTGAAAGGGCTGACTTTATTTTATGGCACTGTGTCAAATGGGCTGGTGAATGGAGGCAGGAGTGTATTGTCTGGCATTCGAATTGAGGTCATCAAAATTTGGACTGGCTGGCTGGCAAGCAACTGACACTGCCACCATAAAGAGCTGTACTACTAGGCAACAAATTAATTTTATTTTGCCTTGTTGTTCGGTTCGTTGCTTGTTTTTTGCTGTGGCAGCTACAATTTGTTGCGGCGAAAATGCATTTTGAATGTTGCCTTTTGCCATTTTAGTGAAAGGCAAGAATAATCCATGGCGCTCCAGTTATATGCATGCACTAAAAATATATTTCTCATAGAAAATATGTAGAAAAACGCTAAATCTAATGGGAAGACATAGATGTGCTATAAATGATGCCTTCCCACCACTTTGGATGCCATCGTTTTTGGGCTAAACATCCGCCAGTCATACGAATAGGCGACACGTCAGTCAGTCAGTCCGACAGAGTGCGAATGAGAGAGAGCAATGATAGTGCATGCCTTGGCACTTGGCCCATTTATGTTCCTTACAATTTACTATTTGACCAAGTCTAAAGGCAACCACAATGCATAAATTGTAGCTGCTACATCAGTTTCTCAGATTTTAGACACATTGTGGTTTGTTGCACCTAAATTGAAGACGCTTTTATCACAGAATGCGAGAGTGAGAGAAATACAATCGGCTTGTTTCATTTTTTTAATTTATGGTTGCTTTTAGCTATCAACACACACCGCAAATGTATCGAATTTATTGGGTGAGCTATTTGCCGGTGGCACAAGCTAAGTGCTTGCCGTCTTTAAATTGTAAAAATACCCATTAATAATGCACCAGAAAGGAAAACTGTCAGTTACCAAACACAAAAATCAGAAACTGTTCCATTTATATACGTTGGTGAAGACAGGAGCTTTTCTTTGCAATCAACATGCATTTTTTATGCCACACGCACAAACACACACGCATTTGATTGTCAGCAACAGCAGCGTGTACAACAACTGCACTTAAATGACAAATTCTGCAATAAAAACAAAAAAAAAAATACGCAAAGAACAACAAAAATGGCAATGGCAATGGCAAAAAGTGGAATCGAAAACAATTGTAATCGATGGTAGGGACGAGATGCACGCTGCATTCAGCTGGCAAGCCACAGTCCCATTAAAATGCGCGAAACACACACCATATACAGCCACCCCCAAAAACACTCACGCACCTCGAGCACTTAACTGCACTTAGGTGCAACAAAGCCAGGATGAATTTCGAACGACATAACACATTTTCCAGACTGTGTATGTTCGCTGGTGCATTGAAATTCATTTTCACTCAAAATGCAAGAGCAACAACAGCAACCGCACAAGAACAACAATAAGCGTTGTTGCCCGTTAGTGTCGAAACTAGGTGACGCATACGACACGTTGCTCATATGACCGTCATGAGCATTGTCTTCAACACTTAAAAACAAATATTATGTTTCATAGAATCACGAATTACGAGTATTTAGTAGAAGTTTCGTTTTCGTTGACATAAATTAAATATAATGCACATTAAATTGCCGGCAATAACGGTAATAGTCCAATTTGCATTAATTTTTATAATTTAATTACGCGCTTTATTTGCTAATTTTGTATGCTAATTTTATGTAAATATTTTTGCTTTCATATATTTGACAAACACAAATACTAACATAACACACAACAGCAGCAAATATTTTTCATACCAAACTGAATTATTAAGTGTAATTACATATTTCTGTCAACATTAATTGCATAAAATGTCATAAGCCAGTTTAATGCGGGTTTAAATTGTTCAAATTACCCAGAAAACCAACGTTTCAAAAAGCCGCAATTTTAAATCAAGTACAATTTTTGGCTTTTCATGTTGTTTGATATGCATGGCTTTGGGCATCTATTGTTAATGCATAAATAAATGGTTTTAGAAAGCAAAATGATTAACTAAACTTAAATTGCTTTTGCCCGCCAGTCATCATTATTTTGGCAAGCAGCCAAATTGCAGTAAACAAATACAATTGCACTTGCACACTGCCGGTCCATAAATGCCAATTTCTATTTGTTAATATTGATCTGATGATTATCAAGCGTGAACTGAAAACATCCATCATAATTTGGCCAAGATTAATCAGTTTATGCAGCTCGTTTCTCTAGTTGGCATCAGTAATATTTTAGACATTTTCAACAATATGTGTAGTTAATCATAAGTTTATACTAAACACTCGCCTATAAATAAACACTTCGGTGTTTATTTATAAATATGCACTGGAACACAATTATTATTTATTTATTTGTGCTACGAGCACAGCGATGAGCAATCAAATGCACTCATTTGATTAATTGGAAAAGTTGTGTGCCCTGCGGTTAAGTTCAAATGGTTCGAGAGTTGTATTTTTAGCTTTTCAGTTAGCATTTTCTGTTTAAAACTGAGCAAATCGAATGCCTGTAGAAATATACTTGTATATTTGTTGCCACAAATTAAGAACAGAGTGTCACTTGATGGATCAACTTTAATTTAGTTAGTTTCAAGGAGCAGCACCAAAAAAATGACTGAAAGCTTAAATGAAATTGTTTCATTATAAAATAAAATATTTTTAAAAAACCAAAAAGATTCAATAACTTATTACATTTTTCGCTTATAACTGTAGTTTAAATTAAATTAGACCTTAGACTCATAATACAGCATAGTATTGTATATCAAAAGTTAAATTTTTTCATATTAAATGAGAACAGCCAGTAAATTAACTATGAGTACACACGTAAATATAAGTAATAGTTCATGTATTTAGCATTATTTCTAGTTGCATTAAATCAAATGTTTAACCATTTAACAACAAATTTTTAACTTCTAATCGTATGTGTCTCTGTTATAGTTGTGTGTAAACGTTGAATTAAAAATAATAATAATAAAGCATGAGTATTTAATCAAAGCTAAGCAAAATACAAAATACAACAAGCCGAATATGAAAGTTTGTATATCAAAATCAAAATCGCAAAACAAACTCAAAACAAAACTGTTTAAATAATTAACTATCTACATTTTAAGCGGAAGTCTTCCACTATAATTACGCGCCTCGAGTGCATTATACTCGCAGCTCCCACAACTCCAACAGATCCCAGCTCTCTACAAGCGCGTAATAGTTCCCCAATCGTTGTTTTGATAACAGCCGAATAGCTGAATTAGTAACTACATATATCTATATATATTTAGTGCTAATTTGTATATGTGTATGTACTTTAAAGGTTTCTCCCCCTCAAATGATTCAATATATATAATTACTACATACACACACACACAAACAATAACGATAACGATAATGATACCGATTACGATAACAGTACCGATACCAATTAGGAATTCAAAGATATTTTCTGCACAATTGCATATTAATCATCATAGAAATCTAAGTATTATAAAAACAACTGTAGTTAAAAAAAGTTAACATTCGATTTTGCATAAATTTATCGAAAATTGCCATTGAAATTGTTATGACTCCTTTAATCACTGTTATATAGAAATGATTTAAGTTTCATAAAGGATACTCTTACCTATACATATTTATATGGCTAACAACGAAGTAACATGGTGCTATGAGTTACGCATAGAGCATTTCATTTATTTACGTATGATTTCTTGGGATGGTCAAGATCGTTAAAATCAGAGCCCCTTTTAACGTCTTGGACAATGTTTATATTTCATTTGTTTTGTCATCTGATAGACCAAACATCTTCATAGTCATTAAACAAATTAGTTTAAACTTAAAATTAAAATTAAAAATCACATGAGAAATACACAAAAAATAAAGCATCAACTTACTAGCGGATTAAGCAGTGTAAATATTTAACAAATTATTAACGAATAATGACATTAATAAAAAATTAACAAATACATACATATACCTATATATATATGTATATAAAACTATATTATTAAAACAAAAAACAATGTAAATTGTGCAAATAAATTGCAAATTGAAGCCACCAATGAATTGAATTATTACATGTAAGTCAAATAAAAATGAAAGAAAATCAAGTATTTCAAAATACCAGGCCTAAGCTAAGCGTAAACAATCCCAACTTTCAACCGAAACCAGACACAGTCCCAGTTGTAACCTAAGCTATGATAGTTGAAAACTTTTAGCAATTAGTCGCTCATATATCATAGTTCAACTAAAATAAACAACGTAGCAACTAGAAATTCATCACTCGGTAAAAATAAATAAATTGTAAATTTCAACAACCAAACTAAAACTAAAAGTAAAACGCATTTAAGAACTTTCAGTTCCGTTGAAACAAACTTTAATTGAACTGTACACCAGTTGAGTTTAAGCAACGCATATGTAAACATATGTCCATATGTGTATGTATATAAAACTGTTTTCCTAACATATAGTAGATACTAAGACTCAGAATTGAAAATCAACATACATGATAACTACATAAATAAATACAAAAGTACATAACTATATTCATATAAAGAACGCCAGCAATGTAAGGCATACCAAAATAAAAACCTATTAGCTAAGCGAAAATATGTCCATTTAAAGGACAATAAAAATTCTATAAAATGAAATACATAACTATTAAGCTGGCCGACTAAAGGTAAACAGTAATCCAAATTCCATGAGTCTAAATTTGAACTCATCAACAAGCTAAAACTACAAAATATGGAACCTACCTTTAACAATGAAAATAAATACAATGTTTTAAAATTATTGTCGTTAAGTGAAAAAAGCTAAAACAAAAAAAAAGCGAAAGCGAAATGCATAATATGTAATAAAAACTGAGGTATTCTTAAATTCTTTAAACTCTTATGTCTTTTCATTTACTTGCAATGGCCTAACAACCCTACCACTGTTCGTAACGACATTCAAAGGTCAGGGTGAATGTCAGTAGGCAAAAAGCTAATCAAAAAGCAACGTCCTGAATTATGAAGTGGAAACATTTTTTTTAATATTGGCAAATTTAAAAAAATAAAAAGCTTAGCAGATGCAATGCAGTAGTGGGCCACATGCGCAGAGACTTAAGGAATTATTGATTTTTCGCACAATGCGACGAGGCGGCAACTGGTGAGAAATGGCAAAGCGTAACAACGGTAAAAAAAAAAAAACAAAAAACAGCCACCTCGCAGATGACGCCATCATCGCTGCCAGAGTTGTGAACGCGTTAAATGATTTGCGTGGCACTGAAGGTGAGTACATTTTATATTGCATACCTTAAGGGCGGACTTAAATGCAAAATACGTAGCATACTTTTGCGCGCACGAGAGAAATTCACAGCGCGATTTGCAGAACATAACTTAAAGTTTAAAGAAATTAAGTGTCTTGGAACTGATAATACAATTATTTGTATTTAATATATTTTTCTTGCTGCATAAGCAGCAGTCGAGCAAATCAATCGTATTCAAGGTCATAACTTTACATATGAACTATGATGGATAAGTGCTTGTCAAATAATTGAAATCTTTCTATAACAATAATTTAATCAAAACTGAACAGATTTTCCAAAGAAATACCTTTTTCATCTAGGTTTGGCATCTAGGTTTATACTGCACTTAAATTAGAAACACGAGTCAAAATCTTACCCCACAAATTCACACCTTAGGATACGTTCCGTTCTAAAAAGATTCTTAATGGGTCCAAGATTTTCCACAAAAGATGTGCCGCGTGGGCATCATTTAACGGAACAGATCTGGATGTACATAGACCTATTAGCTTGTATGCCAAACAATTGCAAGGTTTCGTTCTGGATAAACAAAGTTTTGTTTCCGCTTCCGATCTAAATATTTACGTTAATTATCAACATGGCTATTAAGCTGTAAGTGCATCAAGTTTAGTTACGCTCTTCCTGTTATTAATAACTTTTGAAAACCATATAACACATATAATTACAAAATTAATTTAAATTTACATAAAGTGTCAGTAGCTTCATTAATCAAAACGCAAGCACTCGAACAAAAGCAACACCGCCACATGCAAAACCTACCGAGCTGCCACATAGGTAAACTGCCAGGTGCTAATTACATACGTGATGCCAGTTCGAGCGCAAAGTGTCCCACACTGTGCTCGGCAAAAGTTTTGCACGAAAAAAACAAACATGAGCAAATGAACAAAGTAATAAAGTAACAAATGTGAATGCAAGACAGTTTTTATTGTAACAGTTGCTCATTGTTGTAGCCCAGAAGTTGATGCGTTTAGCGCACACACTGTGGGACGCACACACTATGGGACCCAGACCGAGGTCAGCCCCACGTGTGGCTGGCTCCCTTCCTATTTCACTGGCTCCCATCAGCCCAGCCACCCTTCCTGTTGTGGTGCGTGCAAATATTTTAGCTGAATTAAAACAGCAGCAGCTACAAATAATTGCCAAGGGTCTCGGTTAACAAAGCATACACAGACAGCGTGGGAGAGAGATAGATACAAATTCAAATAGAAATAGAAGCCAAATGGCTGAAAGAGATAGTGGGTGAGAGGGAGAAAGAGCGCAGGCACTTCGAGCTATGCAACTTTTAATTAGTTAGTTTAACGCTTGGCGCCAGCCAAAACGAACGCACACTGCGTATGAGTAATGCACTCACACACAGAGAAGAGCACACATACGAAGCGGGGGCTTCCTTAGAGCTGTCAACTCTGCTCGTAAATAGGGATTGGGATTGGGTTGGACTTGGTAGTTTTATGTATGGGTTAGTGTAGTCGACAGGGGTGTTGGTAAGTAATTTCCTCAGGCGGATGCAACTAATTACTGAACATTTCGCATAAAATTCGCAACTTGACAGGATCTAACTGCACTTTGCTTCAGTGGCGAGAACACAACAAGAACAACACTTGTTGGCTTTTTGTCTGTATACACGGCTTGTTATCAACAAATCTACATGCGGTTTTGTGCTAATTCACTGGCGTAGGCGCCACTTAGCCCATCCTCGTAGGAGTAGCTATAAAGTATGCGGTGTGCCAGACAGAGTGGCAGCTAGGCAAGTTTATATAGGTGAGGGGTCAGAGTGGGTGCAACACTTCCGCTTTTCACATACACACAGAACGAGATGCCACAGCGATGAAAAATGAATGATCGTAAAATAGCAGAAATTATTTAACACTATTTTGCATTTAATGCAAAAACTTTTGCATTCGCTTGCCTGCTGCTTGTCTGTGCGTTGACTGAAAAATATTGCCGGAAATTCGCAGAAGTTGCTAACTTTGCTACGACAACGAGTTGAGTGCCAACCCAAGCGTTTAATAGCAAATATTTGTGGTTGCGGTGGCTCCCTTTTATCCTGACTTAAGCACAATAATTAACGTTGCCACGAGCGCTGCAAAATTGAGTAAGCCAAAAAACCACTTGAACTGCCACAGGCCGTAGTCATTAAAAAAAAAATAATGCAAATGAAAAGCATTTTCTAATATTGGACCCGCCATTAACACATGCCATGCACTTGACTCTGTCGATTTGCTTAATTGTGCAAAGGGCAGCCGCCAATTATTGCATGTTTGCTGTCTGGTTGTTGCTGTTGTTCTCGTTGTGCTTATTAGCTGTTGTTGTTGTTGTTGTTGTTATTAGTTTTCAATGTGCATCGTATTTGCCCTACCCATTGACACCGCAGCGCAGGCCCAGCCAAGCGGCAACACACTCTTGACTTGGCCTGCAGATCGATGGCCCAAAAAACCGGCTTAGCAGCCAATTCATAAGCAGCAATACGCATATTTGCCTGTCTGGCTAAGATGTGCCGTCATTTATTGTACAATAAAATCTGACAGCTGCGACGACCACGTTGCTGTCGCAGTCGCAATCGCAGTCGCGGCCAGCATCAGCGTCGCACGAACCTTCCGAGAGAGACAACGTTAACGCAAAACGTAACAGCCTCTACTACTAGCCCCATCTGACAACGCAATATCGACGACGACGACGGCGACGGCGACGGCAACGGCGACCGCGAACGAGATCGAGCCAACAAAAGTGCCGCCTAAGAGGCAACCGTAGACGCCGATGACAACAAACCCGTCGTGGCACTCGCAGATGCAAGACGCAGCGCGCTCCAATCCAATCCGATCACAAAAGTGAAAATAGCCATACAATTTATAGACCAAAGTAAACAAATACGGAATACACAAAACTGTTCGAAAATTCACGTATATCGTGCACAATGTAAATACAATTATTCAATTAAAATTCAACAGGCATATGTGTCACAGAGTGCAGAGATTGAACACTTTAAGATCACGCTATCTATTGAGTATATTCGATTCGATCTCAGCGCCGAAAATAGATTGACCAAACGGATTAAACAAAGTTTCATTGAATAAGTGTGGGCCGAACAAATTTCATGGTCTCTTGTAGGGCTAATTGCACATGCTCCACCCTGAAACGTGACAGACATTTCAAAAACAAAGGTCGCCCCAGACAACCCAACACTTGGGCCTCGGAAAAGTTGGCCCAACTAAAAAAATAATGATTTTGTAAAAATGTGTGCTTAAAATAATAAAAAATAAAAAAAAAGGCACACACACACACACACAGTTGAAAATGTTGTCTTAAACAAAATGCCTAATCAAATCTTTCTAATAAAATTTGTGACGAGGGTCGAACATTAAGTTATGTGCGGCTGAACATCGAATATCTAAAAATAAGAATAAATATCTTCACCATAAAAAATGCAAATCGAAATGATATCTTTTTGTCCATCTGGCATTTAATCATTTTACGCTTAACTTGTAAATTAAAAATGTAAATGTTTTTTATTATGGCTTCGAATAAATACCAACAGTTTTTCAGAACTCTTAAAAACAATATATATGTGTATGTAAAAGAAATCAAAGAAACTAAATTTCATTCTGTGACTAACAAACAATAATAGATTAGCAGCGTCTAATGCAAAACGTGTTTGAAATATTTCATAATATTTTAAATAATTTTATGCTCAGCATTTGTTGATTTTTGTTTTTTAACTTAATGTGTCACTTGAACAACTTGAACAGGTTTAAAGTCATTAATATCGTTAAAGTTACATTCTATTTTGATGAAATGAACTATGCACTGAAATATGAATGCGTAGACCACGTCGAAATGTTGTTGTCGTAACAGGTTCACAAAGTCAACCTGAGTTTTGTTCCGGTCTATCGCGTGCGAAAGAGCGAGAGAGCTATACATTTGTTTACAACAGCGATGCGTATACCTATTTGGAAAACAGTCCATTAAATTATTAATAACACACAGCGCAGCAACAACAGCAATGTTGGTCAATTGTTTTGGGCGTTGCTATGGGACTGTTTCCGCAAATTATTATTGCTTGTTTAGTCTATCCGCAATCGCATTAGCATCGGTTTTCAGTCGCACAATTGCCCATCAAATAGCGAAAATTAATTAGTGACATTATAAATCGCGTATAAGCATTTTCGTGGCAAATCATTTTACAGTCAGTCGCTCTCAAGCGCGACTAGTGCGCAAAAAGGAAAAAACCAAAAAATAAAAATAAATAAATGAATAAAATAGAAACAAAAACTGAAAACGTATTCAAAATCAAAACAAATACATTCACTCAAAGAAAATTTATCGAAATCCTCAACGACGCCGGTCAGTGCGACACCAAATCACAAGCCGGCCACGTGATCGGAGGTGGGTAAAATAGTTGCCCCTCAGTTTTGCCTGCCTCTGTGGTATCTGCAGGGCCTTTCATAGACTTTGCACCTGTCCAATAATTTGCGGTCATACAACGCTGTCTGTTTCTGTGCTCGCTCTTTGTGCTTTGTGTTTATCACTTGTGCATTTGTGACTTGCAACAAAGAACGCAGACGATGATGTGCGGTGTGGTTGACGTACCGCGTCTGGCGGCCATTGGCACAGGAAATCATTGCTATATAGATGCATTCATTCTCAACTGGGCATACAGCCAAAACAACTCTTGTAAACACATAATATACTATATATTGTAAATATATAGTAAATGTAAAAACATCAAATTGATGCTCGAAATTTTGTTCAATTTTTGCAGTCTGGTGAAATTAAAAATGTATTTTTAGATAACTCAAAAAAAAAAAAAAACAAAAACAGTGCAATATTTTTCTGTGTCGTGCTAATTGATCAATCAAATATGCTTATGTTTAACTGCTTCTTCTTCTACTTTCGGTGGGCTCGTCAGACTCAATAAACGGATTTGTGTTAATTTAAAACCGAAATCGATTGAGGGTAAGTGTGAATTGATGGTGATGAGATGCCACAGGCGAAACTATTGCGAGATCGCTCAGTTCCAAGTACTAACAGATGAATCATTTAACATGCGACACTTTTGAAAATACTATATATTTAATCATGATACCCTTTTGCCGGCCAAGGTGGCAAGGTGAAGGGGTACGGCAACTGATGCTACGAATTAAGCATTTTGCAATGCACTTGTCATGCAATTTTAATCGCAATTACATTTTTAATTTTCCGCTGCCACCTGACGCTGACATTTTCTGTTCAGTATCCCATTTTCCCTTTTCCCGTACTCCTTGCCGAAGGAAAGAAAAATGTGCGCAACGATAACAAAGAGAAAAAGAAGAATAATGAATAAAAAGAGAAATAGAAGCAAATAAATATTAAATGCAATACACTCAATTCACACGCACACACAGCAGAGGTACCCCCACCAAGAGTCAACCAGACAGTCAGAATTGAAAAACAGAACAAAGCAGCCCAGAAACTGAAGCTACAAAGCAAAGGGGTGTGCGAAGAGATTGGAGATTGTGACTGGCGGGCTACTAACACATTTAGATAAAGCGAATGCCGTAGATGCGACTTGGGCGACAGGATGCATTTGCATAAATCTACATTTTAACCATTTTTATGTTTGCCCGCAAAGGCGTTTGTTCGTTGGCCCAGAAGCACTGCAGCATCAAACTGGGACAACTTAGTTTATATATATATATATTCTGCACGCAATATTGTATGCAACGAATTCATTTTCTTATGCAACTTCAAACTCGCATTTAAGTTAAAGCTAATGAGCCGCATCAATTATAAAGCCGCCGATGTCAAACTATCTGACATTGACCAATTAAACTTGGGTGCCCAACACTGTCACCCTGTCAGGTTGTCAAGCTCGAATTAACCTTTTACAAATATGACAGCATCCACAAGAACAGCAACCGCGACGTGCGACCACAGCATACACACACACACACACACACACATAAGAAGCGGGTGAAACCACCAACCACACACACACACACACATTCATTAAGTATAAATATTTATTGACATTGAATTCACACAATATTTTAAATATTGATAAGCTCATACGCATTGTGGCAGTTTGTTTTTAATTAACAACAGATTGTGTTTATTTTACCTTAAGCTCATGAAAACAACCAACAAAAAATGATTAAAAAAGTTGTGTAAACAGTAAACATTTTCTGATTGATATATATAACATGCCTCTATATTCTGCTAGAAACTAGTTTATAAGTGAGTTGAAAGAATTTCAAAATTTGTCGGCTGTAATCACAAAACATTATTTAATGGGCACTAAGCCACATCTAATGAATAATGATGGTTATAACAAATTGATTGTATGTTTTTAGCATATAAATAAGTTCAATTCTTTTTTGTTGTCGCAACAATTTGAAAATGGGAAAAGGTTGCCAGAGAAGCGCTCGCGTTTTCGCAGGTAGCCACTTTGCGTGCTCGTTTTTTAATAACTACAATTTGCTAAGTACTCAATTTGCATGGCACTCCAAACACTGCGAACATTGGCAGCAACAACAAAAGTCACAGCACAAAAAACAACAATAACAACAAGCCCACGTGCCCAAAGTGTTCGCGTGACAAACATTCAGTTTAGTGCGAATATTTGTCGGTCTCGTTCTTTGTTTTTCCATATTCTCGTTGTCAATGTCTTGATTTACTCGGTGTTACGTCACAAGCGTTTCAGTATTAACACCTACTAAGTGCACTCGTATATTGGTCAAGTGTATTATTGTTGTTATTTTTAATTTTGTTTATAATTGAATATAAAAGCTTTAAGCTCGTTCCGCAGCGACGCCCGCTTACTATTAGGTTTAAAAAAAAAAAAAAGAATCTGCTGCATCACAATAACAATTGTTTTCGAGGCACTTAACTGTTGGCAGCAATAATGACGGTGAGGTTAATGAATTGTTAATCACATGATGCGGTTTGAAGTGTCATAAAACCAAACTAGTTTCAAAATGCTCATTAGTCTGATGGCCCAATGCTAACCACTGCTGACTAATCAATGGCAGATCGCTAAGCATAAAGTTCAATGACTTGGCAAAGAGTTCGCTTACCCGGCGGATAACTGATTGATTGCTTATGACCCAAATTACATTTCGAATCGATTTGGGCAAATAGCAGCGCATTTGGAGCTAGCATGCAAACAGAAATCGAATTACAATCGAACAAACAACTATGCAACGGGTGCAGCCACAAACATGCAACATGCACGTTGCCAGCAATTATCAATGAAATCCAATAAAAACAAATTTACAAGCTAAATGCTGTGTTCTGTGCTGCATTTGCATTGGGGCAATGAACTATTCAACACACATTTTGCCCACACACAAAAACACACACATCACAAAAAGGGCGTCTTCGCTGGCATTGCAATTTAACGTTTTTCATTTGAGTTGCTACAACAACAACAGCCAAGAAATGCCAAAGTCCAAAATTAAAAAATCAGCGTGCACAGTAACCTGACCTGCGGCAAGTTCTGACCAGAACACGCCCCTACCTCCAACCTGGTGGCATGTCGACAGCAGTGATAAATACGACGACAACAGACAACAATCCAGAGACGTTCAAGGTGCATCTTCTGTTGTCGCCTGCCTCCTGCTCACCCTCCAGCCTGCATGTTGTTCCCCGTCATTCCAATTGCATTTGGCCAAAGTTAAGCTCCAGTCACTTCGCTTAAGTGCTGGCCCAGTACACTTCCATCTCTGACGGCTCATCCTGCACTGAGCCAAAAAGATTTGTACATGAGATCTAGGTTGAAATCAATGTTCTTTGCTTATTAAATATTGCTTACAATTATTAAATAAGCCTCCCACTTCACTTAAAGCTTTGTAATTTCGTTTTTCCCCAATAACCGTCATGATCAAATACGTAAACATAATTTTCAAAACGTAATACAGATATTAAAATCGAATGGATTATAAAACTGTTAATTTAAATGAAAAAATTTTTTACAGTGCACACAGACGATGATAATTTATTGTTGTTGTTGCCTGCGCGTTGAATTATTCCATGCGCCTCTTGGGAGCCCCCTGGCAGTTAGTTAAAAGTTTTTTGAAGTCCAAGCCAGAAACGTGCATAAAATTGTACCGCGTTCTCTAATCATAAATTCGCCGCATGGCTTGCATTTTAATTGCGCTCCTTTAGTTTAATTATAAACGTATCTACATATGTTTTTTGGTGGGATGAGTCATCAGTTTAAAGAGCTTGAAGTGCCAATCGATCGACTTAAATTGAGGCACTCAAAAGAATCAGATATTATGGGTTAACTGATGCAGCTAATGCGACTCAATATTTTCGCATAGCCTCAGCAATTTTTCACACACAAAGAGCACTGACTCAAAAATGGTTCCCAGAGTGTATATTGAATATAAAATTGCACAAACTTTTGTCGCTTGTTTATGATTGGTGCAATCAGGGAATGTTGTTGTTGCTTTCACTGTTGCTGTAATCTAAAGAAATTGGCAAAGGGAAGCGTAGAAATTGTTGGAACCAAATCAGCCGAATGAAATCCATAACAAAGTAATCAATGAAGGCTGCAAGCAAGGAATGGCAAACAAGCCGGAAGCCAAAAAACAGTTTCTTGTGGCTGCAATTTGTTGGCCAACACGCCAAGCAGCCAAAAGAACCAGCCAGCCAAATCAAACAAGCAACTGGGACATCGTCATTTCCCCAGCCCTGTCCGACTTTTCTGGCTTCCTTTTCGGCCGTAGCTTCTTCACATGCCACACTCTACTTCCCCTTGCTGGTTGGAGTGCGCCTTCTCAACAACAACAACAACAACAGCAACAGCAACAACAATGTTGTTGTTGATAGTCTTGTGAAAAAGTTTGCCACCCAAAAAGCTTCGCCTAGTTATCAGGTTCACATTGGCTTCCCTTTATTCGACGTGGAAGATTATTGCAACTTTTGTTGTAGTTGTTGTTGCTGTTGCCATTATTGCTGCCGGCAAACTAATTGAATTGCTTGTTACTAACACACAGCTACAAACGCCGATTGTTGGTCCCACTACAACGAATTTTTTCTAATGCCACAAGCCGATAAAGGGTAAATTTTTGATAGCCAGATAATTGGCATGTTTAAGCAGACAAAAGAAAAGCATATTTTAACTTATCAAATATCTTAAATTAGTCTTTTAACAAGAGTGGTAGTTTCAATGGAAGCGCATTCTCTTAGTCTGCTAACCAGACCTTTTTTGCATGCCTAACTTTTTTTCATGACTTGTAGTCTGCAGTTGACAGTTTTGAGCGAGAGTTAATTTCAAGAATTCGCGCACGTGGCGTATGAGTAATATGAAGCACACTATATCCATGCTTGGAGCTTGCATTTATGATTTTGATAAAGTAGTTTGTACGCTTTGCTTATGTTGCATTTAAAATCTGTTGAAAACACACAGCTGTGGGGGCCTGCATAATGCCTTGCTGCTGTTGCTGCCCCTGACTGAACTCAAGTGCAGCGTTGTCGTCGACACGAGGGCAACGCCTTGAAGCAGACACAGCACGCAACATTCTCATAAAAATTAGAGCCTGCTCCGAGTTGAGTCGAGTCGACTCGAGCTAAGTTAAGTCGGGGCTCAAGTGTGCGGCCTGAGACGAGTGCATGTTGCATGCAACAATGCTATTTATGAACTCAACGAGGATGCCACTCCCTTCGCAGACTGTGTGTGCAGTCAACATGCGCCATAAATTGCAGCAGATAAATTTCATTCTCGGATTTCGTTTTGCTGTTGCCTCTGCGAGCAACTCGCATTGCTGGGCCATGTCTGCCCTTTGGTCGGCAAAGAAAAATATTATTTAACATACCCTCACAATAAGTTACTTAACCAAACTGCTTAAGCCGCCAGAAAAAATATTTTTAAAAACTTACCAAAGATACAATGTTTAAATGTGTGAAACAATAATGTAAATGATGTACATATGTTGAACTAGATAAAGTATTATAAAGAGATTAATTGATAATATTTATAATTAAAAATCAGAGTTAATTTAACGCTTGCTTGGGCTTAATATTTAACAAGAATTTAAATATAATTCGTAATTGATACCATCATCGTCTTGACTTGTCTGCGCACATTGCACAACTTGCACAAGTTTATTGTAGGATAAAGTATTTAAGCTGCAGTGTGGAAGAATTGTGCTTTCTTCGTGTTTCGCAGAATGGATTAAAATCGTTCTCATGCTCCTATGTCAGCCAGACCAACCGCACACAGCACACAGTTGCCCATTTTATTTATGTCAATCCGTGTGCAGTACTCGTTGGCAGTTTGCTCCTTGGCAGCGAAACTTGGCCGGGCAGTGGGCCCGGTAAATGCACAATATATATATATACAAAATAAATAATCAGCTGGCAGTGATAGCAAAGGGGCACGCCCTTTTCCTGAAACTACAGCTCCCCTGGGTCGGTGATGAAAACAACATCAACAACAAAAACAGCAACAAAATTCAACTCGCTCCGCTGCTGCACAGTTTCATTGCTGTTGTTGTTGTAATTTAATTATTTATATGATTTTTTTTTTAATTTGCGTTTTAAATGCCACTGATAGTTGTAATTTGCTGCTGCGCTGTAATTTATTTATTTTCTTTGTGGAGCTGTGCATTTTTAATGCATTTAAATTAATTACATTCTTAATGTGACCATAATCCCTGCCATGCGTTAAATGACTTTTGTATTTTTTATAAGGGCGCTGATTAATTTTATTTGGTTTAAACCACTTTCAATGCCGAGCTAAATCAATATTTTAATGAGATTTTCAGCCTTGCCAAAATGATTATGCAAGGAACATGTTCCCCTCTCGAAGCAATGCAAATATTGCCAACTATTGGATTGTTGAACACTCTGCCAACCTCTCCTTTGCAGTGTGTGTTGATATATTAAATACTTTTTCAGGTTTTACGCATATTAAATCTGAATAATATTTAAATATAGCAATAAAGTTCACTGTCCACCACATTTATCAGTTACATCTCTCAATATGAGGCAATTAAAACCAAAATAAAAATAATTAAAAACACACGGCAAATTACAATTTCATATAGTGCGCATTGTCAATTGGAACAGCAAGAAGGACGCATGAGCCGGGTTAACGCACAGAGGGGTTTGGTCTTGCCCCAGCTTGAGCCGCAATAAAATTCTGTAACAATTACCAATTTTTCTGCTGTTGCTCTTGGCCACATTTGCAACACGCATTTAATTGCTTGTCGCTGCGTCATATAGTAGTAGCTGTTCCTTTTATTACTGTTGCTGTTGTCATTATTATTGTGGCTGGGGCATTTAATTTTCTGAACAGCATGCGCCTGTCACAATAAAAATCAGTCAAGTGCAATTATACCCCCAGTAAATGCATCAACACAACTGCACAGTGGAGCAAATTCAAGGCTAACAGTGATTTTTGAATTGCAGAAGTAACGAAAGGTTTGCCGCTTTTTATAGACTTTACCCATTGAAAAGCATTAAAGCATCTCCGGGCCCATAAAGTAAATATATTCTTGATCAGGATATGCATCCGAGTCGATATAGCCGGCTGCCAGGCTTAAATAAAATGTCAAAATAAGATGTACATAGGGTATGGTATAGTATAAATAGTGTATACGGCAGTCGAGCTAACTTGACCACAGCATTCTTATCTGTTTTCCATTTGTGTCACTAAAAATTGGTAGAAGCAAAAGAAAGCATTTCATTATTACAAATCGATCTGCACATGGAAACAAACCCTCTTCGATTTTGTTAACACAATAAATAGCTTAGTCGGGACAGTGAAATATGGCCACTGTGCAACGGCGGCTGCCCGCATTTCGTTAGCTTCGACCATGCCTGGGGTTCCGTTCGAGTTTGCGGTCATTGGCGTGGCATTGCACCACCAGCCGCAGTGGCAGTGGCAGTGGCAGCGGCAGTGGCAATGGCAATGGCAGTGGCAGTGGCTGTCAGTGGTGAGCCGTTGCAATGAGTATGGAATATAGCATTTTCGACAGCTCCACATGTACCACATGCCCAGAAATTGCGTACAGATACCACGTAACAAGAAACACGAAAATTCAATTTGGTGATAAAATACAAAAAAAAAAAACAAAAATCTGTTGAATTTGAAAGCCCTTCAAGGCTGCGCTTATTTATATTGCGGTTCAATTTATACAAAAAGGATGCTTGTTCCAATGAAGGAGCAATCGCACAAATGGATTTTACTTTGATTGTACATAACGACCAAAGTTAAAAGATTCCCACTGTATTATTTTCTTTGAAAAACAAAGACCTTTTGTTCATAGCCATTAGGAACAAAAAGTATTGTACTTGCTGAGGTGGTCAACATTTTATAGTTTGAACACCAATTAGTCAATCAGTTTGCTTCAATTATAGTGTTTTGCTTCACAAATACGTAACTACAATCAGAACTAATTAAATCAATTAAATAAAACAATTTCAAAGAAATTGTTTCCAGTTTCCAGACACACATCAAACTTTGATTATTCAAGTATGTGAATAGCCTTGTACGTTAAACTATTTTGAGTTTTGTCGAGTTTTTAAAAGTGGTTGTATTTTTGTACTTTTACATAAAAACATTTGTTGCTAAATTATGGAAAAGTTTTATCAGTAAACAAGGGTAAGGTGCAATCGAATAAACAAACTGGTACTTAATTTGAACTGGCAACAACAAAAATGCTTTTACCTATTCACGTCATGAGTGTGAACATTTGTTATTGGACTTTTATCTAAAACATTTAATTATACAAACTTGAGTGAAATATTTTGCACGAGAAAACACACAGCTGACTGATTGTTTGTATTTGTTGAACGGGTTGGGTGCCAAAGGCCTTGAGACACTCATCATTATATCATTTTGTGATTTGCCTAATTTCTATCTGAAAGATATCAAATGAAGGGCATTTTAAATAAATAGTCTATGTGCACACATTGACATTCGCTGTTGGATCTGATGTGAATGTCACGTTGGGCTCATATTTGAAGCTCAATTAACGAGGCTCTTATCACGATATGATTGGCTTCATGAACACACTTTATATAAGCCAACTCATTCCCCAATAGTTTGCACCCAACAGTTATTTGATTGTTTAACTTTAAAGTTAATTAAATACGAAATGCAATCGCAGACGAGCATGCAAGTCCAATTATATAAATTTGATTGCACAAGAGGTGCATTATCAGGAAAATCTGTGCTAAAATTTGTTCACTTTTGACGTTCCCTTGTTGATTAGACAAATGCAAAAAGATAATAATGTACGATATGACAGACAATCACAGTTCCCTCTGTTGACTTTCGCCGGCTGGATAAAGTTCTGTGTGGCTAATTAACCATTTGCAAACGACAGTCACAACAACAGTTAATATGCAAACAGTAAAAGCAAAGTTAACAATGGCAAATGCCAACGTCACAACAACGTCTATTAGTCATTCACAAAAGCTGAAGCTCAGCCCCCTCATCACTGCGAGCTACTAAAATTTAATAAGCGACTTTGCAGAAAATTAGCATAAATGATTTAATTAAAGGTGAGAGCCACTTGAGACCAAAATATAACAGAGCAGATCGCAGTCGCGGCAAGCTGTCGCGTCTCCATGGGAGCTCAACTGCAGAGCCGCTAACAGAGTCATGTGTTAATTTTTTAATGGGATTTCATAAATCTTTTAGCGCTTGGCCCAAGCAGACCCGATTCACGAGTCCCCACTCATTGAATAGGCGAAGCATTTGGTTTATTGGTTGACTGCATTTAAATTTACACAAAACATTTGCCGAAACCCATCCATTATAACGCCTAATTTGTGTACGGTCAATATAAGTGAACAACTAGTTAAGCACATGGAATTTAAAATCAATTATGGCCAATAACTATAACAAATGACATAGTTTTATTGTACCACATACCTGCCCGATGCTTGTATTAATTGAATGTAATGTATTTTAAGATAATAATTTATTTGTATAGCATAATGGGTAAATACCTGTGATGAAATTGTTTGCTTTCTATTTTATATATTTATATATACCAGATCAGCATCACATGCCTTGACTCACTATAACACTGCTATACAAGATATCAATCCATTTGTATTTATTAGAAATGTATATTTAATGCATAGTATTTTCGAGTTAAGTACTTACAACTGGCGGATTCATACTTGTTTTGCTTTTTAGTCTTTTCATATTATTATCAGCATTTATTGCTTATTTCAATCACAAATTGATAAACGCGACAGCTGCAAAATTAAATACAAAATGCCATAATATATTTTATACTGCTTCTGTTCGCCAATAAATGGAGGGCAAAAAGTGCGCACAATTGAACTCTGCTCGTTGCTCTTAATGTTGTTATGGCAAATATATTGAAACCGCATCGAAACTATTACAATAAAAACATTTTCATAGCGCTTACAAAGTGCGCAATTGCTCAATAGTAAATTTATTTGTGCGGTTTTATGAAAATGTGTATACAATCGGCTTTGTTCTGACACCATGGCAGCCACCTCTTCTGCTCTGGCGATTATAAGAATATAAAAACGAGGCCAATAAATTTTTTATCATACTTTCAAATGCAGCATTTTTAAGTGGAATGTAAATAGCTTAACAAATAAATAACTTTACCATTTATACAAATTAAATTAACTTAAATGCTGTGAAAATATGAGTGCGACAACTTAGTGCCGTATTTAAATAACACATTTTACTCAAAGCAAATATATATTTAACAGGCAGTTCAAAAGCTGCAAATCCTATTTTTTAAATACATGCATTGAAAATAAGAATTTAATTAGCAACATCTAAGCTTGTCCAAGCTTTTATTCAAAATTGTTTCATTTTCACAAACTACGTAACTCCCGTCCCATTAATGACAGCGGAAAGTTTTTGTACTCATAAATTTTTAACAAAAGTTTTATTTGTGAATCGAACATGTGCGTTTTACTTTTGTGGATATTCATTGTGTTTATCTTATGCTCAGTTAAATTTTTGATTATCCAAATTAAATATTTACAGAGCTCTGGACAGGTGTCCAAACAGAGTTGACGGTAGCAAACTCTTATTTTTTGGGCGAGTGTGTGGCGAGGAGGAGGTGGGCGTGTGTGGTGACGAATGACAGATGGAATAGCCAATCTGCTTCTTGTTGCCGTCTTGTGACGTATGCATCACAACATCTGCCATCTTTCAGATTATATATATTTTTTCCTTGCTTTGTTGTGAAACAGCTGGGAACAGCAGAACAAAGAGTCCTTTATTACCTGAAATCAAAAATTGCCAATGCAAAAACCTTTTAGCACAACGTAAATTTTAATAAATTCAAAACTTTGAGCTTAACCGTGAGTTGGGGCACAAGCTATTTGTGTTACGTATACCGTGGACCAAAACGTGGCTTAGGCTGCTTAGGCAACAGCCAGGAAAAACACCAACAAAAACAATAATTGGCATAATGGAAATTTATGAAGTTCCGGGCACAAAACGGAGCGTTTCACTTAAAATTATGAACTTGATATGCTCTGTTATCCACTTTTGTTGCAAATAAAATTATGACTCATTATTCTATGGTACACTCGAGTGAAACACATAAATTATGCAATGTACATGAATTTGTGTATTCGTTTCTAAATTCCTGTGGATAATCAAATACTTCACATATCCCTGGCGTGCAGCAAATATTTCAAATGCATTTCGAATGAAAGTGGATTGCTAAATGATTGATAAATAAGTCAACATTTGGACTAGTTCACAGACGCTTTACAGTAATCTGTGAATACACAAAACCCTCTTCCTTCCTCAACAGTAAAAAATCTGACACCGAATCTTGCGCTTATCTGCATTATAAACTCTGAGGGGTCGACGGGCGCTGATGGGTTACATGTAAATGACGCGGGATTAAAAGATTTTGATGATGGATGATTGGAACAATTTAAACTAATTGTTGGGCTTACTGATAAATTATAAAGAAACAGAACATTAACATTTCGCGAGAGAAATACACCTGCTGAACTAGGTAGACGCTTACGCAGACATATTTGCTTAAATATTTTCAGCTCTATCTCAGCTCTATCATGTCTTATAAATGGGAACCTGCCCGATGCTTATATCAGTTCGATTTAATCTATCTTATGATAATAATTTATTTGAATAGCAAAATAAGTATTTCTATATTTATATATACCAGATCAGCATCAAATGCCACAACTCGCTATAACACAGCTCTACAAGATATCCATCCATTTGTATTTATTAAAAATGTATATTTGACGTATAATATTTTCGAAGTACTTACAACCGGCGAATTCTTGTTTGGTTTTTTAGTCTTTTCATATTATTATCAGCAATTACAGTAATCTGTGAATACACAAATCCCTTTCTCTTCCTAACAGTTAAAAATCCGACACAGAATCTTACGCTTATCTGCATTATAAACTCTGATAGGTCAACTGGCGCTGATGGGTTGCATGTAAATGATGCGGGATTAAAAGATTTTGATGATGGATGACTGGTACAATTCAAACTAATGGTTGGGGCTTACTGCTAAATTATAAAAAAGCAGATAATTAACATTTCCCGAGAAAAAAACACCTGTTGAAATCGGTAGACGCTTACGCAGACATATTTGCTTAAATATTTTCAGCTCTATCTTAGCTCTATCATGTCATATAAATGGGAACTTTAATTCCGATTCTGTCATTCCAATTTAAAATTTTTTACCGACAAGTCGGCTTTTGAGTGTACGAATTAAGTTTAAACAAAAAACGGTTCCGACAACTCTTAATAACGTAAGTGCACTTACTTATACAGAAGCTATTGTGAGTGAATCCCATATTTTTGCCCCTGTTTGAACAACTGAACTTGTCGGCAGTTGTTTTATTTAGCGCAGATGTGTCAAAACACCCAAAAACAAAAATACATCGATTATTTTATACTTGATCAAACAAAAGATCTGAGTGTGAAATCCTTCCACAATATACTAAAAATAGCTTGAACCATTAATAAATCCGGTCTTGCTCCTAAGTTCAATTTGATTTGCACAAGTTTCCTATATGAAAATAAGTTGTATAAACAGTTTAATTATGTCTTAAAATTAACTTCATGGCCATGCATTTAATCACAAAAGTGACTGAATTGCTTTTCAAAAGTGACATAATATGGCATTCATTATGTGATGATTAAAATGGGAAACATTCATGCGACCTTTACTCAATGAAATTTGCTTTGGTTATTAACATATAGTTATAATATACTGTATTCAACCAGCAGCAGTTTTATTTGGATTGACAACTAATTGGGGAACAATCCTAAACGCTCAGATAAATTAATTCTCTGCTTAACATCTAATTTAAATGGGTTAACGAGCACCGATAACTCATATCATGACATGCATAGCATGCTTTCAGCCAATTCTAAACTCTCAAGAGTGGCCTGTGAACTAACTTACTTAAGCCTAACCAACAAGTAAATAATTGGCTTGATTTTAACAGCATTCACAACATATCAAAAATAAATGGAGAAAATTCAATGCTCAGATTCGACAGATATTATCTCTTGACAGTTATTGAGTTACTGACAAACAAAAGTATGAATACGTTTTGGTACTACTATTTTAGGTGAATCAGATAAATGGTGTTTATATTAGTGCAAGTGTTTTGCTGTGTTGTTTGTTCGGGTGGGCCCTTGTCAAGTTTTTGAAAAGGTGACAGACAAGCGTCTTAATGAGTGAATAGCTATTACAGCGTCGACAAGCTGAAGTCTATGCAAATTACTGACTTGCTTGAAACTTCATTAAAGTTCGTTACGTATGCGAACGACCTTCGACCCAAAGGCTTCCAGTTATGAAAATGTGAAGCAGCAGCACCACCAACAGTAGCAGAAGCAGTAGCAAACATTGCTGGCGACAACATCCAGCAACATCTATTTGGCTAATAAATGATGTGGCCCCAAACGGGAACTGAGAACAGCAGCAACAACCATCTCTTCCACTTCAAGGAGTCCCCATGTGAACACAGAAACCCAACAGTCCAGCATAGTTGCTGCTGTTGCTGTTGCTGTCACTGTTGCGACTGTCAATCAAGTCGTGCAACAATTTTAGCATAAACACAAAGTGACTTTATTGTTGTTGCTACACAGGCTGCCATTTTCAAAGTTTGCTCTCGTTGTTGTTGTGTTTTGCTGTGTGTTGTCGTGTAATTCCTGTTACGCTTTACCGAGTTATTAAGTGAGTTTGTTGCTGTTGTTATTGTTGGCACTGCTGCTGTTGCAACATAATCTTCTGATTATGACAAGTTGCTTGAATTTTGCTGCTGTCCGAAGCGTAATGCAAATTACACTTAATCACTTTATACCGAGTGTGTTTGTATGTGAGGGCCTCTACAACATGCTAGTTGCCTACTTTTAGGCCATCTAAACGGTTGGGTGAAATTAAATTATGTTTTGTGAGCGCTACACTTGTATTTCCCACAACAGTTTTGCCAATTAGCGGATGGAATGCTTGAAATATCGCACTTGCTGCCAACTGTTGCACTCCACTGTTGACTGAATGCCATTAATGTCGGCAACTAATTACCTTTCATTATAAATTGAATTGGAAACGAACATAAATTTGTGCAACTGCTACACGCAAATGCCTCACCTGTCAAGCTCGACATGTGCGCGATTTTAATCGTTTGGTAAGATACCCTGCACTTGAAATAAGGTTGGCCATACTCTATCAGTACATAATACATAACAAAATTGTACATGTTTGAAAATATCTTCTTCGAATTTTTTTAAATCTCAAAACTGTTATCCCAACTTTTATTAGCAAAATTTAATATTTTAAATTTCAAACACTATAAATTAAGAAAAATAATAACATTATTATTTTTGAAAATGGAAAAGGGTTTTAAAATTTTGAAATGTGGTGGAAAAAATGTGTCTTTTTACTTTTGTATTATGAAATTTAAAGACATGCAAATTAATAATTATGTAAAATATTCTACGACTGTAATCAGAAAAAGTACAGGGTACTCTCACGCCCAGTAGTCCCAAACAGATTTGTTCTTTTCACATGCGTTTGGAGTAATGATGATTTCAGGTGGCACACAAAGTGTCAATGAAATTGACGTACATACGGCTAATTGCAACCTTTTTTCCGCCAATTACGCTCGAATCAGGGGAATGCGATAAGCGAGAAAGTGGCGCCAACATAAATATAAATATAAATACACTCGTCAAACACTTTGACGACATTAATTGTATTTGATAGTGTTTATTTATTTGTTCACCCAGTTTATTTATCTGTCGACGTATGTCAACTTTGGAAATTGTAAGCAAGCTATTTTATAATTGCAGCTGGTTATATTTGCACCAATGAATCAATCAAATATTCTATAAATGAATCAATTATGCGATGCCAGGCAGGCAAGCAAGAAGTGAGCTTCAGCTTGGACCCATTAAGAAATCGCGCTTGGCCAGCTTGGCCAGCTTGGCCAGCTTGGCTTCATAGACTTATCATTAGCCGCAGTGTGGAATCGACTTAATTGTTGTTGGTCCTCAAGTTGTCAACACTTTGACAACTGTTAAATGCAATTTGCGTCTCATGAATATTTATGCCAAATAAGTATAATTAAATATGCTAATTACAGCTGATTGTACGCAAATAATTTGTACAATCATTTGAAATTATAATTTGAGCGCCAGCCCCGACAAAAACAGCCAAATCGGTCCTTAAACACGCCCCAAACAATAACAACAATGCCACAACGGTAGAGGCAACAACTGCCCGTCCAGAAGGATAACACGCATTTTTAAGCTGACAATTTAGCATAAATTCAAATGAAATCTACGTTGGGTAGGAGGGCGCGACAACTGCTGCCGGGCAACTGTTGCCAATTTCAGCAGCAGGAACACGACTAAACAAAAAAAAAATGTAGACAAGAATTAAATAAATTACTTTGTTGTCAGCAAAGTTTTCGCTGGCAGCAAACAATTTGTGCAGCTGCCACATGCAGCCAAAAAGGGCACCAGGGGTGAGGGAGTGGAACCCGCCACATGGCTGACTTGTCGTTTTTACCTGTCCAGAGCCAGGCTGCATAGAAAATTTTCTCTCTTATCTTGGGCAGGCAACGCCAACGGGTAGTCGACGTGGTAATCGAGGTGATACTAGAGGAGGCACCTTCTGCATATTGGCTGAGAAAGCAGATGACACGAAAAACGTTGAGCCAACTAATTTCTTTTTTTTGTATCAGCGTAATTGAATAAAAGGTTTAATAACTGGCCCTGGCAGCCTTGTGTATATGCCCGGTGCGCTAGAAAAGTTAATTGAAAATCTAATGGCCAGTCACATGGAGCAACTAACTGGCAGCTTAATTGCAAAAAAAAAGAGTCAATGCAAATTGCTAGAAACTAGACAAGTACTAACCCAAAAACCAACAACACTTTGCAAATTATCTCAAATTGACAAATAAATAATTAAAATGCCACGTCAAAAGCTTCACACACAGTGGAAGTGATAATGTTAACAACTGCTTTGGAAAGCACCTGTTGTTAGTTTTGGTTGCAACCATAAATATTCATTAAATGCAATTCCTTGGTGACACAATGTACCAAGCTTAATTTATTACCAACACAAAGGCTATGCAAACAAAAGAGTCCAAAAGAGGTTTTTAATTTGAGCTGCCAGACACACACAAAGACACACACACACAGACAGGCAGGCAGGCAGACAGACAGTTGGACAAACGATTCAAGGCTCGAGAGCTGCAAAAGGGAAAAACATTTCATTAGTTCAATTAGTCAGGAAAGCTACGAAAGCTACTGACACAGGATTGCGACGGGGGGCATGGTGGTGCTAAAGAGTTACCCGAATGGGTTGCTTCAGTGTCAAGTAGCCGCATTGTAAACGATGATTAGTGTCTCTTTGTTGTGTACCACGAAATACAAGACAAATTATAGTTTATTCAGCCCTTGGAAATTTAAATGCAAATTTATGATCAGACAGCAAGACGCAGCTACAGCTTACACCGTTTATATGGCAGTAGTCTTTCTCAACTGTCATTAACATGACAATGGAAATATATAGTGTAAAATATAATAAAAACGCTACAGTTAGCCACAGTTCAATGCGCGATAATAATGGATAGTACGTTAATAACACACACACACACACACAAGTCCTGCTTCGTCACACAAAAGTATGATAAATTGCTGTTACTGCACAAGTCTCGAATTTTTTATTTTTGGCTAGGAATATAACTGCAAAGCTTATGGTGCGAGCTCATTTTCCATTAGTGCATCAAGCTGGCTAAGCAATTCATCACAACTATTTGCCATGCAACTAATTAAGCCATTATGCATTAATTAATGGAAAGCCAAAAAACAGAATTGGCATGAAATGGAATAACTGCATTTTTCAGGCTGTCAAATAAAAGCATATTTTATGAGAAATGACAAATGTGCAGTAAGTTGAATGGAGAATATGGTAAATATTTATCTATTGAATAAAATCCTGAATTCAATTGAAGTTTCTGAGTTCCTGAGTCTCATTTTATTTAAGTAGTTAGGACACAGATACACACGAAATAACTTTCGGAATTTGAGAAATTTAACAGTGAAATTCAACAGTGAACAGAATAAAATTTAATACCAATTCAAATACCACAATTTGAGATTTTCTTTTTCTATAACAATTTAATTTGATCAATATCTATTGAATTTTATTCTTACAAGCGTTGAAAACTTAATTTTACATAGGCAATGAAAAGCGTTGTTTGGGAGGATGATGGAGCCACAAGTGGCCAGAGCAGCAACCGCTAAACGCGTTAATATGCCTAATATGCAAAACTGTCGACGCCATTGTCGCACCACTCAGCGTCCTGGACTAACTAACCTAATTACTTGTGAAATGCACGCTGAGAGCAAAGGAAACGCAGACAGCAAAGCCGCAGTCCATTGTCTGCACAGCAGGTGAAAGTGGAGAGCAGTTGAGAGAAGAGTCCTGGAGGGCAGTTGCCAAGTGGAAAGGACACTGCACAGCACAGCACGCGTAATGAAAACTTTGTTAAAGCAAAAGTGCAGCTTCAGAAAAAAAATATATTCGAGAGAGAAAACAAACTCAAAACTTTGCAGCCAGTGCTATACAGAGGCGACAGTGCAAACCGAGTAGCGCTCAATGGTGTCGAGTGGAGCTGTGTGGCATCCGGTAGAGGAACGTACATAAACGCGAACGTGGCGACAACATGAAATTAGTTGTGCATTTTTGCAACTCAAAAGCCGGGCATTAAAAGTGCTGCAAAAAACGTAGCCCTGACCACTAAATTGCCAAGATGAAGTGTTGCCAGCCCAGGATGATGTTAATCACATTATAACCATGTAATTTTTAGCGGATAGCGCCAACGGGTCAGCTGCCCAATTATTGCAACCAACTACAAATAAACAACACAACTATTGAAATGAATGAGAGATAATTTCAAACTCAGACTGCAAATAATAATTCTAAAATGTTGCAAGGAATATTGTGATAGAACACAGAATGCGCAAACTAAAAGTCAAAGTGAATTCTGGTATTTCCAAAAGTTGTTTAAGAACAATTCCCAAGACTCTGCGAATGTGTGTGTGTTAAGTTGATGAATGCGATGTAATTGAAACTTTAACCCTTTTTGCAGTGAGTTGAAAAATTGGCAATTGCAGCAGAAATGAAAAAAAATAGCCGCAAGAACTACGAAGAAGTACGATAAATAAACAACAACTGCAGTCTGTATTTATTCTTCTGCGCTTTGATAAATGACTTTGACGGTGTGGGCTAGCCGAAAGCCACATTTGAGTTTGTGGTAAGACAAGCAAGCAGCAACAACAACGCCCACCAATGACTTTTCTCATTAGACAGTCGACCGTACGTGGTCAAAAAAAGAAATCGAACACAATTTTGCAAAGGGCTGTACGCATTTAAAGGGCAACATGTATAAAGTGTTGAGCAGTTAAAAGAAAACGCAACGCAACCGAGCAGAACAGAACTGAACAAACAATTGGCCATCGCAATAGGGGCATGGAGCGGAGGGGGTGGTGCAGGGGATTGGAGGGTAAAGAAGAATAAGAATAAGCAGTTGTTGAAAAACATTGAACAACATTGAAACAGTTGCATGTTAGCAGAACTTTGTGGACCGCATACTTTAACTTCAATTTGCTGACAGACGGAGTCGGGTTGATGGGTAATCGGGTAGTCGGGTAGACGACTGCTTCACTCGTATTTCATTACTCGAACTGGTATTAAGTGGCAAAGTTTTGTATTTAACAACTTTTAGCAGCCGTGCAGCAAAAATGAAGAACACAGACCCGATGATGAAAGTTCGTTCCAAAAAGCAGCAGCACAAATACAGCTAAACCAAAAAAAAAACAAATCAAAACAAAAAACAGCAACCGAAACAGAAGTTAGTTGCAGCCACTTGACTTAACTGCACTTTGCACGCAGTTCCACAAGGCGCACAAGGGGGCGTGGCATCAGCAAACCCCAAATGAAAGGCGACAGTTAGCGAGGCGAGCTGACAAACGCGATTGTGTTGCACATTAACTTGAAGAGGTGCGAGAGTTCTGAAGGCAACTAATACCACTTGATGGTCCAAAAGTTATCAGCCCCCATTTCGGTTTATCGTCGCTGTAAGCTGAAACCCATCAGGAGAAACTTTTGCCACATTTCTATGCATTTTTGATTGGCCAAATCTGGTGCAATCTGAAAGTTGTTGCGGAGACAAGAGCCAAGAACCCAACCTCCAATTTGCCGGGGTACTTTAATTAGCCGAGAGCTCTTGCAAATGCAACGAGCGTTCAAAGTTTTATGCATGATAATGAAATGCATATATTGCAGACAACTTTGTTGTTACCAAATGACTATGAAATAGGGGTAGCTGCCAGTGGTGCCACCACCACGCAAATGCCTCATAAATCTACTTTATGCTTCTCATAATGTTTTCAAGGACCGTAAGCTAACTTGATTATATGGAGTGTATGCCCTTAAACGTCTATGGAATTTGCATTTAACTCTGGCAGCTCAATTGTTCCATTCAAATGCACCATTTTTTTCAAAGACGTTTATAGTCTTCCGTTAAGCTTCTTTCATTTTAGCATTTCTTTCATTTGCTTCTTGATTTTTTCAGCTGCATCGCAACTTTGTATTTTTAACGTTTTTTTCTTTTTTCATTCACTTTCATTGGCCAATTTATTTGAAGTTTGGTTCAAAATTAAAATTCTTAATTCTGACTTAGTTACAATGTAACAATGAAAATTTTAAACCAAACTAAATTCAAAAAAAGTTCTAAAGCTTGTAAAACTTAAAAGCTAAAGTGACTTGACAAATAATCCTTTCATTAGTGCATTTAATTACCAAGACCAGACCTCAATTTGCCATCGATTTGGCCACACCCTAGGTGAAGTCAACAAGACAATTACCGTAATAACCCGCTTTAAGTTGCAGCATGTCAAAATGCTTGAAGCACGAGTCTAGTAGACGTGAAGATACCCAGTACAGATAAATCGGTTATTAACATGGTTAAGTATCTGCCAACTATATTTTTATATTTCTTCTTTTAACTACATTTTTTTATAATCGTAGTTTTAACTTTGAGCTTCTAAAAATTTCATAGAGATAGTTTCTCTAGTTAGGACATAAGGAACACAATAAAGCATACAAAATAAAGATGATCCAGATTATAAAAGACTATTAGTTATTATGATGCCTTCCTCTGCCAGTTAAATTTCAAAAACATTATCAAGCACTTGTTTGCCCATTTTACTTATGCAAGGTAATAAAATTGATCAAGGTTCTGGCAATTGCAACCAACTGTCCAACTAGTCACTCCTTACACACAAAAATGCACAATCATGCATTAAACATGCAACTTCTGCTTTTAGCTGGATGTGTGTATTTGTGTGGTTGTGGAAGGTAAAAGCACGAATACCACAGTTTTTCATACGTTTTGCGTCACTTTAAGGCCAACGCGAGGTGACAGGTTCTGGTGCCCTTTCGCCTGTTTGGACGCTGGCCAAGAGGCGACACGTTGATGGTGGGCAATGGGCAGTGGCCGGGGCGAGGTTGTGGCGCTTAAAAGTATGCAACGCAATGCTGCACTTTGGCTAAATTACATTTTCATTTTGTCTGTGGTGGGGGATAGAAGCAGCGGCAACATGCAAATGTCCAGAACAGAAAACGAAATGAAAAACGAATATAATAAAATACTGTAAGAAAGTAAAAGGTAAAAATTGGCAACTGCACACGGGAGGTGTATCTTAACGCCCATCAATGCCAAATTATGTGGCGTCTTTGCAAATGTGATTTTGATATTTTCACTGGACTCGAGTTTTTGGCGCATTATCTAGCAGACTTAGGATCTAGTGTCTCGCATGCTGAATATTTCATGAGTCGCATATTTTTTTTTTTTCTTTTGTTTTCTCCACTTCCACTTAGTCTCCCACTTTTCCTCTGTGAAGTTCCTTCGTTTACACAGGATTCCGTTTATTTTAATAACTTGCTATTGTGGCTGTCAACTTCAGGCACACTCACACACACACACACACACATACACAATGGGCCGCCAAGAATCACAACATCTCAACGATTATTTGAAGTTGTTGTTGTTCTCTCGAAACTGCTGCTCCAAGCTGCTTTATAATTTATGATCCTTGGCTTCGACGACTTCTTCGTCAACACACCGCGCACACGTCGCCAAGTTTCGTATCATTTTTCATGCAGCGTGCCAAAACTGCATGAATATTAACTGCAAGTGTTTCTTTTTTTATCTTTTTCTGAGGAGAACCAAGATTGCTTAAATGGGCACGGCGAGCGTCAATGAGAGCCAGAGCATCCATCCATTCACCAGCCACTTCATGGTCTGCTTGCGCTCCACTTTTGTTATATGCCATAGAAAACTTTGAAATGTCAAACGCCACCTCATCTAAGATGCGGATTCCTGCTTACTTATGCATACGTGTGGTTTAGTTTTTGGCAGCATTTTACATACTTGATGAAAATGTGCTCAAATTGTCATTTGCTGTCAATTGGAAAAGTGGGGTGGATGGTGACAGAGCGTATGTGCTCTAAGCCAACTGCACCCCCACCCAGCAAGCTAATATGCCACCCCAAGGGCTTTGGCTAAGCGGACTTAAGTGCTAGCAGCTAACAAAGCGGTGGCAACACGGATAATTTCCTAAAGGTCGGCAAGCAGAAAATAACATTTTGCGCACAAGTTTACACAGACAATGCGACGACCTTTGGCACTGGGTCCTTGCTCTTTTTTTGGCTTTTACTCATCACGTGGCCAGGAGAAAGCTGACTGTCCGACTGGACAGTCCAAAGGTAGACAGCTGTCAGCTCTTGGCAACGATGCAGTTTAAATGTAGCTAAATCTTTAACAAAACAACAATAAAAATTACCAAAGCAAACCTGAAAAACCATGACTAATAGTTTGAACAGAATGGCAAAACAAAAGCCAGCCAAAGTGTCAGACAAAAGCTTTAAGGATGGCAAATAGCACAAACAAACTCACTTGCTTACACACACACACACACACACACACACACACACACACACGCACAGCCACATTGTTAACAATTAATTCAGCATCAATACGCTTAACGATGCTGATAATGATGATGATCGAATGTGTCGGCAATAAATAAAATTTTATACCGTTGCCAGCTCAATGGGACGTATGAGTAATTTGGATAAATGCTTTATTGTTACAAATCTTATTTAACGATGGTGTCATTTAAGCCAAAATCAATAGATTAAAGTTATGGCCAATGTGTATTGATCGTCGAAAGTGAAAATTTTAATTTGGAAAAAATATATATTTTAATGTTCTCGTTTATCTAGAAAATATTAATAAATTTTGGGACTATCTTGTTTTGTCTTGTCTTGAAAATGTAAGTGCTTATTAACATTTCTAGAGAATTTAAGGAGACTAGAATTTAATACGTTGATTGCTCTGCACTGGCGGATCAACAGTTGGCTTTGCCATCACTTCAAGTACAAGTAAAAACACAAAGTTGCAATGCAAATCGCACATAAGCTTCGCGCTTTGTGTGCCACAACGAACTTGGCGTAGTCAACACACACTCAAACACACACAAAGGACACACTGGCACACACACACACAAAGGTGTGGGTCTAAAATGTCTGCCCGGCGTGAATACAAATGTCAACAGCACGAGCAAAGGACACAGTCCATAAATTTTGTAGCTCGCAACATTTTGCTTTGTTTTAACTCATTTGCTGTGGCACCAACACACAGTTTATACCCGCTTCCGCATCCGCTCCCTTTCCTTGTCCCGGTCACTTCTTTATTCTCTCTAACTCTATCTGTGGAACTCTTTGGTTGGCTTGTTGCACGTTGGGTTATGACGAGTAGTTGTTAAGGGAGGTGTTGGGGTTCGTCGAGCAGCCGCAGTTGCTGCCCACGCGCCTGTGGGTATGCAACAATGTAGCCAAAGTTTCATCGTCGACGGTTTTGGCAGTATGTGTACCAAGCGTGACTAATATGCACATGTTCAACTATGCTAGAAAACGTTTTGACAACAACAACATCACCCCCTCACCTACCACCACTGCCATTTTTAGTCCTGCAGCGGTTTGCCGCTGCAAAGTTGTTTTGACCAACTTGGTATTTGATTTTTGCATTCTGGTTTTGGTATCTTTCCAGCAGAGCAACATGGCCAAGGATTTGAGAACGCTGGGCTGGGATTATTTCATGTTTGTAGCATTTATAGCGCTCACCGTCTTGGGACCACTTTGGAAGCGCATTTTTGGCAAGACCAAGCAACGCAGCAAGGCGGATTATGTGTTTGCCACCGGCAGTGTGTCCATAATTGCCGTTATGATATCCATAGCACGTGGCATACTTGGTGTCCGATCAGTTCTGGGTAAGTTAATGCTTATTTATGTGTGTGTGTGTGTGTGAGTGTGTGTGTCTGTATGAGTGTGTGTGTGTATTGATGTGTGTATAACGTGTGTTTCTGTGTATTCTGCAGGGTATTCAAGTGAACTTTATTATCGCGGCTCAGCCATGTGGGAGATAATTTATGGCATGATGAGTGCCTATCCAATTGTTTGCTTTCTGTTTGTGCCCGTCTATTTTAACCTGGGCATCACCTCTGTTTATCAGTACATCGATCTAAGGTGAGTTTTCCCCAAAAGACAAAAGACACTCTGAAGCGACTACATTTAATTAGCACAAAGCGACAACATGAAACTTGTTATTTCAACATTCAATTTAATTTCACAAATGCGTCGTGTACCCAAACAAAAACAAAAAATAATGAAAAAAACAGACGGTCGCCCGCACACAATTTTATTCTTCATTAAGAGAACCAAATGAGACTAAACAGACCAGCACGGCATGAACAACAGGCTGTTGTTCAGGTTCTGGCTTGAGTCACTTCGTTCTTAAATAAATTTGAATTACGTTTTGCAAAAATAAATACAAACACACAACAACAAAAAGTAAAAAATGAACGCGAAATACGCAAGCAAGCAGCAAGTATGTAAACACAGGCAGACCAAATAATCGATGTATTTGTCCGTGCCATGCCAGGACAGCCTCCGCCAACTCGCCAACTCCCCAACTCCAACTCCAGTCGCAAGTTGTCGCCTCTTGTCCACTCGCCTTATCGCCCGAGCAGCCTAATTGTTTTTTAAGATTGAAATTAGTAAACTAATTTGTTATCAAATGTTTGCAGTTTCGACAACAAAATTCAATTAATTGTCAGAACTGACAAACGCTCCGCACGCAGCTTCGGGCAAAGTCCGATTGATTGGAAATGAGGGGTGCGGAAGGGAGGCAAGCAGCAGCAGCAGCAGCAACAGCAGCAACAGCAGCATAATTTGATTCAAATTTAATTGGCATGTGCGCAGACACAGAGGCATCGAATCAGTGAGAAATTGAGAAAATATTTAAATGTCGCACAAGCTGTAAGTGATTGATGGCTAAAAGAAGGCGAACAAAGTCCGAATGGCTTTAATGCAACTCGTACAAATAATTCAAGATATTCTATCATCAGATTAGTTTTCAATATATCTGTAGTTTGTCTGGGCTTATTGTCGACATGACTTGCATGATGCTATATACAGCACTTCAGCTAATTATACTGCTAGCTGAATAGTTGTAGTTTGCTATTTTCAATTCAATCCTAACATTAAGGCCATCAATCTTGGTTACTGCCATGACTACGATTAGAACCAGAGCTACCCTTTCCAGTTCCAGTCCTTGTCCCATGTGCACATTTAAGACACATGGCGAATTTCATGTGCTATTTAGTTTGATGACAGCCAAATGACATTCAAGACAACATCCGCCCCCAAAAGGGCTTCAAAGGACGAGACAGGATGTTGCCAGGGCAACAGAAACTTGTTACAAATTTGAAGCCTCATTGTCGCTTGTCAGCGCAACTGGCGCCCCGCGACATGTTTATGCATACAACTCCATCAAAAATCGGCAAAGGCAAATCCCAAGATCCACAAGTCGCATAGGCCGATAAGTGAATATGCTACAAATTGTCAAAGCACTTTGGTCCGTAAGTAAGACACACACCGAACAATAAGGGAAAAGACAATGACAAAAATGCGAACCGAGTAAGGTTAAAGACATTGACAACATACTATGACAATGCAAAACAAATAGCAAAAACTACTGTCAAAAATTATAAGCTCGAGCATACCCTTTAAAAAGTTCTTTCGTGTATTAAGAACTCAAACTCAATGCTTAATCCAATTCATTTTTAAATAACTTCGTAGAAGCTCTTAACTTAATTATGTATTAGGAAATGGAAAGTTCGTAGCATTTATTTATGAGGAACACACTTGTTAGGCATACGGATTAGGAACATCAAGTCAAAGATTAAGCCTTCAAGCGCTTAGGGTATAATAAAGCAAAAGCCAGCTGAAACAACAAAAACAAAAAATGAGAAAGCAAAGAAGAATAAAAAAAAGTACCTCCCCCTAAACAAAAAAACAACAAAAACAAAAGAAAGTTCTCAGACGCTGGTTGGCCCACTTGTGTTTGCTGTTGACAAATCGTATGACAATTCGTTTGTGTCATAATGTTTATAAATAGCGAGTGTTGTTACTGTCAGGCCTTTAGCCAGCATCCCGTAGCAGATCGCGTTGACAGTCGCCCAGTCACCCAGTCACCCAGTCAGTCAGTTAACAACCGAAAACTTGCAAAAACAAAAGCCAACCCGGGTGGAAAGTTTCGCATGTGCGTACAAACATTTCTTCGAGGTTAAAGTTTTCCCTATGAGCTGAATGCAAATTAGCATAAAAAAGCATATTCATCATTTTCAAATGGCTGTTCTTTGGCTATGACGTCTTCACGGAATGCATGCAAAAAGCACTTCTTTTGGAAGTGAATTCAATACAAAACTAAAAACGTTAGCGATTAATACGCTTTTTGTAGTAAGTTAAATTGAAGTTCAGTATTTATTTCGATTAAAAGTTGAATTTTCAATACCTTAATAAAGTTAATGCCATTATTTTCCACTAACAAAGGCCTTAACTTGCACACCCCGGGAGGGTGTATTATTCTTATTTTCAGCTGCTTTACTTTATGTATTTAAATCAAAAGCATAAAAAATGTATTTTCTATGCCTTATAAATCGAAACAATGTGCTTTATGCTACACTCAAATTTCCTGCTGGGAGCAATTTCACTAATACCCACAGACCCTCACCCACACACACACACAACACATACACACACATTCACACAAACATGACTTCCTTTTTTTATACTTGTCAGAAGGCTGCCGCTAGTGACATCTGCCACTCAGCACATGGCCTTTGCCTCTTACCCTCACCTCAAGCTCGAGTGGCACCGAGTATTTGTTGGCCGAGATTTGTAGCTGACTTTTTGTTAACGCCATTGCGTCCTCTCCGAGTTCAATGGTCAAGTTCTTGACTCGCCCTCGCAGCGGCGTTTGCCAAAACAGGAAAAAAAATTGTGGTTGCTCAAATGGGAAATGGAATTCCAGCTGAATGCAAGACAATCATTACACACACACACGCACACAAAGACACACACGCACACAAACACCCATGCACACACACAAAGAACTAGTAAATAAATTGATTTGGGGCTTGTTTTGGCCGTGGATCAATAAGACACTTGTTAGCACTTAGTGAGATCCACAGAGCCACAGTTAGAGTCAGAGCCAGAGCCAGAACCAGAGCCAGAACCAACACCGAAAAGTGCCGAAAAGTGCGCTCGCTTGTAAGTGCATTTGAATTCCGCTTGAATATTTACGATGTACAAGTGCCAGCCAGAGTGCCCCAGCATACATATAACATACCTACTCACACACACACAGGTCAAAAGCTGGTGAGCACACTCGTAAAAGAAAAAAAAAGAAAGGAAACCACGAAAAGAAGCGAACAAATTTGAGGGGCAACATGCACGCATAAATAAAGACATTTTTGGTATGTTGGCAGCGACTAAGTGGCGACATGATTTGCAATTCAAAGACAACAAAGTTGTCGGCTGTAACTTGGTTTTGGCTTTTTACACGCCATTCATTCGTACCTTTCACCCGAGCCAGGGCGGCACGTGTGTGGAGGAGACGATCTGGCTTTTATCGCAAGCAACACAACATGCCTGATTATGTTTATTTATGCGAGGCATTTAATCCAATCAAATGACAGCTCCCAGCTGGCCGCAGATTTCGTTTTTGACTCAAAAATTAGCTCGACGCAGTGGACCAAAGCAATCGAAGCTACCCAAAGCTGCGATTATGCCCCACTTGCCACATTAAACTTTGCTGCCTAATTTATGCCTTTGCTCATAACTGAAACTGCCTACAGACCCGGCCAGTCGCATTGATAAATGATGTCCGCGAACCTAAGCAAAACGTCAATGAGCCAAGCGGATCAGGCAGTCATATCGCACACAGACAGAGACCAAGCCTACCAACAAATGGCCACATCAACGGGACTGCATTGCATAAGCGACCGCAAGTGAAGATAGAGCCAAAGGGGGGCAGGGGCTAGCCGGTGCGCAGCAAGGCAATAAGCATTATTGGTTGGTTGGGTGGCTTGTCCTTGTGGCCGCGCCTTGGTAATCGCATGAACGCTTGCTGTCCACAGGCGTTGCAGCCGTAATTATTGCATAATTATGCAATTATTGCGGCATTTACCTGCAGATGATGTTATTCAATTAAGTTCGCGCCGCAGTTCAAACACCGTGTCGCCTCTAAACCGGAACACAGTAATGCAATTCAAAGACAAGGGGAGTCAAACTAGTGTTGGCTAAAAGGCAAATCAATTAAAATTCATACAACACAAAAGTAGCCCACTGTGCCAAGCCCAGTGTGCTCAATCAACAGATATGCAGACAGACAGGCAGCGAAAGCCTCGGGTCATCACTCAGATAGACAGCTAAGAGAAAGAGGAGCAATTGTATATAAATATCTAACATATAAAGTGAGTGTAAAGAGGGGGAAAGGGAGAGAGAGCGATGCGATGGAATGAGATTGGTAGATGCATAGCACTTATTGTGATGAACACGATGTTAACAGGCTAAATGAAAAACGATTGCCACAAGGAAAACAAAGCAACAACAAGAAAAACACATGCACCAATGTAACACAAGACAAAAGCGCAAAGAGAGAGCGAGCGACAGAGCGAGAGAGAGAGAGAGAGCGTCAGTAACAATAAATCGCATAAATCATATTAAATTGACATATCAGGCAAAAATTGACCGCAAGCGGCGCTGTGCGAGATATTCGCTCAAAAAAAAAAAAAGAAACAAGATGAGAGGACGAGCAATATGTCTACGATATGTTTGTGGATGTGTGTGTATTGTGTGTGTGTGTTTGTGTTTGTATTTGTGTGTGTCTTGTGTTTGCTTGTTCACCACAATAACATTTCTTTATCAATTTCCGCTACAGGAGCTCGAACAGCAACAACAAAATGGGCGACGATGATTTTCGCCATCTGCAAATGCCTGAATAAGCGTTTGCCAAAGTCCTTTCTCTCACTCTCTCTCACTCTCTTCACTCACTCACTCTCTCTCTCTCTCTCACTCACTCATTCTCTCTCTCTTTATATATATATGTATATATGTTTGTTTGTTGGTTTTCAATTGACACGCCCTTACAATTTACGGTCTGCGCTCCGCCTTTCATCATTTCGATGCTCATCATTAGGTCCACGCCAAATTAGCCTGCTCGATTGCCATATTTAATGGAATTTCAGTAAAGCCGTGCGGCGTCACTTGCATTATGCTCAGACGTTTTTTGATGAGAAGGAGGCGCACACACACACACATTCGCTCATTTGCCCACCCGCAACCATATGCACTTGTAGTAAACTAGGTCAGCATTGTCATAATTAAAATATATATAACGCATAGCGCATAACGCATGCGACATGTTGTACACGCTGTCGAGTATGTAAGCCGCTTAAGCCCATGAGAGCAGTGAGTTTACAAACGGGCAGAATGTGCAATTAAGCGCCCATAATGCTTCAACAGATACAAGAGCTCGCTGAGCGAATAGGGGGTACTTCGTAGTGGGGTAAGGGGGAGTCGTGTCCGATTGATGTTTGTTTATTGATTGACATATCCTTTCTCCACACACACACACACACACACACACTTATAACAATATGACACTTTATTTTCCTTTTGGTTTCAATATCGCTTTTTAATGACTTGCTGATGGTTGTCCTGAGGTTTTGCCATGGTGCACAACTCGTCCCTCAATCACTCATACTTATGTCTGAGCATATATAAACCGGAGCTTGATGACAACACTGGCTAATAAATATGTATTCGAAGGTGGCTATTAATCATTTAGTGTACCATCAATAAAGCCAACAGTGGATTATGCAGTCAGCTTTGTTATACATACTTTCCATATATATATACAAATATATAGATTCACATACACATACACATACATATTTGAGTGTGTAGTTTGCATGCAAATCAGAGGTGGGGCCTTAATTGCGATACTTAAGCCCCAATTGCCAGCTATATCTTAAGTACTTATGCCGAGACTGCTAATCGCAGGCACAAATGCTGCAAATGCTCACCATTTATCAGATTGCATTCTCGCCATCAGTCTTAAATCCATGTGTTATTAAATGGAAACACTTCTCCAATTGTCTAGGCTAGGTCACATTTAAAATCATATTTTTCGTTAAGCTCTGTGATTTATTCCTCAATTCGTAGCAAAATATTCTAAAAATCGATACGAAACCACACACTTTAATTATACTAATAAATATTTTAAGATGCCTTTCAACCATTTATAATACATGGAATAAACAAAGATTTATAAAAAAAACGATATAAAAATCGACTACAGACTACAAACCAGATCAAAAACATTTGCAATTAAGACAAGAAATATGTTTGAATGCAGACGTTAGTTAAATAGTTGTATTAAAGTATTTATATACATTTTTAAAGGAAGCTTAACCCACACTTGGCACACTTGCAGCCCAGCTGGGAGCTATAAATGTCTTCAATAAGGCCACACATGGATATGACACCAACAAGTTGATTACCCGAGCCACGAGCGCATACTAAGCGATTAAGGGGCTGAAACTGGATACCTCTTTGGGCCACTTGGCGCCTTGTCGCGCATTTTACATCAAATTAACGCACAAATTTTTATATCCCATGTGCTTGCCTGCCTTCCGGCCCAGACGAGGGAGCCTCATAAAAAGGCCGACACAACTATAAAAAGAATCACAACGAGTTACGAACTTGCCAATTTTGTTGGCATTCCCTGTTAGAATCCGGCTCGCTCCATTTTTGTGCCTTTTTGTTTTTTTTTTTCTTTGTTTTTTTTTTTTGCCTCTTACTCAGCTGTCGTAAATTGGTGGCACGGCAGTAATTTGAGCTGCAGTTGCCACGCCTTATGAATGCCATCGCCCACTTATTGTAAACGCCCTCATTTTACAGCTGCAGTAAATCATGAAAAAAGAGAGAAGTGCGCGCGCATAAAAAGGGCAAACCCATTAAAACTTTAATAAACGCAGCTAATAAAAGTAAATAAATGAGGAGCCGGGCATCGGGCCAGTTCCTGCTACCACTCCTCAGCCACTTTCCCTTCCCAGACCCGTACCCATTTCCATTGCTGTTTTTGTTCATGTTTCTTAATTAATGCCGTAAATCGAGCCGGCAAAAACCACTAAGCACCTTGTACTCACCTGTCACCAAAACCCTTCGCTACTCAATTTCAGATTCAAAAGTCGCACCGTTCGCTGCCTCGCCTCTGCCACATACATCGTGCGGCAAATCTGTAACCTGGGCATCACAGTCTATACGCCCAGTGTGGCACTATCCGCGGTCATTGGTATACCCTATTGGGCCTCCATTGTTGGCCTGTCGGCCATTTGCATATTCTTCACCATTATGGTAAGTGCACTCAGAGAAAATTAACGTCTCTCTTTTAAGATGAAAACAGGATTGATTTAAGTACTCAATATTCAAAGAAGGCGAATTCTTGATTTATGTTTCACTTGAATCGGTTGTGTAACTAATTCCAAGAAAGTCTGTCATTTGAGAGTTTCAATCTTATGAAGACGAAGAGAGTATTCGCTATCTGATCAACATATTTTTCTAAGTGTAAAAGTAGTTCCAGCTAGGGCCGGCCATTGTTTGATATCCTTCATTTGTTTTTAGGGCGGACTTAAAGCGGCCATTAATGCGGACGTCATCCAAACTGTAACCATTCTGCTGGTAACCATTGCGGTCTGCATTAAGGGTACCATCTCCAGCGGCGGGCCAAAGAACGTTTACCAGCTGAACCGTGACAATGGTAGGCAATCATTTCGGAAGGTTCGGCCAGGAGATTGGCTTCGATTGATCATGGCAGCTTATTAGCGTGTCCTGTCAAATAACATATGTGTGTGTGTGTGTGTGTGTGTGTGTGTGTGTGCGTGCTTGTGGGTGTGCTTTGTCTATGTGTGCCAGTTTCATATTTATGCTGACGAATGATGACTATTAAAATGGCATCCATTTTGGGTTGCTGTTGTTGTTGCTGCTGCTGCTGCTGCTGCTGCTACTTTTGATGTTGCTGTTGTTGTTGCTATTGCTGTTGTTGTAGCCGTTGCGTCGGCTCATTATGCACATAAATGATGATGATAAAAGTGGCATATAAAACAGCAGCAGCAGCAGCAGCGCCATCACCACAGCTACTTGGGATGAGTTCCGTGACGACAGTAATAAATGTCTGAAGGCAGCGCATTTTGTCACTTCAGCTTCAGCTTCAACTTGGAGTCTGCCTGGCTGTAATACTGACTGACAATTGCCGAGCACTGGGAATCGAGCCATGTGACGATGCCATTAAACACACAAAAAACAGACATTTATACATATTTGCCACGACGACTGCAACTGCACTCCAAACAATCCGCACTTGTTTTTCTATTGTTCACTGATCACTTTCATTCGCATTTCGCATAGGACGCTTTAATTTTTGGAACTTTACCGGCGATTTTACGGTGCGCGTGGATACCACCTCTGCCTGGCTGGGGCAGCTGTTTATGTCGCTCTCACAGATTGGCTGCCAGCAGAACTTTATGCAGCGCTACGTCAGCCTCAAGTCGTTAAAGGAGGTGCAAAAGTAAGGATTACACTATTTTTATAAAGTTTTCATGTTTCATATTTTGATTGCCTCTTTTTGTTAGTCTATCGATATTTCTCTCTTATTATTTACTTTTGTTCATCCACCTTTTTAGGGTCATGCTGAGCAATTTGCCTATTGTTTTCGTATTCTTTGCCCTCTCTTGGATGTCTGGCATGGTCATTTATTCCACGTACGTTAACTGCGACCCATACGCTGAGGGCTACATCAAGAAGCCCGATGAGATATTACCATTCTTCGTGGAGGATCAGCTGGGCTTTTTGCCCGGCTTTGTGGGAATCTTCATGGCCACACTATTCAATGGTGCACTCTGGTAAGTCACTTGCATCAATGCATATATGAGAGTAAAGCTAATCTTTGGATATTTATCTAGCATGATGGTCTCCAACCTAAATTCTCTGTCCACCGTTTTCTGGGAGGATTTCCTGTCGCAGTTGCCCCGATTCAAGGGCTTCACCGATACCCAGCAACTGAGAATTATTAAAATTGTGACCATTGTTTGCGGTCTGATTATTATGGGCGTGGCCTTTGGCGTCGGACTGCTGTCCGGCGTCATTGAATCCTCGCTGCTTGTTTTCTCGGCCACATCTGGGCCGCTGCTGGGCTGCTTCATTTTGGCCATGATGGTGCCCGTGGCCAACTGGAAAGGCACATCAGCCGGCATGATCACTGCTTGCGCTTTCGTACTTTGGATCATTGGCGGTAGCATGACCGTTGACAAGCCCTCCACAATGCTGCCCACCTCAACAGATGTAAGTAGCTGAAAGAAGCTGAAACAAGTTGTCCAAATAATCACATTGAATCCATCCAGGGTTGCTCCAACTCCACCTTCTCGCGATCAATTGCCAAGCCCAGCAGTGGAATCGATGAGCTGCCTTGGCTATTGAAGCACACACCGATCGATGTACACAATCAAACTTTCTTAGATCCGTCGCCCAGGATTGCTAACGAGCGGTAAGAATAACTATTCTTTACCCGTTCTTCATAATTATATTTATCCTGCTACATTTTGTTTTTAACATCGGTTCTTTTAATTTTAGTACAACTTTGGATACGTTTTATTCGATCAGCTTCATGTACTACAGTTTGATTGGCACAATGCTGACGGTTCTCATCGGTACACTGATTAGTTGCTTCACCCAGCATGCAGACGATGAGTACGACGCCAAGCTGTTGCATCCGCTTGTCTTCCGGTGCTACGAGCGGCTGAATGTGCCCAAACCGTACTACATTAAGCACGAGGAGGAATCCGGACTGAATAGGCGCAGCAGTAGCAATTCATCGGCAACGACCACATGCAAAGAGGAGAAAATCAATCATGCCTTCGATGCCAACGAGACAAAGGAGAAAAGGAATCCCATTACCGTGATATTTACGGATGGTTCCAGCACTGCCAATGGGGGCGAGCAGCGCAGCTCGATTTGCAATACTAGCAGGGTACAGATGGACACAGTGCCATCGGGAGAAATGGGCACCTATCGACAGCTCAACCCAAAAGGGACATTGTTCTGAGGCAATATACGAAATCCTCTGCATAAATCAATGTATCATAATAAGTAGTTTATAGAGTTAGTCTGTAGATTGTCGCAAGCTAAGGCATCATGTAAACTAATTAAGTCAGTCCTACACCTTCAGTGTATCAAAGTCGATAAAGATGCTGTGATTTATGTACAAGAGTATACATTTACGCCTATTGCAATATTATTTTTTGAGCGTTGTGTAGAGGAAGCTATTTAATGTTTATGTACTTATATATATGTAAGCAAATGCAATACCAGAATTTTTAATCCTATCATTATCTTTATATTCGTGCAATAAATAAGACAAATGTATTTAAATTGAAGTCAAATCCATTTATTTACTACTACCGAAGTCTGGAGAATGATACATATTAGTTTTCAGGTGAATATCGAAATAATTCGATATTGAATTATATCAAATATAAAATATAAACTGAATAAATTTGTTTTTAAATGAAGTCGAAACCCAATCACTCAAGTAATCCATAAATCGCTTAAGGATTCATCGCAAGATATTTAAATACCGTTAAATTTTTCAATTTCAAAAGCTTCGTCAAAAGACAACGGCCATTTTCTGAAAGTGCTGCCAAACTCTAAATACTACAGTGCTGCCCATCGAGCCGAAGCTCAGCTGTTTTTGATTTTCCATTTTGTGAACAGCTGATCGACAACAGTGCTGGTTAAAGTTCACTGGCTCGATAAAAGCTAAATTCGTAGAATCTTAGAAGAAAAAACAAGCTGAAAGGTAAATAAAACAATAACACAAAAGAAAAACCGACGTGAAATGATTTAATTTCAAACAATTAAAAATGCAATATGCATATTGCATTTTATTGTGATATCTAGTTTGAACATGCTGCTGCTGCTCACCACTAACACTAATCAGCACTTTTATATAGGGGGTTTTATTGTTAGCGGCGCAACGAAATGCAAAGCACGCAAATTGCATTCACAGGAAAACTTAAAGCAACAAACAGTAGCCGATAATAAAAATGGCTACTTTGGCTAAGCCAAAAAATAAAGTATGTATCACACAGCAAATAATAATAATAACAAATATTAATGCATAAACTACGTGCAGAAAACAAAAAAACAAAGGACGTCAACCGAATACCGACATATCGAACAAGAAGAAGAAGAAGAAGGGAACGATGAGCTATTATCAACAAGTTGTGAGAACGAACAAAGACAATTGGAGAATGCGTCACTACTGGAACAGTTCGAGCGTGTGGCCGCCAAGGCCAGCAGTAGCACCCACAAAGCTAATACCATCATCAGCCACGACTGCTGCATATCAAATGACAAACAAACCGAACAACTTGCAGAAGAAACAACAACGACAACAGCAGAAGTCAAGGAGGAACGGGAAACGGAGCCGGAGGCGACAGCGCCCAGTGCTCCATGTGCCCCGGCAAGCAGCGTTCCCCTTGTGCAATATCCCAATCTGCAGCCAATACGCATAAGCAATGCCATCGCCGAGGAGCAGAAGACAACGATTGTCTACAAGGAGCGGACGCGTGTGAGCTCGCCCGGCTTTGCCCTCGGCAGCAGTCACTTGAAACCGTTTAGCAGCGATCAGCTAAAGCAGGTCTATCAGTGCACCGACTTGGAACTGGTCAAGCAATTCGAATTGGAGTTCCTCATGAGCACACTGCTCGAATCGAGTGAAACGGATCCGCTCTATCTGGCACTCCAGGAGTATTTCAATTTACAGGCCAAACTCACATCCAATTTGCAGGACATTCACAGCAATTACCGCATGAGCCGAGAAGCAGAGCAGAAGCTGTGGAAGCGGACCAACGTGAGTCGCACCTTCAGCGCCACCTGCGGCGACGGCACCGTCGTCAGAGAGACCACAACCTACGAGTGAGTGAAGCAACAAGAGCAGCTCTCGATTAAAACAAACCCATAATTATAATCCTTACTCTTTTAGATGCATTAAGCTAAATCGCACTATGCTGGAATACGTGAACAAGTATTTAACCGTTCATTACGATCTGGTGTGCCACACGTATACCACTAATCTGGTTGAGGCAAAGATAACCAAAGTCCGAATCGAAGCAATCATCAATGAACTGCTCGCTTATCCAGGTGTCGATGTGCAGGCATCTGTTGTGCTGCACAGCCAGTTGCAGCCACCGGCTCTGGATTGTGTCGCCAAACTTAGGCGCGCCATCTCCATTCTATTCAGCTTTGCGCGACGACCCAGCCCAAATGCGGTATTACTTTTTTTAATGTGAATGCAAAAAGCTTATCTCATCTTAAATCTTCGACTCATATTTATCATTTCGAAGCTTTCAATTTGCGAGTGTCCACTGTACTTCCAATCCATTGAATATACACAAAACGAGTCTTTGTTTTAGGATTTTGATGCCGATCTCAAGCTGTGGTTTCGCAAACTTATTGCAATGCAGCTGCTGCTGGCCACCAAGGAGGATCATTGGTTTCTGCTCTTCAACATCTTACGTTGTCCCAATGGCGTCGGTACCTGGGCTGCGGAGTTTTTACAGCTTCCGGGCATGGTAGCCCAGGCACAGTTGCAGACAATGCCCAAGGGCTCGCAACCCAATGAGCTGCCGCTGCCTCTGAATTCACCAGAAGTCAACCACTGTTTGGCCGTGTTGCAAATTCTACTGTTGCCCATTAAAAAGCGGAGCGAGTTCCTCAAGAGTCAGGTGCAAGCCCAAAAGGAGCTCGCCGGACCCACAGGTGGCGGTGAGGGCTGGACGATGTTGGACTCGGATGGAGAAGATACACTTACGCCAACGGGCGAATATGTTGGCCTCAAGGAGACTGATTTGATAGCACTGCTCAATCAGTTACCCTTCGATAAGCTCTTCACGTAAGTTGTTACACAGAGAGATAGATCGAGAGAGACGTCGAAGATTTGTATTGCTTTCAATTTTCAGATCTGCGATGTGCATTGAAAAATTCCTCGAGGACTACATCATTGAGCCCGACATGATTACACCTCAGCAGATGCTCACCGTAGTGGTCTTTTTCGCCCAATTGGTGGAGACGCTGGGCGAGGGCATGTTGACCTACAACAACGAGCGCTACAAGCAGCTGGCCAAGCGTCTGGGACGCCTTGTGCGCCACTGCCTGCAATATGGCTTCGATTATTACGAACTCTTCTGGTGAGTTGCGCTCGCACAGCGAATGAATCCATTAAGCTAAATTTGAATCACCATCTGCAGCAACAACAATTTGCACAAGTCGCCGGAGCTGTGTGAACGTATCGAATTGGAAATGCAGGCATTGCTCATTCGCGCCTGCAGATACATTTATAGCTCTCGTAATTTAGGCACATGGCAGTACTTTTCGACGCTGCCTTATTCCACGCTAAATGCTGATATCATTTGGCATCTGTTCTATTATCTAAACATTGGCTTTCCCAGTGACTTGAGCACACAGCTATCCACTGATCCAGAGGAGGCATTTCATACGGACTTCTGGGGCAAATTTGATTTGGCCAATGCGGATGTCTCTGCCGAGGATATGTACTATCTTCTGCAGGCCTTCTTCGAGATGGCAAACGGACGCGATCCCACCAAGGATTGGAAAATTATTCGCATCATTTGTCTGACCATCTTTCAGGTGACTTTATTTTATTTAATTCTGTAAAACTGGGAACTGGAAGATACCATTCTAAGAATAACGAAATCTTTCTTATAAATGACTTGCTAAAACATTTCCATATTTTCGCAGATCGGATTTTTGCATCAAACCACGCGAGAGTTTTGCTATAAGGCCGCAAGGGATACGTTGGTAAACATAACGCTGGTCTATGAGGGTCTCTTGGACTGTCTGCTGCTGCAGCTGAAGACGCGCTTCAGTGAGATTGAGCAGGCGGCATATCTATTCAAGGCGCTGCCACTGGAGAACTGGCATCCGAGCATGGACAGCTTTGAGCTGCTTTCAAGCTGGTTGCTTCACTTCGATTACCAGTCGACGGAGAATCAACTGGCGCGTCTGATCATTGGCCATCTCAACTGGGGCTTCGATGAGGAGGGTCGTCTCTATCTGCCGCACAATATTCACGTACGCATGGCATGTCTGGTCACTGAAGCAATCACCAAGCATGCGTCGGAGGTTATCGGTGTCTCGGGCATCTCGGAGAGCGTGCGTCAGGTATCCTCTCTTATCGACTCCACGCAGTCCAATCGAGAACTATTTACCAACTGGTGTTGGCGCATGATCTCAATGCTGCGTCTGCACCTCATGGATCAAAGTGTGGAGTCCGTCAAACGCACTCTCCAGCATCCCACAGAGCCGTTACTCTTTGTGCCGGACATGGAACGCTTGGACATGATCAGCCAGGGCGTCAGCGAGCAACGTCCCTTAGCACTTTATGCTGCCATCCTGGTCAGTTTGCACGGCCACTCGATTCCGCTTATATGTCAGCATGGCTTCGAGTTGCTCCACCAGCTAATTGGCGACCATCGCCATGCGGCCGTAATACGAAGTCTGGAGCTAATTGTGCCACTGTTCCTTGAAACGCCCGAAACGCTGGCCAACTGCGAGAGGTAAGCTTAATAAAATTAATAGATACTATTTGATTATTCCAATATTTCTTATAGCTTCCAAAAACTGCTCATAGCACTGCTCAATGCGGACAGAACTTACCTGAAGCTGGCCAAGGATATGGTATACGCCAATTCAATTGGTCCTATTCTCGAGTTGCTGGACAATATGTTGCACCATCAAATTGTGTCCTACACCAGGCAAGTCAATAATCACAAAACTTGGAATGCATGACAGTTTTTATATCTGGTGCAGGCATATGGCTTAATAGAATTTGTTTTGTTTATCTCAATGAATCTGTCAATAAATCTATAATTTTGTATAAGATTAATGTGTAGAAAATTAGGTTCCTGCATGAAGAACTGCCTTGTTTTGCTTGAGAGAATTTAACGACAGTCAAAATTTAAAAGTTGTTTCTTTGTAAGCAAAATATTTCAGTTTTTTTTTAAGATGATCAAATTGATATTTGTAATTATTTTAATTGCTTTCCCATACTAATAACAATTATGCATGCTCTCTCCTTTTTCTTCAGCTACGGCCTGTGCTCGCCACTAAATCTCATGAATGTGTGGCTCAATTGCTTCACTATGCTACCGGGCTGGGCACAGAATACGCACGTGCTCTACCTCCTGGACAAGATGCTGCGTATTGCCTACCAATTTGCCGACTGCCGCGTGCAGGCTGTCGAATTCTTTTATAACTACTACAAGGTACGACAAAAATCACTATTAAGTTATTGAATAGTAAACAACTTTTATGTCGTAGGACTGCAACGAGTGGAAAATGCCGCCGAAGTCGTCCGGTTTGAAAGCCCTGTTTGGCGGGCAAGTCAACGTGCGTATTCCAGTGCTATCGCCGCAGAATTGCTGGCTGAATCTTGTGCTGCTCGAGATTGAATTTCGACTTCAGGATACACGCTTTTGGCCAGAGCTGTTGCGTCAGCTTACGGATCAGTCAGTGGATGTGTCACTTAAGAAAACTTTGTCGCTCAGCAAGACGAACGCTTTTCCCGCCCAACAATTGGTTATTTACAAATACGCTCAGCTCCTGTCCGGCATGGACACAACACACGCTCTCTTCCCGATCGTCTGTCAGAAATTCTTCGAGCTCTATTTGTGGCGCTTGCCGACGGATGGCGATGGTCCCAATATCAATCAAAACTTTGGAGTCACCCAAAAGTTCTACGACGGCAACGTGACGCTGATGAAGTCAATAAAAGCTCAACTGAAATCGGCAGAAGTCTATTATGCTGCTATTGCCAAGAAGCGTGCCAATGACGATGCCGCGGCGCACATGTATCGCAGTTGCAACAAACTGATGCAGAGCTGTGCCCTCTGGCTGGAGGACACACAGATCAACACGTTCTCCAGCGATGCCGGCAATTTGCCGGCACAGTACAATAGCGAGAAGTTGCGCGAATTGTTCAACGGCCACGTCGCCCATTGGACAGAGTTTCTCAGTGCCGCTGACCTGCGCAAGGAGCAGCGTCACCAGGCGGATCAATGGTCTACCAAGATTTATCGAGTGCTGCACACCAATAAGAAATTGCGCGCCCCTCTACAGCCAAAGCCACGTGTGCCACCTGTCCAGCGCCTCAAAATGCACCTATCTACGTATGACAAACGCCTGGCACCACCAACTTACAGCCGACCGGACCAAGTTGAGAAGCGACCCATCGATAACAATACGCTGTCCGAGCTTAAGTTTCGCATTCAAACGCTGAACAGTACCGCCAAGTAAGATTCATTGATTTGCCACCTACAATTATCTTTAACCATTCAATATAATTCCAGTAAATTCCATTACAATACATCGGAGTTGAATTCTCTGAACTTGGACTATTTGGAACGAGTGCCAGCATCGTATGCGATGACAGCATATGAAGAGACAATAAACAAGGAATGCAATCGAAAGTGCGTGAAACCAGCTCAAATCAAGCTGGAGAAGGAAACCATAAGTCCCAATCCGCAGATAGCCCGCATACAGGAAAAGAATCGAGAGCGTCACAAGAAGATCGTTGAAGAAATGTTGACCCTAAATGTGGATGGCTTTGCGCAGGCCATCCAGGAACTGGGCGGCTACATACAACATCTGCTGCAAGAGCAATCCAATCAAAATGTAATATCCATCGGCGTCAATTTCTTTTATCATGTTGTTGACAACATGAACGATACGACCAAGAAGTTTCAGCCCACACACGATTTCTACTCTCAGATACTGGGCGAATTGGGCGTGAGTATTGTTCAAATATTAATAAAATTCATTAATAATAAATGAATATTGTGAAACAGGTCTTCATGCAAGCCGATCAACTGGAACAGGGATTGAATATTCTACGTTTGGCGCTGCGACGCGGTGATCTTGTAGAGGTGCTCGCCGGTGTGTTTGCACCTTGTCGCACCAGTGCCGATTATTTCCTGGACATGTATGAGTTCCTTATCGATTCACATTTGAAACGTTGCGATACCAATATTCTATTTGTGCTGCTCTCCAAGTTCGATCTGCCCAGCTGGCTGGAGACGTTCCAGCCTAAGCTCAGTGATATCAATCGATGTTTGTTGCTAGTGCTGCAAGGACTCGAATCATGGTCACAGCCACACAGCAGCATCTTACAGGATCAATTCCGTCGCCATTTAGTGCACATCTTCACGTACGACTTTCCACAGCATTACGGCGAAGTTATGCAGATGGTACTCGATCGCATTTCAGATCAAAAGCTGATGCCACTGGTGCTGCTCGATCTGCTTAATGCCTTACTTATGCCCACGGGCAGCGCTCCACTGACACTAACCACCACTGATGTGCAGCTACACGAGTTGTGCTTTGACTATGCTCGTCGCCAAAAACTGTTTACAATGAAGGCGGCAACGGATACATTGTTGCTGTTTGCCCGCCACTTTCAAAAAGAGCGACTGCATCATGGCCTCCATGGGCTGTATCCAAAGCACAAGGATTACTGCTTGCCGCTGGTCATGTGGTTTAGCTGCTTTGGACACGTACTGCTGGCAACAGCCATTTTCAGCTACCAGGAGCTGCTTGCCGATCAAAGTGAGTCATTTATAAAGTAAAGCGTTATAGGCGTTTACCAAATGTTTTTCTCTTTCTTTTTTTTAACCAGTCAGTGATATTGTGTTCGGCTCAATAGTGGAGACGTATGCGCCCTGGCTCATCCCGTACACTGAGCAGGAGGCTGGTGCTGCTGCACACTGGATACGTCAACTTAACCCAAATCAGGGCAAGATTCTATTGCCTTGGAGTGAGCCGCACGTGGACACCAGCAAGCTCATGATCAGATCCTTTGTTGGAAATATTGTGCAGGTGGTGCAGTATCTGCCGGCATCAAATAAAATACTGGAGCACGTGTTCGCCTGGTATGTGCATCACTTTGCCCAGCTCAATGTGGCGGGGCATGTGTTGGCGCCCATACACGAGGGACTGGCCCAGCTGCCATGGGAACGCTTCCTGCCGCCGGCGACGCACATTGAGCTGCTGTACAAGAGCTTGCAGCGCTTTATACCCGTGTCCCATGCGATGCTCGGTCACATCTTCATCCGAATCGATTGGAGCGCATGGTTCACACAGATGCCACAGCCGGTGGCCGTTCTCTCGAATTTGTTTGCCATCTTTATAAAACTGGCATTCGAACCGAACATTCACATGCATCCCAATACGAGCAAAATACTCGAGGATGCCATCAAGCAGCCCTGGCATCTAGTCGAGTACACCGAAATGGAGCAGTTGCTCAAGTGGTTCGTGGCTAATGTGGAGCCCGCAATTGTGCTGCAGCTGCCCACTGAGACCAATTACGCCGATCGCGCCGTTCTCGAGTAAGCCTCCAAATGATCGCATCAAAGTATCATTTGGTTAATCATATCATTTATTGCAGACTGCTTCGCGTAGCCTGCGCCATGATGCCGGAGAGCAGCACCCAAGGCGTAGTCATACAGGCAACGGCCAAGCGAATGTTGTACACACGGTCCATGGTCTGCATGCAGCGCACCTGTGGCGCCAAGCTCAAAAAGCTCCTGGCCACCAAGGAGGGTGAACGCGCCTTTACCACTGCCTTCCTAAAGCTACTGCAATCCATTGACCAGGCAATCAGCGGCAGCCATGAGCAGCGCACGCTGGAGGAGCAGCGTCGCGAGGCACTCAATCTAATGCTGGAGCTAGTCGCGCCCACGCAAACGCAAAGCGAGGAGATCTCCAAGTAAGATCAGACAGATGGCATATATAAGTTAAGCTTTGCATGTCAAGGGCACATCTCTGATTGAATTTGAAACCAGCAGATCCAGTTTTTCTATGTTTTCAAATTAAGTTTGTCGGATATTACAGACCGATCAGAATTTGATAGACTCTTTAGAGCCATACTCATAATACATATTTTTTTAAGTTTGTCACTCCAGCTTGGAATATTACATTATAATATTATGTAATCCTTACTTTCAGCCTGCACATCGAGACTCTGGTGTGCTGGCAGCAGCAATGTGCTCCCGCCAATCTTGTGATGTGCGCCGCTCTGCCAGCCATTGGGCATCTGAACACCTACATTTCCTGCATCTACACACTGCTGGAGTCGAGCATTGAGTGCTATTTCCGCACTTCGTCGTCAAACGCACCTTGGCACACGCCCAGCTGGCGCGGACTGTTCGAGGCGCTGCAGATGTCACTGCCGAAACTGGAACTGATGCCAGTCTTGAGTGGTGGTTATTTCTTTTCGCTGCACATCTTTGTGCTGTACAAACTGGAAGAGATTGAATCGGCTGGTGAAAAGGTGACCTTTCTGCAGGATCTGACGCAGTTGTTGGAAAGTCTAAAAACCAATCCTCAAACGGAACCGCGCATGGCGATCGTCTGGGGTCTGATAATCTCACGCGGCTGTAGACTGCTTCAGGAATCGGAACATGTGAAGAAGCCGCTCCGTATGCTGGCGCGCCACCTTCAGTTAGCCTCAACAAAGGCAGAAGGTTGGAGCGATGGTTTGCTGGGCGCCATTGGCCTCAAGGCGAAGAGCATCACAAATAGGTAATGTGGCTCAATCTTACAATGCATATTATAATTATGGACAATTCTTATGTTGCAGACGTAAGGTGCTCACCCGGTGTCTGGCATGCATAATCTATTCGCTGTTCCCAACCAGCCGTGAGATGCGGCTGCCTTGCGAGGAGTACGAGAGCGCCATGCGGGAGCTGGCCATGCTCTTGGCCAACAAAAAATTCACGGATATCAAGCCGCTGATCGTTCGGGCCGTAAGCATTCTCAAGGAGCAGCCAATGCCTGATTTGCGGGCTGTTCCCCACATGATCTGTCGCATGATCGATGTCTTCTATGAGGAGAACTATCTAACGACCATTCCGGAGGTGTGGGACTGCGATTTTAAACTTAAAGCTTAAAGCTTGATATTATTGGGGCAACAGCCAATTGCGGTATTTTTATACGAATTACAAAAATCGATGTATACCTTTCTATATATTATATATACACAAAACACATATTTACACAGCATATTTAAGAGTAAAATAAAGTGAATTTTGTTGCTGTTTTTTGGAAATTGCAAGCAATATATTTAAGTTGTTTATATTTTGGTTTCATTTGTATTGAAATGCAAAACTTGAATGCTTAGTTTACAGTGTGCGCACTTGGAGTTATTGGCTTAAGCGTAATGGCAGTAACAAAGCCGGAATCGAGCGAAATATTAAATATCGCTATAGTTAGAGTTCTGACATACGTGTATAAATATTGATCTAACCGAAGGATAACAACGAAACATACATATTAAAAAAAAGGAAAAATATACCTAAAAACCTGACAAGTACAAATTGCTAAAGAAAGAACATATAAATAACACTTAACTTAGAAAACTAGGAAATGATGATAATCGTTTAGTCATCCAATGCAAAATTGGATAACTGCAGATGCTGCAAGTTGTTGCGCGCCTCAAAGTAGCCGGTATCGGTGGGATTGTCTGGTGTGGGCACAAACGGTGGCTCCATATGCCCAATGTTCTCCCAATCGATGCCGGCAAATTGTCGCATCTGCTGCACCTCTTTGGCGGCCGGGCGCTCCGAGGGCTCCATAGTCAACATCAGCTCCACAGCCTCCATGGCATCAGCCGACAATGCCTCATCGCCTTCAGGCCATTCAATATCTAAGAAAAATATGTATGTATTCAATTTTTCAAAGTTGTGGTAACAAATCTAGATACTCACTCTTATTAAGAATGTTGTCAAATACTTTCTGGGGCGTTTCGTCGTTGAAGGGCGGTATGCCGGTCATGAACTCGTAGAAGCACACGCCCAGCGCCCACCAGTCGACGGCCGGGCCATGGCCCAGTTTGAGCAGCAGCTCCGGCGCCAAATAGTCGGGTGTGCCAAGAATCCGTTCGTTGGAGACGCGTGCGCCACGTCGCACAGATTTGGGCGTGCGGAAGGGCGTATTCACATTGATGTTGGTATTTTTGGGCGTTTTAGGTGCACTGCCGCCACCGTGATCGATAGGTGACATCGTTGGATCGTCAGCCAGCTTGAGATGATACTGAGCACCGGACAATTTCTCGACAGCCAGAGCATGCTCCGGCTTTTTGTTATCCATGGAGGGGGGCAGGGCGAAGCGTGTGGCCTTCAACTTGCCGAGCAGGCCGCCATCGCGACGTGGCTGCTTCTGTGACGACACTGGCGTCGAGAAGACCACATTGGCCACACTGGCCTCGGAACCCAGCAGATGCTGCATGGGCACCTCATCATCCGACAGAGAACGCAACTTGAGCACACCGCGTATGGGCGATGAGCGTGCCTTGCGCTTCTTGGGTGTACTGCTGCCAATGTTAAGTATCTCGATCTCTTGGGTTAGACCACTGCTGGTGCTGGCATTGCCAGTGCCATCTGTGTCCATGCCGGATAAGTTATCCGATCGATTGACCAGATTAATTTTACGCTTCATGCCGCGCAGAAAATCGGGTCGCTTGAAGTGCTTGGACAGATTACGAAATGGTGAATTCATGCGTATGCCACTCAGCTCATTGGCGTTATTTGTCATGTTATAGCTGCAACAATAAACACAACATGAAATCGAGCTGCAGTGGGAACCGTACTTATTAATTATTAACCTGCGCGAATAGTCGGAACAACTGTATTCCTCCTTGGACTGACTCATATTATCCGTGTTCTTCTCTATGGAGGAGGCGGTGCTCTCGCTATTTAAATTCAGATGGCAGCTGGAGTTGTCGTCGCCCTTTCGACTAGACACCCCCGAATCCTCCTGAAGCTTGGAGTTACGATTGCGCTGCTGGACGCCAATCAAAACACAGATGAAAGTATGTAAATAAATAGTAAAGTGAAAACATATAAAGAACTATTGAAATGAGTAAAGCATGAAACAAACACCAATTTTAAATCACATGTTTCATTTGTGAGTTCCAAAGTGAATCACTTGAGGCAATCCGCATAAATCTTTAATCACACACAAAACAAAGCAAACAGAGAACAGAGACAGACACACACAGAGGATCCAACGCACCTCGTCTAGCGAACGTCGGCGCACCATGGAAAACTCAAGCAAGGCTTCGCCTGCATTTTGTGGCAACTTGGCGGCAACTTGGTGCTTACCATCGATAGCAATAGCAGCAGCTATGTTGTTTTTGTCCTGCTCTGCCAATTTGCAGCCCTTTTGATTGGATAAAGTATATGCATATTTAAAGGGGAAAGGGGGGCACAACTGCTCTTTGCCCCGAGCTGAGCTAAGCACTCACCTGGCAATTGATCCGCGCACTGGCATCGACACCGACGCTATCTAGGACAAAAACAACGCGTCGCTTTGTGGTTTCCGGAGCGCCGCCCTCGATGGTTGCCTTCGGAGGCGGCGAGCTCTTGCTGATCTCCGCCGATGTACAGGTGTGATAGGAAGACGAGCTGCTGTCCACAAGCTGCATGCAAATGGTTAATCATTATGAACTATCTAGTTGATCCTCATCAATTGGCACTTACATTGGTGTTGGTGGTGCAGGTGTGTGTTATGGAAACGTTAACCTCCTCGGCGGAGAAAAATGGAGAGACTCCAGAGATTTTGCTATCGTTCGTCTTCTCCGCATCGTTGAAGGATGTTTCCGCTTCGCTGTCGGATAATTCCAAGATCAGGCTATGCTTGTTCATGGCCTGCATTAGGTGGGAGGTGCCAGTGCCCGTGCCAGTGGTAGTCAACAGGGCGCAGCCAACAACACCGAAATCGTGCAATTTCTTCTCGGAGCCAAAGGATAAATGTGAAGTCAGCGACAGCAATTGACCCGGCGTGCGAGCATTAAGATTGGGCGAACAATTGATGAGATCGGATATCTCCAAATCGCGACGCAATTCAATTTTGCTCAGGCCGAAATCGGTTAGTTTCACATGGCCGCTGGCCGAGATGAGCATGTTATCCGGCTTGATGTCGCGATGTACGATGCCGTGCTGATGCAAATACTGCAAGGCCATGACCATCTCGGCCACGTAGAAGCGAGCGGTTGCCTCGTCAAAGTAGCCATACATGGCCAGCAGGGATTTGAGATCACCACCCACCATATACTCCATGACCAGATAAACGGAAGACAGCGATTGCAGTGAGTAGAAAAGATTCACACAGAATGGGGAACGGGACAAGGCCAAAGCGTTGCGTTCGGTGATCACCTGGGAGACCATGTTCTTGTTGATCATCTCCGACTTGCGCATCACCTTGATGGCGAACAGTTTGTTCGGATCGTTGTGCTTGTAGCCGAGGAACACCTTGCCAAATGCACCACGACTAATTGGCTTGATGATGACAAAATCCCTAATTGTCGGCAACTGCAGACAGATAAAAACAATTATGCATTAATCGATTTATACATGAATTTAAGTGGGTTTGAGTGCGTGTGTGTGCCACATAACGGCATGTGCCTGTTCCGGTTCGTATTATAATATAACTGTAAACTTACCTTTGCATTGTGCGATTGATTCTCCGGTTTGGTTGTTAATATATTTATTTTATCCAACAACACCTCGTTCTCAATCATTGAGCTGGTTTTCTTTGGCGTTTTGTAGTCGATTTGCACCTCGGTTTGCGAAGACGCCGAATCAGCGTGTTCCATGTTATCTCATTCACTTACTCTTTTTGTAATTCTTAATTTTCTTATATTTTTGGTTTTGCTTTCGCCTGTCCAGATAAGTTTCGCGCGCAAAGTGCAAGGTGGGGCAATTTAGTAGTTTTACGTCGCGGTCAGCATGCTCACGTCATTTGTGTTAAGAATGCACTTGATGGGCATTGATTTTATAAGCACTTACTTTAATATTATTTAGTAGTTTTTCAAAGAAACAATTTAAACAGCGCGTCTTTATATTTTTCTAAACTCCAGTGTTGGATAATATTCAAATTGCAGGGTTGATACTTTGGCGCGAGTTGGCAGTCCAAAATGTGCACGTTGGTTCTTGAACTGTGTTTTGAGTTGCACGTTTTTTACAGATATTTTTTATTTCATATCATTTGCTTTTCAATAAAATAAACAAAAAAAAAATAAATGAAAATAATAGAGAAAGGTAGCCTCTTATGTCTAATTTTATACTCCAGGTATCTGAATCCTTTTATTAGTTAAATAATAATATACACCCTAGCAAGAAATCGTATTCGCAAGCAGACTTCAAAAATCAAACGCGCTATTTTTTAAAATGATCTTTATTTATAAAATAATCCAAATAATTATACATATTGTTTTGCCGTTCTTTAATTACATATACAAATACATATTGAAAATTGCGTTCACAAGTAAAAATTGCGTTCACAAGTAAAAATTGAGAAGACTCGGAGATACATAAATCTTTTAATTCTTGTACAGCTATGGTTACATATTCTGTCTATGTATATTATTAAGTTGTATGATGTCTTAATTGTTGTTTTTGTTTATCTGTTTGTTTGTACCTTATGTTTTACGTGGGTACTGAGACATTATTTTTGTGGACGGATTTGTTGGTGCATAGCTGCGCCTTGTGGCAAGCACAGCTACGCAGCAAGAAATCACGACGCATAAAAAACGGGCGCTGTCCATGTGAAAAACGCTTGGCTAACAATTCCAGTTCCAAATCCAGCGGATCGAGGAAGAGGTGCAGCCAGCGATGGTACATGGCACGATGGCTTTGGTTGTTTTAGGCCCCGTTTAGCTTCTGGTGATTACTCTTAACATGTAATTTTCGCAAGAACACAAATTACAAAAGAATCAAATCATCATCACAACGTTAAAAACAACTAATGACATAAAACTTAAATCTACTGATATTTGGGGGGGGAAGTCAAGGGTGGGAATGGGGGTTGCTGCAGCAAGATTCCGTGACGGGGAATTGCTTACATTATGGCGCAACGCGATCTGTTAGCTTCGGCAGGCGGTTCGCCATCTGTGGCAGGCAGATTGGCCACAGCATCCTCGGCTTGCTCCTCGCCATCCACATTATTTTTTTTCTGTTCACCATTCTGCTCCTCGGGCGTTGTTCCACTCTTTGTGGGCGTCTCCAGGCCAGCTTCCTTGGCGATAGTTACATTCTCGCTGTTTTTAGTCGCCGATCTGTTGAGCTGCTCTTCCTCCTCCTGGATGATAATGCCCGACACATTCTGCACCTCGCTAACGCCGCCACCATCCTCATCATCGCCGGTGGGTGGGGTCTGATCGAGTTGCTTGCGCGAAGATGGTGTGCTGATGGTGGCTTTGGAGAAGCGCGAGCGCAGCATGCTGAATGGTGATGCCAGATTCATGCTGAACAGCTCAAAGCGTGCGCGCTTCGGTGGCGACATCTCCACATCCTGACCCAAATCATTAGCAGACTGGCTGCCCGACAGCGGTGGCGGAGTGCGCTCACGCTTGCGCCCACGGCCAAAGAAAGAGAACGAGAACGATGAGCTGTTCGGTATCTCAGAGCCAACGGTGGCATTCATGCTGGTGTTCGTACAGCCGGAAGTGTCTAGCTCACTGGTATTCAAGCAGCGATAATTGCCCATACGGCCGGGCGTTTGGATTGTGGCCGGGCGTATGCTGCGTCGTCCGCTTATCTGCGAAAAGTTGCGCGCTATGGCAACTGATGGCGAGATCGATTGCTGAGAGGCAAGCTCCACATCGGTGGCCTGCTTGCTGACGCTGCTGTGGAAACCGAAGAGATTGCGACCCGGTGTCGATGTGGCCGTCGGCTGTGCAGCACTGCTCGCCACGCTCCTTATGGGCGAGGCATCCACAGTTAAGGGCTCCATTTCGACATCCTCCACAGCTTCTGCCTGCACTGTTTCCGTTTCCTGTTTCTTCTGCACGGACGACTCTTTGCTCAACTGCGGCTTGCCGGGCGACTTCTGTTGTGTGGCTGCTCTGCGCGCCGATTTGCGTTCCGCAGTCGGTGTGGTGCTGGATGTGGATGGAACCACGACGGCGGACTCGTTTTTTAATTCATTGTTATCGGAAACGGCGGCGGCGGCGACGATAACGTCGACGTCAACGACTGCTTCAGTCTTGTTGTCACCAGCTGTTGGCTGTGTTATTTCCGTCTCTTTCTTAGCTGGCTTGACTTCATCGTTAACTACTGCTGCTGCTTCGAGTGAAGCTTCCTTCTTTTCGGCGAATTGTTTCTCCTTCGGCTTTTGTTGCTCCTTGACGACGACGGCGACGGGAATGGAGGAAGAGCCGCCGTTTTGTGCAGCCTTTGAATTTCCATGTGTGGATGATTTGCTAACGCCATTTTGAGTTTTTTTATCATCATCTTTCGACGAGGACGAGGACGATGAGGCAGAGCTAGCCGATGAGGTTCGGTGCTGACTGCTGCTCGACTTCTTCAAAGCTACAAATGGTCCACTATTGGCGATATTTGACTCATTCTTCTTGTTTTGTGGACTTTTGGAACGCCCATTGCTGCCGGCGGATGCTGCTTGCTGCAACCGGGCCAGGGAAGAGCCAGCGCTGGCTCCGCTCAACGACAGCGGCACGCGTCGTCCACCAGCGGCTGCTGAGCCGCTGCCACCTCCCACAGTGTTTGGTTGAGCCATTTTGCTAAACATGGAATTGAATTGTCGTCGTTAAACTTCTTGTACGTTGTTCTGTGAAACAAAACAAAAAAAAATAATTTATTAATAGCAGTATTAATCTTAAGGAATCCCACTGTGCCTAAGTTCATTTATTCACACTTCAAGTGCAACGAAACCGAAAGAAAGAGAAAAACAACGCTGGATTGTCTAAACACGCTCGCTTCATGTATTATTCAGGGACAAGTAATGCGGTTTGTTTACTTCGTTGTTCAGTGCACCCAACTGAATGCTGTGTCGCATTCCTCGTGAGAACCGGCTTTGCACGGCATTTTTTGCCCCACTTACCACAGACAGTTGCAGTTGCTGCTGTTTGTTGTTGCTTGGCAATCACTTCAATCACAGACGCTGCTGCTGTTTGTCGTTGCTATTATTTATAATTGTATTATTTTTTTATAGTTTTACGTAAATCTCATTCAATAGCGTTTTAAATATATTTTTTTAGCACGTGTGACAGTTTTGCGACTAAGTTTTATATTGCCTGTCGAGATTCTCAGCGCAGACTTTAAGTAGCCGAAAAACATCAGAATTTCAGGTACGCGCTGGCAAGAGGGTGTAAGGTGGAGGGAGTTGGACGGTGGAGGAAGGAACAGGCAGCAATGCCTACCTAGCAGGCAGGCAGCTGTCTCAACCAAATCGCTTTATGGTCAACATCTGTGCGCGGATAAATCGCAATAATTATCAGGAATTGCGAATAACCAGACAAAATACATTATATATATATACTATATATATATAGAGAAGGGATCGTTACGGATGAGGGATCTGTTTGCAGACAAATGTTTGTTTTTTAGGTACCCGGAAGGAGCAGCGTTCCAGTTTAGTAACTCTTGTTATTATTGCCCCCCTAAAAATTCTTAGCTGCATACAGTCCATAGTTAGTTTGATGAACACAACCAAGCGCAAAGAATAAAGTAAAATTAAAATAAGTTTTGTCAGAGGTCGAAATAGCAACACGATGCCAAACTAAAAGTAGACAACGAAATAATATTCAGACACAAAATTTCAGTTGCAACGGTCATTGGACATACGCACACACACAAACACACACACAATGAGCTGTGTCCCCAACGCAGACGAAAAAATAAACACGAAGCAAGTTCAATACCGGCTAGAGAGAGCGAAACATAGTGGGGAAGAAGCTGTTTAGAAAATGCACCGAGAGAGAGAGAGAGAGGGAGAGAGAGCAGCATGCAAGTTTTGTGAGTTTCTTTTAGAAAGTGCAAATGCAAAAATGCAAAAAATAATTCTACTCAGATATACACATACTTACACACAATTCCATACATACAACGGATGCAGAGAACTGATGACAATCAAAACACATACAGTCAAAGCGTACAGAACTACACACACGCATGCACATATTCCCCACACACATGCATCTACAGAGTATGCAGTTATGTGCCAAGCCCTCATTGTAATTATTTTTTTTACGTTTTGTTTTGGTATTGCTTGTAAGCCACTAGGAGTTTAATCAACTCAACAACTGCACAACTACAACTGTGAGTGTGTATATCAAGGAGCGAATTAGCATTATTTTGACTTTATATGTTTATATGAGAGTGATTATATGCATTTATTGCACTTTTGTGTTTAAATCTTCAGATTGGAAATTAAATTTAATTTATAAATTTATCATTTATCACTTATGGCTCTCAAATAAAGGCACACACACATGAATGTATGTATCACAACATACACACACACACACACACTATGCATACATATAGATACAAAAAAAGCGGGCAACAGCGCGCGCTAAAATATTGAATACCGCTTTCAGCAGCCCGACTGAAATACTGACTTATTACGTATAGCCATGCAAATTAATACTTACACATGAATATTATAGATATTTAACAATTAAATTAGTATGTTTTACACCTAGGCTAGGCTTCTTTTTTTAAGTGTATTTCCCAGCGAAACCGCGCGTGATCATTACGCTTTGCCACCACTGTACCACAGCAGGCTCAATTGACGGGGTTTCTTTTAAAAATGGCGGAAGCTGCAGCAGAACGATTAAAAAAAAGTACGTGCAATTGCGTATGTTTGTGCATGTGCATGAGTGTATTTTTGCAATCGTATTAATCACACACATATTGTGAGCAGCCTTTTCTTGGCAATTTGTTATATTGCACAAAATTCGCAGCATGTTCACTATGCATTCGAAGCCCGGCAACTGTGCGCATTTTGTCTACAACAGCCTCCACCACCAATCCTACCGCAACACAAAACAGGTAAGACACAGCGGCCTACTGCTTCGAAAAATGTAATAAATCCACACACTATATGTATGTATATGCAAATCTAACAAACCTTTTGGTGTTTTAAGCACACAAAGATCCTCTTTTTAACAACCAAGCCTTTTTGAATTACGATCGAGAAGCGTCTGTGGATAAAAATTTGCAACCGACTCCGCTGAAAAAATTAAAAAACTAACGCGCGACGCCAAACAGAGTGACCAAACTTTAGCAAAAAAACATTAGAAATTTCCCTTTACATAACCAAAAATACTGATTGGTGAAATTATACAATTTAATATTTATATTGCTGTGAATGAGTTGCTAATAACCACCTCCGACAATATAAACCAATTTGTAAGGTGGTATTTATAGAATTTATCTAATTTGTAAACACAACTATAAGAGTAAGAGTAGATAAACATATGTATTTAGCTGCTTGCCGCACGCAGCCACACCGATTTCAAAGTTAATCGATTCACTTGTACAATCGACATCCCACACGACGAATAAATAAGCTATAAGAATTAACTCGTCAAATCAATGAAATCGGTCAGAAATTAATGTAAGTACTCGCTCAATAGATGATTTATTGCTGCCTTATATGCAAATAATTGTCGTTTCTCACTAACATTGGCTACTTTATTGAATTTTCAACAAAACATGACGCATCTGCATCTGGATACGCCTTTCATTTATGCCGGACACACACACACACACTAAACACACAGTGCGTACGAACACACACATAGGCACACATACACACACAAACGCATACAAACAGATAATAAAGATTGAAAATAGATTCAAGTTAGTTGCCACAAGCAGCGCACAAGTGCAACAACCCACACAACCACAGCAACAAAAACAACATGGCGCATATATTGGAAAATCAATTGTTTGCTGCTGCGCAGGTGATTGAGCAGCAATTGGATCAGGAATTCGATCGGCTGGACAACTTAGACTCGGATGATTTGAAAGCGCTGCGCGAGAAGCGGATACAGGAAATGAAAAAGTTGAACAATAAAAAGCAAGAGTGGCTCAGAAACGTGAGTAGCTCTTATCCTCGCATTTTAATTAATTTGACTTAAATTTGAACTTACACGTTTTAGGGTCACGGCACCTATTCGGAGCTGGCCGACGAGAAGGAGTTCTTCGAGGTGTCAAAGAAATCACCGAACATTGTGTGCCACTTCTACAGAGACAGCACCGAGCGCTGTCGCATCGTCGACATGCATCTGCAAATACTCGCCGCCAAGCACGTTGAGGCCAAATTCTGCAAGGTGAATGCGGAAAAGACGCCATTTTTGACGCAACGTCTGCGTATCAAGGTGCTGCCCACAATTGCTCTGGTCAAGGATAGTAAAACGAAGGACTTCATAGTTGGCTTTGGCGATCTGGGCAACTGTGATGACTTCTCCACAGAGATGCTCGAATGGCGCATCGCCCATTCGGGCGCCATCGAGTACAAGGGGGATCTGATGCAGCCGCCAAATGTGAAGCGCAAACCGTTCATAAATCGAGCACAGAAGACCATACGCGGTGGCTATGACTCCGACGATTCAGATATCGATCTGGATGACTAACGTGGCGTGAAGTGGGTGCCTATAACACGAAAACCAAGAAATAAACCAACACAAAGTAAACATCAAAAGTAGATTTAGCTGCTTGGAAACTCAACAAAAACAAAAAGAAAACATAATGAAAAACAATCAAAACGTAGCACATGAATGTAGAAACCCAATTAGGCATACTTTTAGCATTATTTATTTAGTTGTATAATTCCAATATCGATCTTTACTCACTGCTAACTAATAATTTTAACTAACTCCTAACACTCACTCCCCCTCCCTCCCCTTTTGTGGGGTGTCTTTCTTCCGTTATTTATATATATATACACCCTGTGTGCCCAGCTAAAAGCCCCCCAACATACATACATACATACGTACGTAAATACATACATTCATGCATATGTTCAAATAGGCCGCCTTTGGCACAATATAAACTGGCTCTAAGGTTCAGCGGTTAGTCGTATATATGGATAAAAAGCATACTTACATTATACATGCATATAAAAGACAAAGCTGGCATATATTTGTAACAATATTTAACAGATTTTTGCAGAGATGCATTTCCTATTGTAGAAATAACTAAACTCACATGTACAAGTTTTTTACATTTATTTTTGTAATTCTACAAATACATTAAACATGAAATCGTCTTCACATTAAATGGCAAGTACGGAAAAAACAATATCAACATTTAAATCAAATTTATTTTATTGCTTAAAATAGTAAATTAATTAGACGAAGAGAAGAGGATTTAAAAGCGCCGAACAAATTAGTTCGCCTTGCTTTAGCAACTCTCTTCGTGGTGAACTCTGCTGCAGAGAAAAAGACTAAAATAAAGAATTGAATATGACCAGTTACTGCAAGTACCACTAAGCTGATTCCTTTGGCGTATCCTCTCCCTCAGCTGCGCCGCTTCCCGAACCACACGATGTTGTTTGTACCTAATGAAAATAGAATGTAAAAGGCAGGTAAGATTGCGTTTAAAAAGGACGCTAAGCTTGACAGAAGTTCGTATTGGGAAAAAGCAGTAACACAATAAATTGTCTGAAATTCAGGTCTCTCTTCGAGGTGCAGCTTTATGACGAACTTCAGGTAAATGGGCGTCAAAAAGGCATCGCTATTCCTTGGCAGAAAGTTTACCTGCTAACGCATATAAAGAGGATCGAAGTGTGTAATTGTCGCAATCGTTATGTGAATTTGGCACAGCCAACAAGTTACAAGTTATTTGACGATGGTGCTTGAGATAGATGCGCGCCAAGTTGTGAAGATGCTGCAGAATCAATATACCCATGAGGAAATCGCCCATATGCTCGAGTGTGACGTGGAAAGCGTGATGAACTGCGCGACGGATGACGATGCTAAAATGCCAAAATTGAAACTGAGACCGTTGCCGCCGGAGGAGGAGGTGGTGAACAATAGACGTGATGTAGGACGACCAAAGGTGTTCGAGAATCGCAAGTTGGTGGAGCAGTTGCTCAGTGAGCATCCCCATTACACATCCATCGATGTGCAGCGGGAGCTGCTCAACCAGTTCGGCATCGAGGTCAGCCGTCGCACACTTCAGCGACGCATCAGTGAGATTCGTGCCAATATGCTCCAGCCGAAGCAGAGATTCTTCAGTGCATCCGTGAAGCAAATGCGCGTGGAATGGGCCCGTGCTCACGAGGAGTGGACCGTTCAGGATTGGCGCAACATCTTTAACATGGACGACAATAAGAGGCGAGACGATGGCTTAACGGCCAAGGATATATTTTTGGACACCTTGGTGGGTCCGGACTGTCCCGAATGTAATGATCTCAATCTGATGGAGCAACTGATGGCCATTATTGAGCCGAAAATACAAACGACGGCACCGCAAAATGTCTACGAGTTTCGAGCGGTTCTCTATGATATTTGGCACAGTGACCAGGATCTGGTCAACAAGATCGATCAGCTCTATGAGACGATGACTTGGCGGGTGGCGGCCATCTTATCGAGCGGTGGAGCAGCAACGGACTTTTGATGGCCAGTAGGAATAAAGTATCATTTCTTGCGATAGGCCAACTTCTAAATATAAAAATAAATATGTGATACAAATATAAGTTTTCCATTGTACCATCGATGGTTTGACTGAATTTAAAAAATTGTGTATCGATTTCTTTTAATCGATTGTCTTACAATCAGAGCAGGGCTGACACATACGGTCCAAAGGTTTTTTTTTTATTGCTGCCAACATATGTGTCTTGTTTTATTATAATATAATAAAGAATACATTAAATGAAATTCTGATAACAGATGCAGTTAGATCAAAGGCAACCATGAATAAATTTATTAAAATATTCAACTTTAACTTGCAGACATTTAAAGAATCTACTATTTATAAAATCTAATTGATTACAATTTTTAGGAAGGAAGGTGTCATAAATTAAATTTATATTGAAACAATTTCAAGTAATTGCGAAATTGGAAATGACAATCATACATATGCAAGTTTGGCCGATAGATGTTTTTCGCTTGAATTTTAACTTAGTGATTATAAATGTTTTGGGTAAACGAAGCAACTTCATTTGCAAACCGTGTGCGTCCTTAAATTAGTTTATATTCTAGCGCATAGCTTTATAATCTTTGGCGTTTCTTGGGCGTCACCAGCACCGTGTCCGGTTGATGCTGATGCCCACTTGAAATTGCATCGAAAATACTCGTCTCAGAGCGCTGATATTCGCTGCTAATGTCCTCCAGATTCATATCGCCGTCCAGCACAAGAACCTGCAATAACATCACGTTTACTCTATATTTTCTAACCGTTTTAATATTTAACTAACCTTGCAGTGCTGCGGTCGTCGATGGTGTATGAGCCAATCCTCGTGCAGTTCGTGCAACTCCTGCAAATACTTCAGTGGCACACAGCTCTCCTCGGACCGTGCACGTTCCCGGATTCGTTCATAGGCTACCTCGGGGGAGGTGCGGAGATAAATAATTAGGTCAGCCTGTACGTGGATTGCCTCATCGATGAATTTATACCACTCTTGCAGGGTGTAGTACATGCCCGGCTCCAACGAACCATTGCGATACAGATTCTCCACAAAGCAATACCTGAAGGAAAATGCAATTAGCATATTAATAGAGTTTTTGGCTTATAATTTCTTGAACATACCGTGCACTGTAAATGGAGCGCTCTACGATCTTTAACTTTTTGTCTGTGGCTGCTGTGTGGGCCTGGAGCAAAGTTAGTGTAACATATGACTGAAAGGGCATTGCCCATTTCTTTGGATTCTCGTACATTTTAGCGAGCAAATTGACACCGTTCACATTGCGCCACTTTTCCACTGGCTCCGTAATCAAGGTGACGTCGTTTTTATATTTCTGAAAGTGATTCAGGAATGTTGTCTTTCCGCTGCCAATGTTTCCCTCAATGAGCACCGTAAACGGCTGTGTGTTCTGAGCGAACTTTTGTCCTTTGCTCATGCTTTCCTTTGCAGTGGCCATTAATCCAGATAAGCTTTTATCTGTACTTAAAAAAGTTGTTGCTTAAGTTATTTAGGTAAATCTAATCAGTATGTGTTATAAGTACTGAGTTATATGATACAACAATTATAGCTCTGCTGATGCAACTGTACAGAATGTATAGAAACATACGCATAAAAGGCGGGAAACTAGCTTGAAAATGACGCCTTTTTATCTACATGTTATTTGTTTTCTTTGGTCGCTTTTGACAGCTGTTCGAGGTGACCAGTGCGTGGCATTTAAAAATCGATAACTGTGTCGAAATTATTTTTATATATTTGCCTGAAGGTGTGCGGCGTGGGCTGCATTTGATAAACTTTGACATCACCGATAATTACGCAGTATTTGCTATTTATACGTCATTTAATCTGTATTTAAATTAAGTGCGGCCGTAAACGCAATCACACAGAATTCTATATGCATTTTTTAAGTGAGTTATCCTCTCTATATTTAGTATTAATCGCATAAATCTATATGCTAGTTATAACAGTTAACTGTTTTATAAAATAGTACTAACCATCAAAACATATTTCACATTTTTTAAGTGGGTAACTGTTTGAGAAAAAAAATAGTCGTCTCACTAATGCAGCAAAACTATCGATAGCCATTGTATACTAAGTGACTAAAATAGTACAACTGACAAAGTTCTGGTCACATTGTTTGTTATATTATAGAAGGAAAAACGTTGTAAATTGGCCTAATTTTTTGTTAATACTTTTCGTTTAGACTCAGCGCGAGTCTATTTTGCTTAAGAGTTGCGAATAAGTTAGAGGTAAGACAACAAAATCCACTGATACTGAAAAATGCGAACAACTTTTGTTGTGCACAGTTACTATTTTCATTGTGCATATTACAAAATAACGAGGATTAGATTTGTGCACTAAAGACCAGTTTTAACTGGCAGTCAATGGGAAAAAAAAAACCAGTGACCCGAATAAAAATGTTGAAGTCCGTATCCCAGTCTGTCCCAGTAACAGTCTCAGTGGTGGTTTCCCCATCTCCGACTCCCTCACAAGGGGGGCTGCACTTGCCGACATAAAACGGTTATTGATCTTATATAAAAGTTTAATTGCTTTCAAAGCTCGCTTGTTGCTTTGTGTTGTGTTGTGCTTGTTTTCACTTCTCCTCCCGCGCCAAGTCAATGAATTCAAACTTAAAAGTCTGACACAAGCACACAAACATGCACACGGGGGGAGCAAAGGTCGATTGGTTTCGATAATTGTGTATTACTGCCATGTGGTAGTGACTCTTCAACTCTCTCGCCTCATAGTACTATTGCAAATTTTTCACATAAAAAATTATTATGTATATATTGTATATTCATATAGCATATAGTATATGTATATATTTGTATATATAATTGTCGATGGTAAATGTTCAGTTCATATGTACTTATTTTTTTTAGAACATTCGTATTGGGATATTTGAACTGGGATGGAGTCCGCTACAAATTTGCTACAGCGCAACAGCTTGGGCAGCGACAAGGAAACGGCCAACTCAAGCGCTAATGGCAATGATCTGGATTCGGGTGTGCCGTCATCGGGGGATATGGTGAATACGCCAGTGACGCAGAGCGTCAATGGCAATTATGATGACGATGAGGACATTTTCGAGCAGGTCACAATGATATTGCGCAAGCGACGCGGATGGGGAGCACAGGATTCGCTTAGCCACAATGACCTTGATCTCGATCTGCTTGAGGACGACGACGATGAGCTGGTCGAGGAGGATGATGTCGGCTGTCCGCTGCCCTCAACGCCAGAGGACACTCAGCTCATTGAGGCAGAGGTAAGCTCATTTGCCTGCCATCGGCTGTGTGCAAAATCCGCTGCCTTATCGCTGACCCATTGGGCAACGGTTATCGGCACTCACCAGTCCAGGTCAGACACATGCATTATTATAGGCATTTACTTTGCAATCGATTACTGGCTTTTGAAACTCACGATCGCTTATCAAATCCCGGCCACGACGATAATGCTCGGCCAGGTGTGGAGTATCGACAAGTCTGTTTGCGCTGTGTTTGAATACAGAATTCCAGGCGATTTAGTTTTAACTCTTGTCGTTGTTATTTGTGCATCTGCATTGACATATCGCCTCCCGGGGGTCAGGTGCGGATTAAGTGTGCGGATGCGACACATTTGGACACTTGTTGCCGACGTAAAAAGGCAAACGAACAAATAGCAGTCGTGACGCATATAAACATTTTGCGTCTGTCTGTCAGTTTCGCATGTTCTTATCTTATCATTGAACTGTGTCTGCTTCTTGTTCCGCCTCAAAAATAAAAAACATACTAAAACAAAGTGTTCAACTTAATAGGCGATTGCCAAGCGCTTCAAAGCACAAAACTTGGCTTTTCGTGCACTATTTTTAGTTTCTTTTTTGTCTTTCGTATACGGATCACATTGTATTTATTGCGCAATGTCGGCACGGTCGCGAGTCGAGCTCAATGATGTTGTTAGCGTTGTGCACGAACCTCTGGAGTCGTATAAGAAATTGCCCGACCCAGACTCAATTCAAATTGGAGCAAGCAAGATCAACGTTAGTTCGGGATACATCTTTTAAGTGCGGTTCAAAATGTTTGTTCTCGATCATTCAACACAATTACATATTTATTTTAGATGACCGAAGTTTTAAAGGCTGGCGTGCTCTCCGACGAGATCGATTTGGGCGCTCTAGCCCACAATGCCGCCGAGCAGGCCGAAGAATTTGTGCGCAAGGTAAGCTGTCGACGCAAGCAATAATCAGCATCAATTTTCTTTGTTAAATATGTTTATTAAGCATTATTGCCTAAATCAAAGTACAATTAATAATCGTTTGCTTTTCGCAGGTCTGGGAAGCGAGCTGGAAGGTTTGCCACTATAGAAGCTTGCCCAAATGGCTGCAGGACAATGATTTTTTGCATCGTGGACATCGTCCGCCTCTGCCTTCGTTCCGCGCATGCTTTAAATCCATTTTCCGGGTCCACACGGAGACGGGCAATATCTGGACGCATCTACTGGGCTGCATTGCTTTCATTGGCGTAGCCCTATATTTTGTATCACGCCCAACCGTCGAGATACAATTTCAGGAGAAGCTCGTTTTTGGCGCTTTCTTCATTGGCGCCATCATTTGTTTAGGATTCTCATTCGCGTTTCATACACTGAGTTGCCATTCTGTTGAGGTTGGAAGACTGTTTTCTAAGTAAGTTCATAACAATATTTGCTGTCAATTGATTTAATAAGATTGTTTTCCTTCCCAAGGCTGGACTATTGTGGAATTGCACTACTCATAATGGGTTCCTTTGTGCCTTGGCTTTACTATGGCTTCTATTGCCACTATCAGCCAAAGGTGATATATTTATCTGTAGTTTGTGTGCTTGGCTGCCTCTCCATTATTGTGTCGCTGTGGGATAAGTTCTCGGAGCCGAGTCTGCGCCCGCTGCGTGCTGGCGTATTCATGAGCTTTGGCCTATCGGGGGTCATTCCGGCTATTCACTACAGCATCATGGAGGGCTGGTTCAGTCAGATCAGTCGCGCCAGCCTCGGCTGGCTTATACTAATGGGTGAGCAACACATATCGAGCATATAAAGCAAATGTGCTTATCTGTTTCTCTATTTTTTGTTTCAGGCTTACTTTATATACTCGGTGCTTTATTATATGCTTTGCGCGTGCCAGAGCGCTGGTTCCCCGGCAAATTTGATATATGGGTAAGTCGATTGCATCTTGTAAATATCGATTTTGATGTTACTAATATCTGTGCGTCATTGCAGTTCCAATCGCATCAGATATTTCATGTGCTCGTTATTGCCGCTGCCTTTGTGCATTATCACGGTATCTCGGAAATGGCCATGTATCGCGTTACCGTCGGCGAATGTACCGTGCCAATTGAGCCGATAACTTTCTAAAAGCTCTAGCAAATATTAATAATCGCTACCGTTACACACACAATCATATGCACTTATTAATTAAAATCCATACACATAGAAACACAGACACACCCACACACACGCCCACACACCCAAACACACACCCACACACCCACACACACACACACACCCACACACTCCCCCACACACACCCACAATCAAACACACTCATCACAAACTTAGTGCAGTTTAACAATGCAGCTATTTTAGGATTTGGCTTGCATTTGAAGTTTGTTTTTTTTTTCAAAAGGAAAAATTTGTTTGATGAATCCTTGGATATGTGTACCCGAAATGAAGAATTATAAAAAACGCATTATATAAAATACTTAGAGAACGATGTTTATTATAATCGAATGAAATCTGTAGTAGTTTAATTAATATAATTATTTATAAAAACTTATTTAAATAATTTTATTTTAGATTCTCATTCGAATAGTTTATATATGGCTGGCAACATTTTTTGTTTTAATCTGAAGTAAAATGGCATGGTAGAAACCATTTAAAAATACGTTGCACTCAGGGGAATAACAATTATGAAACTTCTATGGCCAGTCCGGATAATTATTATATACTTAAATCTTTCCATTTGAGTATACAATTTTTGACTTTTTTTCAAACAGTTATGTTTTAATGATTCAATGAAAATACAAATCGTTATCTTAAATTGTTCATTTTTTAATTTTTTATAACAGTCGAACATTTGCATATACTTTGGCACTCATTTCGATTATACACATATAGTTATCGTAAATATATCATTAACTTGATAATGCGATAAAAATAAATTGTACAAGACTTCAATATCAATGTGTTTTTGTGCTGCACGGTTTTTTAATAGTTTATGGTCACTTAGCATTCCTAATATGCACAAGGTTGTTCAACTGAAAGTATATCAACTGTTTGATTCTATTGGAATCGCAATTGGACAAAACATTGGAAACTTTTCCTCATCTAACGATGCTCTTAATTATTGTGCTTTATTGCCGCAACTTTAATGCGCATCTGAAATCGTTACATCGAAATCGTCAGAGCACCGCAGTTGCTGGCTGGGCTGGTTCTATTGTCAGTTTATAAGCCAGATGTTTGTTTTAATCTTGGAGTCGAGAGCGAGGGCAACGTGCTGCTTGCTAATGACTGGCAAAATTTGGCTTAAGAGTTGACTTTGACCCGCAGCATCTACTTGAAAAAGCGACTAAGTTACGATTTTGCTTTTTGCTACCGTCTTCTATTCTACTTCAATTCATTGAGGCCAGTTGCCCAAGATTTCGATAGATCATTAACTATGTGCATTTTTAAATAAATAAATACTAATTTAACCCCTTGGTTCAGCTTGTCAGATGATGCAATTATTAAAGTTCTTTTAGTGTTTTAAAACAGAAATTAAATAGTCTCACCCATAACTAACCTCATTGAATTTCAAGTTCAACCTCAATAAATTTCTTTGTCATTTGCATACTTATGTGTTAAACTTACTCAAAGCAAAAAAAAAAAAAAACGGGAAAAAATATCGAATTGATTTGTTAATAAGCAATAAATTAGCTAGTTGAGGCGTTGTCTTAAAGGCTTACGGCTTATGTATATATATACAGATACATATATGTAAATATATATATATGCATAGTTAATTGATTTGTAATAAACAGTTATTCAATACATTCGGAATAGATTTTATTTGTTCAAGCAGAGGGTATTATTATTTTATCGCTGATTGTGTTACGCGTAGGAACATCAGTTTTTGTTGACGATTTAATAACTGCATTTAAATTTCAAAAGACGATTGTTGGTCATATTCCATGTAAAAATACTACCCCAACAGCTGCATGGACTCCAGTGTGAAAGGGTATGTACAATTTTGTGTGGCTAAGATAGCGTTTTTAATTAATTTTATATTTTTGCATTTCAATCGAATTTGCGCGTTAATCGCTTTCGATTTGGCATTTGCATTTTTTTGGACTAAAGCTCAGGTCAAACATAAATGATGATGTGTACATAAATGTTTGCATATTAAATGTATGTGTTGATCTGGGCCAATCTGCAGCACAGTTGGTTGTCATTGACAAGCCGATGTCATTTAATTTTGTACTCATCTTAGATTGACAATAAATGATTGCTCTGATCTGAAGCTATTGGGAAATGAGTCTGAGTAAGCTCATCATTTTACAGCTTCCGGATTTTTGGCTCGCTGTTGATGGCATTGTTGTTGTCTACTTTGAGACTTTCACTTTCAATTAACATGTACGCAATTCGGGCAAGCTGTAAGTTTGATCATTAAATATAATTTGCTAATTAGCAGGGTGACTTTATGGCCTTTGCAAAGGGTATCTGCCGTATCTGTCTTTTTCTATTGTGTTTACAAAATAGATGACGATTGTTTGTTAGGTCGCACACTTATTTAGTTTATATTAACTTGCTAGGGTATTCAATCTTCGTCAAGTCGTAGGTAGATTTTCCCTTGTGTTCAATTTGTGCTTTCTGAGATACTCGGAAGCTGCATAGACAGTCTGTGTGTAGTTCAATGTCAGTTTCTTTGCAAAGAGTTCAAGACCCTCTATCTTTTGATTGTTGCTCTCTGCTTTATTAATGGTTTTCTGCAGCCGATCTTATGCGTATAAATCAATAATACAGACAGTCAGACAGTGGCAACGGTAATCAGCGTGTGTCTTTGAAGGTTGTTAACGTATAAGTGTTATGGTCAAGGCCAACTCAGCGACTATTGCATGTATGTGTATTGGCCATAGATTTCTAATCAGCACTTGCTTCTATCGTGTTTCTCCCAATTTGCAGCTTATATGTTTTTTTTTTTACTTATATTTATTTTTTGTACCCGAACTCGCACTTAATGTTTCTCATAAATTGAGTTTTAATGTAGACTCAATTAGTGAGCATATTGCCTCAAAATAAACCAAGAAGTAAAGTAAATAAAAGGTGCAGAATTTTTTTGTGCCGCATCCGCTAATGATCGGCGACAATAGTGGCGATTCTTGCAAGCATTAACGTTGCTGAGACGCCAACGAATCCCAATAATATTTACGGAAACTATGCCGCTGTATTGTCAAGTTCGAAAACATTAAAATCGTATGAAATAGAAATCAAACATAAAAACCATAAGCTGCTCCGCGCGCCTTACAGACTGCCAATTTTTTTGTGTGTGATTTTAATGCTTTGTAGACATATCCGTAAAAACTCTAGTTGTAAAAGTCGTTAAAAAAAGCGTAAAAATCAGAAATACCCTGACTTGCTCAAGTTTGTGTCTTAAGTCATTTGTTTCCGTGGAACGACATTGGCTAGAAAATTGATTGAATTAATATGCAATGGAAATTTTGTAGACAACTTTAGATGTATGTCGTTGAAACTAGCTTAAACAGTGTTGTCCAATATTCTTGTAGAATTAATATTGCCGTTTAGGTTTAGGTCTTAAAACTGCAATGCAAATTTTTGAAACAACTTATGATGTGTAACGCTCAAACTAACTTTAAATTTATCGTCCAAGATTTTTGTATATTTAATATTGCCGCGTTGTTCTCAAAACTGCACGGAAAATTTTGAAACAACTTATGATGAGTAACGCTCATACCAACTTTAAATTTATCGTCCAAGATTCTTGTAGAATGAATATTGACGTTTGGTCTACGCCTGAAATCTGTAATGGAAATTTTGTGAACAACTTATGATGTGTAACGCTCAAACTAACTTAAGATTTATCGTCCAAGACTTTTGTATATTTTATATTGCCGTTTAGGTCTGGGTCTCAAGACTGATGCTGGTACTAACAATATAATATGCCATTATTCATTATTATACTTTTTCAATTTAAATCACAGCCATTTGACAGTTCGAGCACGCGCCGAAATTCGTTCAACTATATACCAGATATCAATTTGAATAATATGCGCAAATTGTTACCAAAAGTGTGACCAGCAGCTGTTTGGCAATTGAAATGAACCGCATGTACGCCAACCCAAAAGCGATTCATTGATTGCTGTGCTTTGCTGGGCTCAAAACACGCGTTTGGCATGCCTAAAAAGCAGCGATTCACCTTCAAAAGTGCGGAAGCTGAAACGCAAACTAAATCTGATTTTGGGTTGCTGGTGACAAAGATCTGTGAATGAATCGTTAATGAAATTAAATATTAAGAGTACAGCATGCAGATTTTTATATTATGAATTGGCGGACATATCAATCATTTTCTGAAGAACATTTTGATGTTACATCGATTTTTTTCCTTTGTTAGAAATCCAATTGAGTAATTAACAATAGGGACCAAGGCGACGGCTTGGCTTCAAAAGCCATTTAATTTGTTGGCGCACCAAATTGCAGCTTGTGCCGCATTTTGGAGGCTGGCTGGTGGCAAAATGTCAGTCAGCCAGCCAGACAGACAGTCACTGGGTGAGCTGCCTGAGACTGGGCGCAGTTGTAAACTTCTTTTCTCATTTTTATTGTAGTGTTTTTTTTTGTGCATGATTGTAATGGTTAATAGTTTGAGTACTTACATAGTCGCACTCATATTCGTACTTGCGCCTACATTATGACGCCAAGAGCGCAAGCTCGATGATGACTTGGCTAAAGCTACAAGTGGCCGCTGAAGTTAGGAATGCCTCTGTTTGTGGTTTCACCCAGTCCCAGCACCGTTGACGTTGATGTGATTTGGTCTTGTGCTTGTGGCCTTTTGGTGCCATTAAATTACACAATAATTCGCGCACTTAGCCACATATCGGCCGCTGGGTTGCCTTTTGGTCGTCTAGACTAGGCTAGTCGATAAATGTGCACGTCAGGAGTAGGGAGCTGTAGCTGCCTGCTATTTTGCAGCTGTATATATATATATGAATACGTATATATATGTACTCGTGTATCAGAGTTATGCCATATCAAATCAGACAAACGAAAACGAAAAAAAAAAATTACAATAAAATTATAGAAAAACTCGTTAGCCACACGATAATAGAAATTATTGCTTTCCAATAACAATAAATGAATTTACGTTGGTGCATACATTTGGCACTAATCATTGATAATTGATAATTATTAATTAGTAGTTTAGTTTGAATATATTCAAATTATAGAACACAGGCCCTCAAAAACATGCAACAGGTCAGCATAGAATAATACACACACACACCCAGACACCCAGATACGATCACCTGCCTAACCACACAGAACTGTCGATTGACACATACACACATTTTTGCTTGTGGCTTTACGAACAACAACAACACAAACAGCAACAACAGCAGCAACAACAACAAACAACAACAGCAATAACAATCGGCAATCGGCGATCGGCGATCAGCTTCGGAGTTCACCTCGTGCAATCGATCGAGCCCGTATCAAAGTCGCTGCCATGCGCTGTGCATGTGTGTGTGTGTGTGTGTGAGTGATGTGTGTTTCGTGTGCTTGTGTGTGCTTGTGTGTGTGTGCGTGTGTGTATTGTGTCTGTGCTGCGGCGGCGCATAGAAGACGGCTTGTCGCGTCCGGATGTCGCTTAGTTTGTTGCCGGCGCTTTAACCGCATAGTAAGCGCAATAGCGTGAAGTTGGCCACTGGCAAAACTGACATCCATTTATTTGCTGCTTGCTTCTAAAGCGTTCTAAAGCGTCCGCGTGTTCTCGTCTCGTGATTTGTGTAAGGATCACCCCAAAAAATTCGTTCGGTTTGATCAAATAAATACGATTTTTGTGTGTCTTTCAATAAGTGCTACGTGCAGTGTTGTGTCCATATATAACTATAACTGTATATAATATCAAACCCATTCAATTGTTGGCGATCGTATAAGAGGCAAGTGTGCTGCAGAATAATTTTGAATCAACAATTTGTGGCATTTAAATTAAAGGAGATGCCTTAAAGTCTCCATAGTCTCAGTCATTTCATTTTGTTGTTGACTGATTACGAAAGAGTCGCGCGTGTTTGTGGACCCATTCCGTGGACCCCCCGCATATATGTATTGTCAACAGCAACTTCGCATCTTCGAAACAAGCTTACAACACCAACTGTGGCTGATACATATGTGCATATATACAATGTGTATGTGGCCAACATATTTGGTCCGAAATCGTGAGCTGTCGCAGAGTCAATCACTGAAGTCAATTATCAAAGCATATGTAAATTTGTGTTCGACGATTGATCAACTACCACAACAGAGTATAATCAGCGACTGCTGATAATCTGATGTATTCGAAAAGCGCATTCAGCTGGCCACGCAACAGTAACAGCTTATTGTTAATATTGTAAATACATATGCCTATTGTACATACATTGATGCTGCTGCCAATTTCGTTCAATTACGCGCTATTATATCATCAACAGCAGCAGCAGTAAAATATCTACCATTTTGACGCAACGTGAAAACTTGATCAAGTTCGTGGAAAATGTGCTAAACACCAATAAACACTGCTTGTAGTACATATTTATGTATGAATGTGTACATATTCACATACAGTACGTATGTATCTGTATGCATAAGAAATCGAAAAGTTGGTGCCAAGACTGTAACCAATTTCTCATATTCGTAAATCGGCCGAATGCCCTTCAGAAAGGCGCTGACATCGCAATGGTAACGCATGCGCGCAATTTGTTTGTTTATGATTTTTATAGTTGTTGTCTTGGCGTAAACAGACCCGACCAAAACTCCCAGACAGCACAGTCCGACGCGCTAGTCAAATTATCTTTATATCAAAGGGAGTCAAAACAAAAAAAAAAAAAACCCCAATTTCTGCCAGCCAAAATTTTTGCTGCACATCCGTTGGGTTGGGCAACTGCTTCACAGGTGCTGGCTGCTGTGGGCTGCTGGTCGATTACGGGGGCGTCATTCGTTATTTTTGCGGCCTTTTTCGGGTGACATCTCAGCCATGTGAAATAGCATTTTAATTTCAAGCCCAATTGGGGTCATATGCGCTGACAGTCACACCTTTGAGCAGAAACCATCTCATCTTATCTTCATTTGGGTTTCGCCACTTTCTTGGCCTGGTGGTTTTCAAATCACTTCGTTTGCCTAACAAGCCACGGTCGCTGCTCAAAAATTTGTTAATAATGGCAAGGTGAAAATCTAACGAGAGCAAGCGAGCCAGAATAACAGAACGTCATGACACTGATGATGAAGCGGCAAATATTGGAGGCCAGAAGTTTTCGCGCTTCGCAGCAGCTCATTGTCAACAATACTGTCCCAAGTATCTAAATATCAACACACACATCAATACATACATTGACATTATTTATTTTTTTTAACATAGTTTAACTGTGTACTACAAATGACTTAACCAATCTTTACACCCTTGGTATTGAGCAAATGATTTGTCAAAATTGTACGGCAACAATATAAAACAATAATAGTAATGGTAATCATAGAGTTGATGATGATGATGATGATGATGATGATGTCGTCGCCAACTGATGACTGTTGCCTAAATGAGTTAGTATTAAGTACTAAATATTAACTTGAAGTCAGTAGTTCATTTTGCCTGAGCAAAGTACTATTTTCGCAAATATCCGCGGACGTTTTTGATTTACAGGTGTGTAAATTTCTAGTAAATAGTTAGAAAGACTCTGGCAACGAACCTTTTACCCACTATCTAAATGCAAAGTTAATAATGAAAAATATTTACATTTTTATAAAACGCATTTGATATTTTTAAAATCGAGTTGCGTAGTTGGAGTAGAAGACAAAATATTACTTCAATTACCACAAATATAAATATTTATTTTATCAATATATCATTTGATTCTTATTGACGATAAGCCTAATAATCATTTAATGATTAAACACTTTTGTTATTTTTTAGAATTATTAAAAAAATTTCATAAATGCCTTGGTATTTTTTTAAGAGCATTAAGTTAATAGACAACTAATTGAAGTCAAATTGTGTTGAAGGTGACAAACAAAAATCGGCATTAACAGATTAGTTTTAAGAATATAATGACAATAAAAATTAAAACCAGAGAGAAACGTCACAAAAAACGTTCTCAATCAGAGAAAAAGAAAGTGCAAATTTGTAAAATCAAGTTAACTTTAAATACCCTTTTAGTTAACAAATTTATAATATTTATTTATTTTATATTTCTGACCTTTGCCACTGCAAGTGAAACGAATGAATTTGTTTTCTTGAATGCTCAAACCATATTCGTTAACTAATTAACGAACCAACAGGAAGGCCTCGAGTAACTCTGAAAACTACCGGTACATTTACTTTACAATCAAGATCTAATATTGTTGTTTACTTAGAAAGAAAAAAATGAATTCATTTGCATTGTTGCATTTGTAAAACGCCTCTCGGAAGCGCTTTTTAAGCATTATTTATTAGTGAAAGACAGACGCTTAGACAATTTCGTTCATGTTATTATTAGTATTAATAATCATGATACTAGTTTAATGCGCGGCAAAAAGCACGCAGACGCACTAGTTCAAGGTGATGCCTGCGAGCATCGAAGACAAACTAACACCAAAGAGTTAAGGCAATAAAAATCGAGTTTCCATAAAGTCGCAAATCTGCATACAAGTTGCTTTGCTTTAAAATTCAAGCTCGTTGCTGCCTGCTAATAGGAGACCAAAACAAAAAAAACACACACACGCTGTAAATTTTGTATCTTAATGCTTATATTCGTTTATTAACCAAAAAAACAGAGAAATAACAAATCGCAGGTGGAGACTGGAGGCTGCGTAGTGCAAGAGTTCATTTTGTAGTCGATTTCGTTTCCTCAAAAGCATTTGACCTTCGTGGTGATTTTATAATGCGTTGCTGATGCTGTTGTTGCCTCGGGTCCAGCATCAGCTACAGACTCGCCTTTCAATCAGATCAGTTGCTGCCGACACTGACATTGTATCTGCTGATTAAGTTTATACGGCGCACTTGTCCATTTTTTTTTTTGTTTGGTTTGGGTTTTTTTTTTTTTTTGTGTGGCTGCTTCGTTATTGTTGTTGCTGTCGAGCTCAATGACTTGTCGAGTTTAGATATCAACTTAACACTCTGCATGTAACAACAGATATACAACCTTCGATAAAGTCTCTTATCAATAGCTCAAACATCAAGCCACAATCAAAAACTTAAAGGCTAAGCTCAACAATGCGTATACGACATGTGCGCCACTTCCAAAACTGGTGGAATGTTATGTGTACGAAAATAAATGGGGAGAAAAGAGTCATAATAGTAAACGTGCGCCTCTTTTGTGATGTGGCGTTGCCAAGGCGTGTGTAGAATTTTTAGTTCGCTTTATGAAGCGAGTCGGATTATCGCATAATAAGAAGAACCTGGACAGTGACGTCAACAGCTGAAGCTCATCGAGGGGATAACATTTCTACTTATTTACATTATTCGACTATAGATACACAATTGCCTCGCTAATTGATAGCCAAATATCTACAATCACCAGAATTTTTTTTTTTCATATTTAGGTATATTCAGCGCTTGTGGTTTGTTTGCAACATTATGCAAAATTGGTGCCAATATTTATAGAGCAAAGAATTTTTGGATTGCGGGCATTGGCATTCAAATAATGATCAGGATGAGCAAACTATAGTAGTCATATGCATAGCAACTGGGAACAACGAAACAAACACAGCTACACACAGCTACACACACACACACACACTTTCAAACTGATTTGCATGTGAACGTTGCTCATGTTTAGGAAATTAATAGCAAAATAAATAAATATGCAAAATTTACAGCATGCGTACACAAGTTGTTTGCTTAGAATGAGCCATGAGATTTGTAGGTATTTACCGATAAATGTGTTCAGCAAATAGGATATACACATTTATACAAACAGACAGGTATATAAATGTGTGTATGTGTGTAAGAATCATCAATTTGAATGGAATAATTCAGCCGCGAAACAAAAAATAAAAATAAAAACTTAGCTTTTAATACTAGTTTTGTAGATTTTAGATCTGAAAAGAAAGGCATCGGCCAGTTGATCAAGAAATAGCTAAGCCGGCAAAAAATAAAACCGGAAAACTTTTGTATATTCTATGAGCTTATGCAATCGATATTCATTTTCATACAAATACTCTTCATACGATTTCACACATACCCGTCGGAGCCGTTGCGTAAGTATAGTCTAAGTGTAGAGTATTAACTGTGTATTTATTTATGCAACTTTCTCCAAATCGGATCAATGTTATTATTAGTTACCAAACTTGATTCTCTGTTAGACTATTGGATTTTGCATTTTATTTTCATTTCATCTGTTTTGAGTTCAACGCTATTTGACTGCGTAATGCAATTGACATTGAACCTGCTACAAGCTTTGGCCTAACAATAATTGTTCACTCTTTACGAGTCCAATTCGGTAATGAGAAATATTAGAAGTTGTGATTGAGAGAGTCACAGACACACTGACTTATATATTTATACACATTTATATATAGACAGATGTGGTAGATGTAGACTTTCGGCAGGTGTCGCATTGGGTTAAGAGCCATGTTTAGTGCTGCAAAAACAAATCTTAAAAAAAAACACAAATGTTCTCATTGCCATATAACTATGACTGCACAGAAAATTGGCAATGTGTGGGATTTGGTTTTGGTACAGATAATGACATGACAAATTTTAATGAAACACGCCGTATAATTGGAATGGCAAGGTGCAAAGAACAACAAAATTTCTCACCGACTTTAAAGAAACTTGACTTGGGCATGTTTACCAATGATTTACGCCAATTTTGAAGAGCTCGGGACGAGCGACAAACGCCTTATGCGACTTTATGCAACCGATGTGCATTAAACTGTAATTTGATTCGCACACAAAGCTCGCATCCAAATCCAAACTGTTCAAGGCCGCAGCAAGCTCAAGTGCATTTTTGTATGTATTTTGCGTGTTAATCTACACAGATAATATTTGAGCTGACTGCTGCGTCTTTAATAAATTTGAGTAAGCAATTCGTCTCCTCCCTGCCCCCGATTTCCTTTTATTTATGTTAAATACATTTATCCAACTTCGCGGCATTCGTATGCATTTTTATGCACATGCAACTTATCGTTGGCATATGTGCAATTTGCAAGCAAGGAGTTAAACATGAACTTTATCACGTTAACATGAGCTGGCAATTAATATGCTTAGTCAGAAAAGCACAGGACTTGCACTTATCTAGCTGGCCAACAATTATGACAGGGCCTACCTGACGACGGCAACGTTGCACACATAATGTTGCAGGTACCAGCCATTCATATTGATGGAAACTGGTTTGTGCCTCAAAGTTGCCTGTCCTTGAACTATCTTGCTTCTGATGCTGTTGCCTGTTCGGCATTTCCAGATTGTACAAAAACAAACTAGAAGACAATAAACAAAGACGTCGACAACAACACAACAACGTTTATTTGGCATAAGAAATCAAACCAGTTCTGAGCTTAATGATTTCTTTTAATAGTATCTTGTATCCCTGGCCGCCTGTAATTTTAGCCAGTAGTAAAAGCCCATAATTTTACTAAAAAAAATTTATATATATATGAGAACAGAAATTCGGATTTAGCTGAGGCCAGCACTCAGAAAAGTTTCGAGCTGCCTTTGGAAAAAAATGCACATTTGTCGCTTTTAGCTGGGCAGGGTTAATGGCCCGGAACCCTGCGACTCTGGCTAATTTACATGTGTTTGCATTAACTAGCCAATTAACGCTCAAGCCAAGTACCACAATTATGACCCATTTACTGCTAATATTTCTTCAATACTCTCGCAGAGGCCGTACGCGTGGGCGAGGCTTTACCTTGACGATTGGCAATTATGTGACTTGGCGATTAGCGCAGTAGATCAATGTATTATATAACATTCGACTAGACGGTCTAATATGTAAATACTGAGATATCTAATATTTGCTAGTGTTCAGCTAATCCAATAATGGAATAAACTAATAAATTGTTGTTGTTGTTTATTTGTAGTTGGCAAAATGTCGGTCAGACTGAACGAGACACACACCATTGTTGACAAGATGGTCAACTTTTTTGTGGAGCATGAGGATTTGCGCACAAAGGTAAGCCCCAGAGACACATTCAACAAAAGCTTTAAGATCCGACTAATTGTATTTCTGTGTCACAGAGCTGGTTCCTTTCGAATGCACCCGGACCGCTGTTCATGATACTGGGCGCATATCTGTATTTTTGCCTGTATGCCGGACCGCGTTATATGCGCGATCGTAAACCGTTCGAGCTTAAGAACACACTGCTCATCTACAATGCGGTGCAAGTGCTGCTCAGCTGGGTGCTCTTCTACGAGGGCTACAAGGGCGGCTGGGGCGGTCACTACAATTTCAAATGCCAGCCGGTGACTTATGCAACGGATCCAATCTCCATGAGGGTATGTAAACCTTACAAATACTTTACTTGTGTTTTTTTTCACTTAATTTATTTTTTTGCCTTACTCTACAAGTAAAATGCTTTTCAATTAGCGTTCTAGTCACTGTGGAGACATTTATTTCGAAAATTTATTTGATGTTTTATTGTATTATATCAAATATGATATATTTAGTCACAAGCTTAATAAAACGAATATATTTATGCAATCGTTAATCGAAACCACCAGATGAGTGCTGTTAACTTATTAATCAAGTTACTTGATAAAAATAAACTTGTTTTTGATATGTAATTTCAAGTATAATTTATATGGAGCTCGATATAAATAAATGTTTCTTCTTTCTAGATGGCAGGCGCTGTTTGGCTGTACTATATTGCCAAGATCACTGAGCTGCTGGATACGGTGTTCTTTGTGCTGCGCAAGAAGGATCGCCAGATTTCATTCCTGCATCTGTACCATCACACTCTGATGCCCGTGTGTGCATTCGTTGGAGTCAAGTATTTTGCCGGCGGTCATGGCACACTTTTGGGTTTCATCAACTCGTTCATCCACATCATTATGTATGCATATTATCTGCTGTCGGCAATGGGTCCCAAGGTGCAGAAGTATCTGTGGTGGAAGAAGTACATCACCATACTCCAGATCGTAAGTGCATTTCACGAAATATTGTTTGATTGATGGATTAACCCACTTTTGTTTTGAACAGGTGCAATTTCTTATCATCTTTGTGCACACGCTGCAGATTCAGTTCCAGCCCAATTGCGATTTCCCAAAATCGATTGCGGCGCTGCTGACCTTTAATGCCGGTCTCTTCACCTATATGTTCAGCTCCTTCTATGTGCACAACTACAGGAAGGAGGCCAAGCAGGCCGCAAAGGCCAAACTGGCGGCACAGGCCAAGTTGGCGGTGAAACAGGAGTAGAGACACTTAGACGATGTTTTATATTTTGCCTTAAGTTCGGTTCCCGAATCGTTAGTTAGGTTTATATATAAATATATATATATATATATATATATATATATATATATATATATATATATATATATATATATACAGATATATATAAATAGTCTTTACACGTCTACTGTGAAGTTACCCTGTCAAAATGGGAGGGGTACCGCACACCCATTTAGTTATACTGGGTGTATGTATGTACATTGGATATTACATTTTGTAGCTGTTAAGTTCTGAAGTATTTTTAGTCGAACATGAGAATGTGGCTCTTTGAACAGTCGCCATTGCGCAGTGCAAGATCTCTTGCACCAGCCGTATTGGCAAAGTAAAATAGAACCAAATATTATAGTTATTATAGTTCATCGATATGTGTATGTAGTGTTTATTTTATTGATTGGCGTGCAATAAAACTCTAAGACATACAGCAGATGGCAAAACACCAAATTGTCATTGGCAGCAATTTAGTTTACCCCTTTTTCTTTTGTTTTTAAATTGTACTGAATCAAATTTTGAAAAAAAATAAACAAAATTAAATGTGAAATAAATCGAGTGCCGAAAAGTATGCAACAACAATCGCGAAATCTTCATCTTTTATATCTTCCGCTAGATGGCGCGCATGTGCAGTTGAGTCAGAAAAATACTCAAGTTGTCATCTGACTCATTTGACAATCGATTGCCAGAGGAACTCTTGGCACAAATCTTGTCAGATGATCGCAATTTAAATACGTATTTGTTTATGAATCAGCTTTAATTGGTTACACTGCAAGGGAAAAGCCTGATTTGGACTTTCAATACCCGGAAAAGACACAATGGAGATGGGTTATTTGGGAGTGGCAAAATGTAAGCAAAATAAAATTTATAAATAATTTTGGTATCATGAAATTGATACATTCATTATTCATTGATTCATATTATGAAAATATGGTAGTCAATTTGTATTATGAAAATATTTCTAGGTAAAACAGATAATGGACTACTCATTAAGCACACTGAAAATGCGATAAGATGATGAAGGAAAGTTGACTAACGGGAATTGAAGATTACAGACATAATTGCCAGAGTAATAATGTGATTCAGTGTGAATTTATCATGATCTTTATTTCATGATATGGAACAATACCTTAACAAATTTTGCTAGAATACTTTTATAAAATATGTCAAACTTTCTGTCATATCACATAATTTGAGTTTCGCAATTTCAGACCCAGACCAAAAGTATGCCATGAAATTGATAGATCTATCTATGTATATACGGCTGAATGTGTAAATTGTTGATATGTATGCATTACAGTGTATGTTGAAGTTGCAGACAAATTGAATTTGAAACTAAAACTCGCCTCGCAGTGTTGGCGAAAATGTGGTGAAGTGCAGACGCGTCCCTTCCGTTCGTTGGCGCGTTTATCGTTTGCGTACGGCTTTTTTGTAAGTGTAGCAACGTTGTTGCTGCTTTTATTATTATTGTTGTTGTTGTTGTTGTGGCTGTTGCTGTTGCTCTGGTTACTCTGTTGCCAGGTAGTGTAGTAAATAGGTTCCGCTTGGCTCAACTGTTGGCGTGCGCATTTTTTATTGTATTGTATTTAGGTTAAATTCGCGTTCGCGTGTGTGTTACAAAATATTCGAAAGTGTGCGAAAAGTTAAATAAATAAAAACAAAAAGCACACCAAACTGTATAATTGCTTTGGTGATTGTTTTGGTGACGTGACGTTGTGTTAAGGGAAACCTGTGCGAAAAAAGAAAGTGATTTTTCATTTGGAAACTCCGAGTTCAACATATATAAAAATCAAGTTATTTAAAAATAGATTCGATATGCAAATGAACATTTGTGCACATATCTTGAGAAATGCTTACTCATGCCCATATACACACACACACACGTACTCTACGACTAACACACAGATAAGACTCACACACATATGGGTTACTCCGTCTGTCGTTGTCATCCCTGAAGATGCAAATGTTGCAGACTTTATATGACCGTTGTGTCCAACTCTCATCTGGCGTTTCCTGTGATGCCGCTTGGCAACAGCAAACACTAAACGACAAACGGAAAACGGCAACAGACGCTATCAAAACAAAAACAAGAGCAAAACCCCAAAATCAAAGTTCAGACTCGACGCATGGAGTTTTGAGCACAGCTGGTTTTGCAACGGGCGAAGCTGAGCGGGCAGCAATCAGGCATACACCTGAGTGGAAGTGTGCGAGTGCCGTTAAACGAGATCTGTCAGATACATTTGCACCAGTCTACATATATGCATACACATATCTACAACATGTACACACATATATATATATATATACGTACATACAAACAACTGACAAAAGTATCTGTTCGCCTTGTGAATAAAAACACGAAGCGAAGCCAAAAACTTACACATGCATATATATGTGCAGACATATAAATACATGCGTACATATGTATTCATCTGTGTGTGTGTGTGTGTGTGTGCGTCTGTGCATATCAGCATTTAAATGTGTGTGCGAGTACCTGAAATATCGCGAGAGCGAATAGCTGGCAGCAGCTACCTGTTGATGAGACTGCGACTGAGGCCGCTGCGCATGGCTTTGGCTCTTCATACTAAAGGGGGCCCAGTGCAAATACTTGTATCGTGTTTTTAGCAGTTAGTTAGCAGTTATATATGCTCCTCACCCGTACGAATTGTTTACCGTCTTGTCGTATTCAGCCATGCAGCTGTTGTTGCCCGGCCGCATGCACAAACGACAAGTGCTAATTTACTTATCACAAATTTGATTTGATTATATTTTATCTAATTGCTGCGCACATGCTAAGGTACACATCACAAAGTGCACTCAAAAAAATATACATACAATTTTTCCTAAATTTAAAAATGCAAGTTTTTAAACCTATTTTCTGTAATTTCGAAATAAATATTTAAAAAGCGAAAAAAACAATTTTTTTATTTTTAATAAATTCGATTTATTTTGCTTGGCATTTAGTGCAAACATTGTAAATTAAAATTAAATAAAAAATATAGTTTTCCAAAGTATTGAAAATATTTTTTGCTCAGTGCATATGACGCACACAGCTGCACAATCAAGCTACTTATTCACACAAATGCACACAAAGTTTACCAGAAAAACCTCAGCACCAAAGCCAAAGGTGCGATAAGCATTAGCAGTGACAGAAGCAGAAGCAGCGAACGAGGCAGCAGGCAGCAATCGCGACGGCGCTGAGCAAAATCAACTTGAGGGAATGTTCAAGAAAACGGCAACTCGGTTTCATGCCCGATCAGTTTGCCAGAGAAACGCGACGCGTTCGCAACGTTAATTTTTGAGCACAACGCTCGATTTTCTCACTGGGCGTGTAAAATAAAAAAAAAAAACGAAACTCTCCCGACACGCGCCCTACTCAGACGTTTTTTATATTCCCATTGGATTTTATAGCTGTTGGTCTCCATTTGGTTTTGGCTTTTATATTTGATATCGTTTGGCGTGGCTGCGCGTCACAATCGCTGGTCGCTGGCCAACAGCCACTTCGAACACATAAACCGTAACATAAACAAACGAAAAGAGCAACAATAACAATAATAAAACAATTAAATTGCTTCGTCGACAAGCTGAATAGCCAAAGAGAGAGAGAGAGAGAGAGAGAGAGAGAGAGGGAAACCGTCAACAAACAAAACATAATAACAATAAGCATAGCATATAATCCATAGGCGTTGATAGAGGTGAAATAGTGCCCAAGAGTTGCGCCAAGAGCTGTGTTGAGTCTTGACTCCAAAACCAAAGAAGTGCATAAAAAGAGTTTAAGAATAAACAATATATAAACAAGCAAAAACACACACACAAGCAAAATGCTCAAAACAAAATCGAGTGACGATAAGCTGGACACGCTGCTGTCACGATCTGCAGTGCCAATCATCGATCTGGCTCATTGCGGTAAGTTCAACTCGCACATGGAAACTATGCATATATATATATATATATATATGTATATATATATGTATATATATATGTATATATATAAACATACATTCGCACATATCATGAGTGTCCAACATGTACCAGTGCTAGTCGCCATTCTGGCTTGGTTGCCAAGCACGCCTTTAGCTAGCGCTTGGATTGTCGATGGTTGATTAGATACAGCCCTGACTCATTCCTGGATAATTAGCAGTTGTTTTCTCGTCTGTATCTCGTAATTGCAATTGCTTATCTTGTTTTATTTTTTTGAGCGCATGTCAATTTTAATTATTAATTAACTTGTGCAACAGATATCTGTCTGTCACTCGGTTTTCTCAATGACTAAACTCTACATTTTAAACAAAAAGAAAATAATTGATAATCAGCTTGTTGTTGAAATCTTAAAAAAAAAACACAAATGGTGAAAATTAAAAAATAAAAACAATCTTTGCGAATGCATACATCAGATATGTGGGCCAATGCTTTATGAATAGTCATTTTACAATGTTTTGAAGCTTGCAAATATTTACTCAAAGCTTTTATCTTTTGCCATAACTGAGCCATTAGGACTCATAATTAGCCTTAGCCAGTTAATAGCCAACAATATTAGTTTAATATGTTTAATCTGGTCTCATGAACTTTAATTGCGGCCAGAAATTCACTTGTTATACACATGAGTGATATGGTATATCATGAAATTTAATTATTATAATGTGTGTATGAGTTTCACATTTTAGTAGCGCTGTATTAAGTACAACAGTTAAAATCTACCTTTGAATAAAAATTATATGGTTCACAATGATAATGACAAAAAAAAATGAAGCTCGCTTAGCTGTGGATTATAATTGGTTCCCGTTCTATTTCGACATACTGTTAAATACTGTTTTATATGAATTCGTTTTGGAAGTTGTTTGGTAAATTTCCATAATTGTTTTTAAATAACTTTTCTTTGTTACTTGTATGACACATTTTAGTCGAAGTGCAAAGTAATTAATCAGCATTTAGAATAACATTCACCAAACCCAGTTAGTTATATTAAAAATGTTCAATATTTTATGACCATTATTAAATACGAGTATCGATAAGAAGATTCCACGAATAAGTCTTCAAATTAGTACTGCTGATGTGTACTCTATTTGTTTGATGTATTTATCACAATATATTTTTGCCAACCAGCGCATATTTTGTATTAGAAAATTAACGCTTGGTTGATTGAATGCTAGAGAATTTACAGTAGAACATAACCAAGTTGGACCGAAACGATGCCCCGTCGATCTTCGCTTCAGCTTTTGGCCTTCAGTCGTCGATTTTGTTTCCAAACATTTCAGCCATTGACCCTCAAAGTAAGTATTCAAACCTGGCGTTGAGCTAGGTTGAAAGTGTGTGCGTAGCAGTTGTGTCAACGGAACTTAAATTGCTTTCAAGCTGGAGATGTTTTTGAACCACATATATGAGTACTACTCAAAGTTTGTCCAATGCCAGTCATAAAAATCAAACTGCGCCTGAACAGTGCGGAAACTCAAACAAAATGCATCACAACATTTAGATTCAAGTATTATTACGATTTGCATTGGGAACTTGATTTGGATGTTATCGAGTTTTATTTTTGTTTTTGTTTTCGTTCTGGTTTTGGTTTTGGTTTTGCTCGGCACACATATGGATGATGGGCGGGAATGGGCTGGGCATATGCCAGCAAGTATTTGTTTGATTTGTTGTGGAAACTACTTTATTTACACAGTGCTCAGACAAACCGAATAACAAACTCGCACAACAAGCACCAAGCCCGCCCCTCGTTTTAAGCAACGTCAACGGAACTGTGACGCACTCGGCTAGCGAATTCCCAGCAGCGTCACTTTGCTGATTGTGTAGATAAATTAAAAGTTGCAGCATCGTCACAGCAGCTGAGAATAAAACAAACACAACATCAATAACAATAACAACAGCTATAAGCAGCTCGACTCATCACTCGGCATACGACGCGTCTGACTAAAACCGGCTTAGACCTGCACACTTATAGAAATACAGCTATAGAAATATATTTTCTGTTTTGTTTTGATTTAGACGGTTTTGAAATAATCTGAGGCATTTTAATGAAATGAAAATGATAATGCTTTGGGGGATTTTTTTTTTTCATTTTAACGGCCAACAATTCGTGACTCACTATTAATTAACTAAGCGTTAATTGTCGGATAAGTCTATAATACACTGCGCGCAAAATAATGGACTCTTTGAAGCCTCAAAAAAGTTGTGAAAACCCACAAGGTTAAACTGTATTGATCTGAGTGTAAATTAAAAATTTTATTCTGCTGCTTTTATCGTTTCTCTCAAGTTTGAACATTAAAAATGTATTTCTTCTTAGAATTCGAATCGAAATGTTTTGCAGAATTAATTTTACGCCCAATTTCAAGTATGAAAACATTTAATGTTTTTGCTTTTGGGTTTAACGATCGATTTTTGGATACGAGAACTTAAGAACATCAAAGAACGAAAAATATTAGAAACTGACTGCAAAAATATTGAAATTCCAAGCAATGTTTTTAAAAAACATAAACAAAATTGAATTATCTGCACTTGAGTTCAAATATAAACATTTCATAACAAATCAATTAGACTTGGGAACTTTTTGCATTTGATTTAACCTATGCAATTGATTTTCGCATTTTAAACATTTTGCGCTATTTTTGCGCTGGGGCAAACCCCCACTCAACTGAGTCCAATCAATTTGTCTATAAATATAACTATGTTATAACTATGGTCAGCAGTTTTTATGTGCATACAGAATTTCCAACTAAACTAAATTGCCATTAGAGCTGTCCGCGTATATTTGTATGTGTAAATGAATTGTGCTATAAATATTGAATTAAATCTTTCATTGAGAATAGAAGCGAGACAGCAACTGATGCAGCCATGCTCGACTAGAAAACACTATTTCAAGAGTCACTAATGAAATCAATGCAAATGTAGGACTTGCTGTATGACAAATAGTGAATAATAAACACTTGTTTCTAGTTCGAGGTCTCAGGTGTTTCCTGACTTTGACTTGGACATTGTAAATCTTAATTTTAAATTTTTCTGCAGAAAAGTAATAATTGAAATTATGGCAGCTATAACAAGAGCAATAAATCAATAAATTTGAAAATCTTTATAACACGATTGCCTCACCATTTTTACTGAGTACAGGGTATGCACAGCAAGCGTGGCGTCAATAGAAATTCCATTTCTAACATACACAATGCTAAATGTATATAAAGCCGCAAAACGCATATTCGTCAGTTTATGGCGCCCCACAAAAGCGAGCAACCATAAATATTAAATATGTATGCATATGTTCGTAAACACAAGCAATTTGGCAGCGGATCGAACATTGATGCCAATCAAACATTTCGGAATAGAAACTCAAAGCCGAAAGCAATATTCAATGTGTGGCAAGCGGCAGCAATCGAGGCGATGATCTTCAACGCTTGCGTCAAGTGGCCTCAACATTATGTTTGCCTGACTGGTGACTCAATTAATTAGCCTCAATATAGATAAATTAGCGACAAGTTAGCGACTGTAAGCATGTGAACAAAATAAAAACACAAAATACATACAAAAAAATTGCTGCAAATTGAAAAGTGCTCGCAACGCAGTTGGCGCCTAATTGAAGTGCATGCAAACAATAGTCATAATAAACTTTACTACCTACTCCTCCTTCAATTCAACTCAAATGGGATTTTGTACACAAATATGTATATACACATGTATGTATGTGCATCTAATGAAATCGAAATCGAAATCGAAATGAGGCGTGGCGCTTCAATTGATTCCATTCCAAAGATTGCTTGACCTCTCTCAAAGCTGTCTCATCATCATCATCGTCGTTCGCAACTTGTTGTTGGCATGACAACAATTTCATAGAATTGCGTTGTTTGCATCCAAATATTTAATGTATTTGTCGCCTGGTGACAAAAACTGATAACGTCACAACGTAATTACTGTTAACCGTGAATTTTTATGCTTATCAGCTGAGAAAGCCATGCGTCATTGTGCTGATTTGGGTGTGCTCTGGAAAAGTGGCAGGAAACGTGGGCGAGCAGTCGATACGAAATTGGCAATTATTTATTTATAGATTGCCAACGTGAACGTGTGGAAATATTTGCAATTATTTGTATTCATTCATTGCCTGGTGCTGAATGGACAATGAGAATATAAATATATGCACATCTATATATATATAAACAAATTTTAAGATACAAAACACTTCAATAAAAGTCATACTTCAATGTTGTTGTTGCGCAACAGTTAAGATAAGGTTAGCTTATAAATATATATGTGGACTTTAAGCGGTTTCATACATTTTCTTCTTATTATGCATGCTCTTAAGTGCTCTGCTTTCCATTTGTGTCTTTATTGAAGTAGTCAGATTCTTGCGCTGGCCGCTTGACTTCACTTCCGATGCGACTTTCGCTCACTTAATGGAAGGTGATTTTATTTTTATTTAATTTTCCGCCGGGAAAAACCATCATGTTGTTGTTATCGTTGTTGGTTTCGTCGTCGTTATCGTTTCAGCTGTGAGCATTTGCACCGGCATTGAAATTGACTTAACTATTTTTATTGGATTTACTCCCATTGCGTTTTCATCGAGTTTGATTGCTCAAAGTGCACTTATATCATTGGCCATTATATCAGCGCGCACTTTTCGTCTTTTATTTATGACTGCAATTTACTGAGAAATAGGTATAAATTGCTAATGTTCATTATGGGTTTTTGCAGCTTAATTGGTCCCAATAAAATCGGTCTCGATACTCTATTAATAATTATTGGCAGCAGCTGGTTGGGTATTTATTCCAAGAAGATACTAATCGCTGATCAGAAATAACTTATCGCAATAGCTAAAGTAGCAGTGCTGTTGGATTTCTCACGTCAACATATTCAACTAATGCTAAAAATGTTTTTGTATGTTAAATATACTTACAGGCATTGAGGAGATCCCTGTCAAATCGGTGGTGAACCGTGTGGGTCATCAGCTCGCAAAGGCGTTATCCGAAAAGGGCATGGCGATGCTGGTTAATCATGGCATATCTGATGAGAAGGTAGCTTAAACTTGATTACAAATTTAGAATACGTATTCTGAATTATAACGCTGATTTGCTATAGCTGAAGACCGCTTGGGATCATCTAGATGATTTTGTGGTTCTGGAGGCGGATGTTAAGAAGCACTATATACGCACCGATGGTGATAATCATGGTTACGTGAGTCCGGGTGTTGAACGGTTCAATGGCAAGCGACCGGAGTTGCGACATGCATTCAACATATGCACATTGAATGCCCAGAATCTGCCAGAGGAGCCGTTACCTGGCTTTGCGGATCACATTAGCGCACTGGCCACAGACTTTAAGGCGCTGGGCAGCTTTATACTGCAGGCGCTGGCCGTCTCGCTGAACATTCCGCACACATTCTTCCTCGAGAAGCACTCACACATGCTGTCTGGCGATCACGACAACATGACCACCCTGCGCATGCTGTACTATCCACCCGTGGTGGACGATGAGCCCGGACACAGTCAGGACGATGTGATCAAGGGACGTTGCCAGTACAGCTACCAGCGTTGCTTATCGGATCAGCCGGACTTCCGGCCGGAACACAATCCCCGCGATGACATAAACGAGGTGGACGGCATGCAGACCAATGGTAAGGATGGACAGCTATCCGAGCACAAGCTGGCCAATGGCGAGGTTATACGCTGTGGCGCCCATGTCGATTACGGCACGTTTACGCTGCTGGCGCAGGATTCCGAAGGCGGATTGGAAGTGAAACTGCCGGGCAGCGAGAAGTGGCATCGCGTTGGACACTTGCCGGGTGCCATATTTATAAACTGTGGCGAGATCTTGTCCATTTGGACGAAGGAGCGCTATCCCGCCCTGGTAGGCAACAAACTCCAAGTCAAAAACAGGACGCCGAAGCTAATCATTTGTGTTCTCTTCCACTTTGCAGGAGCATCGCGTCGTTGTACCTGAGCAGGAGCATATTCGAGCTCGTGGTCGACACTCCATTGCATTCTTCTGCCATCCAGATAATATAACAATGATATCTCCCAACGATCTGCCTCAAACAGACGACGCACAGAATTCAGCGATTCTCAAGCAGCGCAAGAAGTCCTTTAAGGCGGCGAAAGAGCGGTGAGTTCTAAGACTTCTATTGTTGATTATATTTTACTTTTACTAATTTGATTCATTTTACGATTTCCTTTGTTTCAATCGTTATCTCGATGTGGCATATCTGCATATAGGGTATATAATGCGTATCAGTTAATACAGAAAAAGTTTAAAGAAACGTACACCAGTAACAATAACGGTCAATGACGTTGCGCCCCGTAAGCTGCAACTTGTGGCCCGCCACTTTCTCCCGTCGTCACCCCGTCATCGCCCCTCAACCCGTCATCTGTCATCCGTCAACTGCCTGAGGAGAGTTGCGTCGTATTTGAAAAGTCAACAACACGCTTGATGTTTGAAACTTTTTATTTTTATTATTATTATATACGATTGTAATTGCTTCATTTCTTTAGTTTGTATCATATGTATTCGATATACATACATACTATTTATATACAAATACAACATACAAATATACGTTTGTGTTTTGCATAATACAAGTATTAATACAATTACACTGACAAAAAACGCACATATTAACATTCACTTAGCTTTCTAGTTCTAAACGCTTTTATAGTTTCCGTTTATAAAATTTGAACATATCGCAATTCCAAAATTGACTGTGACTATTATATCGGAGACCAGAGCTAATTTCAGTGTAATTTTCAACTTTTGCAATCTGTCAACGATTCAATAATACTTTCATTTTGAGTCATTTATTTATTTCACATTTTGTTTATTTGCTTTTCTTTTTTTTTTTTTTTGGTGTTTGTCAACTATGCACACAAAACACATTTAACAATTATTTGCTATGCCACACATAGTTTACTTTTTATTCAGTAATTTAATTACGCTGTCAATAATCTATGCAGTAGTTTATTTTTTTGGACATTTACGATTATTTGGCTTTGTTTTAGTTGTTGATGCTGTTTGATGCATGTCAAATGGTGATTGATACTAGTAACAACACATACACGAATGCTACGTACTCACTTATAAATAGTATAAGTAGTATATACAACAATATACATAACTATTGCTACAGCGTTACATTAGCTTATAATTAGAGATTAACATAATCGGTACTATAGAGAAATGAATCGAAATTAATCAGTCATTTAAATGTTTATATAGTCGCAGCCAAAATCTTAGCACTGCTTTTCAGATTATCATCATGATCATGAATTACAATGCTTATCTGGCGACGTCTATAGTGATCAATTGTGATCAATTTACTGTTTGTCTGTGTGATTTAGCAAACGGCCATAACTTAATTATTTACCCTTATATTTGCGCAAAATATTCCATTTATTATAACTGAGAGTCACATGCCCGGCACTGTCAGTTAACATGCCAACTAACAATAAGAACCTGCTTGACACAATTGTTGTTGTTGTTGTTGTTGTTATTGCAGTAGTTATTATTCTTAGCCAGCTGATTTTATCAATAGCTAAGTATGGCGTGAATGCTTCACTGTCTTTTAAATATTCCACGCAATCGGCAACAGTCAGTACCTGGATATCTATATATGTATATATATATTTTAACTGGGATCTACCCACCTGAACTATCTGAGTAGATTAGCGTTGTGTTATGAGTTTCCCGACTTTCTTCGTACATTGTATATGAGTGATAAATTATATTGTATAGAATGACGTGTTCAACTCGGAAAACGCTTAATCTGTTGCTAATTGAGAGGGGCTCTCATTTGGAGATACGCATACAAAAATTTGCACTTAAGCAACTGTGGTCAACGAGGGTATTCACCATAAACGGGCTAAGTTTGTATCGCACACACTTCTGAATTATATTATTTACTGATTTTACTCTAAATGTGTGATTGTATAATAATAGAAAACAATATAAATACGTGGTCGGCTATACAAATGCTATCTATCAATTGTGGCAAGCTCGAAAAATCATTTAATCGCACTTGAAAAGTATAAACTCTTATCAAATATAATACTCTAAATGCCACGCGTTTGCAATTAGTGCAAATAAATATTATATACGTATTCTGGCTTCTAATGAGAGTCTTTTTCTTGAAACTTGTGAACCCAATAATGATAATAGTGTAATGTAATACAAAAGGTCAAATGTTTCCCATAAGAATTTAATTCAATTTGTGATACTTAATGTGAGTTTCACACTGATTTTGTGGCCAATATTTGGTCGGGTTTCGACTTAATTGTTCATTGGTTGAACACGTTTCACTTACGCCTCTTGGCTTAATCAAACTGTCAAAGTTAAAAAAAATAAATATTGACAAAGTATACACAGATACACAGACAGGCGGGAGAGGCTAATTTATCTATTGGATTGAGCCCTTAAGCTGAAGCTTCAGATAATGACTGTGATTTACAAATCACTGCGTGTTTTATGCACATACTTAGTTTAGATAAATATGTGTATTATGTATACATATAGGTATATACAATATGTACTAGCAACGATTTAAAATTTAACGCAAGCAAAGTGAACTTGTGAACGCTTGATAAGGTTCACAGTGTAAATAATTGCTTCAACCGACAAGCAATCCAAGTTGAAAGTTAGACGACGAACAGAAACAAAAGAAAGTAATTTAATAATATTTCCAATATTTGTTCATCAACAAAATGCAAGTCAAAGTGCGATTGGATTAGATTGTCTGGGCATTTTAAACCAATATATAAATTATCACTGCAAAATTAGTCACACAAAATATTGAAGTTTAAATATCACTTTAGTCTCTAAATGCACGAATAAACATCAAATAATTAACAAATATTTATAAAAACAATAATATTTAGAGATATGTATACATTAACTAAGAAAACACTTGCTTGGAACTAATTAGAAAACTCAATGTCAATATCGTTTTAATATGTTTGTGTATGTGGTATCGACAGTTGTTTGCCGGGTAGAACTTAGAACTTAGCAGGTAAATATTTATTATTATTATAGTATTTGAGCGCTAACTATTCTACAACGATTAACTAATGCGCTCAAAATCGCGACGTGCTCAAATATAATATGTAACAGCTTTGTTTTGATGAGACTTTAAGTCACACTTTCTACATATTGTTTACAGACTAAAAATACAATGGCTAATAGACCCAGTGGATATGTTAGTCATACGAGTAAGTTATGGAGTACTACATGTACCACGTATGTATATCAATTGAATCATTTTAAGCTTCACTTGGGCAATTCTACTGTGGTAGGTACTATGAGAAGACATTATTTGCAGGAGTAGCCCAGTTTCAACTTCAATTTACACATTTCACCCGTATGTATGTAATTATTTATATTTATATTTGTGGGACATCGAATAGCATTATATACGTATATCAAACATTCAATATAATATATCTATGTATATTTATTAAATAGGTAAGTATATTTTATATAAACTCTGCACTAAATGCCAATCAAATGTTGCTTGAATTTGTTGCTGGCAAATTCTAGGAATTTCGAATTCTTCTTTTTCATTTATATTTTTGCCCAACAATTTCGCTTTAAATTCAACTTGTAAATATTTTTTGTTGTAATTTTTTTGTATTTTTATTTTTATTGTACGTATTTATACTTCCTATTTCAAATGTATTTTTGCACATTAATATCGGATATTCTGTTTTTTTTTTAGATTTTTTCTTTTGAAGGCTTCATTTTTTTTCTGTGGGATTGTCGTGGTCGGCTTTTTATACTTTACCATTTTAACTGTTGCTTAGCGTGGTCATAGATTCGAGCTTTAAATATATATTTATATATTCCTAGAAAGTATTTAGGCAGCTAGCATAGGAGGTAAAGATACACATGTATATTATTTTGCACACATGTACAGACTCAGATACACGTAAGCAAATGAAGAGCTGAAAGTGAAAAAAAGTACTCTGTACGTTTTAGTTGGTGTACAGCGGATGCAGTTGCTGCTGCTCTTGGTTAGTCATTGTGGGCGTGGCCTCCACGTACTGTCGCGCTCGCATCACATTCATGTGGATCTCCGATGAGGCCGTGGAGTTCACGTAATTGGGCAGTTCAGCAGACCCGTTCCTGGCGCCGTTGTCTCTTCGATGGCCGCCACCCAGTCCGTTACCGCGTCCGGCCGCCGCCCGAAAACTGGCGCGACAATTGATGAACGCATAGGGACAGCAGCTCTGCAAAGGACACACACACACACACACATACACATAGAAAGAGAAAGAGATAAGAAGAAGAAAGAAGGCATGTTAAAATGAGTGCAAATTGGAGTTGAAGTCGTACAGAGAATGCTTACTGCTACGTACTCAAAGGTTAGGCATATTTAAACGACGTCGGGGACAGACACAACGTTGAGATAAATAGATAGGAGACAAAAAGACAACGAGACAAAGAGACACACAGTCGGAATTCGGGATGCGCCCAGGGCGTGAGAGTTGCTTGGCTTGTGTGGTGTGGGATAGATGCCACATGTCTTTGGCAAACTTTTGGTTGTGTGAGTTAAAAAACAGGAGCAAATGGAAGGAAAAAAAAATGTAAATGAAAATAAAAATAAAAATGGTCGATGGAAATTCCAAATGGAATACAAAATAAAAGTCCGCATTCATTTGGGGACCTGCTACGTGTGTATGTGTAAATGTGAGTGCTGTTAAAGAGTAGAAGTGTGCTAAATGAGAAATTTGTGTAAAAAAGGAAAAGATAAAAAAGAGAAAAATGTCGCTCAGACAAACTGTGGCCATCAAAATATGCGCATTTGCAAGTGCTTGTTGTTGTTTGTTGGGCGACCATTTTGTAACAGGTGCTGTTTGCTGGTTTACCATAAAGACAGTATGTTGTGTGTGTGTGGGTGTGTGTTATCTACATACTAATTCATATGTATGTGGATATATGTACATAATATGTATAACATACTTATATACGCAAAAGCTTTTCAATTTGAATATTACATTTTGTTTTTGTGGCATTCTTTGGCAGGGCTTAGCATTTCTTGGACGTTAGACAACGTATCAGTAAGGCAAAAGCCAGCTGTGCGTGGAAAAGATGAGTAGATGATGACATTAAAGTTAGAGAGTTAGAGAGATAGAGAAACCGCGACGGAGAGACAGAAAGAGAGAGAGGCAGAGAGAGAGAGAGAGAGATGGAGAGCGACAGAGACAGTTAGAAAATCAACTAACGATACGTTGCGATTTGCCAACAAAGACTAAGAAATGCTTAGAGATATATATATATTTATCTGTTTAGTTGTATATATAGTAGAAATATGAATAGCACAGGCAAGCAGAGCGTGCATAGAATTCAACAGGCAATTAACAATATCGCTCAAATGAAAATCGTGACATGGACAAGCAAAGTCTGTTGCAGTTGCACTCAATAGTTTATTACTGTTGGCTCAATCAGCTATATATAAATATATATATATATTTATTTAGGTGTAATGAAATTGTTTTTAAAAGCTATGGCTTATGTCTATTGGGCACTAGTTGCCAATGCAGCACCAAGTAAACTCATATAGCTACCGAGATGTGCTCTGCCTGTGAGTGCTGCTGGCTCTGTTGCAGTTGCCGATGTTGATATTGTTGCTGTTGCCGTTGTTGTATTTGTTCTTTCCCTTGTTGCATCAGCGGCTTTTGTACTAAGTCTAGGCGAGCATCAAACGCCATTTGCGATTGACATATATATATATATATATATATTGTTTTTTTGAATCGATTTCAAAAGCGATATGTACTGTTAAAAGCTCTTCCTTGGCAATTTGCATTATGCAACAACAGAAAAGGTAATTGACCCTCCCCATACAGTAAAAAGTCTAATAGCTCCCACATGAAACTTACCTTGAGCGTTTTCTTGAAAGCGGCCCTGAAATCTCGATTGAAATATGCATAAATAATTGGATTCAGTGCCGAGTTGAAGTAACCAATCCAGAACAATATGCCAACAACGATACGAGGTGTTTTGCAGCTATCACATAATGTAAATGTGATGTACCTAATTCAAAATGAATTACATATAAATATATATACACATTCGATATCAAACAATCCAAATAAAACCACAAAATAATAATATTTAATAAATGTATAGAATTGAATAATCGTATGTATTTTTTGGCTTAAAGTAATCATGGAACTGGCTCATTTTGCTGTCCTTAACTTAATAATTACTCACTGAGTTTGTCTCAGTATCAGGCCTAGTTATCTTCGAATTAAATATTAATTGCCGTGATCTCATTTCATAAAAGCAAAGAACTTTTAATTTAAAACTTTGCCTCAACATACTAATTACGCAAAGAAAACAAGAGTTTAGAATAACTCAAGGCGCAATGGAGAACCAAAGAGTTTATCAACTTTATTAAGAGACTGGAAAGCAATCTAAATAGAGCAACGAAGAAGCCTGACTAAAGCAAGAGCTTGAAATGGGCTCACAATAATTTGTATAATATTATAATTGTTGGTAAAGAACTACAAATAATTTAATTTGTTGGCCAAGTACGCAATTTTATAGTTGCACAAAAATTGCTTCAATAACACAGAAATGTAAAATAAAGAAATCACTATAACCTTAAAAGGGATACCAGATCAAAGTACAAATAAAATGGAAACAAATTTGATGCAGCAAATGTTGCTTCTACGCACCACAAGAAGAAGGGCAGCCAGCAGAGCAGAAAGGCGCTCATTATGATGCCCAATGTGCGGGCTGCCTTCCGCTCGCGCCTCATGGTCGTTATAGTTGACTGCTCCACCTGTATGCTTGGCCGGGGCTTGGGTATTTGGCTAATCTGTAGGTGTTTCTCCAGCAGCAGGGCTGCCACCTTAGATCTGCGTTGGGAGAGTAATTAGCGTTAATTGCGGCAAAACAAATTAATTGGTTTACCTGTAGACCAAACGCTCCTGACGGTCCGCCTCCTGGTAAATGCGATAGTACATGGACAGCATCACAATTCCCGGTATCCAAAAGCTCATCGATGAGCTGACAATTGCGTAAGCTTTGTTCACTTTAAATTCGCATATCTGCAATGCAATTGATTTGATTTGATTATATTTCGCATTGGCTGGATGGCTATCATAAATCACAATAAATGCACCACTAAACTCTTTAAATAATCAATAAAACACTGGCCAATAGAATAAAGAGGCACCATTCGATGCCAGCCATACGTAATAATATATGAAATGCACACTAATAAATTGCACCACAATGGAAAATCAGCGAATTGGTTTGCATGGCAAATTGTTCTAATTGCCGGTGCAACGTAGCGTATGCGCAATGTGATCGATGCATTGAAGTCGAAGCAATAAAAACACAACCCAATTACAGCATACATTAAGCTGATGAAATGACAACAGAAGGATACTTAAGTCTGGGGGCTAGAGGCTCGTGGCCATATAATCAGATTTATGCGAAGAGTCGCTGTCAATTATTAACAGGCAGCCACAACACGACGCACCAAACACCAGGACAACAAGCAAGTTAAACTAATTATAGCACAACTTGAATGCTAATGTATGCAAAGGGCTTTCAATGAGTCGGCGCTTTGTGTGATGTCGAGAATTATGCACAGGCGGCACTGACACAGACACAGACGCGGACACCGACGCAAACCACAAACGCAAATATAATTACATTTATTTATACATCAGCATTTGTATTGCGCAGGAGAGGCAAGAACAGGAACAACACTGAATGCTGGCAACAGTTGTTAGGCAGCAGTGAGCAACAGCAGCCGGTATTAAACCACTTTCGTTGCTATCGCTGCCTGACAACTTAACAAATATGTATGTTGCCTCGTCCAGGACGTGTTCTTGTCGAAAATGGCCAATAAAGCAGTCAAAGTAATAAATATGCCAACTGTCGACTGAGCGTCTAAAAGGGCGTAAAAATGTTGCAGACGCCCATGGCATACACATAAATCAATTTTCTTTGAACCGGATCCGAGACTGAGGCAGAGTGTGGCTCGTGTTTCCTCGTGTTTACTTTTCGTGACACGAATACCAATACCATTTCAAAATCTATAGTGTCCTGTCAAGAGACAGGTGAGCAATCTAAGCCGGATCTTCTGCATGGATATTACTTGCTGAAATCGTTTCTAATTATAGCGGTGGAAAATACATTTAATATAATGTTTTTGAAACATAATTTTAACTGGTAATAACTGAGTTATCTCACTTCAGTCCATTTTTTTAATGTTTATTTGTGTATTTTTCTCACGAGTTAAGTTTAGTTAACTTTCTCAATATCAATACAGATTTTGACAGGTATAATAGTCCCTTGATTAGTTCAATAAATTGGTGTGAAGTTGAGTTATATGCATTCTTAATTGGAGATTAGCTAAACGGGTCATTGTCTTTTTGACCTTCAGCTCATTAGTTCTCTGCTTTAAGGTTTGCTTCTTTTTTTTCGTTTGAATCAAATAAATATTTCCACAGGAAAAGTTTTGCGTGTGTGTTTGCCATTTGTGGTTTCTGTTTCGTGCCACGTCAAGTCTTGTTGTCAGAGACGACCCGTACCCATCTCTACTCTGAAGCAGAGCCGAAGTACCCCCAACTATGGCAAGCGTTGGCAGAATTTATGGCACACCTTGTGGCCCATACGTGGCAGGAGCCAGAAAAATGCATGTCTATCGCACAAGTTCAAGCGAACGTACTCGCACACACCCACACACACCCACACACAGTCTCAGACTCACACATTTTGCTGGCTGTGTGTGGGTGTGTTGGTGAATTTTGAGCTCTGATCCGATTAGAAATTGATTTAATTATGCTGAAAAATATTTTTGGTCAACTTACATGTGGATTGGATTTAAGATACTTCCAGTTCTCGTTCGTGGTATACCAGCCCGAGCAGATGGGCAGAAACGATAGCAAAGCCGGCGAGAGCCACACCAACAGCAGCATTATAAAAACGCGTCGATACGTCATTATAAGCGGATAGTCTAGTGGCTGCACTATAGCATAGTATCTGAAAATGCAGTTGGAATGTATAGATTGTAATTGTTGTTCGTTGCTTCTTACCTGTCTACCGATATGCAACATAGATGCATAATGCTGGCTGTGGAGAAGTATACATCAAAGCTGTTCCATATATCGCACATGAGTGATCCAAACATCCATCTGCCCGATATCTCAACGGAAGCATTAAAAGTCATGGCACAGAGAGCAACCAGCATGTCCGCAACCGCCAGTGAAACCACAAAATAGTTGGTAATGATGCTACAAATGAGAGTTGAATACGGAAAGAAGACACTTAGAAATACTGCATAAAACTGCCAAGCTGCAAACAAATATTAAACAAATTATGTTCTGAGCTACGAGAATCTATGCTATTATGAGCTCTCATATATATGTAAACATACAACTTTCGCAACAGCTAATCGACTAATCACTTGTCTGCTCTCTGGATTGTGGCGAAAAATTGGTGCTCATATTACGCAAAAGCCGTAAAAGCGAGCAGTTTGTCGTGTGGCTTGACAAGTGGATTTCCGAGTTTAATGAGTTAATTGATAATTTGTTTAACATTGGTGGAATGCTGTCAACTTACTCATATAACACCATACCCACCACAATTAACAATAGCAACAATCACCGCACAGCGTTCAAACTAATTATGAGCACGCGGCGTATGCGCAACGCAAAAATGATTGCAGCTTTAATTTCCGAAATTTAAAGGAAAAGGCAATTACATTTTCATATTCCACTTTACAGTAGGCCACTGAACCAAAACCTGCCCCCGAAAACGCCCCCAAACCGCCCATAAACTTAATTACAACCCACAGGATCCAGCCGCAGATGACAGAAAACAGCACGTTAAAAGCAGAAACCAGACGACAGACGACAGACGGCAGACGGCAGAATAGCAACAAGCGGACAGTTGTTGATGGTGAGCTTTAACTACAGCAAAAATGTACAAGGCCCAGAGCTCAAAATACCCACGTCAACATCAGAATGTAAGTAGTAGGAAGGTGACGCTTTAAAGCCGATTAAAGGATAAAAAGCTGTGCCAGCAGAAGAGTTGTACAGACAACATCAATGCTGATAGGTGGCAAGTTTAATTAGATTTATGACTTGTCACTTTTACCATTCCACATTGGTGCGTTTCAGAAGAAGTGAAGTAAACTCTTTTGATGGTATTTTTTCTGCCTTAACAGCAATCGTCGCGTGGCAGCAAATAACTAAAAATGATTATACATTTTCCGATACATTTTCTAGGGCTGCTCTACAATTTGGAGTCAGTTTCTTTCAAAGTTTTATCGAAGTTCATGTTAAATTGAGTTTCGCTGAAATATTATCATCCAGTAAAATATTATTTATAAAGTTATTAACCAACTTACATAGAACTTGTTGGGAAGGTAAAAAGGAATTGGAATTTATGAAAACATACAAGTTAGGCATTTATCAACCACTTCTATAAGAATGACAGCTTTAGATATTTTTACGAACTACGTGTTTCTGATTAGGATAATCATATGTTTTGGACAATTTAATCTTTGCAGCCCATATAATTTGTATAGCCTTATTACGACAAGCTGAGACACGGCTACTTTTACTAAATTGCACCCTAATGGGCTGGACGAAAGTTGGTTCAATTAGTTGGCCGGATATTAAGGCAGCAAAAAGTCGCACACACAAAATTGGCCAACTGACTGAGAATAGTTGAGCTGGCAAAAGAGTTCTTTGCGTTTACAACGTTTCCAAAGTTGCTTGGCTAAATGAGGCCGAAATCATCGTACGACTATTTGGCTTTTGTGAAGTTGGATTTGACAGCACACCTGTGATTTGGCACAGGACGCTCTCAGGCGCAAAGGGAACACACCGGGAAGAGGCTTAAGTACGAATGCATGTTGAGCATAATTAGGCTTAATTTGGCATAATGATTTAAAACAGCGCAGCCAAGCAAAACATTTGAAGTGGGCAAATAAAAGCAAAAAGCAGCCAGATAAATATGGTATGTACCTAAATATAAACCATAATACCCTTTGCATTCCATTTTATTCTACCCGGCACAGTGGCTCAAGTTAAATGAGCCTCACAAATGTCAGATGCTTGTCTGCTTCAGTGCTGCACTCTCTGTGGCGCTGTCCCCAAGGTGAAGACTTTCTTCGCCTGCTTAAAGAGTTTTATGCCTTGACATTGGACGCCTTAGGCCTCTCACATGGGCGTGACCGCGTTGTCGGTTGTCTACGTGTATGTGTTTTATGTTGCTTAAATGCCAGCAACAAAATATAACACATAAATTTTCACCTGAAACACGTACGAAATTATGAAGAGCTACAGCTAACCCCGGGCAAACACGGTGTCACCTACCACAGCAGCTGTAATCGTGTGTCAGTGTGGTTTTGGGTGTGTATGCGTGTGTATGTGTGTGTGCCTGGGTGTGGGTTTCTATAAAATTCATGTGGACTGTCGTAAATAAAATGACAAGTACACTCAGAAAAGTATTGCACTAGAATTATAGAAAATCGGTTGGACAGCTTTACTAAATTATTTCTTGGAAAATAAAAATTATAATTTTATGAAAATAATCGGAATTGCAGAAAGGTTTGCCAAAATGTCTAATAAGATTTTGAATATATTTTTATCATTCTTTAATAATTTTGGGTCTTACTATTTGTAGCACATGCTTCTATTCAGAATTTAGAATATTTTTGCAATCAAAAGGACGAGCTTACATTTCAGAGATGTGTATCAATAAATGAAATGTCAGACATGTATTTCGCAGAATGTTTATTTTACTTCTGGTTTTCAGCATGATTTTTAGGCTAATGACGATTTTCCAAATGCTGGCACATATTTTTTTCTGAGTGCAAACACCGGCTGGTTCGTCGCTCTTAAAGAAGGCCACAATGTTTTAATGCACGCTTCCTATTAACATATTCGATGTAATTACGCACGTTTTTGACATTTAACAGTGCCACACATAAGTATGCCAATGATGGGGGGTCAAGTTATTAAGCAGATACCACAACGCGCGGTAATATTGTAAATGGGCGAGACACGCAAGTTAGCCAAAGTATGATAAATGATCTCAAACTAATGGGCGCAAAGGCGCACAGGATTAACGCGCCCGCGTCCAAAAGACTCCAATTGTTCCACAGACATAAAGGTCCTGGCCGTGTCCTTGGTGGCAACTCTGATGACAAAGGCGTATTGTGGCTAACAATTCAGTTATAAAAAAAATACAACAACTACCGCACAAATAGATTAATGGGAGCAATGGGAGAAATGTTTGTCGCTTGGTCGTCTATTGTTGGTGTTGATGTTGGTGTTGTTGCTGTTGCTGTTGACTCACTCACCGTAATTTCCGGTGTCGCATAACGGACACAATCACCAGCATATTGCCGAGTATGGCGGCCAGTATGATGAAACCAATAATGAAACACTTGACGATGACAAATGTCAAATGCGCACTGCCCGCTGTCTCGTCGGTGGCGGCTGCGGCACTGCTGCCATTGTCCAGCGCCTGTCCGCCGCCCATGTCGTCCAAAGGTATTGAGCTGCTGCCGCCACTGCCAACGCTCTCCTCCACATCGATGAGGCCATCGGCAACGAAATTCAAATAACTCGCATGTGAAGTTGCAGCGACTGCTGCCGCAGATGCTGACACCGAAGCGGATGCCTCCAACAGCAGTGGTATATAGACGGGCTGCGACTTCGCTCCAGCTCCGTCGCCATCCTCAAGCAGTGTCCTCGCCGCCGTTGTTGCTGTTGCCGTTAGCTTGCGTAGCAGTGTCATTGTGTTGAACAATTATTATTGTTACTGTGCTGTCGTATCGTTGGTGTTGAGGTGGGTGAGGCAGTTAGTCCTTGAGTTCCATGCAATTATTGCCCTGCCACTCACTGCTTACTAGTTGTTGTTGTTTCCCTGTAGTGGTAACATTCTCGTAGATGAAGGCACACGCTATACACGACATGCTGATTTTAACTGTCATTTGGCGTTGTTGCTTTTGCTGTTGACTGCTTTTATTGCTGGAGAAGTCTGCAATTGAAAAGATATCAAAACGATTTATTAGTGCTCATATATCATGTATTTTTATATTTTAGCTTATCTTCATTCGATTTGTATCAATTTAGCAATTGTTGGGCCAGTTTAATGAAGCAAGACGTGCCAGCGATTTATCTTCCATCTACCTTCGAGGCAGCCTAGCCAACTGAGCTGTAAGCAACACACAGTTGTCGCCCACAATTTGTAGAACATGCAAATGTAAATCAGCCCCATAAACACCTTCCGTGTGCCTTTGATGGCATTGTCTAAATTTTATAACCTCAGGCACTTGGTTACCATATTCCCACACACAACAACAACAGCGACCACAGCAACAACAACATCAATAAAGCTTTGGCTGAGCTTTTCGCTGAGAATTGCGAATTAAATTGCTACCTACGCATGGAAGGCGTTTGGCGAAGGCGTGGCCGAGTACCTAAAGTAATCTCAACTCAACTCAATTGGCTTAATTTGCCATAAATAGCGCCAGTATGTCTGCTGGAAGCGACATTTTCTTTGGCGCCAGTCGAACGAGACAGAAATCTCACTTGCTTCCGCTCACCGACAGCTGTTGCCTGTCAATATTTTATCCTTATCATTAGCGAATGTCAACTTTGAAATAATCTTCGTACTCAAACTTTTGCAATTTGCTTAGCTGCAGCTCTCGAATGACTTGTTATCAAGTTGAGCTGACAAATTCCACAGTCGCACTGTGTATTCGAAACAAAATAATGTTATTATGACAACAAGTGTTCCGAGAATAGAAAATTGGCAAAAGTTGAATACGCCAGAAGGAAATGAACATGTAATTTTTGCAAAATCAAATGTATTTTCTTTCTTAGCTTAAATTGAACCACAAATTATAAAAACTACGTTCAAAAGTCAGATGCAAGTCCTAACATCATTTCAATACTCGTTTCTTTTCAAGAACCGTACTTAAAGATTAAAAAAATGCCTCAAACTTTCCAATTTGGTAGGAATATGCAGTGCCATAGCATTTCTCATTAACTATAAAAATTCATGAGCACATTCAGAGTTTCCGCAGGCATAACTTCGCCAAAACTTTACTAATTTTCACAAGCAAAAACTATTTTCGCTCGTAATTGTAAATAATATTATAAGTTGAGGAATTTATATTCACATTAAATACATCGTGATTTTCGGGACTAAATGAATTAATATCAACATGAAAAGCTTTATATGCAAATTCATATTCGCAGAATATTTTAAGACTTAATTAAAAATCCAAATTTGAATATTTGAATACTTTGACGTGATCGATAATCAATATTTTTTTGAATATAATTTTAATGCATTGGGAAAGATAAACTTCGTATGTAAGTCAGATGGCTCAACGGCAAGTAAGCCAACAAAATGTGAGTAGACAAATAACCAATTGCTGTTGGCAAAATGTAGCTGTTTACAGATATGAGTGTGTGGGTTATCTTTGATTCGCTTCCGGTTGAGCAAACATTCGCGTCTTCGACTCAAGAAAGTCCCTTAAGTTTCACAGACAGCTGATAGGTAAGAGTTTGTGGATGTGTGGGCGTAACTTAGCTAACAAAATATAAGGCCGATGGGACTGCGCTATGTGCTTTGTGTGTGCTACCTTTAGTTAAATGAATTTCGTGCCAACACGCACACAGCGACACTTACACACAAAAGCGCGAGCACGCTTTTCATTTTCCATTTCCACAGCTGAAGTGAACTTTAAATCAATAACGAGAGAGGGAGAGCGATACTACAGAAAAAAAAGAGAAGCATGAAAATCTTGAAATATGTCATGCGATGGTGCGCTGGTGCTTGCCAAGTGCTTTTGTCAACCACATTGACAATGCTTCACAACAATACAGCAACAACAGCGAAAATACAAATAAAAGCTGCAGCTGCCTTTCAAGTGCCCGGTGGCTTCAGGACGACCGATGAAGCTGGTGGAGTCAGTCGAATGGAATATGTACGAAGTCGATTGAGATTGGTTGCCCTTCTACTGTATACAGGCACAATACATCACTGCTTAAGGTAAGGACATTTCCAACCACAGCCGCTAGTCATCTCAGCCGAGTGGCACATCCCAGTCCCACTCCCCAGCCCCCTCGAAGTGTCAGACCTCAGTCCCTTGGACCATAGTCCAGGTTTATTTGCCTGACTCGCGAGTGCGTTTTACGCTTTCGTTTCGTTTTGTTATTTTTTTTTCTTTTTGGCCTTCCTTCGACTTTTATTTGTTGTTAAAGTATCTGGGATTTGGCTGAGCTTGTTTGCTTTTGGGATTCGTTCATTCTATGTATACGAGAAAGTCAATGTACAATGGCGCAGATCTGAAACTTTATGAAAGCAATGTGCACTGGAAGCCATAACTAGCAGTTTATGGCATAAGAGAAAATATGAAAGTATTTTTTCTTCTTGTTTATTTAATTTCTATACGAAACCCATTAGATATATGTGATATGGTAATTGTTATGAATACAATTTTACATAACAATGACGAAGACTTTACACACATATATGTATATATATATATGTGTATATATGTTCGAGATGTGGAGCTCAAATGTCTGATATTCAAATTATATGTGAATGTGTCGCTATTTGCTTGCTTTCAGTTGAATACATGTCTTCGGACATAATTGTATTTGATATTTGACATTTTAGTGTTTGTTGGGATATTTTAGCCCAGTGTTCAGGGTTTTTCTTTTTGGGGTTTTTTTTATGGGGCTGGTGGGTCAGCAGTTCGTTCACACGGCGCTTCATTCATATTGTGACGGGATGTGATTCATTTCTTTTGGGACGGGCCATTGTTGAGGTGCAATGGAGAATGATTCGCTGGCTGGCTACCTGCGTCACAAGTGTTGGATATTCTTCTTCTTTTTTTTGTTGGCTTATAAGTTATTTATTCGTACTTATTCTTGCTTATTTGAATTCGCCAGTGTTTATTTACAGCTGAGCATTGGGCGAAGCCAGGCGGCGGCGTCAGTATTTGCTTTGGATACCAGACGCTTCACTTACACCCTAACACAAGCACGCAAACACACACACACACACACACACACACACACACACACACCAATTTGGTCGGTTGTGGTTGTTGGTTTGGTTTGGTTGGACGGAGGTCAGTACTGGGTTGATATTGGGCATTAATTACTTTTCTTTGTGCAGAAATCTGTGAATGGGTCTTAAATACTTTTCGCTTCTATAGTCTGCTTTTAATTAATTTTTATTTATGCAGGCAAAGTGAGTTTTAACCAAATTTATATGTTAACGAAACTGCGCTTTAGCAAAGTAACAAAATGTTAAATAAGTTGTAAGCTTGCAAAATTCGAGTTTGGGTCATTTATCACAGATGTATTAAGGTTTACAGTAGCAAAGACGTGGACCCATAAATATTGCTAAGATCTTCAGTCAGATGCAAATTAATCGACTGCTAAAAGTGCCAAAGACAATGGACGGAAGAAAATCGGCTCTCATTGGTGGACGGAGTTGAAGGGCGAGTGAAGTCAACCGAACATTTTTGCTTACCGAAACACCAAATCGAATCGAAAGAACAAACAAATCGAATGCCAACGAAACGAAAATAATTGGGTGCCTCAAAATATGCAAAAGATACAGCCGCAGCGGTCAGCGGACCAAGCAGACGTGGTAGAAACCAACGAGCAAAGTAAAAAGAATTTTTGTTTTTATAGCAACCATTTGATAAATCAAATAGAAATGGAAACAGGAAACTACCCAACATGAAAAACGCAACCGCAATGTATGTGTGCCACATCGAGTGTGTGTGGGGGGGTCTTGTAGTTGTGTGTGTGTGTGTATGCCCTGTGACCTTGTGAGCGTAGCGAACTGTATCCAGCAATCAGGCAACAGAGCGAAAGCAGCAGTTCAATTATTCATCTACCCACAAATTTGTTCTTCTTTCAGTTGATTATGACAAAGAGGCATGCAACACAACATGCCTCACGCATGTGCCACATGAACAAGGATGTATATGTATGTAGGAGACTGACCAGCTGTAAATTGTCCATCTCCTTGGCCTCAAGCATTTACATTTTAAATTGCAGAAATACGATTATTTGCATTTTCCAGCTAAAGTGGCCTCAAATACGCGCTACAAATTTGCGAATAGCTGTTCTTCTTTTTTACATACAATTTGAATTTCGTTTACATAACCCACAAACACACAGCTTGCTACAACATCAGAGAGACAGAGAGCGAGAGAGAGAGAGAGAGAGAGAGAGAGAGAGAGAGAGAGAGAGAGGGACATGCTTGCATTTTAGCGGCTTTTCACTTTCAAATAGCTGTTGACGGCAACAACAACATTTTCTGTGGTGGAGACTTTGTTGGCAAATGCAGATGCGAACTAAAAAGGCCATAGAGCATTGTTGCAGCATTTGAAGAGTATTCATAAAAATAGCCAAAACATGGAAATGTATAATTCTCAATGTAAATATATAATGTCAAGAGCAAGGAAAGCCAGTGAGTTGACCTGATTTATGAATAGCAATAAAAATACAACATAAAACAAAAAACAAAATAGCTGGGAAGGGACTACAAATTAGTTGCATTGTTTTTCTTGGTTCCTAGTCTAAAACACGTTCCACACATTGTAATTAAACATTTAAAAGTTTTCAACGTTTACTGGGAAACTCAACTGCGGTTAAGTTCTGATTATCGTATTTTCTTTTGGCGACCGTTTTTATGTAGTTCGAGGTTGATGTTACACAAAAACAAAGCTGTAAACTTTAAGGTCACTCTTTATGGGAATAAGTTGAAAAGTAACATATTCTGAACTAAGCAAAAAAAATGGTACAAGTTTTCAAAACAGAATCAAATCGGCATTTTCTACTCTTTGCGACTGTGACATTTGAACTTAGTACGCATGAACAAGCCCACGTGTCGAGGCTTAACAAGCATCACGGAACCAATCACAAGAATAAGAGGCTTTTGCATGCCTTCATCCACGTCCTGACCCTAAAATTAACGGAAAAAATTGTGTGCCATTTAATGTTCTAACAAAAAGTTACTTTTAAGTACTTATCATTTTTATGTATTTATACCTTTTTATTTAGCTGAAATAAATAAAAGGCACACTAAATAATTGTATTTTTGTACTTTTCTGTGATTTACTTTCATTTCAAACTTAAATGTAACCCAATTTAAAAATTAATTGTAAGCTGGACTTATGTATATGTTATTATGCATGTATAAAGGTTGTCATGAAGTTATTCACTTGAACAAAATATCTGCACTATATATAGAGGACACAGTTAAGCAGATAATTATATGTAATAATTAAATTGGCATATGGTGTATGGGCAATAATAAAATTCCATTCGGCTAATTTTAACACACGCCATTTTCCACTCCTTTAACATTCTTCATATTTTTGAGTCAGCCCTTTTCATGCAAATACACACAAAAATGATATTTATGCATTTTTTAATTAAGTTTGTCCATTGCACATAGCAGAATTTGTGTTCCACATTTTTGGTATCTTCTATAAAATGCCTCGAATACATTCGTGTTTTTCCTGTATATAAAATATATACTTAATCAATTCACATATTTTTTACGTTAACAAACTTATAACTTTAATCTCGAAATTGGATGCTCTTTAAATTTTTGCGTTGTATGCCGTGTGCTCATCTGCGTAATATTACGCATTCGTCGCGTTGGCATCCGTTTCCGGCTCAGCCCTTTTCCATTGCATACTTTTAAGGGCTTTCTCTGTCAGCGCACAAGCTGTTGAATATTTCAGCGTTTTTCCTGTTTATATGCTCAATGTGTGGACACAGTAACAAGTTGTTTTTGTTGCTGTTGTTGTTAGTGCTGCTTATATAATTTGTATTATAAATATTTAGCTGACTACGTTGGCATTCATCATTTATTTACCCGAAATAAAAGTGCAAAAGAAGGGGAAGGAATGAAACACTTCATCAGTCACATATGTTTACAAACATGTCGTGTCATTACTGTTGCTGCTTGCTTTACCTGGGCAATTATTTAACTTGTGTATGTTTTTTATTGTTTGTTCGTCTATGTTTACAATGCCATTTTTGTGGCATTTGTGGCCGAAAACAAACTTTGGCTTTGACCACAAAATTTCCGATGGCCCAGAGCTACATTTAAATACCTTTTAAAGCGCACGGAAATTACTTGCAAAATATGCCGACAAAGCCAAAACCGTTGGAAATTATGCTGCTGACAGTCCCTGAAAATAATGGCCAGAACGTGCCCTTAACGCTTTAATTGATACACAAGGTGTTGCAACATGGAAGCCACAAAAATATTTAGCATTCTCCACTGTCAATTTATTTGAGAGTATTCGAAAATGTTTGAAAACAGAAAAAGTAAAAATAATCATAACGCACGAGTGGGTAATATATGTCTACTTTATGGGTGAATGTTTATTGATACGACGAGACCTGGCCGCAAGGGCCGCAAGAGCAGCTGGCCCTGCTGCATGTGTCTGTCGCACTGCGTCTGACTGCCTTTCGCATGATTTGGTGTGTTTGTATTTTAAATGCAGCGGTGCAGCAGTGTGGCAATGTGGCCATGTGGCAAGGTGCAGCAGACTAGCTAGACATATTTGTACTTCAAAAGCCTCTGGCTTTGACTGTGAATGCCAAAGAGAGAGAGAGAGAGTGTGAGAGAGAGAGAAAACAGAAAACAGAACGAGAGTATTTTGTTTTAAATGCCAACCTAACAATAGAAAAGAAGCATCCTTATCAAGGACACAAACAATTGCATGCGACTGGGGCAGTCCCTGTTTATATTCTTATTCTAGTTGCTGACGCTCTTATTATGTGGGCGGGTGCTGGCTGTGGCTGTGGCTGTGGCAATGGCAACAATAAAGAGTGCTTTCAGAACAGGAAAGTATTTTCCTCAATTGTTGTTACTGTTGTGCTGATTATATACGCTCGTGTGTGTATGTGTGCGCCTCTGTGTATTCACGTACATGCTAGTTAGCTGAAAGGGGAAGGCGCTCTTAGCACGAGTGGCTGCTTTTTCTACTGCCACTGCTACTGCTGCTGCAACCTGACTGCCATCTGCGCAACCTGTGTCACATAGATCGCTTGAAGGTCTAAGAATCTAGCGTCTATCAGTCGCACACACACTTTTTGGCTTATGTGCTTTCGTTTTTTCTTTTTGCCTAAGAAGATGACCTTGAGTGGCAGCGCTGCTTAGACAGTCTGCACCTGATTGCACTGGCTCAGAGTGTGTGTAATACAAACAAGAACTTTACACACAGACACAGAAACAGAAACGAAACCCGCGAGGGGCAAACAGAATGCGCTGCTTCATTAGTGTTAATTGATTACATGGCCCGAAGAAGTAAGCAGCGACGACAACAAAGTTACAGCCACGACATTGACAAACGAAGCGCAAAATTGCAGACTGCCGCAAGGTTGCCAATCGGGTGGCTGCTGACAGAGAAAGAGTGAGCAGAGGGAGGTGGGTGGAGGGTGGTCGAGGGTTAACTTTGTTGGCAAAACTTTGACTGAGTTGCTGATGCAGTTATGCGAAGCACTATCATGATTATCATGAAATCACGTGCACGGCACGGCACGGACTCGATTTCGTTCAAGTCAATCACCCAAGTCGATAGACAATGACTTTGGCCTTTTCCCCGCCGAGAAGGCGTGCTGGCAGATGGGCGGAGGTGGGCTGGGTAACCTTCATTTCGATTGGAATCGACTTTGGTTCCGTTGCAGGTTAAAAGAAAAGGAATGTCAATTGCCATTTGCATTACACATAAAATACTTTTATATTATATCTATAAAAATATGAGTGTGTCTGCCTAAAAGACCAAAAACAAAAACGAAAAGCAAGTACGCCATGTGCTCTCCGTGACGCTATTTGACTTTGGCCTGGGAGTCCTTTTGTTCTTGCCGCCATGGCTTTTTATGGCATCTGTGGCAGAACGCACCCAAGTACACTCAAGTGTGTGAACTCTGGCACATTTTACGGCATTTTGATGCTTAATATGCTGCAATTTTATACTTATTTTATTTACCTACACACGCCCAAATTTACTCGTGTGGGTGCAAGTGTGCTTATGAATGTCTGATTGGCAGCTAAGCCCCCTCTTCCCCTTTCTCTCTCTATCTCTCACTCTATCTCTGATATGCCCTCCCTTTCGAAAAGATTTCTTCAGCGCTCATTGCCCACATTCGCGCCATTAGCGGCAATTACGCATTTTTCAGAGAAAGGAATTTGATTAGGTGAGTTTCGCCGGAGTAAATACCTAAATCTCTTATTGAGCCCTGTTAAAGTTTAAGCGAAGCCTCTTTAAAGCCAAAAGCCACTCGCTCTTTAGGTATTTCTGTGCACTCAGACAGCAGCATATTGAGCACATTATCGACTTATGGTACCCATGTACATACCAATTTATACAGACGTAGATATGTTTATGATTATATTGAAGACTGTTTCGTTTTTATTGCATGGCAGGATAAGCACAGCCCACACAATTTGTCCATAAATAAGAAATTTAATAAGCCAAAAATGTAGACAGAAAAAAAATATATCGAAAATATTAAATATATAATAAGTAAGTTCAATGATCGCTTTATAGACAAATAAACTGGTATCAACATCAGCAAAACATTATTTAATTAAAGACGAGTGCATACATTTTTTTAAATATTTTGCATGGCTTGGTAAACACATACGAAAGTTTAAAATTAATTAATTCAATGCTGGTCTATATAAAAATAAAATTGTTATTATTGCATTTCAGCAGACAGATTAGTTTAAGAATGATGTGCGCCAATTTAATATTAAATAAAGCACTTAAGTCGCTTATGATGAATAAGAACGCAGACTTGAATTGCAAATTTATTAAATTAAATCCGTTTTGTTGCTTATTTTGCCTAAACTTCCTGTTTGTTTGCCACCAACAAATGAAAGTCACGTTTCAAAGCAGCTGAGCGAGTATTTAATGCGCTTAGGTGAAGCTACCTGACTATGGTAAATGAGTAGTTTTTAAACCAACCGAACAACGTCGCTTGCATCCTAAAACTTGAGATGCTGTCCTAGTATTAGTTTAAAATGAGATTAATTCCGTAAACTGTTTGACCGCTTTAACTAAGACTTTAGTTGGATTTGTATCGTGCCAAGATAAAAAACTGTATGTTTAAAGCTTATAGTACGATATTCTTTAGCCAAATTAAAGTTGGACACGTGGGTTGCACTTTGAGGAAATCTAATAAATAAATAATACAATTGTGGTGAAATGTATCCGGATACACGTCTGAACACAATCTAATTTCGTATCTATTGTCCAGGCGAAGAAGCAATTTCAAGTTTCGATAAATGGCATTCGACATTCTGTGTCCTGTAACTACCCTTTTCACGGCCGTGATACAATATTTAGGGCACAAATATGAAATTCCACATTGAATGCTCTTATATGGCGCTCAATTTAACTTTTATTGGTGCCACACATAGTATAGTAAATATGTATATATAATGCGATCCGGTCTCGGATTGTCAGCAAAGGTCATGCCTAACTTAATACACTCCCCCCGCCAGTCCACTTCCAACCATTTCGTCCCTTCAAAACCGTTTGCAAGGACCTTGTAAGGTCTGGCAAGCATATTGAACACAGACAGAGCAGCATTTTGTGCAAAATGCTCACAAAAAAATTACATATTTGTTATTTGGCTGGCAGTCGACGGCAACGGCACCGGCAACGAGCTAAAGAAAAATCACGATATTCAAGCTTGAATAGAAACAATACACGTACAAATACATCAGCAGCAACCCGCCGGGCTGATGGCTTCTGCCTGATATTCGATTTGCGGTCTCCGTTGCCAGTAACCAAACAAAGCAATCCGAGAAATTGAGACATGAGCCAGCTTTAAAGAAACGTGCAAAATAAACATACACACACTCGCACAAAAAATATGAGTGAGAGAGTTATCATCGGCTTGTACAACTAAAGTGATTAAATTCATATTGGAAAAATGTGAAGAAGACATCGAGATGGCCAAAAAGGCGCCACAAGAGGACCAACAATAGACCCGAGCGATCGTTAAAAAACAACGCACGCAGCGCGCTTGTAAAATGTCCGCTGCACACGCGCCACACAATCAGTGTATTAGCTTGCCATATATGTGTGTGTGTGTGTGTGTGTGTATCTGTGTGTATGTATGGTAAGGGTTGCCGTGTAAGAGCACCCGCTGCTTTGGCCACGCATCATAACATGTCAATATACTTTAAGTCCCAACGCCATTAAAGTCAAATGCTCCATGGGGAATTTTCAAGGTAATGGCTGCTGAGGTGGCCACGCGAACGAAGAAACAGGAGCCAACCCCTCAACTATTTCTACCCATCTATACCCTATAATGTTGCTGCATTTTTTTTAGGATATCTGCTGAAAATTACTTTGCTGTGATGAAAATGTAGAATTCGATAAAAGTAAAGAAATTGTTGCAATGGAAACGCTTAAACGAACATTAATTAAATTCGTGCCAGAATCAAGGTTGATTTAAAAGCTGTCGAAGCAGATGAATGCGTCACAATAGATCTAACTACTTTGCAGTGTACATTAAAAAGAATAAAAAAAAAAAGTAGTTCTGAAGACAATATTAATTATCATTTAACCAGAATACGAAATGACGTTAAAATTCCAATGTTTTCCACGTCTTTCTTCCCCGATATTCATATCGGACAACCTTATGTATGAGATGTTGCCAACATTTTTATATATTTTCCTATCCGCCAACAGATATGCCATTGATGGCAACAGGGTATCTTGGTATACTCTACTGTTAAACTGCCAACGGCCATTACGTATTTTGTTTTGAATTTGGGCGAGAGCACATAATGGCAGCTGTAGCAGCAGCAGCAGCGTGAACAAAAGTGTGAAAAAGAAGGACGAGCAAATGTTGAAAATCAAATTTGCCAGAGACTCCTCACTTAGCGATGAATCCCGGCTTCAGGAAGCGCAGGCAGCTGCCAGACATGCCATTATTTGATGGTATATTAACGCTGCTGTTTGTATTTACATGCAGGTGAGCGACATTTGTTTATATTTGTATTTGTATACGTATTTGCAATTGTATTTGTATTCAATCAGCGTCAAACGTGGTGCCAAAAAAGGAAACAAAATAACAAAAATAAAAATAAGAAAAAATGGTCCAAGGTTTCAACAACAAAAGCTAAAAGCTGAGCAGCGTTTGTAAAATGTAAAGGCAAATCAAATAAAATAAAATAAAATAATGACAGTGGGTGCTAGTGATTGCAGCTGTATGTGTGCGTTTTTAGGTGTGGGTGTGGACGTGGATATGTGAATGAATGTGCTGTCAGCCGTCATTTGAGTTGCCATTTGCCAATGTAGCAAGGTGAGAGGCACGCTTTCAATTTGATGGTGTTGATGGCTTGCCGAAAATGCTTATGACATCGAAATAGCAACAACAACAAAACACACACCCTCCCTGCCCACCATCCGTAAGCCCTGCAGTGTAAATACACACACACACAGCCTATATTTGAGTTAACGAACTCAATTTCTGTTGACTGACAACTATAAGTGCTAATGAGTGCTATTTTGACTATTGGTGTAGCGCTCAATATCATTACGATGCCATCAACAGTATCTGGATACAACTATGGAGAGATGTGCTGTGCAACTAACCAGCTGTCATATTGCCAGCAATAATGATGAAAATAAATAACTGTCTGTTAGGCCAAGGGTTGGTGCCACATGTCCCAGACCTCGTTGTCGTTGGCCAGGACGCCTCGTCCTTCAATGGGCTAAAACCTGGTAGCTACAAATGCTCCATTTGCTCGTTAAGTTCATCGCCGTGGCCGTAATGATGCTATAATTAGATAAGCACAACGGCGGCAGTCAGTCAGTACGTCAGTTGGGCAGTCATGCAGTCAGTCAGTCAGTTAGTGGCTCAGTCTCTCAGTCAGTGAGTGTGTCAAGCAGGCAACAGACAGATCTCTGGCAACTGTTTAGACAGGCCAGGTTAGCGTCGTTGTGTATCTTGTAGGATAAAGTTTGTATTTTTAGCCATAGCCACATCAGCAGGCAGCGCATAAGCAACAAAGGCATCCAGCAGATGTGTCTAGCGTTTGACTAACCAAATTCCAACTGACAGCCAATGGTTTGCCCAGGCAAATGGACACCCACGGAGGCAGACATTGGGCTAACGAACCGCCCTTTGTTTAGCTTTGTATTCGGCAGAGTTTGTTTATCAGTCAGCTCTTCTTCACTCAGTTCACGTGTCTATTTGAGCGACAGTTAGCAGTTGGCAGTTAGCAGTTACCAGTTAGCAGTCAGCAGTCAGCAGTCCGCATGCATTATGAATGCAAAGGGAAATGTCGCAGCGCGGCAACAGTGCGTATGAGATATGTGAAATGAGCTTTGACTTACACGTCTGTGCACTTTGACTCTGTCCTGAGGCTTGACTGTCAGTTGTGTAACGATAATTAATATGACTTGATTAATAAATAATCGAAATAATGAGATCTAACTATTTATTGTAGGTTGGTCTGTAGACACTTCAGATCTTGTTTTGGTCTATTTACATATTTGTTAATTTATGTATATTGAAGAGCTATTGGTGAGACGAACTGCATTTCTTTGCCCATATATGGAATAAAAATCGACATGACTGAAACTATACTGCTTCTAATTACAATTTAATTCAAGTCGATACAATCGCGTATCCTTTTTGTTCCTCACCTTAAGAGCAATCTTGATGAAACTGGGTATGCGTGGTATAATTTTTTGCTGAAGACAGCGCATTGATCGAAGATAATCAAATCGGACCACTATCTCATATAGCTGCCCCAATAGCAATCAGCCGACAGAAGCATTTAAATAAATATATGTATATATATACATATAAGTCAAACTCCAAACAATTTAGATAACAGCACATCAGCTCTGGTCTATACATAATCTTTGGTAATTCCGATACTGCAAACAAATCCAACAATGCGCGTATTTTTTTGTCCAAGAGTAACTTTGCTATCCCTGTCATATTTTGCACTTGGCTCGCATATCAATCAAGCCAGATGGCGACTGTTGTTGTTGCAGTGGACAGTTATCAAAGCTAATCCCATTAGGACGCTTCTAATTGACTCTGGCCTTTGCAGTGAGCGGAGCACTCCGTAGGTAAGTCCCCCGGATCGACAGCTTTAAGTATATATTGCTGTTTCGCTGCTAATAGTCTTGTTAGAACGCTTCCCAAGGCGTGTTGGGGCCAATTAAAAGCCAAGCAACAGGATAGAGAGTGAACTGTGCAGAGATAAGCAACTCAATACCACATACAATGTGCATCAAATCAGTTTCTGGTTTCGACGCAGACAACTTGTTCTGCTTGGCTCGTCAAGGGATGACTGGCAATTCCATCAATCAGGCAATCAGGCAATCCCTTAATTAACGACTCGAATGCCAACAATTGGCAGAAACAACTTAAACAAGCCTCGCCAAACTCGCTAACTTTTTCGATTTTACTTTTCTGATTTTTTACTTCTTATTTTTTTCTTTGTTTTTTTTTTTGGAATTGTTTACGTTAACTGAAAAAGTTATTAGGCCAAACAACAGTGACTATGCAATAAGGTCAATATCGTACAACGATTTAAATTCATTTAATTAAATGCTATTCGGGGAAAAGCGTTTTGTCCAATATTGCATACACAAACTTTTCAACGCTGCACCAAATTGGGATAATCAAAATATTATTGCACACAATTCAACTTAAAGTTTCCATAGTAAACACGTCCGATTTGGGTCGAATATGTCCTCAGGTTGTTTTAGCCAATTTGATATACGATGCCACCAAGTGCGCAGACAGGTGGGCGTCTTGTTTTGACCACAAATTTCCCAAACAGCTGTTCTAATTGTGTGTGTGTTTTGTGTGCTTGGTAATTTGTCGAAAACTATTGGCTTTGTTTCGATTCACAACTTCCTCTTGGCCTTTTGACTGGTTAGGTTAAAATAACAATTATTAAAGGTATACTCTGACAGAGAGAGCGTGCCAAAGAGAGGGAGAGAAAGAGAGTTGGAGAAAGAGAGGGAGAGAGGGAGAGAGAGTGCTGCTTGCATGCACAATAAATCGAACAGAAGTACGTGACACTACTAAGCTTAATTAAAATAAAATGCGCTAATGAATAATTCTGGCAGATAAAGTCATGTTCGAGCACAATTCGCTCCACAACCATATCGACATTGAGTATGTAAAAGTTTCTATTTATAAATGTCACCGCATTCGAGACGCTTCTAAAGGTTTGATATTATGCGAGTACATTTCATAGTTGTTAGCTGACAGATCTAATTCTCTGATTAGCATTAACATTTACCAAGCCTATTTTTACGAGAATTAAATTTCATATCTTATGAGAACATTATGATGATAGTGTAGTGCTATAGAACTATAATTTTTTTTAGTTGCAGACTTCTCAGTCGACTTTGCCTTGCCGTCATTTTAAAAGCCATTTTTACTCTTAGCGATAGTTCAATCCAAACTCAATGAATAAACAATTTAAGAAGCAGCTTGTTAGACTTGCGATTCGCATTGATTCTGGTCTTTAAAATTCAATAGACTGTGATGAAGTTGAATAATTTCAAATGAAATTTGCGTAAACATACCTTTATTATGCTATTTCCTTTGAATAATGAGAAGTGCTTTCATTTGAGTAGTTGTTTTTAGATTTATGACCTACATAAACATGCGTACCATGTTGGCAGCAAGCAAAATTCCACAAATCTATTTTTGCTGGCTGAAATGTAGTTTTTTATTTTATTTTTAAACTCGCACTCAAGGATATATGCGTTTGCCGTTGGCTATTTTTAGGCGACGACCATAAAATAAATTAACTGACAGCCATAAGTAGGCAGGCCTAAAACTGTCGACGCAGGCAAGTTGGCCGATAGACAGACTTGCTTGTGGGCCGTTGAAAGCATGGGCAGCCTATTAAAATGTATGCGTGAATATGTCGAAAAACAACAACAGCAGAAACAAAGCAAAGCCACTCGAAGACAAACTGTCGCGGCGGCAACAAGCAAAAGGACACTGGTATCCAACAAAAGGGAATATGTTAATGCTGTCGACACTGAAGTGAATTGGGCAGGTGACACACAGTGATGCCTCGATGAAGTTGCAACATCTGCTGGTTTGCCTCCGGAGTCCCTTTTGAGCAGCAACATGTCGCCAAGCTTGAGGGATGAACTAGACAAATTCTCAGACAGAAATAGATATCAAGATGTGTATATCGAAAAAACTCATTGATCCGCAAAAACCCCTTTTGACAACGAACGGGGAAAACTCATTTGTTAAATGCTTACACATTTGTAAATCGGATTTCAGGCCCAAAGGGGACTTTTGAGAGCAACAAATTGTTTTATAACCCCATCATATTTCATAAGCACAACAATGCCAGCGTTAAATATTAAGACGAAACCAAAAACTTTGTACAATTAAAAGCCTTTAGGCCGCCAGACACGAATATATAAATCCTTACCAAGATTTGTAGCGTGGCTGGTGTCGAGACCTGGACAGAAGCTAATGCCTTCAAGTTGTAAAACACTTAGCGGTGATTTTTTTGTTTTTTGTTTTTTTTTTTTTGTATATATTTGATTTATTTTTTAGGTATTCTTGTTCAACTTAAGAGGACACACACACACACACACACAGAGAGAAACACATAGGCTGGAGCGGCAGAGGGCAAACAACACAAAATTCGCGCCGTGCAAACTTTTGCGCGTGCCAAAATATTGTTTGAAGATAATTTAAAGCAATTTAGTTGCAAATTTGATACGTTCTGGGTTGAGATGGTGGTAGCAGAGGTCGAGTTAGTTAGTGTAGTTGGTGCCTAGTAGTGGCGCGCACAGGTGGACGTGTCCCGCTACCAAAAATGTTAGTAATTTGGCCAGAAGATGGGCCCGCCAGGCTGCTGCCAAGCGCGCGCACAACCGACAGAAGCAAAGGACAACGCACGACTGCAGCGTACGAACGATGTCGAGAATGTCGACAAGAGACGAGCTCTAGAAAAGCCGAACACCCAACACCAAAAGCAGTAACAGCAGCAACAGCAGAAGCAGCAGCAGCAGCAGCAGCAGCCGTTGTTGCCTTATGGCCCATTGGCATTAGTTGAAAGTAAGTAAAAATATGAAAAGAAGTAACGAAAATAGCAGCAGCTGATGGCTGCGAAGTCGACAGTGACGACGACGGTGACTGCGGCGACAGCGACAAATAAATCGCTAGTAGATTATTCGTGCTGGCAGCCCTTGCTGTCGCTGCTGCTTCTGCTGTTGCTCCTCCCCCATCTCTCCCTCTGGCTATCCACTCCTTTTTTGAAGCGCGCCTGTGTGTATGCTACAAAAAATTGACAGCCACAGCAAAGGGGACATATTTGTTGTTATTGCTATTGTTGTTGTTGTGTGAAGGCCTCGTTTTGGATAAGTAATTTTCGTTGTTTCTATTTAATTTATGACTCGTGTTTTTCTTGTGTTTTTCTTCTTTTTCGTTGTTTGTGTGTGTGTGTGTTTTACTTTCCTTTTATTAATTTGTTTATTTGCGCGAGGCGATGCTCATTTGCCCAACCCATTGACAGTCTGTTTGCTTTTTAAACGTTGTTCTTTATGGTCTTTCAATACAAGCTCACCGCTTTCACAGACATTTACACATACACACAGACGCACACACACACACACACACACAAACATACAAATTTCGATAGACAGTTTTATGCAGTGCGGCACGCATCCTAACCTATTCACACATACACGTGTGTAATTTTATATGCATGTGCGTGTGCCTGACTGTGTGTGCGTATGTGTGTGTGTCTGCTTGTGTGCGGCTTCCTGTTGCTTTGGTCAAATTTCTGTGGGAAACTCTTTGCGCGTGCTGTGAAGTGTTCGGGTGCACTGCACAAAATTTGTACGTTTCCATAAATTGATTTTGATTTTTATTTATTTTAACAAGTTTGTAGTTAAGGTTGGTGAATTTGTAAGGGTTTTTACTATTGTTGGAATTCTTTTTATACTTATCTGTATTTGTTTCTTATACTTTTTAATTGATTACACTATAAATTACACTATACACTAAATGAGCTATCAATTCAATAAGCCTTAAGTTTCAGAACAAATATAGAAAATGTCAAATCCACCAAATTGTATTGAAATTTATAAATAGGGTTACTTGATTAAATTTTAGTGTCCTGCTCAAAACATAACACATTTTGATGTGTTTATTCAAATTTGCATGCAACATTATTGTATTATTTTATTTATTGATATTCTCCATTCGAAATAGCTCCACTAGATGATATCCTGAAGCCAAGTCTAAGTCATTACTATGTCATAGCTATGTCGCGATTGAACTACCAATATTTCCCAGATGGCTATCCACATTAATACTTTGGCAGGCTACTTTGGTTTGGCACTTTTCTCGTTCGTTTTTATTCTCATTTAATAAAGTTCACCAAGCTCCACCAAATCGTCCATATTCATTTCATTTTGCCTGGCCCTTATAACACCGTGGTCAGCCTCACAAAGCTTTTTGTTTTGTTGCCACTTTTGCGGCACTAAAAATATAATGTTGGCCGCTTGTTGCTTGTTGCTCACTTGAAGCAGAAAGTGTTCTGGGTTAAAAACCCATACGAAATGCGTTGTACAACGAGCACAAGCCGCATAAAGATTATGCAGTACGTAGTATTTTGATTTACGGTTGCGAGCTACTTAATAGACCACAAAAGCTACACAAAACTCCATAAAGAAAACCAACAAAGAGAGAGAGAGGCAGAGGCCAAACCAACCAGCAAATGGCCACAAATGACACGTTTGGTGTTAAATGGAGGTCGCCCGTTTGGATGTTAATGTATGTATGTATGTGTGTGTGTGTATGTGTGTGTGAATGTCACAGTTACGGCTAAATTGTTTGTACAACATGCATGTACAGCAAACATAAATCCCATCCAGGCAGAAGCAACAACAACAACAACCAGATGACGACGGCGAAGTTAACTAAACGCGCCGAGCGAGACAAACAGAGCCGCCCACATCACTCGCACACCCAGCAGCAGCGTAATTAAAGTCACTACTACTTACGTATGTATGTATGCGTATGCATGTGTGTATGTGTGTGTGTGTGAGTGTGAGTGTGTGCGTGTGCGTGACGCCTGCGCCAAAGTCCGCTGTAAGTTAACCGATGCCTTTATCTGTGTTCCTACAGCTTATTAGCGCAATTGTAGCCAATGGAAAGCTACTCAACAGTTACAATATGCGCATAAATATACACACACACACACACACAAGTACACATACATGCGTACGTAGAAATGTGCAAACGTTTACTGTTAATTGAATTTGCCATATCCACAAGCAATCACACACATGTTGCTGCATATCGACATACGTTCTTCACGCATCACATTTGCAAGTGTGTGTTTGTACATATTTAATCGTGTATTTTTATTTTTCAGATGAGTATTTTAATTCTGTTATGAAATAATAATAATACAATATTTTGTATTTTATATTTATTTTTATATTTGAGACCAGTTTGACTCCAAAGTCAGCAATGGCTGACTAAGTCAGCTGTTATTTATTGTCTTTATTTGCTTAATGTTTTATGTGGCTGCCAACATCGTCAGTTGTGACTATGAACACACATACATATGTGTAGGCATACATTCCTACTGCATTTGTTTCCGAGACAATTTGTCTCGACTTGACAGATGCGGATTTTAGTGCACAGAATCATCTCATGTTGCTGGATGTGCTGATGTTATTTCAGCACAATACACTACCGGTAACGGCGTATATTCTCTCTCTCGTTTTCTGTTTCCGTTTGAACAAAAGATAAAACCAAATTGGCTATTGCATTCACAAGCACGACATGTACCGTCGCCTGTCCGCTTGTAACAAAGGAGGAAAAGAGATTGGTAAGTGTGGATGTCGAACGAAAAGCTTTTTAATAGTAGCTGCTGTGACAACATTTGTTGCTCAATGGTTTGTGTCAATGAAAATTAGCTAGTAATCCGGATCCTAAAGCTCTTACGCATGTATTGCTTTTTCCGATCTAATAATTAAAACTCAACCGTGCCAGTTGTCTCTAGACTTGACAACATACAAAACTATTTTAATTATAATATAATTTTAACACTACACAAGTGCTGTCCACTATCAAGAAAGCATGTATTCGACTTCTTATGTTAATTTACAAATATAGAAAAAATATACATATTTAATACCTACACAATTTAATAGAGGAATTTTGCAGATATATTATAAATAACTTATATTTTTTAAGTTTACATCACAAATCAGAAATCTTACTTTATTTCATGCAAAAGTCCACAAACACTGCAAATCCCATATGAATTAGAAGCAGCTTAACATTAACATATCAAAATACAATAACAGTGCCTTTTGAGTAAAACTGCATTTATAAATTTGATGTGCCTTCAACATATCGATACATGGCATAAGCTCATGTGCAATTTAAATAAGTCGTTTAGTGCGTATGGAGCTTTACAAGATAGCAGTACCACATTTCAATTAATTCGTTGTGAATATGTGTATTCATTGATATTTCTCAAAGTGCACACACAAACTTATTATTTGCATTTTCACTCTCGCAACCGTTAAGTCCACCATCTTTTTTTTTATCGGTCTCCGTCTTCGCCGCGTGTTTTGTATTTTTGCTGTTGCGTATTCTCTATTAAGATCAGTCATGAATCAAGATAATGAAAAAAAGTGCATATTATGCGGCATTGTATGCACATTGATGTGCCAACGTTGCGGGGAATCTTATTGTAACGATGTTTGCCAGCGCAAGGATTGGCAACGACACAAATACGTTTGCACCATAATGCCGTAAGTGGGAACGAGAAAGTGTACTTGTTGGTTTATACGTATGTATGTAAATGTGTATATGTAGATATGTATCAATAAAAGTAAGTAGGTAAAAAGGGTACACACATACATGCACACACACATATATATATACTAAGTGTGTTTTGTTTGTAATTACGATCACTATTTTAATGAAACCCCATTTCAGACCACTTGTTTCCTCCAAGTCCATGAATTCGATGCCGGCTGCTGTTGGGAATCGTGCTACAAGGAAATTGGATGCTGGTGCTTCAATTGCCAATCTGAATCAGATGACGAGAATTGAGTCCATGGTGCAGGATTTATCGTTGTGCAAATTGAGCGTGGAGTGGCGGGCCACTCCAAAGCCGCCGGCGAACGAATTCTTCGAGTGTCGTGTGACCCACATCGAGGCGGAGGGTCCCATCTGGGTGGTGCAAGCGGCCAATACGGATAACTTGGAGCGCTTGGCCGACAACATTGCACACGAAATGCAGCACAAGCAGCCCTGCAATTTTGAAATGCTAACTGTGGATGATTTGGTAGGAGTTGCGCTGGACAACAAAATGTTTCGGGGCGAGGTGCGTGCTCTGATTAATGCCTCGGGAGAGGAGGTCGTCGAGGTGCGTCTCATTGACTTTGGTTCAATTGTTCGCTGCGATGCGAGGGATATTTATGGGGCTGTGCAGAGCATGGCCGAATTCAAGCGTTTCGCTTTTCGAGTCAAGCTGCCGACGAATACGGGCGTGCAGCTTAATAAGAATCTGTCTTTGCGACTGCTGGGGAGTCAGACAGACGATGGCATCGAGCAGGTGCAGCTGAAACCCAAGATGACCATTCCCATTCATTTGCCGTTGCAAATGCTGGCCGTGAATCCGGAGGTGAGCGTTGTTAGGATCCTTCAACACGATGTCAGTCGGGAGGAGCCGCAAGTGGCTCTCTTGCAGATCAAGGTGATGAGCAATCTCAACGATGACTTGAACGCTTGTCTCGTTGATAAGCCGGTGCAACCGTTCACTGGACGCATGCCGCAGGAGACTCGCACATTCTTTTTGGCGGCTCGCACTCAAAACGGATTTCGCCGAGCTCTGCTGCTGGACTTTATTGAGCAGCTGTCGCTTTATTTGGTCTACGAAATGGACGAGGGTCGCATCTCGATAACCAACGAGGTGCGTCGCATTCCCAGCGAGCTGCTCGGGCATTCATTGCGCGTGTTTGCCGTCACCCTCGCAGATACCGGCAATCTCAGGCAGCAACTGACCAAATGTGCATCATCCGATCTCTGCATCAAGTTCCAAACGGAGTGCCTGCAGGGCGTGGAGATACAAAAGATGAGAGCAGCGCAGGCAACGTTGCTGCTGGCCAACAACAATGAGCACGTTTGCGCTGTTCGCGTCAACAGCTTCCTGGGCCATGTTGGCGAACTAAGCTTAAAGTTCTGGCGCGAACCCATTGAGCACGGCAGCTTGGTGTACATTGCACATGTGACCAGCTTTTTCGAGGTCTGCATCAGCTCTGTGAACACCAAGCAGTATCAACAGATTTTCCAGAGCTTGGATTACAAGTGCCTGCCGTTTAAAAACGCCAACAGTATTTCTATCGGCAGCATTGTGCTGGTAGTGAGTCCCAATCAGGGCAACTACCGTGGCGAGGCAAGTGATAAAATATACATATTCATATTTGATTCATGTTTATTTGTTCTTTATTCGACATTGTGTTTTACTGACCATCCGAATTGATATTTCTTGATTACATTTCTCTCTTCGATTAATGCTAAAGCTAATTTTAAACAAACAAATTAAAATATTTTTGGAAATATCTAATCCCCAGGTCACTGCTGTAAAAAATAATACGTTTAGCGTTGTCAACATCGACACTGGCTGCGTCCAGGATGTGCCCGAGAAATGGCTGCGTATGCCTTGCCGCTTTGTGGAGAACTTGCCGGTTAGTCTGTGCCGTGCCAAACTCAGTACCATATGCAATCTGCCCTTGTGTGCTGTGCCGGAAAATTCGGCTGGTCTGCAGCTGCTGAAGAAACTGTGCCAGCAGCAGTCAGAGATGAAGGTGGATTTCATAGACTCGGAGAGCAGCATTATTGATTTGCTCGACATTTCGGTTGAGCCGCAGTCGCTGATGACTCGCATGCTGCCGTTGATCTTTACGCCCGATCCAGCGGGTCAACAGTCGACTCAGAACGTGGATGCAGCAGCAACAGAAGCAATTCAGGCATCTACAATGGTGAAATCAATGACGCATGATGAATTACCTTCGCTACCACCATCACCGCCCAATACACCGATTCAGAAAGAGGAACCGATCGCTGCTGGGCATAAAAAACGATATTATTTTAGCGATTTGGAGCGACATCCGATACCGTTGGGCGAGAAAATGCAAATTAATATATTGAATGCGTTTGATGTGCACAAAACTGGTTGCATTACGGCATGCTTCTTCTCCAGCGAGAAGGACGCTAAGCATTTCCAGGACTTGTACAATAAGGTGTGCACTTTTGGCAATACACAGGACAAACTGACATCACCCCGATATATGCCGAAGTAGGTTCCTATCTATACGCCACATATATATTTATATATATACACATACATACATATGTCAATTGTGTGTCTCTAAACTTATCCTATTTTTCATCAGCGTTGACGAAATGTGCCTGTGTCTCTATGCGGAGGACAACACTTGGTACCGTGGTGTTTGCCAGCGAGTTACGGCTCAGAAAGCTTGTATTCTGTACTGTGATTTTGGCAACTCCGAAATGGTGCCACTCGATCGGATCAAACCGATTTCGGAAGACCTTTTGCAGGGGGTTTATGCCACCAAGTGTTTTGTCGATGGTGAGATTTTTAATCAGATCTTTGTAAAAATTGTAATTGAAAGTCTTTTTTCTAGGCTTCGATAAAGACAAAAATTTCTTGATTTTGGAGAAATTTCTTTCAACGAAAAATAAAATACTGTGTGATGTGCTCGATGGACCAGAGCTAAATTCGCGTAGGATTTCCATTCCCAATTTGGACAAGATTTTGTCACGTGAAAAAATTTAATTTTTGAAATACTTGAAAACATTCATTCTCATGACGAAGTGGATAGCGTCCCTTTTTTTTAATGTTAATTGACGGCAAATATTGTCTCGCATTCCTTTCAAAAAGACTTTGAATAAATTACATTTTGTTTAATCTATGTTTTTGAATGCTTTTCTTTCGTCGGTTGGAAAATATGGTCACCCTACGCCATTGCAGCTCGCTGAATAAGATAGCCGATGCACGCACCATTGATATCAATGTGGTTGTTATATTGGCTAAATTCCTTTGAGTAAAAACAGTCAAATCCTTAAAAACTGCCGAAGGACATGGCTTGGCAGAATCGCAAGGACGAACCTTATCGAAATTAGAAAATCCTTGTTTTCTCAGTAATTACAAGGACGATTCGTATGTTCTTTGTCCAATCGGTAGACCTGGTCAAAATTAACTGTTTGACATGAGACAAGATTCACAAAAGTCCTTGTATTTCCGCTATTTTAAACAAAATCTGTCGAAGTACATTCAAGGATTATGGTGTCATCTAAGAGCAACGAGTCGAAATAAGTAAAAAGAAGTATCTTTAAATACATTCAATTTGATTATATCAATGATATAATTCACTCGTTTTTGTAAATGATTTATGTTTATGTAACATACATTTTGAGATCATGGATCCTTTTTCTTCGCAGACACAGTACAACAATAATACAAACTAGTTACAACATTCAGTTCTCCCTAAAGTTGCTGAGGAGCTCCTTAACAACTGACAAATCTCGCACGGCAATCAAACCGTTCGCATTACGCTTCCAATCGGTGCCGCAATCTTTTGAATCTGTGTCGGGATCCTTGTATTTTAGCGGGACAGGCAGTTGTTGTTTGATGCTGGCAGCATAATCGAAGATATCGCCGCCCAAAGCACGTAGAATCGCTTGGGGAGCGCAAGTGTCCCACTTAAATGTGGAGCCTTTGCTGAGTAAATAGATTTTCGCATCATTGGAGATGACTTTCAGTGCTTTGTAGCCAGCACCGGCCGCCGCCACCAGATCATAATCCAACGCGACAAGGTGCTGAACAATGTCGCTCTTCTCCGAGCCAGAGACAATGCCAATTCTGTCCTGACCATCACTGACGTCTAAGCTACAGTTGTGGGCCTGCAACGTGGGTAAACAGACGCCCCAATACAGCGTGGAGCTGTAGTCGCGCTCGCCCAGCTTATAGCCAAAGGGCTGCAGCACAACTCCGATTACGGGCACGCCGGAGTCGAGCTCGTAGACGCCAATCAGCACGGTGACACAGTCCAGGCCCGCTGCGGCGATGTTCGGTTTGTCACTGAGAATGCTTGCGCCAGAGATGTACTCGGCGGTGGCATCTGCAATAATAACATTCAATATTTCTCTAGATAAATAAAAATAAGGAGCACCCACCAATGGGATCAATCCATATGCCTAAATTGCTGTAGTCGAGCTGCTCGCATAGCTCCGGAATGCCGGTGAGTTTCGTGTCTAAGCTGACCCGCATATGGACCTTGGCAGCCAGCGCCTCAGCTGCCGAATTCTGACCATCGAGCACCGATTCTAGGCACTCGGCTGTTTCGGCTTCTGTGGCGCCGATGGCTATCGTAATTTGGTGTCCCAATTTGTTGGTAAAATGCGTCGATTCTTCGCCAAGTATTGAGTCGCGCATAGCGGGAAATAGTTGGCCCACCTCGTGCTTGACCGTCTCCTGGATGAGTACATCGGCCAGAGTCTTGAAATCATGCTCAAATCTTTGGTTGGCCTCGGATCCTGTCTTCTCTTGGACGAGCAGCGCCAGCAGCTCTTCGTTGGAGCGGCAAACGCGTGCAATGTTTGCCGCTTTTTCGCCACAATTGATGAGAACTCGTAGCAAATTAATGTTCTCAGACATTTTGATTTTTTATGGCATCCTTCAAACTAAATTTGCACCGCTTCTAAGGTTTCCTTAATAGATACAGGTCGATAACTAGAATCTCACAATAGTTGCGTATCGCCAAACCGCCATACACATCAAAAACGTATCGATGTTGTGGCGATAGTTGTTCACGACAGTTGTGGTGGTGCCAACTCGATAAAAAATAAATTATTAGCGGCACATTTCAATTTGGATTTGTATGTGCATCTGATCTGTAAAAATTTAAATAAATTGAGAAACATGTGACTGAAATGAAATAGGTTACAAATAAATATTTTGTTATTTATAATTAGATATTTTCAAATTTTCATGTTGCACATGTAAAATTATGAATCATTATAAAATTATACAAGAACTTTTAAAATTTCACAGCTTCATTGAACCAATATTAATTGGCAATTATAAATTATGCACTCACCGCCCCACTTAGCGTATGCCGACCAATTTATAAATCAGCTTGGGTGAACTTATTGTACGAATATTGAGCCACATCTGTTGCATAATTTTCACCTGATCTTATCGGCGAGCACTGCTAATGATTTGCATTGGTGATGCTGAATACAACGCTCCAAGTCGCTTTCGCACGGCTCTCTCACGACTCTTGCTCCCGCACTCCCGAGTTCATCTTGGGAAATGAGATCATCAATCAGCTTACGCTCTCCTGTCGCAACTCAGGCAGCTTGCCTGACGCATTTGCATATAAATTGCTGCTAATGTCGCGCTATCAAAGTGACTGCATCAATGTGGCAATGACGACGACGACGACGAGGAGGACGCATTCCTGCAATTCTTCCGCCTTGTCCTGCCTTGTCCCGCCCTGCACAGAAATGAGTGCCCTGCGGGGCCAGCGTTCATCCAAGTTATGCGTGTATCGCTTGACTTATGCTAATTTTTCGAGCAGAGGCTCGAGCAGGCCAAGCAATTGATGTTTGGATAACGTTGACTTGATGACTTTGCATAATTTACGCCAATTTGCTGCAGCTACAACAACAACAGCAGCAGCAGCAGCAACAACAGCAGCCACAGCAGCCACAGCAGTAGCAGCACCAGCAACAACATTTCTCTTTGAGCTGATTTTTCACTCAAACTCACGCGTTGCTTATAATGAGTTAATATTCACCACCTTTCCAAATCTTGATGTTTTAATTTTATTACCTTCATTTTTGGCAAACGATTTTTTAACCGCTAGACATAAATTTGTCTTACTCAATATTAACAACATATTTAAACCAATTAAAAATACAAATTAAGGCTGCATGCCAGTTTTACTTTGGTTGAAGTCCGAGTTGTAAAACTTTTTTTTTTATTCTTTAAGCCGAACCTTGAGTCGCACCACTTCTTCAGAATAAAATGTATAAATGTCATAATTAATTGTATAATATGTTCAAATATATTAATTTAATTGTATGATGAAATGATATATCAAACGAAGAATTTAACTCTTGGAAAAGGAAAAAAGCATAGCTGCGATCATGACTTCGTTGACTTCTCCTAAATACTTAGACAATAATTCAGTTGCTGATGATATCGCTGCAGTTGTTCTTGACAAGTTTGTCACCTGAGTCTTTTGTTGTACTTGAGATGTCCGCCAGAAGAAACTGAGCCCAACTTGAAACAAATATACTAATTAAGTTTGAATACACATGTTTTTCTCTTGTTGCTGTTTCTATTGTGTTTTGTTTTTTTTTTTTTATTTTTGTTTGCTGCTTTGTCTTAGTGTTGTGTGTACCCTTTTCAAGACTAACAGCCTTTTAATTAATCGATTGAGTTAAACAAATTCCTAATGAGTCTTTAATTAATCGCCAGAACGAAATGTAAGCCGGTCGTCGGTTCTCTCGATGGGTATAAATATTCATATCTGTTGTGACTTGATTTCTGTTATGGCCACAATGTTTTTTTTGTTTTTTTACTTTTGCGACGACTCCACCCCTGAGGTGTTTTAAACGAGTTTTAACGCTTCTATAAATTTGTTTACTTTTATCATAATGTGTGCTTTTGCCATGCTGTTAACTTGATTATAACGATGCCACAACAAAAGTAACAATGCTAATAAACATAAAATTATGCGCTTCATTCGATTGCCTTGTGCGGCTCAAAGCCCTCCTAGCCTTGTGAGTTAAGGGGCGTTGCCAATTTAAAGCAGCCACGAAAGTTTGCTTATTGATTAGCTAAAAAGATTGGGTGACAAAAATTCAGCTGCAACAGCTAAAAGCTTTGCGAGAACGAGATGGAGAGAAAGAAAGGGTGACTGTCCGTTGAGTCAATTGCAAAATGTCTACCCATTGAGCCTAGAAGTTGTCTTTACCAGTTTTCGATTGGTGCAATTGCCAGCAGGCGGCAGACACCAGACTCTAGATTGCAGACTGCTGACTGCAGACTGCACCCACTCGCTCCACAAAAGCTGCTTAGCTTCTCCAATTGCATTTTGCAGCAGCAGAAATTGGCCCATAGCTGAAATCTTTTGCTTTGCTGTCGATGCCTTGATTTATGTGCTAAGAGGTATTTGCATTTTATGCAGCATTCATTTCACCTTGTTAGAGATAACGGTTATCATGAAAATTTGCAAAAAGTAGATTATAAATATTAAAAGCATATTTTTAGGAATTACAACAAAATGTGCAAGGTGTGAATATAATTTTTTTTTTTTTTTGGCTTAAGGACATCAACAAATGAAATACAATTTAATACTATTATACAAATTCTCTGAATTTAAAGATATTTTCTGTTCTTTCATGCTTGTGCTCACAACGTATTTAGTCTAGCCGATTTTACACAATATATCTTATCAACCAATCACATTCTGATGCACTTATCGGTTAAATTGGAAAATTGAGTTAGATCAAGTGTGGAATAACACTTAAATGTGCTTTTGGCTTAAAAGTACACTATTATCTTTAAATAGGTTTGCGTGGTGATCAGCTTAATTATACCCTGATCAACCGACTTTCACTTATGAAATACCATTAAAAAAAATGATGAACTTTGACATTGAGATACGTTTACATTTAATAAATCAATTAGCTAATCGAATGCTTAGATATTAGTTGAAGCAATTATCTAATTGAATGGTAAGACACATGTACTTAAATACACACCACGTAGCGCATATGTCTGAAGTGCATACTAAAATTGACGGGCAAAGAATTCAAATTGGTCCATTGCATGGTGATCGAATGAATTGGGCTTACCATTTGATCTAAGATATCCAGCGGAAATACAATCGTATTGAAATACAAATCTGTTGTCTGTCTGTTGTGTGCATATAAATTGTATGCATTTTGCGCAAAGTTTGCCATTTTGCCACTTTAACATTATTGTTATGATGATAAGCGAGCGAACGTTGCAGTCGAGCCATGTCGAACGTGCTGCGATCTGGCTGCCTGCGGAGCGAGAGCAAGTTGAGGTCTCACCTCTGCGCCAGCTGGACGAGTGTGAATGGGATTGTGACTGGGATTGTGACTGCGACTTGGGTCGATTTTTTTTTTCTGGCAATGCAGAGTCATGTTTAATGGCCTGTGGTATGGGATGCAGCATCCCAGAACACATCCTGCCTCCTTTTTGACCATTGACGTTGTTGTTCGTTCTGTTTGCTGATCTCGGCGCGATCAGCGCTTGTTTGGCTTTCCACCATATTTAAAACCATTTCATTTTCTGGGGGCAAGAGTGTGAATATAATTTAATGTGTGTGTGAGTGTGTGATTTTCAATATCGTTGCTTGTACTTTTGTATCCCTTGCCACGAATTGGCGATATTATTTATTATGCTTGATTGGTTTTCAAGTGATCATAAAGTAAATGATCGTCGTTTGAGGTCGCGGACCTGGCCCCGGCCGGTCTGTGCCAATTGTGGCGCTGTTCGTTGCCATTGAGTTGGCTCTCCACTGGCGTTAATATGTAGATTTTTTCTTTTGCGTTGCGTTGGAGGCGTTAGTTTAAGATTTACGCGCCAACCAATGAATTGTGGCAGCTTCAAGGGGTCCTGACCCCATGGACCAGACGCACATAGATAGTGTTTAGGATAGCTTTATTAGAGGCATTCCACATGAAATAACCACATCCTGGTCAGCACACACACATTCACACACACGCATACACATACACATACCCATAATGTACTGTACTGATAGCCTCCAACAATTTGGCATTAACATTTAATTGACATTGATGATTGCGGCATTGGACAAGTCTGAGAACGCTTGCTACCTGTGGGCAGCGTGCTCGGAATGTTAAGGATACAGAAATTATTAAAAATCATATCGGACAAGAGTGACAGCTGAGCTGCGTTTGTCAGCCATGCCATGCCACTCTCCTAGTTGGGCTCGGGTGAGGAGTATATGCCAGTGAAGTAGTTGCCAGACGGCTGACATGAAGAAGACATACAAATAAATTTGTGGCACTTGCAGACAGCCAAGTTGGCAGCCCAAGAACAACCAAAAGGCGAAGGTATATGCTAGGGCCAGCCACTGAAAAATGAATGAAGTGGAAGGCAGCATAGACAGATCTCCAAGCGTTGCGTTTCTAGCGCCAATCTCTCAAAAGTTTCTCTAAGTAGATGCCCAAAATCAACGTTTGTCGCTGCTTTCAACTTTGATGTATGTGCGTGTGTGTGTGTGTGTGTGTGTGTGTGTGAGTGTGCAGTCGTGTGTGTAGCAACTGTGCATCTCCATGCTCGCTTATTATTTGTTGGAGTGTGTATTTTGTTTTCGCTGCTTTAAATGAATGTTATTAAGAGATGCTTATCTCTGAGTGATTTATTCATTAAAAAGGCATTTATTAGCCACAAACAAGGCAATGCCATTGAATGCGGCTGTGTGTGCGTGTATGTGTGTGTGTGTGTGCGTGCTAGCTACACTCACCGACACCTCCACATGGTCGACACACATTTGGAATTGACCATTGCCGCTGCGGCTCGTTTGCTTTTGGCCAGCTCGTCGCCTCATTTGAGCGGCATTAAAATGCAAAAGCGTGTTTGTTCCTGGAAAACACTGCAAAAATTAAGAAAAACACGTACTCGCGCACCCGGCCCAATTGCCGGCGATGGTGTGTGTTGTGGTGGGAGGCAGGAGGGGGTTGGCATTGTCCACTGCCAGCTGTGTCGGCTCATGTTGCATGCCTTTTGTTTTATTGACTTGCATATTTCCACAATTTGATGTCTGTGTGCGTTTTTAATCACTTAATTAGATAGTTTTTTTTCTGTTTTCAATTGTTTTTACTATAAGCTAATGTAATTTATGCGCAAGGTGTATTTTGAGGCTTGCAGGTCTAATGAATTGCGTGCCACGCAGGAAATGTTACTTAAGGGCCGAGTTCGTGTCTTAAGTCTTTTGTTTATTGATGGCGGAAAGTGCTTTGAAACAATGTCCAGTTGGGATCGTAAGCTTCTAAGCTCCTATTACTGATCTATAAATGATAACTGAAATACACTTTATTAAAAACCAGAATAAATCAGCATTTCTTAACAAAGTATGGCAGTTTCTTAAGCTTTAGGCACACCCCTATTATAAATACTGCTCTTAAAAATTTGAATTTTAATTCCAGTTATCGCTCACTGATTGGAGGCGCGATTGGCACAAATTTAAACACGGACAGCCATTAACAATTGGCTAAACATAACGTAAACATTGACAATTGCTATGTTGAACAGGCTAGCAGGAAGGCCAGTAGAGCTAATAAAATGGCAGCAAGTAGCAAGCAGGGCGCAGAGTCGCAGTGGCACGACACCATCCCATAAATACTTGTTAGTTCCCCCTTGAGAAGTTATCATTCGACGGACGAGCAGTCGACTTAGTTGGTCGCCTGTTAATCACCTCCTCGCCTGGATGGCCATGCATCATCAGTACCTGAAGTAAGCGTAGCCACGTTAGAGAGTGGTAGCTTCTTCGTTTTGGTGTCATAAGGAAGCGTCTAAATGATTCATAATTTATGCCTAGCTTCTTGACCGTCTGTCGCTGGCCATGCCCATTCCCACTGTCATTTCCATTCCCATTCCCGTTCCCATCGCACACATTGGCCATTCAATGCTTTCGTTACTTAATTTTTTCAACTTAACGCACTGGCTGGCTGTGGCTTGTGCCTGTGTGTCTGATCGTCCCTTCTCCGTCGTGTCCGCCTTGCACTTGTAATGCGTTTTGGCTGGCTAAATGCGTGGCCGTCGTCGTTTGTCTGGGACGTTGATAGTTGAAAAAATTACTTACAAATTACATGCGTAGCTTATGCCCCCGTGCCGCCTTCGGCTTGTTTGCTTAATGTGCTTTGTGGCGGGTTACGGGCCCAATGTCCACTATCCACTATCCAGTATTCATGTGGCCAGGCCGTTTTCGTCTTCGTCTTCGTTGTGTTCGTTGTCGCTGCTGATATTAGTATAACGTCTCGTTGCCAAGTCGTAAATTGCTTTTCCTAATTGAATTCTGAGCACTGTCAAGGCGAGTGACACTCAAGTGGGTGTGGGCCTCAAGCAGCCGTGCAAGAATGGTTTTTTAAATGCTACAACTGTGAATGAATAATCTTTCTGATAAAGATCTTTTTCTTTCTTTTTCTGCACATTATTGCAGAGTGTTTTTATTAACAATAATTTCATAGATTTATTTGCACCTGGTGAATAACTTATGTCAGCACAGATAAAGAAGAAGGTGCAATTACATATTAATTTACATATTTAATGTAGTGGCAATTACGACTGTTAAATAATGCAATTTCACAATTACAATAATCATAATTGACTTAACAAGCTCAACGAGGGGGCGAGTTGGGGTGTTGAACCGACTGTTAAAGGTCTTGCAACTTGGTAGTTCAGTTAGCGGAATTTCGCATGCTTTAAAATGCAACACGAAACATGGCCATAAAGTGTACATGCGTTTAGCTGAACCAACTCGACAATTTAAAATGCCAATTTGCGCATAATACGGCAAACGTGAGCAAAAATCTTAAGCAGAATATTTGTACGGAGCATAGCAACAAATTTCTACGCATATGTGTGGTAAATAGACACTAATGCAAATGCCGCCTCATCGGCTTGATAAGCTTATTAAGAAAACATTAACTCGGCTTGACCCGTTTACCGCTGGCATGCAAATCAGTGTTGTCAATTTAGCTATTTTCGCGACAGTTGTTGCTATTTTAAAACAGCTTATAGCTTTAATAAGCTTAAAATTAAGAAAAATTTGAAATTTATTTTCTTACTCTGGAACCGAAGGTAGATGATATTTAAGGTAATGCTCCCTTAAATATGGGAAATGGCTTTATATTCCATAGTCTCCAGCTTTTGAACATCTCTCCCGATTTTAAAGATTGAACTACAAAATTTGAATAGCACTAAAATGAGTATTCAATGCTTTAGGAACCCCGCACGCCCAAGGAAGGTTATTGTTATCTGTGGTCAGCTCTGGTATCAGCATTCCTGAGTATTACACAGTCGGTTACGCCTGATTGCAACGTTCTAATTTTGAGCTTGATTGTTATCAGCACTGATATTAATGTAGATTGATCGGCTTTGCTCAACTCTGACTCATAAATTTGAGCAATTGCGCCAACAAGCAGCACTGGTGTAATAAGACATTTTGAATTTAAATTTTACCAAGTAAATATACAATCTGCTTATTGAAAAAATATTTGCATCGACTCACTTTACGGCTTCACACTAATTTGCATTAACAGACGTTGCTCAACACTGCTCGACACGCAATTGCAATTGGATAATCTGGCAACACTTGAGTATAAAGACAATTTGCAAACTACGAAGTAAATAAGTAATATTTAAGAAATATACCTTTCAAATGGGTCGCAAAAGTGAAAAGAAACCGAAACAACCAGCTTCTGGAAAAATGGAGCAAAAAACAAAGAAGTCACCGAACCAAATCAAGGTGGGGGACTTTGTGTTCGCCAAGGTGCCCGGCTTTTGTGCTTGGCCCGCGCGAATTCTGCAAGACAATGGCAAAATGTATCGCGTGTACTTCTACGGCTCTAACAACATTTGCAAGGTGCCAAAGTCCCAGATCTTTGAGTACGGCAAGAGCAAGGATCGCTTCGGCAATGTGGAGAATAAAACATACAATATTTTCAAGGATGCGATGAAGCACGTTGAATATTCGATAGCCAATCCTGGTAATGATGCTAGTTACATTCAGGCAATGGCCGAGTTGGGTATACCGAATCTGGCCAATTTGCCAGATAAGGATTCACCTGCCGCACGCATCTCACCTTCCTCATCATTTTCATCGCCAAAATGGGGCAGAATGCATAATAAGAAGAAAAACCCACCTTTTACACATATTACAGGCGACTCGGATTAAGTCAAAGTGTCAAGTTAAGTTAAACAAAGTTTGTCTTTCTAAAAGAATAAAATAATTGAAGTGTTGCTTTTTTGTGTTATCTTTCCTTGTGTCGAGGACTTGCCTCCATTTTACACAGGCAATCAAGCGTCACGCGGCAATTAAGGATTTCGGCGCTGTTGGGTTTATCGCGTGGGCGTGTCTCCGATCATAATGGTCAGTGCGTGACGCATCCCGTCACACGAATCTCCGAATAAAAGTATGTTTCGCAGTTAATCAAATACAGTGAAATACACTTTGGGGCACGTTTCGATTGCCGCACAAATGGCATCACATTAAATGCTGCGCCATCAGCAGAAAAAAAAAAAATATATATATATATATATTCCAAAGCCACCCCAGGCTATGTGGCTATGTGAAAGAGATTCTGTTGAGCGGGCATAGTTTAGCTTAATGGGTATCGTAAAGAGTGCTGCCCCTGAAATTGCTTGAAACCGAGCAGACAACGACTTCCACATATATACATTTTCCCACCCTACTTTTTAAAGATAATGTGGGCTTTAATTGAACAACAGCTTGCTGTTTTGGTCTCTGGCCAAGTTCGATTAACATTAACAAATTATCGGCAGTGCAGCAAATTAATCGGTGCAGTTGGCAGGCTCGTAAAATATATTTGGGTTAACAAGGCGGATGCTGTTGTAGTTGTAGTTGTGGCTGCTGCTGTTGCAGTTGACCACAAATCAGATTCGCTAGGCCTGCAACGAGATTTGGCAGCAGCATCAACAAACTTTTGGGGTGCCTTGTGGACCACTCCAACAGCTTGCAGCAGCTGCATGCTGTCGTTGCACTCGGTAGATGAAGCATCCTTGACAGCTGTCGGGTTGAACGATGTTGGCCGGTGTCGTTGCGGTTGACCCCTGGACAGATTTTTAAGGAGTCAACTATTCATGCATAATTCGATATTGTTTTTTTCTTTTGTTTCTTGTTACCAACCCCTTTTTGGCCCACGTGCAATGCAGTAAAATGTCAAATTAATGTTACGACATGTCCAACAACTTTTGATGGCATTTGACAATGTAGGCTTGGAAATTCCTGCAGGTGACGCAGTGCCCCTGTAATTTGTTTGGCCGCACGTACGTTGGACATGATGGAGCATTGTCAGCTTGTGCCTGCCCAGCATAAACAAAAACAAAGTGCGCCGAGGGACCTGCAACTGTAGCAAACTGGATGCCAAGCAGCAGGTGCATGTGTGTGTGTGTGTGTGTGGAGTAGGAGGAGTGTGGGGTTCGAGACCTGGTCAAAAGCAAGAGGTGTCAATGTGTGGGCATGTCGCACACGTGTGCACGAGCCGCCCTGTGGCTATAAATTCACTTAGTTTATTTGTGTCCGCCACAAAACAGACGAAAGACAAGCGGCAGCCCTCAGGCTATTGGCCTTCTCGGCGGAAATTTGGTTAGGAAATCAAAATAACAACAAAGAATTGCTCATTTATCAGATGCATTCAAATCGTATCTGCACATTTGGGGTAGCTAATTGGTAAAAACAATCGTGTAACTGCGGTTTCATTGGCTTGGTGGCCAAAATTTGGAAGAATGCAGCTACTTTATGCAGACAATTCGATAAGCTGTGCAAATAATCGGCTTAAACTATTGAGTAGATCGTGATATGTTGAAAGTCATTTAGAATTGTCAACACACAGCACTGCATTGATTTCCCAACTCATAGGTTTTCCGATAATTTCTTAAGAATATATTTTTATAGCAATTTTTTTTTTTTGGTTTCGCCCTGGCAATGTCGTTGCATGTGACAGCGAGCACGAAAGCATTCTAATTAAAATATCCAAGTGTCGGAAAGTATATTTATGACTATGCCATCAATCAAATTTTTTGGCACGACCAGCAATTAAATTGGCAGGATCGAAAGAGCAGAAGTGGGAATAAAAAAATCCCGATTGGGTATTGGGTGAGCCGAGTTGGAATCAGTGAACGATTGCCAAATAAAATCTGCACTGTGCTACATAGTTTCTGAATTGCTCAGTATATTAGGGTGAGTGTACATTCTTAAAATAGTTCAATGTAATATTCACTAAATAAAATGAACACAATTTCTGGATTTGAATCAGAAAGTATTTTAAAACTAAGCCACTGACTTGACTGAATCAAATGAACGAACTAAAATAACTTAGTTCATTTGAGTAGTTCAATCAGCTGTACTTTACAACACTGTTTGCTAAGTGCTTAAGGTTTAAGCGAATGATTATAATGTAGTCTATTTTAATTTCAATTCTTCTTTTTGTAGTGCACTGTAACAATTGTGCAATGGCTAATGCAATACAATAAGAAGCCATAAATTTGATAGGCCAATCAACCACTTATTGATGTGATTTTTGTGAGGACTATTGTAACGCATTCGGGGTGCACATGTTATTATTAGTTGCTCATAAAGTGGTTAACTCACAGATGAACCCACCCCTGGCATGTACACATACACATGTAAACACTCCCTCGTTTGCTCATTTGTTACAATTTATAACTGTCATGTAATGTGTCGCATACGCAATCGTTTCCAAGTCGGGCAACATTGCAGCCACAATGCATAATTAAATCATAAAATTCCGAGTTTGAGTATTGCGCGCTTTGGGTCAGCAGGTGAAAACGACACGATTCGGTGCCATCATTCATAATTGGATGTTTAGCATTTGGAAATAAGCCATGGCCACCAAGTCGCCAGTCAGATAACAAAAGCAACGCATTCAATATGCAAAGCGACTACGATTTTTATTTGCAGTCGTGCACAGTGGGTGGCATTCTCAATGGGACACGGTCCGCGTCCCATATCAATGGTAACTTGACGGAGCTGTAAAAACATTAATTGATTTGTGCCAAAAACCGAACAGCTTTTTAAGTCGCGACCACAAAGCAACGGTTTCGCCCTTTGAGCAAGAGAGATAGTGAGAGAGGGGAAGAGAGAGAGAGGGATGAGCTGTTAGTGCCAGACACCAAGCCCCTCATGGATCACATGAGCTAATTAAGGAATGCCAGAAATGGCAAATTAACATAAAACTTTGCAACATTAAAAATGTTACCTAGCTTATTATGCTCATATACTGTCATTTGAGGTGCTTGATTTTTTATGGTTACTTTGTGACAAAATTGATTAATGAAGTAATTTATTTGCTTCGATTGCATATGGAGAATTTTTATGATACACTAAAATTATGACGAACTCTATTGTTGTTTATATACGCATACAAAACCACATTAATACGTAAATACATATGTATGTGTGTGTGTGTATGCCTGCTTTTTTATTTTCGGCACATATTGCACAAATTTTAGTTTTTGTTTTAGGATTGGCAGTGAAAGTGGTTTTTAGGAGTCATTAAATTTTGACCATAAAATTTATTTATTTTTTTTATTTTTGTGACTGACAGACTAAAGCGATGTTATTGTTTAACGCTTAGGTGTTGGCGGCATGATTCTCTTTTTGGTTTGACAGCTTTTTTTTACGAACATTCATAAAATTTACCAGGTCTACGAAGCGAAACTCATAAGCGGGAATTCCGACACCGCATTATTACCTTATTATACAAATTTAAAAAATCACGATAAATTCTTGGATTGGAAGACTTACCGTAAGAATTAATATTAGCAGGAAGTCCGACCTGGAATGGAAATAGTAATAGGCTAAATCTTAGCATGCATCAGACTTGTAGTTATATTATATTCGATGACGTCCCTACAAAAGTAGATAGTTTTATGCGTCTCAATAACAATCAACGCACATCTCTTGAGCATAATGAACACACAAAATTATATGGCTAGGCAAATATTTTTGTAATACGTGGCGACCATAAAATGAGTTGAATAATATAATAACTATCATAAAATGAGTCGTTAAATGATGACCAAATTGTTGCCCGAGGCAGTCAAAGTCAAATCAAAAGTTGGCTTAGAAAGTGGACAGTTGTGGATGTTTGTGAATGTTAACAACATTCTTAACAATTTCATTTCGGCACACACGTTAGAGATATATATGCATCTGTAGATGTATTCAAGTCGAGTCCATGCCCCAGCACGCTACAAGGTCATTTAGAAAATGTGAAAATAATAACGTGCCTGTCGCGGTTGCTCTTTTAATTAATTGATAGCCCCATATAAATTTGTGAAAGCCATCGCCTTGGTGTCCACAATGATCGCCTTTTATGCGTTTACAACTCTATTTACAATTTCGGGTATTCACTTTGTCTGTATCTTGAGATGTCGCTATTGTGTTTGTGCATGGTATGTCTCTTGTTAATGACCGTTTTTAAAATGCCATAAAATTGCTTTATAAGCTCATGATATTAATATGCACACCAATATTGGATATTACTATAATATATTGAGTATCTGGCGCACACAAAAGCACCACAAATGAGCCATTGGCTGACCCACTCGAGTAACACAATATGTTTGTCTATATGTATGTATGCATGTGTGTGAGAGACGATCTTTGATTTTGGTCAACACCAAATAACACTAACACTGCTCCCTGCGGCGCACATTAACAAAACTCTAAACAATGGCCAAAGCCAAGCTCAGGCCAGATCAGTGAGAAGGAGCCAGTGTGCGGAGAAGGCGCAACAAACATTTCAATTTGTATAATGAAATCGTATTCCGTCTTTCCGCGCTGTTGTTGTTGTTATTGGTGTTGTTGTTGTTGTGTTCTGCTGTTGTTGCTCTTGTTCCTGTTGCTGGAATGTATTCGGTATCAAATTGCTGGCATTTGTCAACGGCGCGCACTGTGCTAGTCTTCCATAAATTAAGGGCTCGTTAGATAGCATGAGCATGGGTAAAACGTATGCGCAACAAGTTGTGCTGATAAAGACCGCTATCAGAGTCGCTTCATTGGTTCATAACTAATTGCTGCTGGTTCAAGCAGACAGCAAGGATTGTGGCTGTGGGAGCCCGATAAGATGTTATGTATGTGTTGTTTCAGCGACATCCTCAGATCCCATTAAATAAAAACTCTTTTATTTATTGCTTCAAATTGTTGGAGATTATTTTCCAATTTTCAAAAATAGGACTTTTTCTGGAACTTACATATTTAGTGGCAAGATGAGTTCTTATGAGCATAAGTAATAGGTCAGCCTGACACATTCTATTCCTGTCAAGGAATTTTTATTTCGAAATAAACAGCATTTCAGAAATCAAGGTTTCTAAAAGCTGGAAAAGATGGAAGATCCTTGGGATATGGCAGAGAATATGTTATCAGATGTGCTTGTTTCCAATGTCTACAATCAGTTTTTTAAGCACAATTCGGACCTGTTCAAAGACAAGGTACTCTCTTCTAATCTAAACTAATCTTATTGTACTGTCAGTGCTTCAATTGGCGAGATCGTTTCTAGATTGTGATGGATGTGGGTTGCCGCAGTGGGCTGCTGAGTCTTCTGGCTGTGGAAGCTGGTGCTGTGAAGGTCTTTGCTGTGGGCAACATGCGAAGTGCCAGATATGTGACAAAGGTTTTGGGGGTTAGTGAGAATGCAGAGGTTTTTGAGCCTCTCAAGGGCTGCATCAGCCAAATTCGATTGCCGTGTGGACTTAAGAAGGTGGATGTCATAGTTTCAGAGTGGATGGGGTAGGAGTTTGTCCATTGATAAACATCGAACTAGTCTGCTTGATTTATTTATCATTTCTCTTTCAGTCACGCCCTCTTTGCTGATTCGCTTTTTGGCCAGATGTTGGAGGCACGTGACAAGTGGCTGGCAAAGGGTGGACACATTTTTCCAAACGTTGCGAACCTCTACATACATGGCATAGCCCAACCAGCCCGACAGAAAATGGATAAAAACCTACCGCCCGTCTTGTTGACGGACGAATATGTGAGCCAGCAATCAGTCATCACGGAAAAGTCTCTACTGAAAACCATAAACCTGACTACGTCCAAATATGATGAATCTTTTACAGTCGATTTCAAGATGATGGCGTTGCGGAAGGGCAAAGTGTCTGCTTGTATGTTGTACTTTGATATAGGCTTCATCAATGTCAGGGGTCAACTGCAAAAGTTGTTTGCCACAGGCCCAGACACACCAAAAACGTATATGAAGCAAACGTTGCTGTCCCTAGAAGAAGATGCCCTCGATGTTGCCGACCAGGAGCTACTGGTTGGACGTTTTAGCATGACACTCGGCAGCTTTGCACCGCGCGGAGTTGAGTTCTCACTCGGTTTGCGGGTGCACAAGTAGGACGTTGCACTTAATAAAGGGTAATGCTGTTGCGGATGCTGCAACTGATGCTTGATGGCTGATGGTTAATGTCTGATGTATTCATGGCAATATTTAGGCGTTCTTTCAGGCAGTTCGCCTTAAGGGCCAACACGTCCCTCTGGATGAAGGCTTGCGATCTGCTCAGCTCCTCAACGATCGTTGCCAGATCAAAATTTATGGCCGTGCTGCATCAATTAGGGCGGCAGCTCGACCGACGACTGCTACTCAAAAAAAAAAAAAAAAAATCATAAAAAAAACAATGGGCAACGCGGGTTTTTGGTTTGCTTTTTGCTGACCTGATCGGTGTTTAGCTTTGACGTTGCTACAACGATTTAAAATGATGTCGCGCATAATTCACTGATCGAGTACGAGATCGAAGATCGAGAATCGAGAATTGAGAGTCAAGGCGATCAGCGTTCACGTTTTGCCAGACTTTGCGTCGTTCTGGGGTCCCTGTTCCTGTAGCTCTGGCCCAGACAGTGCCTCTGCCTCTGTTCTGTCTGGTCTGTGCCCTCGTTTACAGTTAAGTTCTTTTGTTCAAAATCTCATAACTGATCGCTGATCGCTGCTGCTCGCACTTGGTTAACGCTCCATACAAGGCGCAGTACAATGGGCCGGGCTGGCTCCTCGTTGTCCTGCTGCCAGCACACAAATTCGTACTTTAAATGATATCGCTCGTCTGCGTCTGTGAATTGATCTGACTGACCGCTCTCGCTCTCGCATGCTTAAGTGACATTTTGCGGGACTGTGTGGGTCTGTGATGGATTAGCATCATTTTGCCGTGAGGATAATGTGTCGTCTGCAATGATTTTGGTTGACATGTTTTTTTTTTGTTTTATTTTTTTTTGTTTTATTTTATTTTTTTTTTTTTTTTTTGCGACTGCCGCCAGAGGGGTTTTTTGAGCTCTTCTCGGAAATAATTATGCTGGTCTTGCAACAAAAGTAACAGCATTTTTGAACAAATTGCATAAAAATTTAAATTGGCCGGCAAAAGTTTTTCGATTTGGCGCGGCAAGGCCCAGAAAATTGCTTAATAATGAAATGCCAATGGATTAAGCGCAATTTGTGCGGTATGCGGTATGTGGTATGCAACGGTCTCACTGATCCGCTTCACTCACTAAATTCCACTCTAAATCTCCCTTTTTATTTTTTTGGAATTTTCTTTCTTGGTCAGCGCGCTGCTTTCGAAAAATTTGTTAACTCAGTGGAATGAATTTGCTAAAAATTTTACTTTAATTTACACCTAACCAGGCAACAGTATGGCTGTCTCTTTCTGGCGCACAGTGGTGCATTCTCCATGTCTTCCGCACATTCGCCTTGCAGCGTTTTCATTAAATTCGCTTAATAGCGCAATATAATTTAAACAAGTAGTTACATAAAATAAAACTCACAGCAACGCATTGAAAGGCATAAAAAGAAGCAAATGATGGCAGGCATGCCTTGGCTCTGCGGCTCTGCGGCTCTCCAGCTCTGCTCTTGACTTGGCCAGTAATGGCCTGGATCTGAGAGCCCAGTACCCAGTCCACAGCCAAGAGTCCGGTTCCACGTTAAGGCGCATGGGCGAGACGCCCGGCATGGCCTGCAAGTGCAATAAGTTCGCTTAACGAGGGTTTAATTTATGATTTGTTATGTTTCCGGTTCGTGTTCTTGTGGCCGATGCTGAAAATTATTGGCAATAAAGCTAAGGTGTGGATTATAGTTGGTTGGTAGCCTTATGCTGCAGCCAGTTAGCCACTGGGACCTCAAAGTTGGAGGTGGATGTTAAAGTCAAATGCTTTTCACGAGGTGGCAAGCGATTAACGATAGCCTCTCAAAATGGTAGTACAAAATATATTAAATGATAGAGATATAGGCATATAAATAAATAAATAACAACACATATATATATAAATATGCACAGGATGATTGGTGTTTGATGAGCAGAGCAGATAGTTGTAGATAGATGGAAACTTAAACATCCTAAGAATGTAGTTGTTATAGTTGTTCTACTTGTATTATTTCATATATGACACAGTTTTGTCTTTTGCCACTAATAATCCCTAATCCTTTTACGCTCACTGTGCATTTGCAGCAAGAAGCGAGAAGCAGACCAGACGAGGTAACGAGGCAACGAGGCATGAAGAATGGCAACCGCAACGGGAGCGGGGAGCTGGGAGTTACGACGTACGTGGCATTGCGTTGAAAATCGATTTGTTTGGGTTGCGCCTGCGCAAACAACGCGGCCCTTGGATAAGAACGGATAAGAAAATAAGCAAAGACACACACAGGAAAGAGGGACACGGCGAGGGACATTTGCTGGGGCGAAGACGAAGCAGAAGAAGAAGAAGAAGGCGAAATGGTTGAAGCCAACGCCAACGAGTATCTGTTGGAACATAAATTACGCGACTAACAAGCAGCGCCCCGTGCAGCCAGCCAGTCAGCCAAGCAACCAATGCTAACTTGGCCAAGAGCTAAAAAAGATACAAACCCTCCGACTGCCAGCCGAGACTGGGCACTTGGGAACGCTGGGCAGCGCTGTCCGCTGCACTAGTCAGAGTGAGTTGCACAAAATTATAAATGAAAGCGGGTGTTGGACACCGTTCACAGGAGAGCTCAGCTCAGCTCAGCTCAGCTAACCGAGCTGCCCAGCATCCCAGCATCACAGCATCTTAACATCTCACAACGTTGCGACTGCGTCCCAGCAGCATCCACGTCCACGATTAGGTGTAGCAATTTGGACGGGCTGCCTGTGATTGAGACCGAGGCAGTGTTCGAAACGAAGTTAAAAATCAAATTAGCGAATGTGTTGAAAATTAAAAACAAATTCACGGATAAATTGCATCTGCCAGATACGCAATTATTATGAGGGTAGACAGGGCCCAGGCACCAGGGGGGAACAGAGGGAGAGACAGAGAGAGAGAAACGTGAATTGCGTCTGACTTATGGACTGTCCAGGCCAGTGGCTCAACCTCTTGGCTCTCGAAGCTGGTGTTCTGGTTCTTTAGCTTTGACTCTGGCTGTGTGCTCTGCGCTGTTCTGTGCCCTCGAGGTGTTGCAATTTGACGTTTTTTACGCGCGTTTTTGTTGCATGAAAACCACATAAGCTTCACAAGGATGCTGCAAGAGCAGAAGTCGCAGCAGCCGCACGCAGAGCAAATACTTGGCCCTAAATGGTTTTTGGCGAAAAACATGTCGAATTAACACGCTCAGTTGCTCTTGCTGTAGATGTGGCAGGCGAGGGCAGCTGCGAGTGTGGATTAAGCAGCAACAGCAACAGCAGCATCAACCTTATGGGGCAAACACATGCACCTATCGCGTTGTGTATGTATTTATATATATATGTATATATTTAAATGCTGGCAAATTAGCTGAAATTTCTTTTGGGCCAAGCACAATTTACATTTGTGGTGTGTGTGTGTGTGTGTGTGTGTTTGCGAGTGCAAGACATATAATTACTGTTAAGTTTTTGTGGCAAGCAAAAGCCCCTACCGAAACTGAAAAGGGGCCTCAGCTGGCGCCGTCTGCGGCTGGCAAATAAATCGCGCTGCTGTTGAACTTTCAGTGCCTCCGGGGTGGAGTGGAGGTTGGCCAGAACCGGAGCCAGAACCATTGCCAGTGTCCGATAGTCGAATGGCACTGCCAAATGCTGACACTGAGTTGGACTCGGCGAGTCGATGCCAGTCACGCCCCCTTGTGGTGTCCTGTGTGTGCATTGCTGGCAACGTTCTCAAGGCGAACTCACAGCACAAGAGTTAAGATCGTCTGGTTCTGGGTCCGAGCGCCGTAAAAAGGGCGCAAATTTTATGAGCGCATCGTTTAACAAATGAATTTACAACTGTGCAACGCCCAAATGTCTGGCGTTCAAATTCAAATTCCTTGGCGAAATAAAAAAAATAAAAAAACGAAGAAACGAAGACGCGGCCCAAAACGAAACTTGGCACTGACCGTGAGTTACGTGGCCCACGGAGGCGTATGCGCTATATTCGCGTATGAAATATGTCTGGCATTTGGCCAAATGATTTAAAACAAATAGCCAGGCACTCATTCTTATCCTCATCTCTGCACCCATCTACATCTCCGCAATATATGTATCTTTGCTTTCGCATTTATCTGGCCAGCTTCAGGTCTTTAGACTGCCTCAGCCAGTTTACATTAACGCTTTCATTAGCCCAGTTTGTGCTTCGCTGGCCGCCCTTTTATTGAGCTGCTTTTTAGTAGCGCTCATAAATCGAAGTAATTGCCAATTGCTAACTGGCTAACTGGCAACTGGCAATTGCCAGCGCGTTGCCTCACTCGTTAAACGCAGTTTAATGAGTTACCCAAAATATCTGAAGTTACCAACCAACCAACCAATCGTTCATACCGTGTCGACCAGCTTCTCGGTGCGTGCTCGCCAACGGGGCCGGTCAGCGTTTTGGGTAAATGTAATTGCGTTGGGCTGTCAATAAGTCTTCATGGGCTTCAATAAGGGAAAGCTTCGTCTCCTTGCACTCGCACTCATTGTTCGTTTTGAGGCCAAATTTGTAAACGCTCATTACGGACACGATTCGAACTGATTGCCGCATGAAACTGGTAATTTGGCAACTCGTGAGCGATATGTAAATACCAGCAGAAGTCCCATTAAAGTCGACATTGTTGAAGAGCTCAAAGGCATTTCAGCGCACTCAAAACTGCATCCATTAATATCAAATGGGAAAACATCATATTTTTATACATAAATAAAGTTCATATTTATGTTAATTTTTTATTTTCCTTTATTTCTTTTTTTAGTTATAAAAATTACCATCGCATTTAATGGCAACTTTTCTAAAGTCTTTGGAGTGAAAAGATATACATACACATAAATTTAATAATAGAATTTTAGCTGTGCTATTTTGATTCGAAAGGATTAGTAAATGAATAAATTTTTAATTCAATAATTATTATTCAATTATGTGAAGATAAAGTGGTAATTCATAAAATACCATACCAAAAATAGATAATATTTTTTTATTGATAACAAACTTATCCCAAGTGAGAATCATTAACACGATTACCTAAAAAGAATGATAGCAACACGCAAAGATACCTGAAAAGGTTTTACATTTTATATGCCACAAATTTCACACTTCTAGGCTGAACCAAATTAAAATATCTTAGGGGCATGTGGTGATCCTGCTGATCGTGTTCCGACTGTTGCTCAGCTGCTGCACGAAAAACTTGTTAAGAGAGTTCTCCGGCTGGCTTCGAGTGGTACTTTTGTGCTCGCATTGTTTGCCTAGTAAATGGCTGGCCATTGTCGTTGGGTATAAATGTCAAAAGGTTGCTTTTGACACCCCGGCAGTGGTCAAACGACGACAAGCCGACAAAAAGTGAAGTGCAACACAATAAAATTGAACGTTTGTGCTCTGAATTGTCAGCTCACTTTGCCAGTTTTGCAAATGCAATAATGCAACCCCTCAGCGGACAAACACAAATGATCATTTATGTGTCATTAAGACAGAGAGAGAGAGAGAGAGAGAGAGAGAGAGAGAGAGTGGGTGAGAGATAAACACATATAGGATAGGAAAGAAGAGCAGCAGCTGTCATTTGGCAAAAACTGGCTTCTGGCCCATTTTGAGGCTCTTAGAGATGGCGCGGGCGCAACTTGAAGCCGTCACTCGTCGGACTAATGGAGCTGGAGTTGCCGCCCATAGCTGATCGCCAGATCGCCTGATCGCCTGATCGCCCCGATTGCCAGGCGACGATCTTTCGAAGATTGAGTGCTTGTTGTTTGTGTGTGCATGCAATTGAGATGATAAAGTTGTTGCAACGATCGGAGATCGCTCTTGGAGCATCGAGTGTATGCAACCAATTTGTATGCAACTCGTTGGACGTGTTTGTCAATTAAAATCAAATTCGATGCCATCTACTGGGTCCGAGCGGACATCATATAAGATATCCTATGTACGCTTATGCCTTTCATTAATCACTTAGACGCGAGTGCAATAACATTTAATCAGCCGATAAATTTTGTGCAATTTATCAAAACAAGAAAAAAAAAACGAAACACTAAAATGCAGCGCAAAAAAAAATCTCGTTTTTTCCAAATTGTCTCTAATAACCGCAATCGATCGTTATTTTTTATTATTAATACAACGATCGCAGAGTGAAACGGGAACGGCTGAGATTCAGGCTGAGACTGGCTAAAACTGCGACTGCGAATCTGCGTGTCTGTTGTTGTTTCAGCGATCGCGGCTGTGGGTAAGGTCTGGCAACAGAACAGCTTCTCAGGTAGTTCACAAGTAACTGCAAATTGCTGCCGTCGATAAAACTCAAATTGGTGGCAGCAACCGCGGCGCATCCGCGTTCCTGCCCCCAAAAACGTCCGCAATCGATCGCTGAATTTGCCTAATGGCGACGGCCACTCAACACAAACACCGATCTCATGCTCGACTCACTCTGCAGTCTGAGCCGGCAACAGACACTGAGACTGAATCTGAGTCTGAGCCAATCTTCAATCTTGCCAGTGTTGATTGACAATGAGGCGATCTCCTGATCCTGCTCCTCTGGCTGCCTCCCTTTCGTAGTCGCGCTGTTTACGCGCGCATTTAGCATGTTGTAAAAGTCTGATGGCGTCCATTATAATCAATTGGCCGGGCTCGTAAAATTAAATGATCCCGCAGGAGAATTAAGAGCCAATTACGCGCTGAAAAAATATGTTGCCGTTGCCGTTGCCATTGGCTCTGCGTAGTCTCAAATTTGAGACGCGATGAGCAGAGTTGCAAAAAGCAGAGCACGAAAAAAAAAAAACTTCACTGCCTCAACTTAATTGCGGCATTTAAGTTGTCTTATTGATCATAATAACTCCATAATGGCGGAACATGTGCGTACAATATAATAATCAGACGGGCAGCGAGTGAAAATTGCAAACGGGAAATGGGTTCGCAACAGACGAAAAGGGGGGCGACTTGTGCTGGAAGCTGCAGCAAAAGGTAGATCCACACACAAGTTGGAAGTAGTGAGAAGCGACGGGGAAGACGATCGCAAGGGCTGCACCCAAAAGTGGATCATTTACTGCATCTTCACCTCGGTCTTTGATCGCGAACAGTCTCTCTCAATCGCCAGTGGAAACCATTGTTGTTGTTTTTGTTTTGCGATGAGAGTGTGAAAGCAAACAAGGAGTAAAATGATATCGATCTGGAGCAAACCCCTTCTCGTTGCATGAAAGTTTTGCACAAAACTCAAATTTTAATGGGCAAAATGCTCAAAAACTCAACTCAATCAGCTTAATGGCCTGACAATTTGTAAGCTTGTAAGCCCCGTTCAGAAATTACCAACTGTAATCTGGTGAGGACACGTCAGTTGTTTTTGACTGAATGCCAGGTGCTTTCTGTTGCTGAAACATTGTAAGGGAATTGCTACATTATTGCTTTAATGGTAGTGCAGTAATCTTGCTATATCCAAAGGTATAAACTCAACTACACGACAAGCTTGGATAAACTTGCGTTTCTTATACTCCAATTGATAATACCATAATATTTAAGATTTTTACAAATATGTTCACCGATTTTGGTGTCTACCTATTCAGAGGATGGAAGGTTTATCTAAGAGTATTGTAATAGTTAAAACATGTTAAATCGATAAATGAAATGTAAAAAAGCAATTGATTCACTTTAAATAAACCTATTAAAATTTTAATTTAAGCGTTGGGCAAATGGTGAATAATTTCTTATTTAAACATATTCATAAAAAGGTCAAAATTGTTATTAATCAGCATATTCACATTGCAGAAAATTAAGTGCTTCACAAGATAAACTTCGGACACATGTTCGTGTTATCAGTTGGGCATAAATTAAAGGTATATGAATGCAGTCATACCCCAAAATGTATCACACGTTTAATGTGGCACAATCGTATTACAATTGGATCGCGCATCCCTCCATTTTGGCAACAGACAAGAAAAGCGAAATGAGCAGAAGTAAACCAAACATAATAAATTAAGTCATTTAACATAATTTCGCTACCAGAGACCAGAAGAAGAAGCGAACTCGATGCGACGATTGCAACAGCTGCTGAACGAGGGGACACAAAACGCATGTGCCAAATGCACACTGCAAACTGCGGAGGCAACGGAGGCAATCCAAATGCCAAAGGCAGATCGGAATATGGCCAGGGGAGGGGTACACACATGGTATGGCCTGACAATGGACAATGGAGCGTGTGGGTGCAATCAACATCTGAAATGGGTACGGGGGTTGGGTAATTTACAGCGCTGCCGTTGCGCACTCGCAGTTTGCAGTAAACGGCTCAAAGGAGCGGCTCAAGTGTTCGACTTGACTGTGTGTGTGCGTGTGTCTGAATAGCGCAACTAATTTTCAAAGGAGGCCCAACAAAAGTGCAATAAACGATGTCCACTTAGGCGAACAAAGGCGGCCAACAAAGGGCGCAACAAAGGCGACAACTGTGGGCGTGGCATAGCACCAGTCTATGCCCAATAAAGTTGACTCGTTTTAATTAATGGAAATGCAATGACTCGAAGCAGCTTCGTAACTTCTTCTGCGCTATCCGTGTTTGGGATCTATGTCTCCGTCTCTGTCTTGTTCTTCCTCTCTCTTGCTGGCCGCTCGCAGCTGTTGTCCAAAAGGAGCTGTGGCATTCATTGTCTGCCTGCCGCTTGACAAATTTATAACAAATATTCACGCGTGCTTTGGCAGGCGGCCCTTTGTCAACTGCTGTTTGGCCATATCTCAATTATTGCCATTCAATTGCCACCGAGCAGCGACAATTTATTTTTTGCTTTGATTTCACACGAAATATCGAAAGTAAAAAACTACAAATCTCGCAGGCTCATCTTTGGTTTTGGGTTCTTTGTTTCGTTCGCTGGAAGTAACAGAATTGGTTTTGCACTTAGAAACAAAAAAGAAAAAAAATCGGCATAAAGAAAAACACTCGCATAATGGCATAACAATTAAAACACATTTTCGAATTGAATGCCTCGGCATTGTCCTGTTGCCAGCCTGTTATTGTTATCCTTGTTGCTGTTATCCTTGTTTCGTTGGCTTGTTTTTCTGCACTGGGTGCGATTTCTATGGAATTAAAGCGTCAAATGCGCCAGTCATAACAAGCCGCAGTCACAAAAGTCAATAGGGTACACCCTACCCCTACCCATACCACTACCCCTCGCTCCGTACAGATGTAGAGTCGATGCCAAAGAACAATATTGGTAAAATTGATTTGCACGCCTCGGCAATGGACTGCTGTGAAATGGCTAAATAAATGCTGTTAAAACTGCCGGACAGGGCGTTAATTTCATTTGGATTTGCATGCCAACCTTCTACACATATATGTATGAATGTATATAGCAACTGGTTTTTGTTGCCACACTTCTGCTCCCCCCTTAGCCATAGCGTTTCAGCAAAGTCTTGCGATAAAATGCATAACAACTTCATTCACAGCAGGCGATGCCATAAAAGTGTTTTAAATCGTGTTAATAATTTTGTGCAGCGTTTGCCTGGCCAAAAACTCTGAATTGCGAAGCGTCCTGCTGTGACCGGCATGTCGTCCACACTTGCCCAGCTTCCCCTCGACAGGCCCCTCCGACTGTTCTCCCTCCCACCCGCTCCATCCTCCCATTCGCAGCTTCAACTCACTGGGCCAACGTTGCATGTTTTGTATGCGTATTGGCCATTTCATTTGCAACATTTTTGATTTTCTTTTTCTTTCATGATTTTGGCCGAAGGCACTTTGATGCGCGTTTATTGCACTTTCATCCCAATCATGGAACAGGCTGCCCTGGGGCCTTGGCGTGGTCTATTCACACCTGCAGTCCAACGTATAAATTGCGCCTGCTGAAAAGTATCTGTAGGCTGCTCAAGCTTCATCACGTGATCAATGCAATTAATTATAATTTGTCGTCAATGAGCACCACAAAAAAACATATATTTATTAAATGAAATTTGAGCAGTTTGCGTGCTTAAAATGAAAGCTCTTAACATGATGCATTCAAATACATCATACAAAATTTCCATAAACTCAAGCATAGGTTTTGGCTTCTCTCAGTTGATGCCCCAGCCACTTTGGAGTGTGGAAATGTTGATGATGGTCAATAATGATTGACATAGGAGTTGCCAAAGCAAACTCTTTAAGCTCAAAATTGGTATCATCAAATGGGCTTGAAATGAGTTTAAGAGATTTGCCAAACTTATACTTATTATAATCGATTGGAGTTTAACTGAATTTTGTCACGACATGTGTTGACGAAGTCAGGTCTGACCAGAGGTACATTGTTTGGAACGGGAAGAGTTGTGTCAATAATGCTGTTAGCTTAATCGTCATAACCACTCTGATGATCTTTTTAAACTTCGTTGAACTCTTTATCTTTGCAAAATCTATGCTCTCGTCAAAATTCGTGCTACTGCAATAAAGCTGCCATAATCGATGCTGTTGCCGTGTTGTGCATATTTTACATAATGAATGTTCAACTTTGGGCACAGGTCTAGGAATTATTTATGTTTCCGTAATGTGATAATAAGCAAGCGCTGATATCCTGCGGAACTTTTACAATTCAGAACCGAATTAAATGTGAGCAAACCAGCTTGCTCAAAAGCTGTGGGCCAAGTTCAAATGTTAAGACGCTTTTCATGTTGTTCAACTCAATTGCTCAATTATTAGGTGCAGACGAGGCGACACGTCTGGCGGCGGGCGGCGTGCGACGAGTACTCTAAAATTATACAGCTGCGTTAGGCGAGTGAAATAAAAGTCCATTACAAATGGAATCAACAACTCATTGCTCATCGACATTTATAGAGCCGGACAGAGTCGGAGTCAGAGTAGGAGTCAGAGTCAAAATAAGGGGCAGCAACATCGGCAACAGTTCCCAAGCAACATTATTATCAGCTAGATCACAGTACGAGTGGCTCCCCAGAAGAACAACAGTGTCCAGTGCAGTACAGAAGAGTTCCCAATCTCTGGCTGCTGCTCCGTCTCTATGGATATTTACGTATCTGACGGGGCCAATACTTGGCGATAAGCAGCAATTTTCCCGAAGTGAACCCCATTAAAATATGATAAATTGCGTCTATTTTACGGAGTTGATTTTAACAAGACAATTTAACAAGCGTAATTTAATATTTGACAGAGCACAGCAGAGCACAGCACAGCACAGCATAACACACCACCGGAGACAGCATGCTATATAGCTATCTCGCTTTAACCGCAACAACAAAATGGAAGCGACCATGAAAATGATGTAAAGTCGTTCTCGTTCTGCTATTGCTGCTGTTGTTGTTGGTATTGCTGTTGGTGTTGTTGATGTTATTATTGTTGTTGTTGTTGCCGACGAAAATGTATCTCACCCTGGGGAACACTTAAACGCCAACCGAAAAATTGCCTGGGTTGTACTAGAGCTGAGTCGAATGGCAGGGGTAGAGACAGAGAAAGCGACAGAGGCGCTGACTTTAGCCGTTAATCTCGGTGCTGGTGGTGGTGGTGGTGGTAGTGGTGTTGTTGACTGCGAACCACAAATATGCAGCGTACAGGGTGGGTTACAATCTGGAGCAGGGGTTGAGGCAGGTATGGATGGATACGGTATTGCGGCGCATTGATGTTAAACATTCTAAATTAAGTGGCGCGGTGACGATAAGGTAATTGGGGTGAAATGTGAGCGCCGCATTGAGTGGAATGAGTAAGTTACCAGCGCGTTGAAGTAGAATGCAGGGGTATCAGGGGGTTGGTGGCTATGTATGTGTGTGTGTGTGTGTCAAACAAATGCTAATCACATTTCTATGAGCTGATGTCTCAGGGACACAGACAGACAGACATAGTTAATGAAGTGATTTATGCGCTTATTGCATGAGTTCGCATTATAATCTTGATTAACTAAATTAAGCAATTATCACAAATCTCTGACGAACCACAAAACCGTCCAAATTCGAATACACAATTCGACGATTGGTATATTAAAGTCAAATGTTCATCAGCGATTCAAGCGTTGATCAACTAATTTATTATTGCTTTTCTTGTGGCAACCAGAAATTGAATGTTTTTTTTTAGATAATTGCAGTTCGGCTAACTAATTAACCTGATCCACATAAGCCAAATCGCTAGTGGTCTGATCCATGGCCAAGACGGATGCCAATGAAGAATTTACGTCTTGCTTCTAAGCTTCAAGCTAAATGGTCACAAATCAAAACAGATTTTAATTAATAAAGCGTCTTTTGCTTTGGCACCGCGTATGCTGAGAAGGACAAACGCTGCAGAATTCAACACACAAATCGCATCTTAATCGAATGGAAGTTAGCATGAATTTCCACTAATTATCTAATTAAATATAAACAGATTGATACATTGCTTTTTTTCTCACATTTTGTGTATTTTCAATTAACTGGGCAATTTATTTATAGCCAACTAGTTTCTATGCCAGCTACAAGCTTATTTATCCCTTGTATTAAATAGCTAAGCGATTGGCTTTTTTTTAAATTTATTATTAAAGAAACAATGGCTTTAATCAACCAACTCGAGTCAATTTGCGGATAGCTTAAAACCGCAGACATTTCGTGGCATTAAGACCGCACAACAAGCCGCAAATAACAATTGTAGATAAATAGGTACAGTCTCTCTCAAGTGGCTGAAATGTGTGTGAGAGTTGTGCGAGTAGAACTCAAAACGTTGACAGATAAAAGTTCAGCGAACCGCAAATAAATAAATACTGAAGAAAAATCCAGCCAATGGGCGCACATTGTTTAATGGCCGCCATATCAAAGCAATTATTTTCAAATTGTCTCGTTAGTTTTTGAAATGCACAGCAATTACAGTTCCCCGCAAGATACTCGAACTCATCCACTTGGAGTTACGCATCAACACACACCCATATAGGCCAGATCGGGCACACACGCACACACACACACACACACACACGCTCGCTCGCACACTCACATATGGTCACAGGAAATGCGCACTTAAGTAGACTTTGAATAGTTTCTAATTAACGACGACAACGGCGTAACGGGGTTGACGAATCAACTGAATGACTGAATAACTAACTGACGGCATATGGGATTCACACACATATTCATGAGAGGCTTAATCAATCAGACCAAAAGGGGTTGAAAATAAACTGAGGCCAACACAATCAATTCAAGTGTTGTATGTACCCTTCTCTACTAGTTGGGATGCCAGACAAACTACAAGATAGATAAACATAGAATTCCATTCTGAGCACATTAAGATGCAAATTACACAATTCGATGGAGGCATTTAAAAAACCGTTTTCAGTATGGGTGGTTAGAATTGTTAAAGCCGCCGCACACGTTGGCTGCCGTAAGCCGCATTGCCTAAATGGAAATATTTTAAAATGCCATTATCGGAGCTTAACAATTTGATGCATTCTCAGTTTTAAGCGAAGGCTGTAAGGCTACTGTTCGGCCAACACTTGAATTGGCATCTGCATTAGAATAGAAGTGGCGGGCAGTCAAAAGAAGAACTAAGATTGCTGGACCAAAATGCTGGGCTCCCATAAATTAAAGGTGTTAGAAAGAGGCTTCGGTTGGGACACCTTTGCGGAACTGGCGGAGTTTATAAGCCGAACGTTTGATTTATAGCAAAATTATAACGCATTAAGATCAAAATATATATAGAGTGGCAAAGCCGCTGCCCCGATTCAGATACCCAAGTTGAGCCGATTCGAAAAGCGAACCAACTAGTTTCTGACATTTTAATAAATCGCTGGCAACACAACGAAGCGGCGCGGCGACAATGTCTTAAGCCGATAATATTATTAACTCTGTGAGTTAAATCGAACGTTTTGTATGTTTTGAAGCCGTTTATCAGCCGCTTAAGTCTCACAGCTTCCGACATTCCAACATATGTGGACATGGTCAGCATCAGTCGACTGTGTGTTTTTCAATTTAAATAATACAGCAAATACACACAGAGACACATTTCATTCAACTTGTTTTTTTGCTTTTCATAATTGAAAAACGACTTGCGATTGGGCGTATAACTATAGTTTGCCACACCCCCTTGACCAGTTCAGCATTTGGTCTGTTTGGCCTGTGATTTCAGTTAATTACATAAACGCACACAGTTAATAGGTGACTGGGTGCTTCAGTGCGTCTGTAATGATACCTTGAGGCATCGTCCAATTATTAAATGAGCACAAAACCGAGCACTTGCCATACATAAATTAATGGACCACATTCAGTTCCTTATATGCTTCGAATTTCAGCAGGTCTCTGCGACACAATTATCTTAACTCTCTTGCCCCACTCCAATGGGGGAATAGATTTTTGTTCTTTTCGGTTGCGTTTCGCATGCGCTGGAAACTGCGGCAACGCCCCAAGTTATCTAAGCAACGCTGGAAGCTGAGCTGGTCAATGTGGATGCTGTTCTGCTCTCCACTCAGCTCTTAGCTAGCGAGACTGCGCAGTGTTTCCAGCTCCCAATATAATAATATCTTATATACTTTCTAAACAGGCTAACTACATATATATACATGTGGATATATAAAGCGAATATTTGATTATTATTAGCGCTGATGGAATGCTTTTAATAGTTTTCATTATTTCATCGTGATCTTCTCACTCATTCCTTGAGTAATGAGCACATTTTTGAATGAAATTCAACCCGGTTGCTGATTACATACGCTTCGCTCTACTTGGCCACACAAAGCAGCCGCCGTCGATGTCGACGTATTGTGTTGTTTATGAGCCATAAAATTGTATTTTTAATTTGGCATAAAATTTAAATATCCCTCACGGTTGCGCAAAAGGACACTCAAACTCACACACATGGCGTGCGCACCACTTGAACAATGAGAGCCTGTTTTTTTCTTGCTTTTTTTCTGTATTTGGGTTGATTGCCATGGCAAAGGACGCATAATTACATAAGGAGCAGGAGCGTGGGTTGCATTCGTTTCAGTTGCACGGGTTTTTTCTTTTGCCGAGCTACTTGTTTTCCAAGTCATTTTGATGGGAATTCGAGGAGCACTTGAGCGTGGACCACACAGCGAATGAAGTGATAAACTAATTGCTCGGGAGTGGCATTGGAATGGGCATGGCTGCCAGCTCGTAAAGTATTCAAATGCCACCAGCAGCTGAGCCGCATTTTCATTGATTTTAATGGCACATTAAGCATACGCCTCGTTGCCATACAAATTTGCCCAGATTCGATCCGTTCGGAGCCGTCGTGCAGTCCGTTTACGATTATTTGTCGCAGTCTCATTTGCATACATACAGAGACACACTTTGGGAAACACATTAAATATTTCCAATAAAGAAATAATGCTCAACAATGGCCAACAACAACAAGAAAGCTATAATAGCGAGAGAGCCACAAAAAAACATACATTTTTATTACAGCTTCAAGAATTGGACGAGTTTTTGGGGCTTGGAACGCGTTTTAAAGTTGTCAACTTGGCGGAACCAATTTTGTTAATGATGCGCGATATAAGCTGAAATAAACTGAAATTGTTATAAAACTCTGTTTTATTGGTTGTATTTGTTTTTTTGTTTTAGTTTTGGTTTTTGTGTAACGCTTTGAGAAATTTTCAATTCAATTTCTGTTGGTTAACGGCTTGTTTATCGAATTGGTCGCTCATCTATCTTTCTCTCTCTCTCTCTCTCTCTCTCTCTTTCGATCTCTTTCTGCCTTTTTGTCTCTCTGCCTCTATTGCTGGTTCTTTATGACCTGAAACATGATCTAAAACACTCGATTCCTATTGTTGGGGCTCACAATGCACTCTTAATGACAGCAAATTAATTCTGAAGGCCTTTTGTTTAGTTTCCATGCATAAGTCTTGAATTCTATTGTATAGATTTGCCACATAAATCAATTCAATATTATTTATATACAGCTTTTAGCTAAACGCTTTCGAATTCGGGGCGTGGGCGCTGTCTTTGCGCCTTTTTCATTTCTTTGCATTTGTTTTAGTTTCACATAAATCATCATAATTATAATACAGTTTCAACGGCTTCACAAAAAAGGTGTCTAGATTTCATTAGGGTGTGGTAAACAAAACGTGAATACCTACTATAAGAATATACATTTTCGAAAATTTTGTATGTTTTTCTGCGTGATAATTGTGTGTGCAACTTAACGCTATATTTATACCATTGCCTTCGATTACATGTGGTGTATCATTGCTTTAATACCATGCCAACAACCTACTTAATACAGCATCACTGTTCCAGCCTTGTTTCGTATCGCAAATGCACATCGACAGCTAAACAAACATTAGTCACAAAATTGCCTGCCAACAGCGAAATGAACAATATCTGTATGCCATAAATATCTCTGGGGCTCTCTGCCCACCCCGTGACACACAATTTGTTGCAGAATCCCCCTGCTTCCAGAGTCTGGGGTCCATGACGACCCGGCTGTTTACTTTCAAAACCGTTTGCCATGCGTAAATGACAAACGATTTTGCGAAATTATTATTGCCATTGTCATCGTCGCTTGGTTGGCTGATTCCGTTTCCCGACTCCTGTCACTTGTCCCCCGACTCTGTATCTGACCCCAAAAACCCAAACACTTTCTCAATTTCTGAGTCGGCTGCTGTTGCTGTTGCTGCCGTTGTTGTTGTTGTTTTTCTTGTTGTTGTCGCACTTTACGCTGCTCAATTTAGCAAACAGTCAGCCGTTGACGTTATCCTTCCGGCGGCGCAGCAGCCAAAACCAATAAGCCACCAGCAGCAGCCACCATCATCATCCAGCTACATTTACCGCCATCCATGTCGCTAAATCCCACAGCAATTGCTGCTGGCAATGCGCACTAATCCACCCAGCCATTTACTACTTTACGCTCCTCCACCCCAGCATCTCTCTCTCTCTTTCTCTCTCTCTCTCTCGCTCGCTCGCTCTGTGCCTTTCACTCGCCCTGCCTCTGGCGCACAGCACGCACATCCGGCACGCCTTCCCCGCTCAGGCCGAGCTCGTAGTGTATTTATTTTATAACATTGCCAATCAAGATGGCTGCGCAAACATAATCGCAATAGAGACACAGATATTGACATAGCGTGGACGGACGAGGGTACTCATCCCCTGGCAGTTGGTGCTTGTTTGCATTTCAGCAGCTTTGGCCCAATCCAGCCCAAGGATCAATAACACTTTTGGCTCAATTCCGGGACTGTCAGGACTTGGTCTCAGCCTCTGTGCCGCTGACTGAGTCTGGGCCCATCCATTGCTTTAGCCTTTTGTTGTTGTTTATTTATTTTGCAAGCAATTTCAGTATTTTGGGCACCCGTTGCTCTCTCTCTCTCGCTCTCTCTCTCTCACTCTCTCTGTCTTAGAGTGTGTGAGTGCTTTATCCGACACTCGTACGTTCATTGTATGCTGTGTACATGTTTTGTGCTTATGTCCTTTTCAATTTGTTCAATGATTCGCAAGCAAATTGATTCCCATTCAATTTCGCGCCGTTTCGCATGCGACAATTTCGATTTTTATTGGATTTCTCTCTTCACGCCGACATCGCCCATTTTGTTGTTTGTCCCATTTCGGCACAATTTTTATCTGTGTGTGTGTGTGTGTGTGTATGTGTGTGTGTTCCTGTATGTGTACATCCTTTGCGAAAATATAATAAAATTGTAAATTGGTTTTTGTTCATTTATAGCTAGTTGCTGTGTGTCCTTACTGATATTGTTATTGGTCAGCGTTTGTGGGTTTTGTCAAATGGTAACTGGTCAATTTAACTGGGTCCTGTAGATGCCTATCGTCCTGCGTAAGCAAAATTGAGATTGGTTTCAGCTGTCATAAAATAAATTAATTGGAAACTCAATTCGTCCCTTATTTATGTAAATTATTTAATTTTGGCATTGGTTTTTAAGTCCACTAACAATTAATTAAATCTGAAACTGGGCATGAATTATTTAAAGACAAAACCAACTGAAAGGGAGAGGCAAATATAGTGGCAAAAGGAAAAAATGAGCCTTAAGTTGGCGATTAATTTAGCTTAAAGATTACTGTGCTCCTAAAGCAGCAACTTTCACCTGTTTTTTCCGAATTGTGCTTTTTATTTACACTTAATTTAAATACTCGTAAAATAAATTATGTTGAACAAATTGGATCTATTATCTATTATCCAGTGCCATAACTTTGTATAAGTTAATCCGAGTAATTCATTTATTGCAATGGCATCTTGATGAGTGTTTCATTTATAATTAAATTCATTTAAAGAAATAAATTGTTGCTCGTGTTTTCGCAATTAGATTAACCCTGCATTAAAATAGAATAGTAAAATATGATATTTATTTGGAATGAAATTATTAAAATTGTAAATTCTTTACCAACACGATAAATTCGAAAAACTGAACAGATTTTCAAATTTAATATTACGTTTTATGAGCATAACTTTATCTGCTGACAATTTCATAAGAATAGAATAGACTCGTATTGTGCTTTACTTAAAGCATCCCACGATATAAAACTTATAAGTCTGCTGCTTGAAAAGCACTGGAGCACATAAGTTAAGGACAATTACTGAACTTCTCTTGCAGTTGTAACTAATCACCAACTAATTTCATTTACCAACTTTGTACATGCTCATAAACTCTGTGCAACCAGCCACTTAACACAAACTGTCCAGTTTATCTGTAAATGTGTAAATATATCTGTATATGTTTTCGGTATCTGTGCAGGGTAGTGCTGCTGGCAGAGAGTGTGGCTATGGTCAGAAGCGTTCGATGACCAAGAATGTTTGTCACAATACATCAAATGGCAGTGGAATGACACAAAACATGAACGCGTCACTTTCCATCACTCCAAAGTGCCGAGCCGACGAAAGCTACCACTGTCAAGGCGACTGTGACTCGGACTCTGACTCTGACTCTGACTCCGACTCCAATTCAGACTACGACTGTGAGTGCGAGTGCGGGAAATGCCAGCCAAATGGTCGGCTAACAAGGCAAGAAACGAACCGATGGAAACAAGCAGCTAACCAACCAACCAAACAACCAGCCAACCAACCGGCCAGACAGTGTGACGCAGCCTCTCATCCACAGAGAGATAGCCTGAACCTCAGATTAACTGCGAGCATGCGCAACTATTTGTGCACATTTTAAATGGGCCGCGCTGCGGTGCACAAAGCAGTGATCTGAGTACAATGCCCCTTGGGGAGCGGGACGGAAAGAAAGGGGGGTATTCTGGTGACACTCTACAGACGTCGCTGGGTCTGGCCGGGCAACAGTTGCTGCCTTAATCCGCCAAGCAATGCGGCAACGACTCCAATGATGATGATCACAATGATGACGATGATGATGATGATGATGATGATCGTGGCGATTATTTGTGGCTGCTGCGGCTGCTGCGACTGCGGCTGCTGCTGATACACAACATATACACAGTTTTTTGTCGCAGCAATCTCGTTTGACCAAAAACGACTAACGAGCTGGCTGAGCTGGTGTTTCTGGAGAAGAGGCAAAGGCAAAGGCAAAGTGGCAACGGCAACGGCAGCAGCTGAGCGACTGCCACAGTTGATATTGGCGAGTGCTTTGGCTCTTTGGGCTCTGAATCGAAATCAGTTGGCATCATTAATCCTTTGCAGCCAGCCATGTGCAAAAGGTTCAACAACTCCGGCTATTGGCAACGCCTTAAATGCGAAGCCGCCGCCTCGTAAGTTGTCATGTTTTTGTCGCTTTATGGACTTCTAATCGTTCAATTCTATCAAAAAGCTTACGCACTAACAAACACCCAAATCCAGTTGAACGTTTCAGGCCCATTTTGAGGCTCAGTCTCAGTTTCAGTTTCAGTTACAGCTACAGCAGCCAGTCACCAGATTAAGATATTTAGATTGGCCCACGACATAGAGTCGCAGTGGCAGAGTCGCAGGCAGAGGCAGACGCGGAGACGGAGACGGAGACACAACAGAGACCAACTTTATTTAGCACCTTTACAGGCCCACGGGTCCACAGCGCTCGAGGTGACAATAAGCCGCTGTCTGAGGCCCAGAAATTGGGTTCAATTCTTACCTTTTTTGTGCCGGGGAGACCCGCTTGATAGAGCAGTCCAATTCAGCAGTCCTCAGTCCCAGGTGCTTCGGGCCTTGTGGCATTTGATGTGCGAATTTGTTATTTAACTTGGGGAAACACGCAATTGTCTTCGCCTGGCTGCCACTGACGATGCTTTTGGGCGCTTTTGGCCGAGGTGTGAATTGTGCATAAATTGTGCGAACGCTCGAACGATTCGAGTATTAGATCCATTTCTATCTCTTGAGTTGCAGTGATTGTTTTTTTTTTCTTTTTATTCGGTGCTGGAATTGATTTGGATATCGGTTGGGCTATTTGTTAAATTGTTTTGTAACTACCGTTTTTGGGTTTCGAGTGGCTTTTGATTAGGTGGCTAGGCCGATTTTTTTGTATTGTAACACAATACGTCAGGTGAATGGTGTCTACTACTCATTTGCATTAGCTCGAACTTTCAAATTGAACAGAGAACGGCCTGTCTTATAAATACACAAGTATGTGGATGTTCGAACTGACCAAATCTATGCAGATAGATGAATTATTGTAATTAATGCCAAATTGGCCATAAAACACAACATTTGCATGTCAAACAGATCAGAGAATTTCATAAGCCACGTTTTGTCATGTTTTGCTGGGCGCATAAATTACTATATTATATATATATATATATATATATATATCTATTTTTTTGATTGTTCGTTGCTTTTGGCGGAAGTTTCCATTGTGCGCTCGACTGAAATAATTAAATATTAAATATGATTAAGTTTTGTAGCTGGTGTTTTTGTTGTTGTTGTTATTGTTTTGCGCTACGACCCACGCAGAGCCATAAACTATGGACTTATGGAGCTGGGCAATGCTAAACGGCATTCAAATATAAATAAATGTCAAATTGTGCACGCTTCGCCATAATCATACAAGTTCTCTGACAGCGGCCCTGCCTTTCTATAAAGTCTCCCCGGTCTCTCTCTCTCTCTCTCTCTATATATATATATGTATATAGACACATTTATATATATGTATCTTATATGACAGCGGCAAGCTAAAAACTGCTAAATGCAAATTAAAGCTCATTAATCGCGCAGAAATATATTTCGAAACAGCGGGACATTAATGTGCTTCGCACTTGGCCAAGAATCCAAATACACGATTCCGATGCCCAACTCGTTTCGCATAGAAAGTGAGCTGAGACTGAATCAATGATGTCTGGAATTGGGACGGCAGACAACGGATACTACGGGATGCGGGGAACGAGGTACGAGGAGTAAGTAAGTTGCGGTTTTGGGGGTGGAGGTGAGGGAGACAACATTGCGAGTGCTCGTAAAACATGCTATGATTACTTTATTAAGGCAAATGTTTCATAAACAATCGCCATGTCGTACATAAAAACCGAATCCGATACTCAAGCGTCTGCGCGGGCGTTTCCCTCTGTCTCTGGCTCTGAGACCCAAATCCCGACTCAGACTCTCCCGGGCCCAGATGGTGACGAACGGGCCGTAATCAAGCGTTGAGCGCTTTGCTTAGATAAGTCACTTAAGATAAATCGCTGCGTGTGCGTGTGTAGTCGTTTAGAAATTATGGGTTTCAGATATTGGAACTCAGATACAATACAATATACAATACACCGACTGCCATATACAACACTCAGTGTTTGTTTGTTGTTGTTTTTGTTTCTTCTTTTTCATTTTCCCTCTAGACCTGGCTATTTAAAAATTCAAATTTTTATCGCTAGTCGCGCAGGGAGTTTAACTAATTTTGTTAAATTGAACATTTGTTAAATTTTGCTCAAATTCAAATTCGAATTTTATTTGATTTTTTTTTTGTTTAGATAAACCATTTGCAATTAAGCGGAAGTTTTACATAATTAATTTGAATGTCGATTAATGCCAGCAACAAATCGATGGGAACGTTTTCATATGATTAACACATGAAACAAACACAGATGAAAATAACAATAATCATAACAAATAAATTTATTTATCGTCTTATACTTAATTTTAGACACATTTCACATCAGCTGATCACAGGTGCATAAATATTCCAGACCGGGTACATTGGTTAACAGCACACATTAATGATTCATAAACATCATATGTTGATTGACGATCTATTGCTTTGCTTATTCAATTAGCACATTTTATGCGTTTCGGCCAAGTGGTTGCCTAATTATGGTAAGGCCACCACGCAGCGTTCGATTTTATGTCTTTTGACCATAAAATCGCAAACTAACTGACAAATTATAGGCGATACTTAATGTTTGTGGGTGTAGCAAACAAACATTGCCATCCTCAATCGTCAATCGTCACTTCCTTTCTGAACAAGAGACACTCTCGAAAATGTTTTTTACTACTGTTGTCTGTTCTTGCTGGTTGTTGTTCGTTGTTGGTTTTCGCTTGTTGCCTGAACGTCTGCATTATTTTATTATCGTGTTGCCCCATCTGAACCACCAACAAGCAGCAAAAGCAGCAGCGGTGGATTCGCTACGCTCATTGTCGCCATTGTAGCCAACATGGTCGTGTCTAGCGACAAATTTAATGACTTACTTAACCTCATTGAGAGAGCTGCATAGGCTCACACACACACACACACACACTCACACTCACACACTTGGGCGACAAAATATCCGCCTTGTTACTGCCACAGCGCAAGCACAGCAGCATTGCACCCTACTCAACCCCTCCGCTGCACCCGCCGCCATTCACTGAGTTTGCCCGGTAACTTAGCATTTTTTAATGACTTAATTTACGTTCGCAATAGGTTCCACCTTCCATGTTTATTGTTTTGACTAAGTACACACACACACACACACACACAGACACACGCACAGACACAGGCACAGGCGAGCTGCAGACGTTGTTGGCTTTTATATGATGGCTTTATAGTTGGTCGTAGAGCGTGCGACGCCCTCGAAACTCAATTCGCGCCTTATCGTCAGCTCGCATCGTCGTCTCCGTCGTCGTAGTCGTTGTTGCCTCAAATCTTGCCCGGTTTCCTCTTCGGCGTGGGCTGCGAATTTGTGGCCAGCTGCTCTATAGGAATGGCCTCCATTTGTTTCAGCTGTCTGCAGCAGGCGGTCCACATTCACAAATTCACATATGAGTGGAAAGCAGAGCGCACGATAGCTTCGTTTATTGTTAATTTAATTGGGCAATTTCATGAAGGTGTTGGTGTGCTTTTGTTTCCTACGGTTCGATAAATGGCTCTGGGGCCAAACCAATTGGCAAAATTTGTTATAGATAAGCCAGCAAACCTATGCCAGAAGGACTCTCGAGAAGATGTCACATTTGTGAGTTAGAGTTGAGCTCGTGTCCACTTTTGCATTCGTGACACGAGCAGGCACGACTCAAATGATATATATGTATATATATATGATGAATGTGTAGTTCTGGACAGTAGTACGGAAATATAATATTATTCTTTAAATATTTTATCATTTTAGTTTTGAGTGTAGACTTTTAATAGTCACCAAATTATTCTCCATGCATTTTTTACGAATCACGGATTTGAATTAATACCCGCTGATTAATTTAGGCTTTAAGCTCTATAAGTGTGCAACAATTAAGTTATCAAGTTATGTTTGGGTTCCGGCACAACGTTGGCGTAGACTGCTTTGAGTGGTGGATTACGCGGCGTATAAGTTGTGTGGCATTCGGCGACAGCGTCACGGGTTGAACAAACGGAGCCAAAGTGCGACACTTGCTACTCGAGCGGTTGGCTTTGAAGTAAGCACAAATGTCGCTCACATAAGTATTGACAGCTAACAAGGTGCTAAATTAGATGACACTCGCATATATGGAGCGGCATCGCGTTGTTTGCAAATTAAGCAGGTACAACAACAACAAAAAACAACAGCAACAACAACAAGAGTGACTCGAAGACTGGACTCGTTGATATTTCAAGTTCAATGTCGTTTTTGCACGTGTGTGTGGTGTGTGTGTGTGTGTGTGTGTATGTGTGTGTAAGTGACGTCTGGGAAATTTGATAAACACGCTTATTAAATTCCACGCCCGTTACTAAACAACAGATTGAATTGCTGTTGTGGCTCTTTGGCTGGGATGACCTGGGCATGGACCTCGGCACCGAAAAAGCGTGTCGCAAGTCATGTTATGCGCATGTAAACCAATCTAAATACGAATCTCTCTCAGATCGCTGGGCTGTGTTGAGAGTGTGTTGTGTGTGGTTGTGTGTGTGTGTGTGTGTGTGTGTGTGTGTGTGTGTGTGTGTGTGTGTGTGTGTGTGTGTGTGGTGAGTGTGCGCATGTTTTATTGGGCCAGTCAAACAAACAAAATGCATTTAAAAGCTACAAAACTACATTTCAGATAGTCAGACCATGGAACAGGGCTCCAGGCAAACATGACTTGACAACTCATCGAACATTGAACACGTTGTAATGTGATACTTAAATGCTTGATTGGCTCGTAAATATTTTCACTATGTGGCCCAACTCACAATACCCCAACCCAATTCGCCCCGTCCTCCTGCGAGTGCGATGCTGCACTGCTGTCGATTCTGTTGTTAACAATCATTTCTACAAAGTATCGCTGGGCTCTGCTCTTGTTTTTGTTCTTTCGCCTGCGCTTAGCTTTTTTGCGCACCCTTGCGGCTGTTTGACAAAAGCGCCAAATCTTGCACTAAAAACACACCAAATACGACTTCAAAGCTATCGCTGCGATCGATCGGCATTGGCGCGTTGACAGTACACGATGAGGCCGGGCCGGGCAGGGCGGAGCGGGTGGCGGGTGGCGGGGATCGTCGGGATCTTTGGGCAAGTTTCAGACATACAATTGTAATTGTTGTGTGCAGGCCAAGCCATGCAATCGGGTCCGGGACCGGGACCTCAGCAAAAGCCAAGGACGGAGCCTGAGCCTGCGCCTGTGCTTGGGCCACACAAACTTCGTCCGCGTCCTCTTCGTCATCATAATGTTAATGTAAATGCATTTTAAATGGACTTGCGTACAACATTTTTTTGTTCTCTCACAAGACCTCAAGTCTCTGCATTATTGTTGTTGTCGCGCTTTTGTGTGGACAGTTCGACAAGCTGTTTGCAACACGATGCGGGCCTAGCGAAAATCATAAAAAACAACAAGACAAACACACACTCACACACATATCGATTGTATATCCATACATATACTGTGGCATACATTGTATATTGCCATATGTGATCAGATGTCTGGCGTAAAATGCGACTTTGTGGCATTGGCAGCGAACAAAACGTTTTTAGTGTCTTACAAATGAAATGTGACAGTTTCGAGTTAAAAATAACAACATCCAAAATTAACATAATTTAATCAACACTAATTCGCGCTTTCAGTTTTTTTTTTTCTCTCTCTCTTTTTTCTTCTTTTACATGTTTTTTGTCAGCTTTGAGATTGACAGAACTGTATAGAAGATGTGGGCGCCCTTAAAGCTGCCTTCACTATTAAATATCCAATTGGCACTCTCAGGCACTTTAGGTTAGCGTTAGGAGCTCTGCTGACTGACTACTGCCTTGATAGCATTTCCGCTTGGCTAATTGCCAGTTTCAGTTTTGTATCTGCGCTTGCCAGACTCATTAATATTCCAGATACGTGCACGCTCAGCCTCGGAAACAGGATGCTGCCTATCAATAACAATCAGGGGCTGGAACAGTGCAACAGTGGTAGGGGCTGCACTTCATGAATGGAAGTACCAAGTGTCAAATAAACCCCTTACAATTTGGAACAAGTTCATTAACGAATTTAGTTTATGTTTGTTTCGTAAAGACAGTTGATTTTAATCGATCTTTCTTTGTAAAATGGACAAAGTGTGAATGAAGTCAATTACGAGCGCTGAGGAAAATCGTTTCAATGGAATATACACTAAAGATACAAACAGTGGCGTGCTATGATACGACAAAAGGGGTTTCGCTTTGGAAGTTAGAATAGTTTTGTATCTCTGAGTCATTTAATAAATCAGTAGTAGCAAAGACTATAGAGTTGTCACTAGTATCCCAATAGTCTTTGGTGCTTGATATTCGTTTGACAATAGCGTTTTGTAGTGCTAAAACACACTACCTCTTACTACTTTGAGATACTTTTTCGACATCATTTGTAAAGCTGCCTTTGAAAGCAAGTCAAAGTTATAAGCTGTAAAGGACTGATGACCTTAATAAAAAAAGTAAAAGATATTCGATTGACAATCGATTGCTTGGTGATGGAATTCACCACTTTTGAGGTATATTCAATGCAAGGCAATTGATTAAATTATAAGAATTTCATCCTTCCTCAATATTGATAAATGATGCTTGTCCAGGATAGTCTAGATTCTGTTAGTACCCTCTTCAGAGTCTTTTTGGAGCGACGACACTGCACTAACCTGCAACTATTTCAACTTCTAACAATAGTGAAGTCGTTTTTGAGGTTTTCTTTCTTTTTCTTTTTGTGATTGTGTGGAACCCCTCTACGTCACGTACGCACGAGATTCTGTTTAAATATAGCCACATATACGACATATTAAACAGGCGCGAGCTGTGCTGAGCGCCGGCTCCCGGACAGCTCCGATTTGGTTAGCCAGTTAGTCAGTTAGCCAGCGCACCAAATTGGTTTATGACTTCCTTCTAACCCGGGCCAGAAGAGGTAGTGAGTGCAGCGTTCTCCTAATGGTAAGCAACTGATTTAAGGCCTGTAGCCCCCTCGGCACAGCAAGACCAACAACTCTCTAAATCTATCTCTGTCTCTGTCTGTGCCTCTGCTGAGAGCCAAGGCCAACATAAATATATTAACCAGTCTGTTGCATTTGGATAGGGGAGCGACAATGATAAGATCGATTATGTTAAGTCACTTGGCGTTAAAATTATGTTGACGCATGTTACCAAAATGTATAAACAAGTATAAGCGATCTGAGCGTCATCTATTTCTTGGTCCAGGTTCAGGCGGCAATTATGCAAATCTTTTGACAATCATTTAAAGCTTTAAAGCGCATTAGCTATGCGAAATGTAAATTGGAAGAGCAGAGAAGAGGAAGATGGATTGGGGGGGGGGGGGCGTATGGGGAGAGCACAAAACAGCGCCAACGCTATGTGATCGCAGCGCACCTCTAACCCAATTTATAACGACTTATCGACAGTAATAAAAACAAAATACACATCGAGCTTAAATTTATACACATGTTGCGATCGATAACGCCAACGCCTCATTTGCATGTGGACGTCAAAGGCGTGGTGTGGCCAACAGTGGGGGGATGGTCGAGCAATAGAGTTTGTATGCATGTTGCTCTCGCGTATCTGAAAGATAGCCAGCGTGCTTATGCGCGACACTCGACATTGTCAAATCGCAGCTTAATTAAGCAATCGATCGTCGATGGATGTGCTTTTGCTAATTTGCAACAAGTCAATAGCTGGGCCAATACACACTGACAAAGCCAAAATGTCAAAAAGCAAAAGACAAACCAAAACAAGCAATGTGGGAAAGTTGCGGTGATGACAATAACTTTCAGCTGGTACGCAAACTTTGCATATTCCACACGGGCTGTGAACTTTGGCTTTATCTTAAGGGCAACCGTTAGGGTGCCTAATGAGTGGCATTTATCAGCGCCAACCAATCTCAACAGCATACGTGTATTGAGAATTGTTTAAAAAGAAATTAAGAAATGTATGCGTTAAGCCCGCATGTGCTTTTGGATGTGTGTGTGTGTGAGTGAGTCAGGCATTGATTTTGGGACTCCTCATAAATCATGCTGACTCTGTGACACTATCACACTAATAAAATCGCATGCAAAAGCCGCCAGGTCGCCAACAGCCGATCAACATCAACAGCAACAGAAACAACAACAAAATCCACAGTAATAATACCTGAATTGAGAGACATTTACAAAAAAAAAAAAAAAAAACACACGGCTGAATGACAGCAACAAATGATGCCCGACGCTTTTGTGGACATTAATGTTTGACATTAATTGAAATTAATATTAATTTCATATTTATTGTAATGCCAGTTAATGGCCAATGTGGATGCTGTGTTGCTGTTGTTGTTGTTGTTGTTGTTGAGTGACTGTGGGGGCGTCCTTCTCAGTCCCTCTCTTTCATTCACTCACTCTGTGATATGGCTCATGACTGATGAATTTGCATATTTTGCTAGCCTTGCTAGACGTTGCATGCTGTGAGCAACAGGTCCCAGATGCCACTTGCCACTTGAATATATGGCCAGCGAGCTCAGCATGACAATTCGCATGAATGTTCAAGCCTGTAACTTAATTTGTAATCGCAGCGCATTAGAATTTAAGTAACTCGTAATTAATGTTACAAGTCATACAAAGTTGGATGATTCTGGAAGAATGGGGGAGGGGGAGCGGCAGGTGCGAGTATGCCACGTTTGCAAGTTTATTTATTGGAATCTAAGTGATTCCAGATGAGATTGCGACCAGCTAGCAGCAAATTCAACGATTAAGTTATCAGCTCACAGTAGGTGGCAGCTGGTCAGAGAGGGACAGAGAGAGAGAGAAAAAGAGAGGGAGAGCTGGAGAAAAAGGAATAGAGCTGAAGATGCGGGGTCGGGGTATGATCGGGCTTCGATCTCCTGTTGTGTAGTGCCTGGCGCATCAGGTGAGAAGCGCGCAGCATCCAAATGGGTTTCACTTTTCTTAGACACACGCACACACCCACACACACACACTGGCACACACTCGCACACAGCTTGGGTATTTTGGGTGTGATATCATTAGTTAACCCTGCAGTCTACTTAAAACCCGTTTCATTGCATGTTTCTACCTGCTGGATTCCCCATAGCCCATGCTGCCCGAATTCCCCTCGTTTCGCTTTAATAAGAAATTTATATTATTAGCGTGAATAAAAATTGCTGCTGCCGATATTTGCGCATCATTAAAGCCATCAAATGATGCCAATTAAAAGTAAATAAATAATACATTTTATGAAAGCAATCAAATCTCCCTTCTCTGCCCCTCTCTCTTTCTCTCTCTGTCTCTCTCTGTGCCTCTCTCTCTCACTCCCGCTTTGAGCTGCCTGAGCTCTCAAGTTAAATTATGCGCAGCAAAAATTATAAAATTTTGTTAAAACTTAATTAGGCACTGGCGCGAAGACACCAAAAAACACAAAATCCCTGTGAATCGTATTGGTTTGGGTTTTCGCGTATTTGTAAATGAGTTTCATCTGTTTGGTTTGTTGCTATTCGAAGCGGTTCATTAATAAATTAGCAGCACATAAAAGGGGCACACAAAAGAACAAATTTATGAGACATCACACAGAAGAAGAACAGCAAAGATTCAGCCCGAGCAGCTGACGGCGAAGTGAAAAAGGTCAGAAGGTAAGGAAATGGTGCTCCCAATGACTTTGACCAGCGATTTAAAATCAATAAAACACGATATGTGCCGGTTTAAAGAGAAGTTTGTTAAGCCCAGGAATCTCTGGAATTTTTGCTAAAGATCACTTCTCTTGGGTTCACCTGCTTCTCTAGGAATATTGCATATTAATTAATACAACTCAAGCGCGTGCCATATTATCGCAATATATTAAAATATTGTCTCACATGTAAAAGAGGCTATCGCTTGGCAAATTAACACAATTAGTTGGGAATAGAATAATATGGGGAGCAATTATTGGTATTAAGCCATCAAAGCACTGATTTAATTAGCCTCAGAAAAGATTCAAAACTATCTGAAACATGAATGATGTGATCAATGATAGTCTTACACGTCTTTACATATGAATGTATTTGCAATCACTTATAAATGATGATTAAAATAAACGTCTACATAATTGAAGGAGAGTATTTACTCTATGGGACATACAAAGATTATGGTGTATTTCAAAAGTGATTGGATCATTTAATGGCTTCATTTTTAAACAGCTTGTTAAGTTGGCTAACTGTTGGGTTCTATCACCTGTCCATTGCTTTGGGTCTGGCAGTAATCACATATCAACCAGCCACCCGCTGTGTTATTTAAGTGCCACATTTCACATGAGCAACTTTTAAAATTATTTACACACAGCAACCAACACGAACAGCAATAAGAGCAACAATAACAACAACGGCAGCAACTCCAACGCCTTCTGTCCAGCACCCGCTTGGGCTCATTGGTGGGGATTCTGTTGCCGTGTGTTAGCCTGAAGAGCTGTGCAGATAATTAATTGATTAAAATGTTTTTGCATATTATGGCCGGTATCATATTTCACATAAATGAGCGCATTCAACACGCTAAAGTGCCAAAGATTGTCTGAGGCCAGACTTGCAGAGATTAGACCGAGGTGTCCATCAGCGAAAGAGACAGGTACAGAAAAACGTCGAGAGAGAGAGAGAAAGAGAGAGATCATCTGTGGCGAGGCACTTGTTGCCACAACTTACCACCTAGGGTAAGCAAATGCGCCATTGTGGCACACACTCATCATGATGTTGCTGCTGGTGATGATGATGCTGGTTGAGAGTCTGGTGTGGAGTTTGGTCTAGCCAAGCGCCGCATGTGGCAGAGAGGCGATTGCAGCGGACTCCAAACACAGAACAGGGTGTTTATGGTGATTTAGTCAGTTATGTGGATCGTAAACATTTTTGATAGCTAAATTTAAATAAACGACAGATATTTGTTGCTGGCTGCTTTATGAGCGAGGTTCCAGCTTGAGATGGAGTTGATGTCGCAACGCGAAGGCGCTTAGTCATTTTGTTAGTGTGTGCGTGTGCGTGTGTGTGTGTGTGTGTGTGCGTGTTGGCCAAGTCGAGAATTTAAATTAATTTTATTGCATTGAAGTTTTTGTGTAGTTGGCGCGCGCGGCGAGAGAAAATATCAAATTACTGTGGTAATATATTTGAGATTAATGTCAGATCTCTGGGCCAAGAGATTTTGTTTCGTTTTACTTTTATTCAGTTGGTAAATTGGCTATAAAAGCGGGCCAACAACAATGTGGGCAAACGCTTGCCCAATTCAATCTTCGATGAATACAGCGATAAACAACTGAGGAAAACGAGGAAAAACGAGCTAAGAAAGCGGCCAACTGCCACTTCTCCGTCAAATGAGACCCAATCTCGAAAGAAACGACTCGTCTCTATCCGTATTTCTTTGCTCAACCGAAACATAAACATCAACATAAACAAAACAAATATTTAGTTTAAATTTGTACGTTGACAAGCGTTTCAAATGTCAGTCGCAGCCATAATTGGCTCTCATTTTTGGCAATCAATTCGTGTTTATTTATTTGGGAAATTGCCCCGATACGAGCTCGTAAGTAGGCTGTTTACCTGCCCGACCGCAGACGTATGTAGAGACGACTATAGAGTTAGAGTTCGAGCCGAGAGAGTCAGCGGGATTTTCGCAGTGGGTTGGCTTAAGCTGAATCCGGTTGCATTTTTTGAATCTCCCTCTCTCTAACAGGATTAGAGCAGACCGACTCTCGCTAAGCCCACAACATACACTTGTGGCTTAACTTTGGCAATCCTGTTAGGCTGTCGGACTTGTACTTGGACTTGGTCGTGGTCGTGGTCTTGAGTCTGTGAGGCCTGTGATTTCTTTCAATGAACGATAGTGCACCTAATCCTCGACTGCAATTGCTGTGTGTTTTCAGCTTGTCATTGTTTGTAGTCGAGTTAGGTGCTGGGCAGGATCGGTTGGCAAGGCCAAAAGGGTTGCCGACACGCCCACGCATTTATTTGCATGCCCAGGCATTGACTTATGCCTTTTGTCACAAGCCCAAGCCACAAGTCAAACTGGCAGCAGCAGCAGCAACGGCCAGTCTTGAATCTTAGGCCTCTTTTCGTTGTGGCCTGCTCAAAATTCATATTTAATAAGCACATAATGGCAATAATCATAATTTTACAGCGAACTTCGAAACAGAGTCTTGTCAGCGGGATGCCCCTAAAGGGTTTCCTTCAGCGCTGGCACAATGCGCAGATACAGCTATAGCTACAGAAACAGATATAGCAACAACTATAGAAAAATATACAGAAACTGGGAGGCGTTGCGCACATTTAATTAATACGTTTGCTTGTTGCTTGTTGCTAAGTTCCTGGCCCCGGAATTCGAACTGGCCCTGAGCCATACACAGATTGCTCGCTCGCTGGCTTGCCACAGTAGGCGTAACAACAGATGATTAGATTTTCTTAAAAATTTCGACTAAAGGGTATCGCTGTACGGTGTGTCATTTGCCTGACTTATTGTTTCAATTTTGATGGCAGGCAAAGCTTCGTTAAGGCTCGGCTTCGGCAATCCTTCGAGCGCGAGTTTTTGTCTTTGCGAAATTCGACGGAAGTCAATGGACAAACTAAATGTTGTATTTTCGCTTGTGATGTTTACAAAATGAGTTTTAAGCGGGGTTTTCAGTGGGTTTTGCCAGATTGTGCTCTGGATGAAACAAAAGACTTAGGCAACAAACTGCCCACTAAAGAGATTTTTAAGATATAATACGAGAAAGTTGACGATATCATCTTTTATAAACATTTCCAGAACGCAATCTTGATTAATATTTAACTACGAGACATAAATTTTATATTTCTTATCATTTCACTTCATTAGCTCGAAAATTTCCTGGTAATTAGATGGATTTTTGTAGCGAATTTTCGTTGTTCCCACAAACAACGAATTGGCCTGACTGACTCTCTAACGGTTTCTGGTCATAAAAAACAAAACAAAACACACAAAAACAAGCAACAAAACAATCGAGCTAGCAAACAATACTCACAACCACAACAACAATTGGTGCTCAAGTGCCCTGGGGTAAATCACGCAAAACCATAAGAGGAATAATAAGCCTCAACCTCAAACCATTTGTTTAATTTCCAATTAAAAAGAGCAAACACAGATATGTAGAGGGAGAGCGAGAGAGAGAGCACACACTACACACACATGCACACACACACGCACACCTACACCTACGCACAGCAGGTCAGAGTCAGAGTCCGAGTCGAAGTCGGAGTCAGATCGCCAGGCATTATCATCATTGACATCACGACATGGTTTGTTGTTGGTGTTTCTGCTGCTTGACAACTGTTTTAGGGACAGGTAGAGCCAAAAGGATCTCGCACTGCGTGTGTGCAAACGCCTGACACTTTGGCCCTGTGGCTGACCAGTTGGACGTTGCACAGTTGCGCCTGTTGGCTGGTGGTTGGTGGCTGGTCAAGCGTTGAGCGTTTATCGTTGTGCGTGGGCCCCGTTGAAATGAGTGCGATGATGATGAAGTGAGGTTTGCCGTTTCCCGGAAAATGCCACTTGTCAATAGGCCCAATGCCTGTCCCATTGTAGCTGTTATCTAAATTACGCCAAACAAAACAGCAGTTGCCGTAACGAGCACAGAAAGAACCCAAACTCAAAATAAAAGAAGGGGCAACTGTATTTGACTGGGCCAAGCCCAACTGCTGACTGTTTTTTTTTTTTTTGGCCGCTTCGGTTGTTGTTAGGGGTGGGCCCTGCTAATGTTTTAATTTGATTTTAAAATGATGTTAATCTAATATCCGTGGAAAATGTCAAAATAAAGCGTAAGGCGCAACACCAACAACAACAAGTCTACATCTTCTCTGCCTGCGTGATTAATTAAAAGTCTAAATATGGCTTCCACGGTGCTAATTGAAATGCACTTGCCGTGGTGCTCAATTTCAATGAATTTTCCATTTTATTACGAAATACGCTGTCAAAATTGTATTGGAGTGCACTTGTTGTTGTTGCTGCTGCTGCTGCTTCTGCTGCTGCTGCTGCCTCAGAGGCTCTTGATAATCTATGAGCATTATGTTGACAATATTTTCCTGTGAATTTCATGTCTGTCTGTGGTTTCAATGCTCGTAAGTTATGTGTGTATGTAAGAAAAGTGGTTGCAGCGCACTATAGGAATGTCATCATCAATGCTGGTTGCTGCCACTCACGCATTGGGGCGTGAATACCACAAATTTATATTTAATTGTTTGATTGCCCGTCGCTCACTGCATAATTTCTCAATAATTTCCCTACATATCTCTCTCTTACTCTCAACCAACTGGCACTGCTGCTGGAAAATTATTGAAATGGCTGTGACAAATGTTAGGCGCTGTCTGCATTCATTAATTTCGGGGCATTAGCGAGCCAAGCAGTCCCCAACAGAGTGTGAATCGATGAGTGCGACTCGGGATGCGTGTGGGTGCGCATTAGTTATGTAGTAGCCAGCTGTGTGACGAATTGGATATTTTGTAAATAAGACATCTTTAATATAGCTCCGGGAAGGCGTAATATGTGCAAACGAATGAGCAGTGATAACAAATGACTTGGGCAACAAACTTGCTTAGATATTAAACAGAACTCGTTCTGTGTACAATGTCCGATTGCGATCGACATTAAGAACAACAAATGATGGCATTCAAACACGTACATAATAAAACATTTGTGAGTCTATAAAAAATATATTTGAATTTTTTTTGCTGCTTTTTTTTGTTAATTTTTCGTTTTAATTTTTTTCAAGTTTTAACTCTAAGTTCGAGTAAATGAGGGACATTTTACGTTTACCTTTCATTCCTATTATTTACTTGGACCAAATACACGTTGCTCAATGGAATTAAGATAAAATAGACCGGTTTCATATTAAGTTGCGGTTTTGAGTACCGGCACCGAGTCGAACTGAGTATTCGATTGTAGCTGCTGGTCCACCCGCTCTATAATTTTTTAATATTCGCAGTTGCCCATTTGTAAATGAATCGGTTATATTTTTCATGCATTACAACTGGCTTTTAATTATACGAAGAACGCTTCGCCTCTGGGCTTAGTGGAATCTGGAAAAAGGCTAATTGCTGGCGGTAATTGCAACATTAGACACCCCAACCACAAACTTATTTAGTGTTACAGTTGGCAAAGCCATAATTAATATGAACTAGCAGCTTCACTATCCACTGTGTGCACCAGTAAGTGATTCATGGGAATGGCCACATGCAATCCAAGCATTTGGCGAATTATGGCAATGGGGGGGAGTGGCATTTATTATAATTGGAATGCATAATTTAGCACCGACGATCAGTAATTGATTTTTTATTCAACTTAATTTAGTTTACGTATGCTTTTTCTCCAACACCATTTGAATAATGTATTGTCAACGGTAAACAACACATGAGTCTTGGACAGATCATGTGGAGAACAGGCATTTGGTTGTTGGCCCAAAATAAACAATCAAACGCCGCGTGGGCGCCCATAAAAAAAAAAACAAGCAACACTGGCATCAGGCCGCCACATAAAGTTGGCATATTTATGTGACTAATTTGAAATAAAACATAAAACATAAAACTCACCAAATAATATTAAGAGTCGCCAACAAAACTGAGATGCATATCAACAATTAGAAGCACGTCAGGCGCCCCATGGCCTCAAGAGATTTGAGAAATTTGACGCTTTTACGAGCTGCTCTCCACACCGGACAGGCAGCATAATGTCTCTCTTTGATATACCAAATTAAAGCAATGGACACTGGACACTGGACACTGGACACTGGAAGACGGGCAGTGGACATTTGAGCGCTGTAATCTGGAGATACGAGTACTTTGCATATGCATGAGTTGGCGCTGGGGCAGCTGGCGCCACGGAGAGCGAAGAAGTTGATCAGCAACATAGAAAACAACATAATTGAGGCAATTAGAAAACATCAAAATATTGGGCCTGGCCGCAGAAAATTGTTAAATAAATAAATGCTAACAAATTTTGATCTTAATTAAGCACTTGAGCGCTTAGCTGAATGCTTATGTAAAGTCTGGACGAGCACAATGCACAAATACAAATGCTCCGACTCTTTGAGTTCACAATGTAATTAAAGTCAGCTCTCAAGCGCTGAGCAATGACACAGCAGTTTTGAATGGAACATGGAGTTGAGTTTGTGTCTGAGTTTGAGCGTTGAGGGAGCTGGAACCAACGCCCACCTTATGATCATTCAATTAAAACGCTTAGGAATTATTATTATGACAAACAAATGTCGAGAGTTTTCAAATGATGCCAATCTCTCTCGCTAACCGCAGGAAGTTGAAAAAGGCGGCCCAAAATGAAGAAAAAAATTACAAGCAATTGAAAGAATATGATCAATATCTCTGGCCAACTGGCGGAAGTGAATTGAAAAGTTAACAAGCGTGGCAGGTATCTCGGCAAAAATGGCCGCTATTTGTTTGACCATCAAGTTCGTTGCCTAAGTCTTTGGTTTAAACAAATGCCCCAACATGGACTTTAAATTAATTACTTAATTTAACACAACACACGGCACTGCGACACCTCCAATACCGATGACATGCAATGCGACGTTGACAGCAGCCTCGCAGACGACAACACAAAGCACTAAAATTGACCAATTGCCAGCAGGCGAAACCTGTTGTCGATCGAACAGCCGAGCCACAATCACAGTCCTTGGCTGAGACTGGCACAGGCACTGGGCTGAAGATGGGGGCATAACAGATTAGTTAGCATATCCCATATCAGGGTAATTATTGTTAAATGAGATAACGATCTTGTACAGCGTTGACATTTATTTATTTTCCTTAATTTCGCCGTATTAATCTTCCTGGAAACACACATTAAAAACAACACACAACGCAGCGAAAAGCACAGCAGAAATTAAAATTAAAAAAAAAAACTAAAATGAAAAAAAAAAACGAAATGAGACGAAAGACAGACGGACACACACTCGTTGAGGCACGTATGTGTGTGCCATAATGATCATTAGCGGGCCATGAAAATCAACGGCATCAATTTGGCTTTATTGCCAATGCAATGGAACGGGCATTCAGCCAGTTTATCGAGCCGCCTTTTGACAATTTGCATGATGCGATCAATCGATCAATATGCGAACAACTCGAAAACGAAAGTCAGCTAATTAATATAATAAGTAAGCATCAGTAGTAATTTAAGAAAGCTCATCAAATTCAACAAAATTACCTGGCAATTAAACGAACATGTGAACGAACAACGGCAAACACCTTTATAGATGATGAGATATTAAGTGAACCCCAAAACAAAACTCAATTAAAATCAAACAAGCAAAAATAAAGCGTTGTCTCGCTACAACAACAACAAAAACAACAACAACATCACTCACAACTACACCAACTATGGACAGCTGGCAGAGAGAAATATGAGAAAAAATCCAACAACCAAAAAAAGACGCAGCTAATTTAACCAAATTGGATTACTTAATAAGTTTATTGGATAAATAACTTGGTCATAGCAACAACAACAACAACAAAAACAACGAATCGTTGTGCCCACAAAAGCATAAAGTGAATGTTTTGTTGTTGTTGTTATTGGGGCGCGCCACGAGCGCACAAACCTTTTGTGGCATTCAAAATAAGCCACGGGGCAAAACAAGTTGTATATAAAAATTGTGAGTTAATTTCTGAGAATTATCAAAGATTCCCCCATGTCCCTCACTCACCCTGCGTGCTCTCCTCTAATGTGTGTTGTTCTACAGAAACATTTGAAATGATATCATAAAGAAAAAAAAACAAAAACAGGGTCGAAGATAAGCCCACAAAAACAAAATGCATGACAAGAAGGCTCCCAATCAAGTGGGCGTCGTAATTTATTATTAATTATAATCAACTTTTGATAGACAACAGTCAGAGTATATCAGTGGAGTGCCAGGCAAGGCAACTATCTCGGGATCAAATGTGCGTGCTACTAAACAAACACACGCCTTTTACCTCTACGTATTTAACTCGGCCAAGCACTTAAATTGTTGTTTGTTTTATACATAAATGCGATTTATATCATTATCTGAGTGTGTGTGTGTGTGTGTGTGAGAGTGTGTGCTAGCCATGTAATTTGCTGTAAGGGCTCGGATTGTAGAGGTTCTGACACTGATTTATGCATGACTTTTGTCGGATCTGAACAGTGAATTACTCAGCTATTCAGTTATTCAACCAAATCATAGACAAGACGCCCCCAAATCAGTGCTTTGACAGGCAGCTACAATTTAGTGTTGTTAACAGCTAGTAATTAGACTCGATATGACTGTTAATTAGCCATTTCAATTGGCCGGCTCTTGCAGCTTACCCCATGCAATTTATCATTGCATATTCATAAGATTCGCTGCTGCTGTGAAATTTGCGAGATTGTCAAGATCTGTCGTAATAATGACGCTATTCGGTTTATTCGCATAAGTTGTGGAGCAATAAACATAAATTTTGATTTAAAAATCATTAGCACACCCCAAGCCAAAGTGCTGCGATGTCATTTTGCATATAACCAGTTATGGGTATCCCTCACACCTCTCAGTGTGAGCGGCTGCACCACCTGCACCACCCCCACCAAACCCCACACCAAAGCAATCGTCTTTTCCGATGTCAGTCGAGCTGCGCTCAATTAATTTCTACAATAAAACACGATTTGCATTTTAAATTGTGCAATTAAAATGCTTATGAAGTCCATAAAAAAAAAATCGCTAAATGCATTTCATGGACCCCTCCTTCAACCCAACTCACCTTGCCAACACAAAACAAAAACTACAACAATACGAAAGAATTTTTAATGTCACACGTTAATAAATTAGCAGTGCATAATTTACCGCTCTCGTCGTGAAAATGGATGAGCCTAGAGTCAACACTCCAAAGATATCTGCAGCGGAGTGGGTATATTGTAAATATATATTGTATATACTATATACTCTTGTTATTGTTGTTAATTCGACAATCAACTTAATGTCTGGCGCCTTTCTAAGTAAAAGCTGAATTGGTTGCAAAATTTCTTAAAGTGGCAATTTCAGTCTTTTGCCCCTCACTTTTGCATTGAACGGCTTAGCACAGTAGTTATTTTGTTTGAAATGATGTAAATATGTGTTTGTTGAAGAAACTTAAGAAACTTCGCCATACAAACCTTAAATGTTTACTCTCTTTTGAAACTGACTTTTTGCCGTCGGTTTGCCGTCGTCGCGAGATCAAAACTCTAACCTGAAGAGGAAAAATGGGATTTGGAACTGAATCTATAAATTACAAAATGTAAAATAGATAAGTATAAAATATAAAGATTGAATAGCCATTAATAAATGAATTTATGATGTCAAACGGTCCTTAATTATAATTTATTAATATGTATTTATTTGAAAGTTGTTGAATTCTTTACATTGTTTTTTTTTCTTTTGAGATAAAAGAAAAATATTGAAAAATAGGAAATGCAATTTACTGCAGCTGAGAATCCATTTGACTTTTGCTTACCCAATTAAAACAACATTTGGAATTTATATTTTTGTTCTTGCATAAGAATATTTTATATTTTATATATGAATATTTTTTTAAGCATTTTGTTTCTTATCAACTAAAACTAATAACTAAAGCAACTAAAAGTTTTCGATATTCTAAGTAAAAAGCTGCTGAAAAAAACGAATGCCGGATTTGTGTGTTTAGGACTAAATATAAATACAATCATTAACATAACTAGAGAGGTTTAAATAAATGCTAAATTGATGTACAGGAATTACATTAAAAGTACGAGTTAAAATGTGCAAGAAATTCGCTAATTAAAATTAATGTTTGTGGCGCACGTTTTCCTCTTCTTTTTATAATATTTACACGCTTAAACAATTAAATTTGTACAATTGTTGCTTCTCTCTTTCTCTCTATCTACCCCTCTCTCTCTCTCTCTCTCTCTCAGTTTAAGCTTTCTTTCAAGATGATTTCTCTATTACTTGGTTGGTTATCTTCCAGTTGCTGCTTTTTTTTCTTCTAATTTTGAGCTCAACTCAACTCGATTCGAAGGGCGCCCCACGCCTTTGGATTTGGCACAGTTAGGGGGGCGTGGCTGGTGGGCAACCTTTCGTCTTCGTACTTAATACTTTTGTAGGGAGTGTTTTCTGGTTTGTTTTTTTTTTTTGTAGTTGGGAGATGCTTTTAGATCAGTTTGCTATGTACACTAAGCCTAGCGCTTTTCATTTTTAAGAATATATCACAAATAACTAATTATAACAGTTCACACATACAAACACACACACACACATACAGACACACACGCACACACATACAGAATGCTCGGCAATTTTGGCGCTTCTTTTTAGTAAGGAACTCACGGATGGAGATGCGCAGAGATTGCGAGGCAGGCAGGCGAGGAGGCAGTCCAAATTAATGACTCGCATCGAGGTCATGCTCATCATCGCTGGCACACTCATCCATTTCCATATCGATGAGCTCATCATCATCCTCATCACCGCTGCCGTTGTGCATGTGGCGCTCAGAGCCGGAACCGCCTCCCTTTTCGTCTTCCTGCTGCATGCGTTTGTGCTTGGTGCGCCGATTCTGGAACCAGACCTTCACCTGTGTCTCCGACAGATTGAGCGACTGGGCGAGCGCCTTCCGCTCCGCACCGACCACATATTGATTGCTCTCGAAGGCGTGCTCCAGCTTCAGCAGCTGCGACGGCGAGAATGCGGTGCGAATGCGCTTCGGCTTGCGAAACGGTTGCAAAAGGAAGTCTGCAAGGAAGCGAAACAAAAAGTGGAGTCTGGTTAGTGAACTGTTGGGCAGCTCGCTGTTTATTATCTAGTCTGTACTTACTTCCTGGAAAGCGGTGCGGAAAGATGCGTCCGTGGCGACTGAGCAGCCATGGATAGAGCGGATAACTGTCGCGCGGCATGCCCGGGCTGCCCATAAAGGAGGCAGCCGCATGTGGAGGCAGACCAGCCGCTGCAGCGGCTGCTGCTGCTGGTCCCAGTACATGGCCGGCCTGGAGAGCGGCAGCCATTTGGAATTGAGCGGCGGCAATTAGATGCGGATTGTGCTGCGGTGGCAACTCTGGCGGCGTATTGATGTACGGCGGCAGCGCCTTGATGTCCGGCATGCCTGGCTGTCCTTGATGCTGCGGCGGACCCCCTGGACCCATGGGAAAGGGACGTACCAGTCCGGCGGGCGGCATGCCCGGCATCATAAGGGGACTGTGACCATTAGCTGGACCAGCACCAGGATGCATTCCAGGAGGTTTTGGGTAGCTGGGTGTCTGTTGCTGCTGCTGTTGCTGTTGCTGGGGTGGTGTATTGTGCGGACTGCTGACCAGCAAAGTGGGTGATGAGGAGGGCTGCGAAGATTGCGGTGAGACGGATTTGGGTGGTGTATGTGGCGGCTGAATGCGCTGAGCCGGATTCTCTGTCTGCTCCAAGCCGGGTGGGGCGGGGGAACGTTCGCGTTTCAGGGAAACAGCAACAGGCTCGCCGCCGAGTGGGGAGAGGCGTGTCTGCAGCGGACTAAGGCTGCTGGCGACGGCGGCATTATGATGCAGACGCTGCAACAGTTCCTGGATATCATGATGTGACTTTGGTGTGCCCTGCTGATGATGCTGTTGCTGTTGCTGCAGCAGCAGATGCTGATGCAGTGCATGCTGCTGGGCTGGCGAGAGATGCGGATGCGGATGTGGATGTTGATGTGGGTGTGGATGTGGTGCCATGTGCGACGGCATAACGTGAGTGACATGATGTGTTGGTGGCGCCATCAAATGATGCGGTGGCGTCGGCGTCGTCGACAGCAGCGTAATCGCAGCTGGCGGTGTCTGTGGTGGGGAACCGGGACCATTGCGTTCCGGCTGAGGGCTGCCCGGCTGCTGATCGGAATTGCCTCCAGAGGCAGTCACCGTCACCGTCGCCGTCGTCGTCGTTGTGGCATCGTTGCCAACAATCGAGTCGATGCTGAAGCCGATCTTCTGCTTGGGCGTGGGCAACATGACGGCTGAGGTGGGTACCGGCGGAATCATTTTAGTCATAAATACGCGCGTTGATTGTGCGGGCGGCGAGGCGGCGATTAGTTCGGCTATCTTGGCGGCCTTTTTTTTTTGTTTTGTTTTGTTTTTTCTTGTTTTGCTTCTTTTATTGGTCAGTGTTAATCAGCTAATCCCTTAATGGTTACTGCTGCTTGCTGTTTACACTTGGCGCAACATTTGAGCGCTGCACAACACTCAACACTTGCACTTGGCTTTTTGTTTGTTTTCCGTTTAACCCTTTGACGACGGGGCACGTAAACAACTTTCTAGCGGGAAGCGGGGAGGAAGAGTCAAGAGATTTTTTGTTTTTGAGTTTTTTTTTTGCGATCGACGCGCTCGCAACGTGTTCACTCGACGACGTTCACAGTCTGAATAATCGAGAGAAGCGGCACTGCGACACCAAGTGTACACAGTGGGAATTATACGCGACGCGACACGACTCGCTCTCTCTGTCTCTCGCTCTCCCTCTCTCGCTGACGCTCTTGCGCGTCGTCGCTCTATCTGTCTCTCGCTTGCCCAACAAACACGTCAAACCGGTCTTCGTCACGGTTGTTCTTGTAGTTTGTGCTTTGTGATTGCTATTCGCTTTGTTGTGCGATAGAGACCGCATGAGCAGAACGGCAAATACACGCGCGCCGACCAATGGCAATGGCTTGCTTGTTTGCCATTGCACTCTTGCCTTCTTGTGGATTTTATCTGGCCACGCCATGCTGTCTCATTATCTGATCGGGTCAGCTGTACATGAAGAGAGGCGTACACAATTTAATTCGCTACGTTGTTCTACGCTTCTCTGTATTTGTATTTGTGTGTTTGTGTTTTTCTGCATATGGCTTCCGTTGGTTTCTCTGTTGCTGCTGCTGCTGCTTCTGTTATTGCTGGTGGTGGTTGCTGTTGCTTTTGTTGTTGTTGTTGTTGTTGTTGCTGCTGCTGCTCTTTTTGTTGGCATTGTGGCTGTCTCTGTGTAATTTGGCTTAAACTGCCATTCATAGTTTTTGTGGTTATATTTTCACGTTCTTAATTTTGTTTGAAAACAAGCAAAATGTGTCCAAATGCTTTAAATAGAAAATGTGCCACGCCAATTTAGTCGGCTCGTTAATCATATTAAGCATAGGTAGTATAATAGGCAGTAGAACATAACATTGCTTCTATATATTTATTTATTCGCGTCTTTTATTTTTAATTTTTGTTAAGCTACTTGCATACGTTGAATATGTATACATAACCTCATTGTCCATTCAGCTTATCAATTCCCTGTCGCTGAGGTTACACTTTGAATGCTGATTTCAGTATTAGCTTTGTACTATCTTGAACCACTTTCCAGGCGGCTGGCTTAGATTGTCATGCATGAAGTTCAAATAGAATCAATCAAATTATAAATTCCGCACCACAAATGCACTTCAAAATTGGTCTGGTATTAATAAATCAAACCAACCGAACATTTTCCACGACAGTTTTATATATAGAGCATTACGCATACAATTTAAATGTTAATTTTGAATAATATTTTTTAGTCAATATTTGTATAATTTTATTTTTTTTTTTGGCACAAGACAAACTTTGCATAATTTATGTGCGATTGAAATCCGAATCTAAATTGGATCAGCAACACATATTGTCAGGGCGTAAATTTATTTTGGTGTCGAGACGCAAATAACAATTAGTAATCAGTAAATAATTCACACAAATAATTTTCACACTTTTTAGTGTTTCTGGTTATAGTTTGAATTAAGTTGAGCTGATTGTTTGCCGGGGTTATCAGTTCAGGGGCAAGTCACAAAAATTTATGATTTTCGAAATAAATAAAAATTGAAAATGAATTTTTTTTGTGTGCTGTTTTTAGATTAAAATCAATTTAATGACCAGCTAATTAAGTCATCTGTCTGGGAACAAATTGTAGTCTCCAATCGTTGGGACTATTAAAGCATACATCTGCTGCCTAATGGGATGCGTGATCAATAATCAAATTATGGAAAGCTCTTAATTGACAAAACGTGCGAACAACTTAAAGTGACTGCAAAAATTAAATACGTAAACATTTGCTCATTGGCCACATTTTCAATTAGCCAAATGTATGAGCCATCAAGTGCTTAGATTCACACGCCCCCTGCGGGATATCAGGGGCCGACACTAGAAGAGAATAACAACTGGGACATGACCAGAACAAGGACAAGGAGTGCCCGCCGCTCTCACCGCAGGATCTGTGCAACAAGAGCGCAACAATTGTGTTGTTAATGAGCAAATAAAGATATCTGCATGACTAGCAGCATCAACAGCAGCAGCATCATCTAAATAGATGTCCGACTAACCAGCTGCCTGCCCCGAGCATTAACTCCCGCTGAGCACCCAATTGTACACAAGAGTGGCAGTACTCGGTCCTAAAATACCCTGCAGAGCGGACTCTTTCCGGACCATTCAATTTTATGAAAAGGCTTCGGCTTGATTGGGCTTTTTCTGGGTTTCCTCTTATTTTTAATTTTACATAATTAAATTTATAGTTTTCATTTTTAAATTTTGCTTTCCTTATAATTGTTCTCATCAAAATAGATACCCACGAATAATAAATTGCAGCACAGAAGTCTTAAATATTGTAGAGCACGCTTACCCCACATTTACAGGGTATCAGTTCACGCACAAAGTTCGCACAGGCGCTCCTGTGACTGCAAATAGAAACCATAAAAAATGCAAGACAAGGGCGAGAAAGATAACAAAAACAAAAACAAAAAGCGTATTTATTAGATGGAAATAAAAACGATGCCAGCCAGCCCTCGAGAGCACAATGCGAACCCGGCCGAAAGGTGTCAAAATCAACAATTTTCGAGCTGCAAACAATTCCACAGAAAGCAAGGCGCACAGCATGATGCAATTTCGACCCTCTCGCTCCCATCTCCCAGTTGGGCCATGTGCCTGTCCTGCTCTGGCCTGATAGCGGAGATCTATGCACGTTAACAATTTTTCGAATGAAATGATGATGAAAAAAAAAAGAAATAAAATAGAGGCAACAACAGTTTCACTTTTGCTTGGCTGCCGGACTGGAAAACAATGAAAAACGTGGCAAATTTCCCTTTGTTCAATTTAGTGGCAAGAAATTGTTTGAGAAGCAACATGAAAATGGGAGAAACAAAAAATTGACTTTAATGATGATGAGTTGGCGATTAGAAGAACGCTTCAAAATGCTTCGAGTGCCCTCAGGAGTGCCACTAAATTCATTTGAATTGTGTTTGTGCGTAATTCTCTCTGTTTTCTTCTTCTTTTTTATTTGCTGTTGATGTTTTGTCTTTTTACGCTGAAATGGAAAATGGCATGAAAAATACAGAAATCTCAATATTACACACTTACCCTACTTGTGTGCGCTGGTGGTATTTTGGAACTGGCATTTAAATGTAATTAATTTACAGTGCCTTGATTGGAGTTAAACAAAAATAGAAGCAACACACTTACATAAGTAGATTCCAGGAATTCGAGTTTAGATCTATCAATTTCACAGTTCTCATAATAAGTAAGTTTTTATTTTTATTTTTCCCCAAAAGATCGTCTCATAATTTGAACGCTTGTAAATCGACGCGACTCAGAAAATTATGATGGATGATATTGTGGTTGCATTTTCACGCTTGAAAACCGTGCCAGGGGTGGGGCCAAATGGTAGCAGCCGAGAAAAACTCGAAACTGACAGCGCTTCCAATTCGAATGATGATAGGCATGAGAGGATCAGACGCGGGGGCGCATGTGTGGAAGGGGTAGATCAAACAACTGGACAGCGCTGGGCATGTGTTTGCAGAGTTCCCAGAAAAACCCATTACAAGGTAAATGCCAACGCCGAGGGGTAACTGGCTAAGGATCAGTGTTTGTGTTTTTCGTATTTCGTGCACGCCGCGTAGAACGAGACCAATCAAGAGCTAACCCCAAAAGACGTTCAGTTTAATAACTGAAAAGGCCATAAAATCATATTAAAACACAATTTTTGGTCAACAAGCGAGCGTTAAGGGGCCAGCGACATAAAACATTTATATCTAATCCTTGACAATCATAAAAATCACCGAGACGACATGACAACGATAGCAACGACAATGGAAAATGGAAAATGGGAAATGCTATAAGCTGTCAGCAGCGGCAAACATTGCTTTAAACTGTCGGAAAAGTAGTGAGCAACGAGCCGCAGCGGGGAAACCAACGCCAACCAAAAAGATGTCAAGAAAACAGTAGTCCCGAAACAGTAGAGAAATGTCATAAAAATGTCTAGCTGGCTCCCACTTTTCACTTTTCACCGTACATCGTTTCCTTTTAGTACGTGTGCAAAACATTCTACACTATATAAGAAGTATCTGGCATTTTTATGACACTTTGCGTAACGGGAAAGGACTATCCCTATACCTATCCCAAGCCCAATCCCTAACCCTAACCCTAACCCCAACCCTATTACTGTCCTTTTATATGGCAAGAAAAACAAACGAATGTAAACAGGACAAATCTTAGTAGCTGAAAATAAAATCAACGTAATTTTTATAGCTTTTTCACCGCTATTTTTTAGTAGTCATTCGTACTCGTTACGAGTAGTTTTCCCCGCTCTGCTTACTCCCCTTTTTTGACACATTTATTATTTTGGCTGACAGGCACTTTTGTTCGTGTGTCATTATCGTTTGCCGGGATCCGTTTTGAACAGCCCTTATCTTCCATTGGAATTTATGAACCGGCGGCATAATACAAAAAAGTACAATCTGATCGAGAGATATGATAAGACAACGATTGATATACTTGTTTAGAATGTACTTGTTATTGTGGATCTGCTGACAAAACATAGTTATAATAATGGCAATGGTTATAATCTAACTTATAACTTGGCCTATATAGGTGGTAATCGACTAAGATATTGCATCACTTCGAGCTTGGCATTATTCCTTATTTGAAAATGTACAGGGGACAATATATATAATATGATATCCTCTTTAAAAATACATTTTCCTGATCAGGTGCGAAAGCAGAGTCGATTTAATCATGTCTGTCTGTATGATATCAGATACCATAAGAGAAAGCCTGTTCATATTTTGAATATATATCTCGCATCCCATACACAGATCAAGTTCATCACGATACAAATCGGTTATCGATACCAGTAAGAGTCGCAATTGTAAAAATTCATTCTTACAATTGGTAAATAATTTACCCAGACAATAAGATCGGCCAACAAACCCAGATTTTGTTAATCAAAACATATTTTCGTGAGCTGCCTCGACCAGAGCATTCTAGCTTGTCTAAGGTATCATCTATTTTTCTGAGTTGAAATATGTTTTCGATGCATATACCTTGTATTTTTAGGTCCACTGAAAAATGAAACGATTTAACTTAATCCCTCAATTTAACGGTTGTATTCTCATCTCAACTCCAAGTGAGTTTCTCGTCATTTCGTTATTTCGACTTTCTGACAGTCACCGACTGATGTAATTTGTCTACAACTCTCCCAACCAATGTGGAAAACACTTTATAAATAATACGGCCACACTTGTCAGTCGCACCTTGCACCCCATGCCCAACAGTCCGCTCTCTCCCCCTCGGGTTGCACATGAAGCATATCAAAACTAATGATGACACCCAATAAAAAATGCCAGCAAATGTGTAAATTTGTAAAAATGCACGAAATTGTAAATGTAAATTTTGAAACGGCAACAATTTCGTTGAATAGGAATAGATTTAGGGATATATGGATATGGTTGAACGATTTGACGAGGGGCTCGTCGGGGATGAAGACAAACGATAGAAATTTGTGCATGTAACTTGAAAATGTCGCACATTCGTACAAATAAAAAACGAGCACAACAATGTTAATGGGATTTAGGAAAGGGAATGGGTATGGGACTGGGATAGAAAATAAAAATGGCAAACAGGGTGTGGAGGAAGTGGATGAGAACTGGGATAGCGGGGCGCATTGCAGATGACTCAATTTACACACAACGAGCTCCGTAAATTGCGCCTCATTTCGTGCGCAATTTTCCCTTTGACAGTTGGCCAAATGTCAAATGGAAACTGAAATGCAAGAACTGCGCTGCATAAATGTGTAATCTATTTTAATGCCGTTCTCTTGCGCATTCTCCCCCTCTCTCTCGCTCTCTCTCCCTCTCTCTCTCTCTCTCGCTCTCTCTCTCTCAGTCTCTCTCATTCTCATTGCTGCTCTACAAATTGGCGAACCTAATAAAAGCAAAATTAGCGTGCCAAGCAGCCGCCCCAGGAGCAGAAACAGGAATAGGACTAGCACCAGGACGCCGTAGATGGGCCGCCATTTTGTTGCCATCAGCATCGCAGAGCGTCGTTAAACAAATGAATTGCCATAAGCGCTGCCTGATTGCAATGTCACTTTAGATGGGTTTTATAATAAGCTGCGGCTCCTGCTCCTGCTCCTGCTCCGGCTCTGGCACAGCTGCCTGCTGCTTGCTGTTTTGCTTGGCAAAGTGGCACAGTGCTGGCAACCCAACCCCTTCGGTTTCTGCTGCTACTTCTGCTTCTGGGTAACAACAATGACAACAGTTTGCACACTTTATGAGGCGCATCATTATGAGGCTGCCATGGCATCCTGCGCTGCGTCCTGCGACTGCCATTATTATACGCCATTTAAATAATTTTCGCTTTCATGCTGTGCCACTGTCGCCTGGCACTCGCCGTCTGGCACGTTTTCCAACCCCTCAACCCAACTCACAAGCCCGAACGAAGGCAATCACCCCAAAATAAAAAAATAACAAAAACCGTCATAGTCTATGCCATTTTTCTCAGGCACATAATCAGCGCACATCATCAGCATTTGATTGCGACAAATAATGCCGCTACTTTGTGTTGCCCGTTGTTCTACTGAGTGTCCTTGTATATGTTCCAAAAATGGCGAAATGAGTAAAATGTGTGCTCGTGTTAAATTAAATGGATTTGTGTGTTGATTAAGTGCAGCAGCAGCCGTTCTTTGTTTAAAGAAAGGGGTGGAATCAGCTTATTTTGATGGGAGATTTATACAGTCAGAGAATTTCACTTGAGTTTGATTCAATGCCAGATGGAATATGACAGGTTTGACGGCAGTCGTCTTTTAACCTAATCTCCAACAACAGCATATTGGCTAAAATATACGATGCTACCAATCCGAGCACACAGTAGCCATCGTTCAGCCGTATCTAAGCCGATCTAACAATAAGATAATGCAACATATATGAGCTTCATAGCCCAAAACAAGCCGACATTAGCCGCAACTGCAACTGCAACTGCAATTGCAACTGTTGAACTGCAACTGGATCAGGGCCAAAACCAAATACAATGAACTGGCTCTTGAGTTGTGAACATGGACTCCGACTTGGAATTGCAACGAGCGGAAGACAATGATCAGTGCGGGAAGGTGCTCAAAGTTAACGGCAAGCAGCTGATGCTGATCACCGATGATCTTTGGTGATCTCAACATTTTGATCTTGTTACAAAAGTCAGCGGCAGGCAAAAAGACAAGACGCGGGTGTTCCTACCGAGAAGACAATAGCAACCATTCCCTGCATGCTTCCATACATAGCTCTGAAGCGGAAAGAGCCAAAAAGTTAAGCCACAAACATACAAGAGGATCAAAACGGATTTAAATACAAAGTGGGAAATAATGAAGTGCCGCTCCGCATAGGGGAAAGAAACATCGGCAAATATGTGAAAGATTTCCAGGGAGGGTTCCACGGATGGACGATGCGAGAAGTGACGGGGCGAGTTTGAGTGCGTGTTGCCTTTTGGCTTATTAAAGTTATAATTAAAATATGTGTATGTCTCGCTGACTAACTGACGGATGGATGGACGGATGGACGGATGGACACTCTATGCCAACTCGTATCAACTTATCAACCCTGATCTCAGCCAGCTCCAGTTGCTCAACTACAACATTTTGCTATGAATTCAATTATAAAATTTCATTTGTATTTCTTTGTATTTAGATTTTAATAGATTCACACTTCTCAAGCATATTTACCTAACCAGCAACTACAGTAAAATGCATATGTTGCACAGTGGCGTAGTTCCACAAAGGTTGCCTAAGGAGGGAAATAATTGCATTTGTTAGAAAATATTTGGCTGTTCCCTTTTCGATACTCCACTGTGCGTATACCCTTTTTAAGTGCTTGGAAGAGACCTCCCAGCACATCATTTTAAATTCATTAGGATTAGAAAACAAAACAGAAAATAAAAGTAATTCAACAAGATGCCAAAATGTCAACAAGCAGAAGAATTGAGGCACCCTTGAGTTCCCATAATGTTGCTCAAGACAAAATGAATAATACAACTCATATTGCGACCATTATGAAATTATTGAAAAGAACGCAAAATTAGACAGCGAGCAAGAGAGAGAGAGAGATAGAGAGAGAGAAAGGATAGACTTTATCCAAATACTCAACTGCCTCACATACTTGACTTAATTTAAGCCAATTTAGTGCCCATTGAGCGAGGAGATTACATTGGAAGAGGATGCGAGTGCGTTTTCGATCCTTAATTGTTTTCAGAAAAACGTCAGTCAGTTCCACACACACACACACACACACACACACACACACACACATGTATATAGATGTATAGAAATACGTATGAGGCTTAACCTGCCAAGTGGAACACCCGCAAGCCGCTGACTTTGCTTGCACCACTTGAACCATGTAATCGTAGTCCTGAAGTGCTCAGTAGCCGCACAGTAGCCAGCAGCCAGGAGTCGGCATTATTAGAAGAGAGAGCACAAATTTGCGCATGCTATTATGTAATTTGCCCTGTCCATTTCCGAGTCGAGTAGGTTTGGCTTACGAGTCGGCATTTGGTGTGTGATGCCCCTCGAGCGGCTGCTTTGTGCCACTTGCCGTGTCATTCGATTTGTGCTACTTTCCAGGGCGGCCTTTTGATGTGGGCACCGCGCCCTTCAAATTGTCCATCAATGCAAATGAAATGCCTATCATAATGATGTCTTTTTTTGTTTATTTGTTGTTGACAATAACAAAACAAATTCTATAAATTCTGTAATTTATTGAAATATTTTTTATTAAAGCTAATTGGCCCGACAAAGCGCAGACAACGCGACAAGGCAACACTTGCGTTCGACGGCCCGTGCCGCAGTACCACAAACCCAATCCCAATCACAGTCCCACACCCAAAGCCAAATCCCAATCCAAATCGGAGGCATTAAAATGCCTCCACATAGTGGGAGCTGCTTGTTGCTTGTTGAGTTGAAACATGGGGGTCAGCAACAATTCCATTGCATTGATTTCAATTGGTGTCAGTGCACGTTGCGGTATTTGTAATGTGCACAGATTTGTTTTTGAGTTTTTGAGTGCCCGCGGCGGCTTTGTTTTTAATCAGCTGCCACTTGCCACAGACCGCACACATGAATTGGAGTCGAGTCGAGACGAGACGAGACGAGTTGTTTCGAATTCCTAATTAAAATTGATTTGATTTCTCTGACACTTTTCACTGCTGGCAAATCAAAGCGGCATTGTTCGGCATGCCATGCCACTCTGTCAGTTAGGCAGTCAGTTGGTCAGTCAGTCAGTCAGTCAATCATTTGCTCAATCGTTTCAATTTCACATTTGATTGATATTTTTGTTGAAACCAATACAGAGAATGCTGCAGCACGCTAATTAAGCCAGCCGGCGCTAAGCTCATAATTATACAAAAGCCTCAAACATTGTAGACCATACCGAAGCCGCGCAGAGTCCGAGTTTGAGACTGGGACAGCGACTGGGACTTGGACTGGGAGCGGGGCTGGGACTGGTACCAAGCATTTGGTTGTCATCTTGGCCATATATCTTGTTATAGCCACGGCGCATGCGCGTCTCGTCAATTAGTTTGGCTGTCAAAAAGATGATGAACTCGTTGCTTGATGAGGGTTTGCCCTCATCTCTGCCCTACGATCCTCCACTCCACTCCACTTGAGTCCAGTCCACTGCTGCTGTCCACCGACTTATCACAGTTTCAAGCGAATTACGACTCTTTTTTTTTTTGTCTGCCTTTCTTCTGCTTTTGTTTTTGTCTGTTTTTTAATAGTTTTGGCAGTTTGGCGCGTAGTTTTGGAAATGCCTGAAATATGAGTAACCGCCGTGTATTCGAAGAGTTTCAAGTTTGTTACGTGCAGAATGTCTGTGCAGATAGCATCGATATAGGCGTGTTTATAGGCCATAGTCCGAGTTGAGATCGCTGTGAGTGTGTGTATGTGTGTGTGTGTGTGTGTGTGTGTGTGTGTGTGTGTGTGGTCGTCTCTGGCGTCATGTCGTTGACATTTGCGACAAATGCCCTGACGCATGTCAAGTGTCTGTCTATGGCACTTAAACCGCAAACTGTTGCCATCTGTGAGTGTGTCTCTGTGTGTGGCCCAACCACATATTTTTCGGGGGTGGTCCATCCTAATTGCACAAGCTTGTTACATTAAGATCTGTTTTATTTGTTGTTGTTTTTTTTTTTTTGAGTCAGCCACTTGGAAATTGGAGCCGCAATGACTCAATGGCGACGATCAGTGTGTTGATAAACTTAAGCACGTCGCGTTTTTTTAATCAGCTAATTAAGGTCAACATATAATTTTAATTGTTTATTTTTTGTTTTTCATAATTTCTATTTAGTCGGCACTATACAAAGGCTTCCGATTATCTTCGTTTGGGATTGAGGATGCTGCTGTCGAGCGAATCGAAATTACAAACTGATAAGGGACAAGTTAAGTATTTTGCATAATTGGCGGCTACTTTGCTTTTTAGTTTTGTTTGTTTTCGATTTGAGTTGAATTGCGCGCATCTCAACAGCATCAGTTGAAAGTGCGCATTAGCCAAGCCAATCCCAAAGGTCAGCGGTGAGTTGAAGGGTCGAACAACACAATTTCCAAGATCTGAGCTCATTTTTTGGGGAGCGCCTCTTTGCATTTGTGATTAGTGATTTGTGATTTGTTTAACAAAAGTTCAATTTGATTTGTGTTTAATTATGAATTTCTTCACCGCTCCACTGTGGGAAAATGGAAAAGCAGCAACGACTGCTGCCTGTGATTAATTTGAATTATTTTTGGAACGCGAACGGTGAAATGCGAGCGCCTCGTGATCGTGCCACAAAAATACTATAGCTGCCCCACTGCTCCACACACAGACCCATAAAGTATTTGTAATTTCTACCCTAAGTCAGGTCGCATTTATTTATTTGTTTGTTTTCGTTAATTTTGTATGAAACATCGCCGGTTATGCGACGTAATTAATTACAATTCTTATTGCCACGACTTGAGGCTTGGCTCACGAGTACAGAGCAGCTCAGTTTGTGTTTTGTTTTGGGTACATGATTGTAATGTGATTTATATGGGAACAATGTGAAGATCTTTCAAGCTTTTTTTTTTTTTTTTGTGCGTCTGTTGAAAGTGCCATAAAATGTTTGAGCTATTCGAAATGTTCGATGAAATGTGAAAGGCAATTCCTCAATTTCATTTTATGAGCTGAGAGCATTTTTGATCTAGAACATTTGATTTTTTTCGTCGAAAGAGACATCGTTGCAACGAATGAATTATTTATGGATTATATAATGAATATATTGTCTTGTGGATAAGTTCCTTAATGAGGATTATCATTATTGTACTAACTTTATTTTATTTGCAACAATTAAGAATTATTTAAGTGTCCATTCATGCATTGCACAGGAAACAAGAGTTCAACTTTGTTAAATGCACTTTAATTACCGCTAACAACAATAACTGAGCAATGTAAACTTTTTCTTAATTGCCGACGAAAACGGCGCTTGGACAACATTTAGCTTGAACTCTCGGTCAAGCCAATGGGATGGGATTTCATTCTCATTCTCATCAGCGCGGCAAGTTGCGGACAAAATTTGCAGCCAATGCCAAGCAACTAAAGTGCAAAACACATGCAATGCTGGCTAATTAAGCTGGACCGAGCCGGGCCACTGCGTTTGAATAAACAACAGCAACCAGCTCGACCTGTATGCATACATGTATATATTTATTTAAGTCTTGGACGCGGCCGCGCCTCTTCACGGTAGCCCCCTAACGGAAGCCATACTTCAGCGCTGGCAGCCCCAAATCTGACAAGTCGCATCTAAGAGATGCGCAACGAGAAACAACAGGCAAGCCAACAAATGGCAGTAGCCAATGTTTTAGCTACAACTAAGGCCAGGGAAGTGGTCTGTCGGCGAGGCAACAGCAGCAGCAACAGCAGAAGAAGACTAAGCGACGGCATTGCTGATACGCCCCGTGGGCCGTTTGCATATTGAAAGCAATAAAAATTAATTTTCGCATGCTAACAGCGCAATCAAAGCAAAGTTGACAAGCGTTTACAAAGGCGGCTCATCTGGGACGCGTTTATCACCGAAATATTTCATCTCCGGGATAAGCATCAGTTGAGACTTTGGCCCGAAAATGCACTGCTCTAAAAAGGTGTGAGGCAGTCTTTAAAGCCGTTTGTCATCGCATTTCCGCTGAAGAAGCGCGTTCTCTTCTGCTCCTCTCTCTCTCCCTCTCTCTCTCTCTCTCTCTCTATCTGGCTCTCTCTTTTTAGCTGGACAACTGTCATATCTGTGGGCATGCGAGACATGTTGCTAATTAGTCGCATGAATGATATTGAAGCCCATGCTCGGCTCACACCTTCACGGCTGGATTGGGATTCGGATGCGGGCTTAGATATGATTGTCGCAGCAGCGGCTGCTTTTGTCTTTGGTCGTGCGAAATTTTAATGGTTCGCTTTTCGCTTTTGGCTTTTGGCTTTGCAGCTCTTTACAGATGCTATCAGTTTGTTTTTATGATTGCCCTTTTGCCTCCAAAGGGGTTTTTTCGCTTTAAATTTAATTATGTCCACAGTGGCCTTTATGCTGCTTATACATATATATATTTATATATATATATATAAATATATTTGTTTTTTTTTTCGTGTGGCGCAAGTGGGCAGCTGAGTAAATGAATCAGTGGAAAGTTGCTCTCGAAATTGGGCCAAGGTGTGATGATGTTGGCCAAGACAAGCGCGCAATGAGTCAAAATAATATTTTCGCTAAGCACTAAGCAAATTAAAATTTGCATCAATCTGAGTCAGCAAAGACTGAGTAACGCAGGCATGATTTTGCCGATGCTTCAGTGTGTGGCAAAGTAATGCATTTGCATTGTTATAGCACCCAATTAAAAATCTATTTAATGCCGCTTACGCACAATTCTCGACATTTGCATTCTGTATGGCATACTCACTTGGCACTTGGCCATTTTACGCTTGCGGCTGTAAGCGAAATGTGCTTTTAATTGCCGGTCATTCATCAAAATTCTATAGCCGAACAGCTAGCGGCAGTTGCAATCCAATAATCATTTATAAATGCATGTGCCAACTGATGCTCGAAACAAATGCAACAAATCGAACTCAAACGCAACAAATCGAACTCAATTCAAGTTCAAAAATCGCATACAAGTGGGATGCATGAATCAGTGGCCAGTTCGGTAGCCGTTGCAGCTCGTAAAAATGCAATTGCCAATGATGTTGTTGGCGGCCATTTTGTACATTTCTGCGCATTATTAATTGCCGCTGTTTGCATTTGAGCATTTTATTTATTTATTTATGACCAGACTCTGCCTGGAACGGACTCGCTGAGCGTCGCCATTCAAATGACACGCATTCAATTACCACCATTCAATGAGTCACAAGCTCAATGGCCAGGCGGGACAACGCCCAGGGCGGGTTGTTGCTGCTGGTGGTGTTGATGTTGCTGGTGCTGCGGAATGCAATCAGCTTCAATCACACTGGCTCGCTGTTATATTTATCGCCTTAAACGAGCATAAATTGTGGCTTAAAAGTTTCCTAGAATTGTAAGTGAATGAAACTGAAATGGGCGCGGGTGGAGAGGCAGGAGATCGGTGCACTCGATGTTATACAGGCCGTTGCACTGAGAAAAATTAGCGAGTGACAGTGGCTTTATTATCTTATGTCATTTTGTCGGATTCAAATTCACTTAACTAAAGTTTAAGCGAGAGAGATATAATTGTGTGCAATGTTATTACCTCAATAAAAGTCTGGCGAGGCAACTGACTATTATCATAATATTAAGGTAACAAATTTATTAATAAATAAAATAAAGTTTCATTTAAGTTTTTTATTTCTTTATTACATGGTTATCACATTCATCTCTGGAACGTAGAAAGACATATTTCAAGTACTAAAAAGTATTCAGAGATGCGCACAATTTTGTATACCTTTTTCTACAACTATAACTAATTTGTTTTTAATATTATTTTGTCATTCTATAAATGCCAAGCTTGTCAGAATATAGCTAAAAAGCTATAGGTATTTTTTTCATGGTGCAATCAGATTTGTGTTCGGGTGCCTGACTCACAATTTATCGCACAATTTGCTATCCTAAAAAATCGCATGAATAAATTGTACACAAATTTTAAATGGTATATAAATATTAAGAATGGTATAATCTAAATAAATTTTGAAGGGTATACAATTTTTGAAAATAGTAATCAGTCCCTCTTTCTCTTTTTACCTGACTCCTTTGAACACGAAATCTAAACATTAATCTTGTATGTCGATTGAATTGCTCTCAGTGCATAATTTCCCAAAAATATCAATTATCAATATCAGTGGCGTTTAATTAAAATTGTACGAGTGCCAGCGTCAAGTCAATCGTCGTCATTCGCCCAGCTCAGCTCAGACCCGAGCCCTACCCTCCCCGGCTGCCACAGTCAGTGTCTTCGAAACACGTTAACAGCGCAAACGTGACAACAGCAGCGATGAGGACGGCCCACAGTTGGATATAGTCGAACAATTGAGCAGTCGCACAGTTGAACAGTTGTTGCATTTGGATCCTCAGACGGCCGTGTGATACTTAAATGCCTCGCCGTGTTGGCGTTGTCTCAATTGTCAATTCATAAACGACTTTGGAGTTTTCTTCGATTTTTGATTTATGCCCATGAATCTACAGCAAATGTCACTGCGTTGCTTGCCCCTGGCTGGCAGAGTGGGGACAGCAGGGCATTGTGGCAGCAATGGCCGCTCAAATTGAATGTTAATATATGCAGTTAATAAGTTTTTTTTTTTTTTTTGGTTGTATTTTTGATATTATATGGTAGCCAACGGGCTGTCAAAACTCACACAAGCAACTGTCAGCGCGGGTAATTGCCCAGCGGCCCACGCGATGCGTCTGGCCTGGCATATTAATGGGCTCGCAACGCAGCCCCAAAAGGGGTGTGGGGTGTGTGTTGAGTGTGCTTAAAGGAAAACGGGGGGAGGGGTTTACAATCGGAGACAAAGTGACGCGCCGGCCATGTTTAGTGTGTGTGGCTGACAAGCTAATTTGCTGGATAATTGTGCGATTTTTGACAGACACAGTGAGCAGATCAGAGCGTTGCCAGATCGTCAGCGCGACATTTACATTAGGTGCAACAAGCACATGTGGCAGCACCAGCTACAACAAAGTCAACAAACCGAAGCCGTTGGCCAATTTACTCCCAAGTGAAATTACAGCCAGCCAACTGTCTGTCTGTCCGTCTGCCCGTCTGCCCGTCTGACTGTCTTAACCGTCTGAGCAGTCAGACAGATTGACATTAAACAAGTTGTAATTCGATACTTAATTGACGCCTGGCTCGTAAATTTGCAATTGCTTGGGCCCCCAGTCCACCGTCCCTGGTTCAAGGTACCAAGGCACACAACAGTTCCACAAAACGGCGATCGGGCCCAATTCCAATTAAAGAGGGCCCAAGGGGCCATCGCAATCGCCTGTCGAATTGAGGTACATATGTAATGTTAAAAGTGAGAATATTGCCCACACACACACTGAACGCGGTTTTTTTTTTTTTTTGGAGAGGGGCAGGGGGAAGCAGACACATGACAATAAAGGGGGGAAGGTTCGGTGTAGAGTGTTCTCCCCTGTCCAAGTCACAAGTCGCAAGTCTGTGGAGCCACTTGACCTTTGTGACTGTGTTTGTGTTGCTCGCTGCGGTAGATGGCCCAGTTTTTATTTGCTTTTGGCCCATTTGTTTTTTAAAACGCTGCCCATGACAGTTTCATTGTCAGCAACTAAGCAACTCAGCCCACTCCACTCCACCACCCCAGCCCACTCGAAGACTTATTGCACTTTTGCAATAAATTGTGGGCCCAAAACTGTAACTGTAACGGTCAACTATCTAGCTGTGGCTCTCAAGTGCAAATCATCTTGCCAAACTAAAAGGAGAATCATTGTCGGACCGTGGGGTTTATGGCCCGCCACAATATTAACACCGGCAACACGAGCTGGCTAAGCACTCCCTCGGGCTTTGCGGTTGCCCCGGGGCATTTTGGCTTTCTATTGAGAAAGTGTAACTTTTACTCGTCGCTGCGACGATTTTAAAGCCATAAAAAATGTTTTATGTCTTTGACGCACATATTTTTGTTTTTGTTTGTCGCCTGATGCGGCGCTAAGGCGAAAATTGCTTTACACCTCTGCAGCCAGGTGGGTTGAGAGGTGCTCCTCATATTTGTGTATACCGTATACAATATTGTACCTACATTGTAGCAGTCAGTTGTTCTGCGTGTCGGTGGGGGCGACATCCCCGTTATTGCGGCAATTTATTTTATTGCAAATTTTATAGGCATTGAAATTTGATTGGGCTTTCGGCGCCTTACCCCGACTGCGAATCGTTTGGCGCTACCAATCGACCAAAATATCGAATTACAAATGAATTTGACTTCGATTTTTATGAGTGTGTCAAGCGCTTGGCATGTGAACAACTACTGTGTAATTCCAAGGAATGTAAACGATTTGTGAGTGCAACTTGATCTGAATTTCATTTCAAAACTACTTCAATAGTAGTCACATACCACAAACTTAAACAAATATTTATGGCTATTGAGCTAAATGCCCTTTATGGCAAGCTACCTTATATAATAGAAAGAATATTGAGATCCGCTCTAAGATAATCAGTGCAGGTTTACACATTCACATAAGACACAAATACATTCATTATAATATCTCATTTATAATACAAGAAATCCATTACTCGTTAAGCCATATCTCAATAACCTCGCATTCACATCCAACTTCTACTTTTGATACCCTGAAACCATTGCAAATGGCTAAAAAGGGTATAATGAAGATGTGACTCCAGAAAGTATTATTAACCATGTCCAACAGTCTGTCCGATCTCAGAGACCTTAAATGTTTAAGTTAAATTATCAAAAGCCGTAGGCAGATCAAGCTTACTTAATTTTATCGATAAAAATCGATTTCCGATAGCATGAAAAATCAAAATTCAAATTGATGTACAATATACCTAGGCATGTTCTTAACATCGAATAAGCAAAACAGATGTTGTTATTCAAATTATACTTTTATGTTGTATACATATTCAGTAAACATGCAAGGTATTTAAAAGCTGGATTCAGGGTATCTCACAGTCGAGCAGTCTCGACCGGAGCCGTATGGCTTTGCTCATTAGAAATGTTTTTATTTACGAGCTTGCGGTACTTAGACAAAACCCATAGCCAAATTTCAAATACGACTTTGCCAATTACTTGAAACAGTCACAATTTGTGCGGCAGATAGTTAAGAAGCGATGCCTGACAGAAGTCACGGAATCCAAGCCAAGCTCAGCGCAATTGGAAATAATTAAAATATTTGTTGTGAGCAGCGTGTGGAATTCATAATGTTGTTTACATTCAGCCAACAGTTTTGGGCAATCGCAGCACGGGACAAACAATTACTGTACGAGCACATCGAATATGGCGTCGATCATAATAAGGTAGGCACGGAGCTGCAGCTCTTTTTTTGGCCAGAACGAAAGTGACAGCGGTACTTCCGTTGAATCGGGAGTCACTCAAATGGTGAGGTGTCGCTGTCAAAGTCGAACATGACAAACGGCAGCGACAAATCGATAGGAAGTTTACACAATTGTCGAGCCCAACAATGTAATTGCGGCACCAGCTCCAGCAGAAGTACTCCCAGTGCTGCCAGTGCTTACAATGCCTCCGTCCGGGTAACGCTAATGGCCGGAAAGTCGCCAACAATAAACGGCGACACGTGGGCGCTGATAAGCCTCTAGGTAACTCTGGCTCTCTGTCCCTGTCTCAGTCTGGGGGCGGATGTGAGCGATTTGGTACCAGCTTTTGACGCTTTCCGATTGCAGATGCCAAATTGCAGCGGCAACGGGCCACAATTTAATGTCTTAATTAACTGGCAAGAGACTGCAAGTTGAGTTTGACTTCAATTGGGTTGGGTTTGAGCATCACTCGCATCACGCTTATCTATAAATTGTAATCAGTTATTAAGTCGGCGACTAACTCAGCACACGCGCCGCAGCTTCAAGTTTAGGTTAGACTTAGAATCAGGCAAGGGATTGAAATTGGAACTGGAGACTGAGTTTGGGATTGGGATTGGGAGCAGCGATTGGGCTTTGGCAGCATTAATGTTATCATGTGTTGATTTACATGCGTATTGTTGTTGTAATTTGATTCGCTTGTCGCGTCGTTGTTGATGTAATGGGTGTGCTGCAGAGCTAAGAGTTTACAGCTTAAGCCCGGGGATTGGCGATGGCGATGCCGATCGAAAGAAAAAAGATATGCAGCAATTTAAATAAATGCATGAGCCTGATGACGAGATGAAGCAGCAGCGATAAGCTGGCACCAAAAAAATTAAAAGAAGCTGACTAACGCAGCTAACCAAAAGCAAATGCATTCGACGGGGAAGTTAACTGGCAAGCAGCCTACAATATTTAGATTTTGATTATTTTAATAGATCAAATACTTAGAATATGAAATACAATTATGAAAACTAAGAAGTTATATCCATTAACAAAATGAAAAGATATTTTTATCAATAAGTTACTAAAAGAGCTAATTTGTTAATAACAGAAGTGGCATCATTTGCTTTCTGAACTGAGCTTTGCTAAACTACAAATTAATTAAAAAAAATCTTTAATTTTACAGGTAGTTTTATTTATTTCTTTAAGTAAATGAAAGTTGTGAGACACTCAAATTTTGTATTGCCAACAAACTACAATTGGGTTTCCCAAATACTTGAATTGTGATTCAGTTGATTTGGCTTAAGATAAATAAAATCCATTTACCCCTCCAACCATTGCAATAGCCAAACAAACAATAAAGGAAACCAGAAAGCTGTAGAAATTTCAGCGATTATTCAAGCTCAAACAAATCAGATTGCATAACTCGTAGCTGGCGTTAAGCCAAACGCCAAAATGCAAATAATAAGAAAAACAAAAAAAAAAAAAAACCTCTGCTCACAAAACGTTTTGTTGCAATTTGGCATTGTTTTTGCTGTAGCTGGCGATACACACAAAAAAATTTACATTCCCTACGACTCGAAAATTGCAACATTTAACAATAAATCGGAGTCGGCAACAACAGTAACAACAACAAGAAGACGAAAGGGACGGCAGCAAAATAAACGCTTAAAATTACACCAACAGCAACAGCAAAGGCAACAGCAAAGGCAAAAGCAACAAAAGGAACGTAACAAAGGCAGCAGAGGGTCAAAGCAACAAAAAGCAAAAGCACCAACAACAAAAACATTGAAAGCCAACCGTAAAATTAAAGCGCAAAATGCAAATAAACGAAACCTAATAAAAGCAATTTGCAAAATTAACTAAAACGTTTGCTCGCCCTCCCAGACCAGGGAGGTGTGTGCGGTGTGCGGTGTGTGGTGTGCTGGGGTTGAGAAGCTGTATCTGGTAACTAAACAAGCAAAGCTGTGCTAATTTTTTGTAAATAAAACTACCGATCTACCGATCAAGCGATCAAGTGATCAGGCGCTCAAGCGATTTGCCAGCCACACCAGCAAAAAAAAAAAAAAAAATACAAAGTAAAAAAAATAAGCCCACTTGGAAAACTTGGAAAATCAACTGTGAAAATCAGCTACAATCTGCAAACTGCAAACCGCAAACTGTGCCAAATTGCTGGCTCAAATCGTGAGGCGCAAGGCGCAAAACAACAGTTGCAATTCAAACGGAATGCAAATTCAGCCAGACCCACTGGTAATTACCCAGCCACAGCTTCAGACCCAAAAAATAGCATTAGAATCTCGCTCAAGAGCGCATGCTGCCTGCTTATTAAATTTGTGTAAGCTGCACAGACTCACAACTACACACACTCTTTGGTGTGTGTGTGTGTGCAGTTCTGCCTTCAAGTCACGCGTTGATCCATTCTTTGCCTGCCCCCTCTTGGTCATCAGAGTTGGGCTGCGCTGATTATTTGCTTAAATTGCTGCTAATAACATGACGTGGTGGCATTCAAAGAGAGATCGCCTCCCAGTGCTCCAGGACGTTCCATTTACATGCAGCGGCGAATCAGGCAACGATCTCCAGACTCTAGACGTCTGTCTATCATTTGTTAATTTGTTCATGTTTAGATTTTGCTGGTGCGCTGGTGATGCGGCAAGGGGTCGAGGTGGTTGCGACTGCCACCGTTTGCCAGAATGCGAATGTGTCTCTGGCCCGTTTTCGTATGGGTTTCTCAGACCAAATTGCTGGAAAATTAGTTGGCTTGTCTATTACACATACAGATTGCAACTGCAATTGCAGAGATGCTTCTGATGCTGGTGCTGCTGCTGCTGCTGCTGCCAGAGATGTTGCATGTTGCGGCTGCAATTGGCAGATGTAAATGGCAAATGGTTCGGTTAGTTGCTCATAACTGCAGGGTATATGGCATATATAGAAAACGGATCCACTTGCCGCACATGGCAATTATGGCAACAATTACACATCCAATCATCCAATTGCTGCTGCTGCACCTGATCTATAATTTGCATGTGGCCAGTGAGTTACTTTCCACAGCTCGCGGCATCGTTGTAAACGAAATTCGAACGCAATCCTACTTATGCTACACACGTATGTCTAAGCAGCAGGTATATGTGTGCCTCTGCAACAAGCTCAAAGTTAATGAAAGAATAATAAGGCAAGGTGACACTGACACGGCGTGTGGTCAAAATATCAAAGTCAACACTCTGCCACAGGCGGAGCAGCAAAACAACATGCAAAACGACACAGAAGTCAATGAGCGACATCGCAAATAAATAATTGAATGGAATTTCACAATGTGTGCAACAACAGCTCTCAAAACAGTTTTCGTTTGGAATGCCAGCTCATATTGCCATAATCAATGAATAAATAGAAAACCACAGAGGCAAAAGTATGTCACCTACTTCAAGCAAATCCTTAAATAAATATAAAAATTGCAAACGAACATATTTATTTTAAGACTTAACTTTGTAATAAGAGGAATGGACTTTTTGCAAATGTATTCCTAGCATTGAATTTTGTACAATTATTTTAAGCTCTTAGGAAATGTATGGCTGAACATTATAGTAAATATATATTGAAGATTTTTAAGATTTTTGTAATTTATATATTTATTGGGAATTTGTTCAATGTTAAGAGAAAACCCAAATACAAATCATACACAGCTAAGATTTAAACAAATATGATAATATTTAAAAGCCCATTCTTATTAATTGATACAACAATAAGATTTAATAATCAAAAGTATACAAAAAAGATCGCAAATTTCATATCAGATTAGACAGGATTTTAGGTCTTCTGAGAGTGAAGCGAGCAATCATTCCTTAACTCCATCAGGTATACCACATTCCTATGGGGATTACTGTGGCTCAGTGTCAGGGCCTTCGACAAGTTCATCGATATCCAGAGTCAGAAGAAAATTGTTGGAGTCGACTGTCAGCTTTTGGAGAGCCGCTGGCTGGCGTCTCCAGTTAAGCACAACTAATGAGGGACAAGCCCAGAAAAGTGTCAGGCAACACCCACAGTGAACCGCAAGAGTGCGGGCAGCCAGAACCAACCAACCTCAGAGTCGAACACAAAACAAATTAAAGAAAACATTTTGTAAATGTCGAAGCTGAGAATTAATTAATTGCCCGCCAAAATAACAACACAACAGAACAGAACACAACAGAACGCAGCACGTGTGTATCTGTATCCGAGAAGCTGTTAGTGTGCCAAGAAACAGGCGCCCAAATAAATCAAAAGAAAACTTTAGTGTTTTCCTTTAAGCAGCTCGGATTTTGTGTTGGCGCCATGCAGCTTAACAATAGCTGGCAAGATACATAGATACAGAGATACAGATACAATGGCCTGACTGGCCGACTGGACTGACACTTTCATCAGCCTGGGAAGCTTTAACCGTTACACAAATTTGTCTGCTTGGACTAATCTTCCAATCGCTCTTCACTGATCAGCATGGCGCTATCCGAGATTATGATGAGCTCACGATTCTCTGCTCTCTGCTTCTCGGTGTATGTGTAAAGGGCTGTAAATGCTGCATTCGTGCGCAACTCGAGTGCAACTAATTGCCGCACGTTCGCACCCAATTAGCGCCAAAGAGTTGAGCCACAAGGCTACAAGCGACTAAGTGCAGGCGTCAACACTTGCAGCTGCATCTTGTGGCCATGCACAGAGGTATCCATAAGTTACTCGGCCATATCCATCCCACGAAATATGACTTTTTTTTGTGAGTTTTTCTTCTCAGAGAATTAATTGATCTACACGCGTCAAAATATTGGGCAAAGCGTAAAAAATAAATCTCGAACGGTGGCCTTAACCATTAAGTGGGGGGTGTTGACAAATGTCTTTTGTGTCACAGGCACAGAGACAACTGCAGCCGAATTTGCTGCCAACCTCAGACAAGAGCTTGTCGCCCTTCACTTTCCCAACAGAGCGCACAGTGGCACTCAACATTAAACAAAAAAATGTATGTATAAAGAAATTAAAAAAAAAAATGCGTTTTACCTTGCTAAACAAACAGAAAATTCAATTTTTAAATAAAATTATAAATGTATATAAATATTTAAACTTAAATTTGTTGTATCTAATTATCTGTGAAAAATACCAAGGAAGACACTGTGCAACAAACAGCAGCTGCTTGTAATTTTCACGCTGCCTAAAAAAAAAACGGAGAAAATGAAAAGAAAAGGAGAAAACATTTTTCACTCTGTGTTGTTTTGCGAGGGCGTTGCCGCAGAGGAGGGCGCGGGAACGGGTGCAGCGGCAGGGGATGCCATTTGTATCTATCAACGCTGTCAGAGTGCAATTCCAACCGTTTGGCTGCGCATTTGTGATAGACACAATTATGAGTCCAAGTCCAGTTGAAGTTCGAATCTACAGGCAAATGCATTTGCCGGCAATGATGAGTGAATATGAATGAATATATTAATGAGCAGCGATTTGTCTATGCGTTGAAAACTCAGCGCCCTCCCCTTGCCCTCCATCCCTCCCACTCGCTGGCTCAACCATTGGCCATTTATGTAATAGTAAATTTAAGTGGGTGAATAATGTGTAAAATGTGTTTGGCTTTTGATTAGTTTGGTCTGCTATCGTTTAATTAATTACAAGTTGCTCTCAATACATTTATGTATCGTATATAAACATATATAAAACCCGTACACTAATCTAAGCAAAGCCATAATCTAACCTTGGCAATACTTATTCATTTAACACTTATATTACGAGTCTAACTGACTTTCTACCTCTGTAAATAAGCATTGCAGCTTTCTGTTTCCGGTTTACTGAATTATTTACATTTATTTACTGTCAGCGCCCCATATTATTTTTTGAGCAACACAATATTTTGGATAGAGCAACAGAATCCAGATCAAATCACCGATGATGCGCAGATCAGGACAAAGTTAGTCCAGCTGCAGGCAGATCTGAAGACAACATCAAAACAGTCTTCCACCGCCAGATGATCGGTTGATCAGCGTGTGTTTAGTGCGGCAAATCCGAAATTTAGCTTGGAATTTGTGCGCCTGCAAGCCATATATGAAAATCCAAGATCAGCGCTGGACTAGCGTTGCCATGCAGCGGATCACACAAGATCTGCGGATCTGAGAATCTGCGGCTCAACAAAAATCACCGGATAGCGCATTTAATCCAATTAACAATACTGCTACTCGCGTCCTTGCCTAAATTGTGGGCGGTTGAATGGCTTAGCTTGGCAGTGGCAAGCTTGCAAGGCAGGTAGCTGTTGCAACGCTCATTGCGATCGCTTCCCGGAATGTTTTGGTCCCGGCTCGAACGTCAAAAGAGTTGGCCGACTGGCAGGCAGTTGCTCGCTGATCTTGGATAAGTTGATTAATTAAAATTTCGCTCAGCTTTCAAACGAGGCCCATTATTTAATGAGTTTTTTTTGACAAGCCTCTGGGTGTGGCAACTGGCTGCGACCTGACAGCGAATGGGCTTCGTCCGCATTCACTTTTGGGGCACTCAAATTCAGATTCGGATTCGAGGCGCGACAACTGCCGCAAATTAGCGCAATTCGCTCGGAGCGTGGGATGCACGCCAAATATTTTATTAGCTCATTATGCAAAACGAATTGGCATTAAAAATCCGAAAAAATATATAAAAAGAGTCTACAGCAGACGAACAAAGAAAAAGCAATGGTGAAAACAGTAAAAAATAAGGTGTGAAGGTGTCTTCAGCGTTAAAGGTACGAGTTAAAGAGCCATAAGCGGGAAGGCATCTGTTTTAGTTGTCACAGGGGAGATAAGGGGAGAAAAAAGAGAAAACACTAAGTGAAAATCTTAAATTTTAAAGCAAAAATGCTTAAGTAAAAATTCAGTTCCAAAACAATCCCATTTAGAGACGGTCGAACAATATTGTACAACTGGCTTTTTACTTAATCCATTAAATAAATATAAAAAGGCTATAATGAAGGCTATGGACGAAGGTTGTAAATGGTTGAAACAACTATCTCCAAGACCCACAAAGTAAATATATTCTTGATGAGCATTAAAAGCAGAGTCGAATTATTCATCATCGATTGCCGTCTATATGAAATCCGAATGACTTTAAGAGCTAGATACTTATATATTTCGAATATAGATACAAATCGACTTCCGACAGAATTATTGATATATGAAAATTTCATCAGGATCGGATATGACGCACTCTGTTTTACAACAATAATTCAGCTTTCTCTTTTTCTAACCCGTTGTATTTTTCATAGAATTGCTGAGGTTGATCGCTACTACTTCAGGTAGAGGCTAGTGACGATTGTACGATTGGACACGCTGCTGGCCGGAAAACCGCATTGAAATTACGCCAGGACCTGCCCAAGTTCCATAATTGCGGTAATGCCGATAATCTGTTCTCGTAGCAGCCACAGCGGCTGCTGCGCATCTCTCCTCTCCGGTAGCTGAGGATGCACACCCACACCCACACACACGCACACACACACACATCACATTACGGGCATTTAATCCCATGGACCGCCCACTCGTAAAGTTGAGTCAGCTTCTAATTGTTTGTGGCCCCGAAAGGATTGGCAATGGGCACCGGATCGGGCATCGATAATTGGATTAAATACGCGACAACGGCAGCGACTGCGATCTCTGGTGATCCCAGCGTTAGTCCAGCGCTGATCTCGAATTTCCACTGGCTTTGAGGCGCACAAATTCCAAGTTAAGTTTCGGATTTGCTGCGCTAAGCCTGAAGCTAAAGCTAAGGCCGATGGTGGTGCTGAAACTGGGCATGCAATGGCCACTGCAACTGCAACAGATCTTAAACAAAGCCCTCAATTGGCTGCAATGCAAATCCAAAATATTTATTTGCATTTAATTAAATCGTAAGCTTAGCGACGGCAAATCGGAAGTTCAAATTGAGGCACAGGTCACGCGGCCCACAAATCCGCGCAATTAAAATTCAATTAAAATTTTGTCTTTAACACCAAAAAATAAACAATGGACCAATAATAAAAAAAAATAAATGCGAGAAACGTGGCAACCCTTTTTGTGGCAGCGCATCTCCAAGGCGGCACGGACAAAATTTTAATTAAATCAGTGCCACGTCGTCGTCGCACCAAAATGCTCAATTATTAAAACAAATAATGCCAATTAGTTGTGTCAACATTGAGAGTCGCCACAAAGCTGACAAACCCAGGCAGGGCAGGGAGTGTATCCATAGATACTCCCAATTATGATGCGCTAAAGAGCCAGTCAGGAGTCGAGCGGGTGGACAGACAACGCCAACGACAACAACGACAGCAACACCAACAACAGCAATAAAAGGCAGCTGCTTTAATTGACACTCGGATGCCGCCGCCATCATCGCCATTTAATGCCGCTCCCCCCACCCCACAACACTTGGCTGCTGCCCCCTGCTGCCCAGACAGACAGACAGACAGCGCAGAAGAGCACAGAAATCAGAGATGAGACAATTGCTGTCTCCTAATTTGTGCGTCTAATGAAAACGCTAACGAGACACACACATACAGAATAATACAGACACACACACACACTCACAAACACACACACACACACGCACACACACACACGCATACTGCACACATTAGCTCAAAACTCTTAGGCGGCGCAATCAATTCGCTTCTGATTCCCAATTTATGGGGGGTTGGGGCGGATGCTGCATGGGCAACATCCATTGCTGTAGCTGTTGTAACTGTAACTAGACAGTGACAGCGACAGCCAACCAGATATGACCACTCACTCACACACACACACTCACACACCAACACACTCACATCCAATACAGACCCATTCTCTCTCACTCTCTGGCAAAGCCGTGCAAAGTACTCCTGATAATGAGCTCCATCTCGTTGGCAATTATTAAATGAATTGGATTTGTACTATGTTGCAGGCAGCAGCAGCAGCAGGCAGCAGCAGCAGCAGCAGCAGCAGCAGCAACAACAAAATCAACAACAATAATAACTGCCGCCCCTTTAAATGCCACATTCTCTTTTCCTCTCTCTCTCCCTCTCTCTCTCTCTCTCTCTCTCTCTCTCTCTCTTTCTCGCTGTCTCCCTCACTCGCTCTCTGCCTGCTGCGCGCTCGTTTGCTCAGGAAGCCAGCCAATGGGAGAGGTTTGCCCGTTTCTTGTTATCTGCGCTGTGAGTGTGGAACGTGGAAGTTTTGGTTTGTGGAACGCATTCGCTGTGCGCTGCAGTTTTACATGGCTGAATTTTGCATGTGCACATTGTATTTATATAAACTAATAACACACACACACACACACAGCTTGCTTTGGCTTTCATTATGTATCCAATGTCTGTATAAAGTTGTTGATTTAAAACAAAGTGGCTTTAATTAGTTGCAAAATGGACGTGTGATTTTCTTTTGTTTCTCAACGATTTTGTGCTCGAAGCACTTGGGGCGCGTCAGCCAGCCAAAAACAGTTACCGGAATATCTGGCAAATAATAAACAAAGTTTAATGATTGCTTTTGGGTGCATTGCTTTGGTCATATTTCAATAAGCTAACACGCCTCTTCCCATTGGCAATTGGCAATGCATGCGATATCTGCATGACCCAACCAACAACAACAACAACAACAACAATGGTGCGAAAGGGAACGGAACGGAAACTGCGATAACCTTTGCTGAAAGCGCCAAACAGCAATGGCGTTCTGAAGATGAAACAGATGAAGAAGCAGAAGCGTTGCAGGCACAAACTCATTGTCTGACTAATTAAATGATTTATCCCAAAACGTGAGGCAGCCAAACACTTTGCAGCAGACAACAACAACACCAACAACATATGAAGAATTCAGCTGGCTGGGTCAGCAACAAAAACCAATTACAATTACCGCACCCAAAGGTGCCACAACACTCACACACACACACACACACACAGGGGCACGCTGCACGAATGCAGCTCTAGCAGAAGAAACAGAAGAAGAAGATAAAGATGAGAAGGAGCGGATCAAGAAGCTAGCCCAGCACACGATTTGGAGAGCGAGAGCAGCGACGACAGGCACAAGACTTTATCTAGATGCATACAAATCCAACACAAAACGCACGTCAATTTATTTGCCAGCCTCGATGGCTGTCCACAATCTGCACACACACAGAGAGAGATAGAGAGAGAGAGAGAGAGAGCGAGAAAGAGAGAGAGAGGGGAGCAGGAGCAGCCTGAACCACCAACTTGAGCTGGACGACTGCTGCCTATATCCACATATCCACATATGCATATATATTTACCTATGTATGCCAATGCCAATAATGACGATGTCGATGTTGGCGCTGCATGTTTTATGCCTCCTCTGCAGCTTTAACGAGGTGTTTATTTTCACAACTCTCACAGCCAAGGAGGCTGCTAAGCTGTGTGTTTGAGTGTGTGTGTGTGTGTGTGTGTGTGTGTGTGTTAATATGTATGTGTGCAAATGCAGTTGCTCTTTATTGAAGGTGCAGACAACGAGGTCCCGCCCATTTTTATGTGCCCGGCTCTTTGGCCCGCCAACAACATGATGAAGATTCGATGACCGATGACGATGCACTTCGTGCATCACTTTGTCCACCAAGGAAGTGCAGAGGGAGTAGGAGGCACACAAAGGGATGCGCGGAGCGAAGGGGGGAGCCACTTTAACTACGGGGCGTCTATGAAAATAAGCAATGATGTTGACGCCGCCGCACAAATGTAAAAACAGTGGTACAAATAATATACAAAGATGCAACAATTTTTCGATATATAAATTAAAAAAATTAAATAAATAAATATATAAATGAAATTTTAAAAATAACAGAAACATAGATTTAAATTTGTGTGATCGAGTAATACTCCATGGAATATTCAGTTCCCAGTTTGTTTAAAACGCACGGAAACACAGTAATATCTACATCCATATCTAATACCAGGTCTACAAGAATGCCATCTTCGACTTGCCTAAGATAGACGTTCCAACTTTGGTGTTATATATATAAACTGATATTATTATCCTATTACAAATTTATAAATTTGCTGTGTAGCCAAAGCATTATATCGAGCATTTGATATGAGATTAGATAATGATATTAGAAGTAAATGAATAATTTATATATTTTCTAGTTTTTCATTAAATTTATCAATTTTAATTTAAAACCGTTTGTAAGCATCTTTCACAACCGAAGAATTCATTTTATTATAAAGCTGACTTCCCCTCAACTTTACATTTTCTATCGGACAACAATTACTGGGTGCCCACTGTAGCTGACTGCCTGCCCACTTTCCAATAGCGCCTCACACCACTACCACAACCAGCACCAGCACCAGCACCAGCACACAGTGCTGCTCGCTGCCAGCAGCAAGTTAGGCACTAAAACCACAAACGCTTTAATGATGCTGTTTTGTTTAGCGCAAATTGTTTGTTTCGCTGTCATAAACTGGTGCGAAAAATGGCCAAACGCTGCCCCGCGGAGCGAGAGAGCCAAGCCAGGAAAAAAAATAGAGAGCGAGCGAGCAAGAGAGAGAGAGAGAGAGAGAGCGCGCCAAACGTGGACCAGACGGACGAGTAGTCACACACACACACACATAAACAGAAACGAGTGGTTGGGGAGCAGGTTTTGTGAAGAGGCACATTTATCTGCGCTGCTTTGGCGCATGCGCCACTCGCCATGGGGGCAAGCGAGACGACAACTGGCACACAACAGCTACGAAGCTCCGTTGGAATGCCAGGCAGCCGAAAAAGAAAAAAAAGAAGAAAAAATGAAGCGACTGGCAGTTTGCTTTTGTGATTTTTGTGCCCAGACACAATCGCGCGCGCGTTTAGCGGCAGCCGCCACGCGACCGCAAAATCACGTTGCTTAAAAAACTCGATACTCTCGAAGTGACGCGCCCCGCCGCCCCAACAGCAACAGCAGCAGCAGCAGCAACGGCAACTGGCAGCAGAGCTGGCTAATAGACGCCTTTAGACGCTCGCATAATGCTAATGGCGTTGACAGTGCTCATCATCAACGCGACGACCGCAATCGACGGACGTGTCCGTCAATTGTTAAGCGAAGTGCGACGGCAACGCTTCAGCAGCAGCAACAGCAGCAGCGGCAGCAAATACGCGCTCCAGTTTATCAATGTCCACAACGGATGCCAATCGCTGATGCATTCAACTTGACTCTTACTACAATTATTTATGTGCTTCCGTGAGTGCTTCTAGGTGCTTCTAGGTGCTTCTTGTGCTTGTGTCTGTGACTGTGACTGTGTGTGTGATAACCAATCCCACTGACTGGACCCATCATCGACTATTGTCCCTGTTGTGCGGTATTTTCAATTAGCCGACTCTCGACTTGTTTGCCAAATGGTCACGTGCGGTCGTCAAACGTTCAACATGCTGCCGATGGCGCCGATGAATCCTTTTGTGGTGTCCGTCAGCTCCACAACAGCGTCCAGCGCCCCAGCAACGTCAGCGGCAACCAATTCCTCCGGCAGCAGTAAGCCGAAGCTGGCCTTTAGCATTGACTCGATTGTCGGCGCCGAGTCCACCCAGCCCTTGAAGCCACCACCTCCGCCGCCGCCTCCTTCGACGCAACGTATCAGCGTCATTGCATCGCCAGCGCGTGGCGAGAGTCCAATACAGGTGGCTGCATCCACATCACCCACTAGCGAGCGGCGAACGCCACGTGGCTTCATCTATTGCAGGCGGCGCGTCTCCCTGGATGATCGTTCACGCAGTCCACCGCCGTCGGCTAGCCGTTCTCCATCGCCAACGCCATCAGGCGCTGGTCCAGTGGCGCCTTGTGCACCCATTGCGCTGCCCGGACTTATACGGCCGCTTCCACTGCCGGCACCACAGAATCTAGCTTTACTTGGCGCTTCAGCACGTAGCGCGGACAGCGCCTCACCCACTGGCACGGGGCCGGGCAATCCGTCACCAGTGCGACCCACAGCAGCGGCGCCTCCGCCATTTCTCGCCGCACAGTTTCAAATGGCCGCCGCTTTGGCACACCATCATCATCAGCAGCAGCAACAGCAGCAACAGCAACAACAACAGCAGCAGCAGCAGCAACAGCATCCTCAGCATCCGCCCGTGCCAACGGGGCCACATCATGGTCCGCCACCGTTGCCGCATCTTGTGCCCGGACATCCACTGGCCATTTTTCCAGGCGGCCCCCATCCGGGACATCCTCCGCCCCATGGGCATCATCCATTTGTGACTGCACCCCATCTAATTCGTGATAGCTACACGCTGTATCCCTGGCTACTCAGTCGCCACGGACGCATATTTCCACGTTTTCCAGGCAGTGAGTATTCCCTATCAATCATTCTTGCTGACGGGAAAGAGATCCCCTCAAAATTCCCAATTTTGCAATTTAACGAAAAATAAATAAGTTTGTTATTAAAAAGAGCATATTTTCAATTTCAAAGTTTTTCAAAAATTTATAAAGATCTCCATTTGACTGAGAGTTAAATATTGATCGAAAGGTAAACAAAAACACACCTAGTACATAAGACAAGAACTCATCTTTCGACTGATCGTTCCTATGGGAACTACTTGATTTGGTAGTTTGATCTCCATGAATTTTGCTCCAAGTATGAAAAATATAATAATTCCCATATTGGGTAAGTTTGTTTGGGATAACTTGTTAAAGAAAACAGTTTCTTTATATAAGAACTTATTTTTCGACCAAATGCTATGTGTGATATATGTTACAGTTAACCGATCTAGTCGGGTTCAACAAATGTGCTGGCTGTAGAAATAATAAGAAGAATAATAATAATAAGAATATACGCAAAGTTTCAACAAAATGATTTAAGACTAAGGGAAAAGCTTTCACAGAAATTGAGAAACAGATGAAAAATTCTGCATCAACTCGACTGCTGTTGCTGATAAAGAATATATATATATATACCCAATCTTCTTCATCACGTTCACAAGGTTCTCCCATAGCTCGAACTTCTAACTAAACATTTTTATAGTAAGAATTCAATTTTAATTTAACCCGACTTGCTGAACTGTGCTAATAAATTTAAAAAGTAATTTTGCTTAAGTAATTTTGACTTGATTTTTTTTTATTAAAATTTTTTAATAAATGCTAAAACAATCAACAATAGTATGAAATGATATACACTTGAGATACAAGATTTTGCATGCATTAGGTTCAGAACTAACAGAAAATAAATAATCCTCTAGCGATCTTTTCAAAACAGCTTAGAACCAAGCAATTACTCACTTAAAACCAGAAACAGTTCTCGCTGTTGTTGTTGTTATTGTTGTTGTTGTTGTTCTTGTTGTGGCTGCAACTTATAATTAAAGTTAAATAAGCAAATTGCAAACATTTATTATAAGTAAATTAGACGTCCATCAGCCTTATCATCATCATCATCAACATCATCATCAGCAGCAGCAGCAGCAGCAGCAGCAGCAGCAGCCATAGTAGAAGGCAATAACCATTTCGAGTTGCCGAAGCTAGGGAGGAGTAGAGGGTGCACTTCGGGTGAAGTGGGAGGGAGAGGTGAGGGGCGTTGTGTGGCAAACAGAGCAAACCAAACCCATCCCTTTTTCATAAGTAATACTCAAACAAATTACATTTTAATTAAATTGTTTAAATAACATTACACACATCGTTAGGTCAAGCAGCGTACCTAAATGCCCGGTGTGTGTGTGTGTGTGTGTGTGTGCGTATGTGTGATGGGTGTGTGCTGGTGTATGTGTGTGTGTGCGTGTGTGTGTATGAGTAGACTCAAAATTACCAATTAATGGCGCTTGACAGCGACGGCGCCACTCGCTGAGCAGAGCCCCTACGGTGTATGTGTAACACACTCACACACATGTGTTGTGGTAAGAAAAAAGTGCAACGAGTGAAATGTTAATGCGTTTTTAATTGAGGTTTTGGAGCATCCAAGCAAACAAAAACACATACACAAAAGTGAAATGCCGCCCAACGCCAGACCCATTCCAATTCCCATTTACCATTTACCAGTTACCATTCCTCGACACTCTTCTGTCCCTCATCCGCTCATCCACTCATTCGGTCGTCTACATGCAGAGTGATCCCAAACCGTCTGCGCCTTCCAACATTGTCATTTATTATTGTTTAACCTTTTTTATGCAGACTTCTCTCTTTTTTTTCGCTCTGCACTCATAATTACAATTTTAATTTTCATGCCACGCCATTTTTTATATGTTGACTTAAGAATTTTTGGTGTATTTTTCCCCCGTTTTTCTTTTGCTTTTTTTGTGTATTTTGGTTAACTTATTTTCGGCACACTCACACATGCCTTTCACCTGCTTTCGAACGAACTTTGTTACGCCTTAATTATGTTGCATGAGATGTTCCATTATAAAAAGGCAGGCCTTGTTTTATTTATTTTTTTTTTGTTGAGTGTTTCGGTATCGTTAGTTAAGTGCTGTAATTTTCGCTTGATTTATGAACGTGAAAATGGAAATGTCAATGTTTCGCATAACGATTTCATTAATTGTAAGTGCTCCTCAACGACTGTAATACTGTGGCAGGGCTAAGGTAAGGTGTGGGCAGCTAAGATTATGATGATAATGTTGATGATGACAGCTTAATTAGAGCTGTTACAACAGGTTCGAATTGAAAGCAAGCTGCAAGTCGCATTCCAGTTAAAGGATTGGATGATGAGGGAGAAAACTAGAGCTAATAAATACGTGTGTTGACTTGAAAAAACTGTTTATACTGGTTTAAAAGAGAGGCACGCATTATTTGGCGTCAGACTATTAACCCCTTTAAATGGGCTAAAAATTTTACCGAAAACGTGTGCGTTTTCTCCGGTACAACATGATCACTTTCAGCTAATATTGTTTGTTTAACAAAAGTAATAATATCAAGTGCAAAAATAGAAGCCGTCGGCGCCCTTCGAAATCAAAACTATTCTCAAGTGTATAATCAACTATCCATTGATGACAATTTCGCTTTATTGCAGCTACTGTAACGAAAACGAAACAAAAACATATCCCTAACTGACAGCATATTTGATTGGCTTTGCGATTTCAATTTCTGATTTAGTCTTTGGTGTCAATGTCCTGCGGGGTAATTGCAATTCCTGTTGCGAATGCCAATAAATTAATGAAAAAATCATGCGAGCATTAAACTTAAACCGAAACCAAATATCAAAAAAAAAAAAAACAACAAGCAAAAAGGCATAAAAAAATAGCTACAATTGTACATAAGTGATAAATAATAAGGCGGGCAAAAAAAAAAACAGAAGAACAAAAAAACAACAAACACAAGCCACGATCGATCAGAGATCGAAGGGAGCTGCAAAATGTGGCAACTGAGGCAGCAGCAGCACTTCAATCATATGAAACAAACTAAGCGCATTTATGTGTGTGTATATAAATGACAGCTGACAAGGGTGTGAGCAGCAACAACAACAGCAGCAACAATAACAACAACAACAACAACACTAACATGAAGCAGAAACAGAAGAAGAGGAAGAAGCAGCCAGCGCAAAGCGGACACATCAATTAATTGTCAATTGCGCGTATTTTCGCACGGCGGTTTCTTTGTGAGCCATAAAAAAAAGAGAGAAAAAAGCAACCCGCGCAGTTCATTGAGAGAAACGCTCGATGACGTTGGAGACAGTCTATGAAAAAATAATTAAGTGGCCATTGTGCGGCGCACAACTATCAATTATAAGTTGCGTTTGCTGCTGCTGCTGCTGCTGCAGTTGCAGTTGCATCTTGTTGTTGCCCGCGTTGTTAGCTGTCAAATGTAACAAATGTCAGCAGAGCAGGCGGTAGCAAACAGCATACAACAAAAAAAAAAAAAGTGGATCACGGCAAACTGTTTGTGGCAAGTTCGTTGTTTGTCAAGTTCGAGGCACACACGAGGCATCGAGTCGCCTGCATCTGTCAGATACAAGATGCACAGCCTGCATTTATGAAGTGTCAAATTGACAAGTTCTCGTTCTCGTTCGTTTTTGTTCAATACTGTTTTTTTAGCTAACAAGATAGCAAAAACCCAATGCGACACAACAACAGAATTCAGTAGCTGCCACTGTCGTTGCTGCCGTTGCAAGCTAGAGGCCTGCCAAAAGGGGCAGCTAATGCTCTGTCTCTTCTCCTGTTTATTTTTGTTTGCATTGTGCGTGGCTTAGCTGCTGTTTCTGCTTTCCTGAGCTAAATATCCTGTACGCTGTGTTATCCTTGCAGCAACAGTTGCCCTCTGCCCATTTGCAGTGTCAATATTGATTTTGTAATGTGACAATGTGCGAAAAGAGTTTCCTGCAGGTGACTCGAAAGGATTACCATTCAGCTCACATTTCTTACTTAATCATTATAATTATGGAATGGCCTGGCTCTGCCTGCTGTGTTATTACAAATCTCAGCTGAATCTTGAACAGTAGCTTGCGCTGCTCCACGCTCCACGCTCCACGCTTATATCCATATCCATAACCATATCAATATTCAAATTGTGGCTCAATTGAAAATTTGCTAACTGCACGCAGCTCAGTTCAAGGCAGAGCCACTGGCTTATTCCACAAATCGTGATAAACGTCAAAATATCACGTTGTGCAATGGGCCCCCAAGCTTGAACAATGGGCCACGTTGGCATCTACGGAGGAGGCATCGACGAGGAACAGGAGGAGAAGGCGTCGTTGGCGGCTTTTGTCGACATTTAGGCGCGCTAAAGTGTTTAACTTGGCGTTCCAGCGAGGACAGAAACAGGCCCACATCCAGGCACTGGCACAGGCACAGGCACAGGCTCCAGCTCTGGCTCAGGCTGCAACTCTGGCGGCTTCTGCGCAATTGTTTCGCTTATCAGCGATGCCGAGACGATGCCAGACACAGCGCCGACGCCGACAGCAGAAGCGGCACGATCCATTGGCCTTTGTTTTTTCCCCTGTGAGTGTGTTTGTGTGTGTCTGTGTGTGTGTATGTAGGCCCCATGTCTGGAAATTTGTTTATTGTTTTGTAATGAGTTTGCCAGGTCTGAATGTGCGGCATCTTTTAGACTCGCTCGCCGCATTCGCGGAAATCATAAGCAGCAAATTGAGGACCAAGTCGCCTAATTGGCAATGCCAGCACCACCACCACCAACATCATCACAAAGAGCACCACCATCACACCAATAGCAACACGAATGAAGGCACAGCCTTTATACGCTTGGCGGGTTGCTCGCCAAAGTAATTAACAAATTATAGCGCCAATTTGGTGCCGGTCATGTTGCATGCTCCGGCCGCTTCGGCGGCCATGTTTACTGTATTTTCAACACCTGATGAAACAACAGAAAACGAGCTGTGTCATGCTTGGAAAAGTGCTCTAATTTCGAGTTAACCTTATTGTGATAGCCATATAAACAGCAAAAGATTAACAACGTAATGGCAAATATAAATGCAAATAAAATAAGTGATTAAGTAGTATAATTGGCAGTTCTTTTTGTGATGTTATATTTGTGTCACATTGTTTTAACAACGGCTGTAATTGAAACATTGAAATGTTCGTTACTTTCACCCAACTAGAAATCACCTCTACTTTACCACATATTTAAACTCTAAACCAAATAAAATGGGAAATGGAAATGTTGAAGTTGTGCAAAAGTATATAGTAGGCAGAATGAAACATATCTTATTCCATAAGGTATGCGTTTCCTCGATCAGCAGCAAACTAACTTATTTTGTACAGTAATATTATCCAATTATGATATTATTGCCAGTAAGTTTTTTTTATTAGATGCGTTGTAACTTTCATTAAAAAGCGACCTACAATTTGAAGATCAACGAATTTAGTTGCTAATAGATTATTACATTTAATGTTATAGAATATAAGAGAATGAAATTATTTAAAGTGGCTAGCATAAGGTGAAAGTTGGGAATTTATATATAATATTAAACAGAATAGAATAAATTGGATCCTAACACATTTTGAAAATCTTGTAGACAGCAAACTCGACTACACATCTGTAAATCTTGCCCGTCGTTTTAAGCGTTAGAACATAATAAAATTTCAACTCGATAAAAATTAAAAAAGCTATTAAAAGTAAAATCAGCATTTTGTATGTAGTATTCCAGATTAAATTTACGACTTTCGTTACACAAGCCCAGTCAAGATATAATTCTCTATAAATGTTGGGCATGAAGAGAGATGTTCTCAGTTTTTGAGGTTTCTATACACTTTATACAAATCACAATGAGGATAAAAAAAGAACATAATAATCTTAGTAATATATGTGATGTACTCTAACTGATCTATTAATCTTCCACCCTTGCAGATTTCCTGCTGCAACCGTTCCGCAAGCCGAAGCGGGTGCGAACCGCCTTCTCGCCGACGCAATTGCTTAAGCTGGAGCACGCCTTTGAGGGCAATCATTATGTGGTGGGCGCGGAGCGCAAGCAGCTGGCGCAAGGACTTAGCCTAACGGAGACACAGGTAAGCAGCGAACAGCCCCCAATCCCGATCAGGATCCCAGTCCCTTTTGTAACCCACAAGGGGTGGGTTAACCCTTTCGTTGGCCATGCTTAATGCGCATCAAATTCAATAAATGCCTTGCCCAATTGGACAAACTCCAACCCTCCCAACCACCCGGGGTGCGGGAGCAACCCCTTTGGTCGAGCGTTAAGTGATTGCATGTCAGGTGGTCGTTAGCCAGCCAAGTGGCGCGAGTTACCAAGTTATTAGTGCTAAGAGGGGGCAAGCGAGGGGTGGGTCCGTTGCTGGCATAGCTGGGCGGCAGGCGCAGGCAGGCAAATAGAATTAAAAGACTCGTTAAATATATTTACGACCTCCTGTATTTTGGCCAAAGGGTTGAGCTCCCCAATCATTGCACTGCATTTAACCAAACTGAACTGAGAACTGAAGTGGTTGTGTATTTCTCGCCCGGGCAGGTCAAAGTCTGGTTCCAGAACCGGCGCACCAAGCACAAGCGCATGCAACAAGAGGGCGGCGACAGCAGCGATACGAAGAGCAATAAGGGCAGCTCCTCCGGCGGCGGGGGTGGTGCAGGTAGTGGCGATGGTGACGACGATGCCAAACACGATGGCTCCCAGCACAGCTCCACGGATGTGGAGGACGACGAGGACATCGAGGAGGATGACGAGGATGAAGTGATCGACATGGATGACTATGGTAGCGATCTGGATGTCGAGGAGCATCAGCGTCTGCGCGAGCAGTTCCAACAGCAACTGGTCCAGCATCAGCAACAATTGCTTCAGCAGCAGGGCGAGGCAGCTGCGCTGACACCACAACAGCAGCAACAGTTGCTGCAACACCATCAGCAACAACTGCAGCAGCAGCAACAACAGCAGCAGCAACACTTTATGCAGCAGCAACAAATGTATCTGCTGGAAAAGGAGCGGGAGCGACAGAGGGACCGGGAACGGGAACGAGAAAAGCAGTAATAGCCATCGATTGAAATCGACCCAAAAGTGTCAGCGACTTTGTGTTCCTTTCTTTTGTAAATTACTTAATTTAAAGTGTATAAATTAATTTAAATACGTACATTAAATAATATGATACTTAATTTGCGTGGCTATAAATATGCGTGAAGCAGACAAGAAAAATGATTCTGCCAACCAAATAATACTCTGTTCGGTGCAGGAAGAGGACCTTATAGGTAATTATGGTTATCATAATGATATTTTTGAGGCTCTCTTGCTATACATCTTATGTGGAAATCGATTGAATCGGCCTTAAAGCTTACCATCAGTAAACCAACAGCTCAAATTTATTGGTTTCAATAAGTGAGCTACTCTAGTCGAGATACCTTTTTAATACTTTGTAGGCTCGCTCATGGCATCAAAATCAAAACACGTTTTCGTTAACAAGATCTGTGATCCTTATCCGATCATAATGAGATTTGTTCAATTGATGTGTGGTGTAATATATATAATGGTTTCATATTTACAATTGTCGCTTTAAGTGCTATCGGAAATCGATTTGTTTTAATATTTGCGAAACTAAGACAGCTATCGATAAATTGAAACAAACTTGACCAATAATTGCTATACGAGAAAAGAACTTATATTCCAAATGAGGAGTTATTAAATCGGTTTGCTTAAAAAGATGTCTGACAAGCGTGGCTAAATCTACTCGGCATGCTGATCAGTAAAATATAGAATAATATATGCAGATATTATATAAACTATTTTTGGTATGGATTACTTACTTCTACTTACTTTTGCAGACATACTTGACCACATTTAACAAAAGCAATATACTTCTTAGCTCAGTTGACAGTCGAATAAAGTTATGACTTTATATATATTCAACCATTTGACTGATGGGCTTAGTGTATTGCACTGCAGCTGATTGAAACCATAAACATCCCTGCCAGCAAATGGTTTATAATCGACGATATACCGACCATAACAAATATCGATCAGCTGCCAAAGAGTCAATCAGTCAGTTAACATTCCATGACTGCACTGCAACATTGCTAACAAGGGCCCTTATTGAGTTGTTCATATTGCCATCGTCGTTGTTGTTGTTGTTGTTGTTGTTATTAACGATAACCCTTTTGTCGAAACATTTTGTGGTAGACTCCGGCAAAGCTAAGCACGTTGTGTGCTAAACGTTGACAGTAAAAATGCAATCAACAATTACGAATTACGAGTTACGGTCTCATAAGGCAGCCAGAAAATAAACGTCAGTCAGTGATTGGACGCCGAGCAGACTGGGCCAGAAACGAGCCGAACCATGCGAAATTGATATTAAAATGCAAACGATTGACTATAAAAATTATTTACTACTATATATAAATAAGGATTGTTTGCCCCCCGCGGCCATCGTTTCACTGGCGCAATATGCATATAGAGCAAGCAGCTAATGGCCCAGCAATTTGGCGTCATTTAAACTGAAACGTGAAATAAACCAAAAAATTAAACTGACAAAACCGGCAGACAGACAGATGGAGACAGCTCAAGTGAGTGAGTGAGTGAGAGAGAGAGAGAGAGAGAGGGGGAGGGAGAGATCGACTCGTGCCCGGCAGCTAACCCAAAGAACAATATAAATAAATTTCGTTTTTGATATGCCAAATTGTGTGTGTAAGTGAGGGCTTCCACTGAAACAAAAAACGCCAGACAAAATAAAAGAGTTCAAGGTAATTGCCGTTGTCAAAGCAGCGCAACGGAAAGTGGGCGTGCCCCGTGCAAAACTTGGCCAACAATTTATGGGCCACTTGAGTACAAGCAAAGGGTGTTGAGGTTGCACGCGAGCAAGCAGCTGGAACTGGGTGGCAAACCGAACCCAAAACAACTCGAGCACTATGCACTGAGCACTGTCTTGGGGTTCGAGTGCCTGAAAATTCTCGTATTTTGCATAAACGATGTGAGAATTACTTAATTGCTGTTAGAGTGGGCTGACTGGGGTGTGAGTGCGTGTGTGTGTGTGTGTGTGTGTGAGTGTGTATGGGAGAGGCGTTTCACAATGGCGAAATTTATGAGCATTTAGTTAAAAACACCCAACAGGAGCCAACAGACCTAGAGACAATGAAGTTGTCTACTGGCCCGTAGAGCAGTTCAGTGCAGGTGCTCTGACTGAGGCAGGGGTAACTATTACAACAATATATATATACATAAATATATATATATATATATATATGTACGTACACATCATATTCACGTCAGCGTCAGATACTTTGTTGGAGGTAGTCTCTGCCTACTTAGAAACATACCGAATAATTCAAATTTGTTTGGAAAATTAGGTGAAAGCACAATTTTAATTATCGACAGAAAGAAGGAAAACTTTGTTATAGTGAGTTATGAGGCAACAACAATTTTTAGCCCTTTAATAATTAACTACAAAGTCAAATATTTTGGATAAATTTTTCCGAAATTGAATATTACTATTTTTTCGTCATCAGCGGGATTTTCACAGTGTCCATTTAGTCAAACGAATCCCGACGGGTTTCGAAATGTATAAAAAAAAAAGTCGTGAACAGGAGCTAGCGAAAAATCATATGTTCTAATAAAAAATCAATTCTTTTATAGATATATATATATTTTATGAAAGTCTATCAATCTGCTTATTTATAAGCAAGAAAGAACGCTTTTCACAGAACCTGTAAATTGGGGATAATTGATCTTCCCATGAACACTTGAATATTTGTGATATGAACTTAATTCATTTCAGTTCTGGCTTTCAACTGGATATTTTACATGTTGTTGCAGTTTAAATCAGTTTCAGAAGCGAGATGAAAGTCTCTCAAAACTCATCTTTAAACTTGGAGCTGAAGCAAATAATTGTAAACAAAAATCGATCAATAACATTATTAATGTATTTTAAATGTAAATGGGTTAATATTCGGTTGACATTATCAAAAACTTAACTATTAATTCATATTACTAATTAGCAACCCAGGTGAGTTATAAAGCAGAGTATCCAAAATTGTTACAAGCATCAACTAATATGGCCAAACAAAAATAAATTACACAATTCTCGCAATACAAACCCATAGGTTGTAAGCATATATGCATAAATGTTTGCAAGCCAAAAAGAGTTCGTCAAAGTGTTTCGTTTGATTTTGGCATGTCTACAAGCGACTGAGTCGGCGACGGTGACGACGACTTTGAAAACAAATTTGTGCAAATCAGGGGGGAAATGGCTTTCAGCCAAGTCAACAACCGAACCGAAGTAAACCGATCCGAACCGTCAACCGTCAACTGGCTGGAGTGCCAGCCCAAGGCTCTTGGAGCATATTAAGGGCGTCATTAGTGCAGCAGGCAGCGTCAATTTGACAACAGCAGGTGAGCATGGGGCATGGGAACGCAGGAATGGAGAAAGCAGTACCGGGTGGGGATGGGGCAGGGATGGGAGCCGTGCTTATGGCCTGACATATACTGCAGTGCAGCGGACGTGCCGGCGACAGCGTAGGCGTCGTCTCAGTTGTTTAGCTTTAAGTTTTGCTATTTAGCGGCCATTTGTATGGCGATAACAAAACAGAGGCAGCCAAAATACAAACGGAATTGCAGTTTAAACTGCATTTGGCGCATTTTATGAGCCCAGCCAGTCGGCAACGTGGGCGGTCGATTGGCGCTAGTCGTCGTTTAATAAACATGCACAAATACAGATACATAGAGAGGCAGTGGCAGTGGCAGTGGCAGCGGCAGCGGCACACAAGTAGTGCGAATACACAGGTAAGCAGTTTCATAGCATTATTCGAATTCGACCCTGTTTTTGCCATAAATCAGCAACAGACTCAGTCGAAGATAGAGAGAGAGAGAGAGAGAGAGAGAGAGAGAGAGACTTGGCACCTACGAGCCAACGGGCTAGTTGCACTTTTGTGGCGCCTCTTGCCGCCACATAAATTCATTTGAAATGAGGTAGAGCGCCGCCAAGACGCCAGCTCTTAACTACTTTTAAGCCAAGCCGATCTGAGCCCAAAATGCCCAGCAGAGTCGTTGACCGTTTTGTCCAGTCTAGGACTAGGCGTCAATTGGCAAATTGGATTCCATGACAGCCAAGAGGAAAAGTTAATTTGCAGCAGCAATAAATAACACAGTAATCAAACTCACAACTCTATAAAGTGTTCGCAAGGAGAAAGCTCAACTTTGGCAATTGGAATGCGATCACAGCAGCCAATTTTATAGAGTCAATCCTCAAAACTGATAGCATAATGCCTTTAAGTTGATTTTAATTACCAATGAGGGCAGCAGTTTCGCAAGTGGTTTCCATTTCTGCTCGATAGTATTTAACTATCACAAAAGGCATCCTTCATTAATTTTATTTTAATACTCTGATACTGAAGAATACGATTCAAGATTGACTTCTCAAAAATTAAAATTTTCAAGAAAACATTTTAAAATTAGTATATACATCTTGTAAATACGTAGATTTTCGAAAGAAATACCATCTTAGACGTAGATTTTCGGATAAACTATCGCATTGATCGCTGTTTGCACTATCGCCGTCGAAGTGTACATAATTAATACGATTTTAATAAATCTGTACAAGAATTGAGGTTCTTATGTTTTCCATGGATCCAGTTGTTCTCCAAGGTTGAGTCACTAAACTAGAGTCACAAAACTTGCTAAGTAAATTGCATGTGATCCCATTTAAAACACGTCAAGTCTATAATATATTCCGGACACGCCTGCGCCACCCCCCCAAATTTAGGTTTAGAGCTAGAGTCACACAATTTGAAAGGTACTTATAATTATACAATTCAACAGCCACTGCCACCCTTCAAGAAACTCTAACCACCTCTTATCAGTTAGTATTAGTCCGATAACACTCGGACTGGTAGCACTCGGTAACGCCCGACTTTAACATAGTCACTGGTTTTATTGAACTTGTGTAACTTTAGACCTCAAAGTATTCCATAACAATGTTCATAAATGGTATTTAGGTGAATTAATGTATATGACACTTTATTATAACAAATTAATGGCGATTAAAGTAAGTTTACAATTAATTAATAGGTGATAAAGTATATTGCAATGCATCCAATGCCAGTAATTATTGTTTTTTATTGTTTTCGTATCCGTGCTAATAATAATAATAAATAATTAGTGTGATTTGCATAGCCTGACTTTGTAACAAATCACAATTATATGTGGCTTTTGTGCATTTTGAACAGATCATTTGCGAATCGTGTGGAATTTTTCTTAATGGTGCGTGCAATGCTCGAATCTCTCATCGCATGAAAATGCACAAGTGGGGCGCAAATTTTTAAAAGTAAATTATGGCTTTGGGTTTTATTTGAAAATCCATTTTCTGAAAATTAATGAGGCGCTCATTTGGGGCTCATTCAGTCACGCCCACAATGCGCACGCAACCCGGAGAGCGGAGTTATGGTCGCGAGTGGCCAGGCAAAGAGCTTTTGTAGAATCTGTTTTAGTTATATATTTACAAATTAATGACACAAGACAAATGGCAAACGATTTATATTAAAAGGCGCCTTCCACAAATTGGGCGCCGGCCTCTCTGAATGAGTTTTGGTATTAGTATTTCGCTTCACCTTTGTGTTTATTTTTTTTTTTTTGTTTTTGTCGGTCAGAGGTGGTCTCCCACAAACTAATAGATCAAGAGCCAACAAGCGACCCGACTGCAGATCTCGATTTGGAATGGGTGTGCAACTGAAGACACTGACAGATTTATTTAATTTGATGCCTTCAAATTGCTGTAGTTCAAGGAGTGCCCTTCGCAGCCAGCTTCTAACTTATCAATTATAGTTCGAGCCAGATTGAAATGGTTCTACCTGTGCCGCTGGATAATGATGATGACGATGATGGTGATGGGGATGGTGATAAGTCGGTGTAAGCGACCAATTTGGATAACTGGATCATACGGAAGATAAATATACATAAAAAACAAACTAATGAATGGAATGAATATATAAACAAGTAAGAAGATTGTTGAATCTAAGCTAAGAATTGTTGCAGATATGAGGTGTAATCGATTTCCATTTATGGGTGTTATTGATTTCCCAATTTGAACACTTTGTCTAACAACGAATATGTAATCCAAGAGTCAAACACAAATATATACTTCGAGTATAATTTCATAATACACATATAACTTAAATTTATTTATCTCCATATCATTACAACTGCAAACATTTTGAAGACTCTCAAAGCAAAAACTGTGCGCTTAGCAAAAGTTCGACAAGGCAAAACCAAAAACAACCTGTTTGAACAATTAGCCAATTAACCTTTAACCCGATTGTTCCGACAGGGAGCCCAGTCGGCCATATTAAAATCAATATACTTGGATGGGATGTGGGCGCTGACACGCCCCTTAAAGCATGCGGCAAGCGCAATTTAAAAGCCATTTCGCATTGTCGCCGTCAGCGGCTGATGTTGCCGAACAACAAGGGAGGCGGTTTCGCAAACAGGCTTTTTGTGTTGTGGGCGTGGCAGCGCGAAAATCGCAAAACTTTGACTAACATAGTCAATAAATCTAGGCAAAAGTTCTAAAGCGACGCGACGTCGCGTTGGGCAACTACTTTAAAATAATTAGTGGGTGCAGCCACAGCAACAAACTTTTTTGCGGCTGACAATCGTCCAAATTATGGGGCCGCATTCCCCCAAAGCCAATGCACCGAAGGTTGTGCACAAAAACGTACACAGAGAGAAAAGCTGAATGCTATTGTACTTGTAAGCCACACTTAATAAATAAGAAGAATTTTTGTGAAAGTAAAGGCAATGAATGAAAGGCCAGTCGAGGTTGATAAACTTGTTTAATTTTTCTAGTGGGTATTTTAGTTTTCGCATGGCGCTTGTAACCCATAAACTTGTTTATTGTGAGTAGTGTGAAATCATATTTGATTATCATCAAATACACTGTTATTTAAAGCGCAATTTTTAGTTTGTATCTTTCTTTCTGGAACACGTCTACTCAGTTCACTTTATTCGCAACGACTCCTCTCTTCTTATTCAACTTCTGCATCGATATCCGTGTAGAGTTAAAAATACTTTTTTTCAATGGTTATAGATACCCAAACAAAAAATGTTAGGTCGATTCTTTTTTGTGTGTACGGATAACGGTAATGTTGCACCTGGCAGTTGCAATCAGAAGTAAATGCCAAATCACAATAGCAGCTGCCACAATGGATGGCTCATTAGCACATTTCAGGTTTTGTTTTATATTTTGGATTTTCTGTTATTTAATAGCCAACTGAGGCGAAGTAGTAAATTGGTAAGGCTAAGGTGTGAATTTGTGTGTACTACTCGTAGTTGATGGCATGTTATTCCATCAGAAATGTGCACTGCCCTGCAAATGTTGGTTAAATAAAGGTAAGTTAATTAAGTGCTGGCTGTATTCATTTATGCGCCATGATTAATTACACCGAAAAACGAAAGAACGGGTAGAAGCCGACGTCTGGCGAGCTGGCCTGTCGACCTGGTCAGCCTGGTTGGCTACCGGGAGGCAAGACGCGTCAGTTCGCTCCTTTTTGGTGGTGCAACTTGGCACGCATTCTGAGTGGGCACAGCTGCGCCAACCAGTTTCAAAGCCAATGGTCATTTGCAACAGCAACAGCAGCAGTAACAGCAACAGCGGCAGTGGCAGCAGCGCCAGCCATTAAAATGACATAGAGCCACAGACAAAACACGCACGGAGCGGATTCTGGGGATTCGGTTACTGGTGGTGGTGCCACCTAGTCGGAGCGACATACGGCAATTCAGCGGAGCTCGCATTAGTCCGCTGTCAAGCGAGCGTGCCCGCTGCCGGCTCACAATTATTAAGCCAAACACATTACCAGAAGCGACCCCAAGACGCATCCGAAAATGCGTGCAATTAAATTCAAATTAGCACAAAAACACACACACAGAACGCAATTAGCAGGCAAATGAAATAATTCCGCTTTCTAAATGCACACGAGCTGCAAACCACAACAACAATAAGCAACAAGCGAACACATTTACATTAATGGGTTTTCAATAGTTGAGCTATCGCAGTGTTAATTATATGCTTTTGTTTAAACTATTCTAAAAGGGTACAATGAAGTTGTGCAAATGTATGTAGCTGGCAAAAGGAAGCAAATTAATTCTTGATCAGCATCAACAGCTGAGTAGATTGGTCTAACCATCTGTCCATCGGTGACGTCAGAGATTAGAGCTAGAATGGTAAGTCAGCTAAGTTCTATCCCAATAAATAACATTTAGAGAGAGATCTACACTGAAATTACTTAACAGTTTAAAAAATGTAATAATTCTGCATTTAATGTTGAAAAAAAAAGTTTGCTCAAAATTCCGATGAAATGATTTGATCATTCAATTAGAATAAGATCAATTGTGCTTGAAAACATTTGAATTTTGTATGTATGTACACATTGGACTACATATGTATACTGTGCTCGATCATTAGTACACTCAGGTCCTTATTGCTGCTGCCAGCGTCGGATTGATCGCAGAGTGATCAGCACAACCACAAAATTGAGACAACAGGCATGTTTTACTTATCTGGCCAGCAGCAACAGCAGCAGCAGCAGTAGAATTCGCAAAAGCAATAACATCGCATTGCAGAGCCGTCCCTTTTAACAGCTTGCAAATTTATGTCTCAGCTTAAGAAAACACTAAATGAGTGCCATGCATTTTTTTTATCGCACGCAGCAGCCGCAACAGCAACAATAACAACAACAGCAAAGCGACCAACTGGCCAACAACTAATTAGACATGTTAAAGAACTTGTTCAAGTTGTTGTTGTTGGTTGTTTGCTGTTCTCTGTTCAGGGCATTAAAATGGTAACACCCGACCGAAAAGCCAGCAAGCAACCAGCAAACACATTTAAAAATGCTCAAGTTAATTAATTGCGCAACGAATGCATACCAAACAGGCAGACACACAGACAGACATACAGACTGGGAGACAAACGGACAGGCACACAGGGCATAGGACACGTCGGTAACGACCAATGACTTGATTTTTGCAGCACGATAGGAGTCCATGGGATATTCTCTCTGCAGTCTCTCTCTGGCGGGACAAGGCCCGTTGCCCGTTGCCTGTTGCCTGTTGCCTGTTGTCTGTTGCCTGTTGCCTGTTGTTGGCTGCATGCGTTTCGCTTTCATTTAACAAATATCCAAACACTTTTGCCGCTGATGCGATGACACTGATTAGCATTAACCCAACAGGCCGGCCGGGGTTCGAGACCTGAACGTGATCCCAGACGTTTTTAATTTCATCGCGAGCTGATGTGGCGACAAAAGGTCTGCCAAGGAACCCACTCGGAGCCTGCCCACGAAATTGTTGCGCACTCTTTTCCAGTTGAATTTGGCACACATTCTCAAAAGCACAAAAGTGCTCTAGTCGAGAGTGCCCGACTGGGTGGTACTCTGCACGCAACAACTCGGAGTAATTTCATCACAATAATCGCCTCTGTCTTGTTTCACTTTGCACTTTATTTCACACACAACGACAAAAAAAAAAAAAAACAAAAAAATAAACAAATAACAAGAACAAAATATTTTGCCATTGCAGCAGCAACCACACATTGAATTGCTTGCATTCAAACAACTACAAAAATAGCAACCGACTGCGTGTTATTTGTATGTCCGTTGTGAAATGCTGTTATTATAGAATATCACAGAGAGTTAATAAGAGAGCTTTTTCCCTCTCTCTCTCTCTGCATAGCAGAGGCAACTGCAAACTTGCGAATTGCAGTTGAACACTGCGATTTCATTTGTGTTTGTTTTATTATCTGTATTACAGCAAATGGTTGGTACAATTTGATTATTATAATTACGCGCCGCAATTTCAATTGAATGAGCGAGCATCTAATTAAAGACGAATCAAACAAATACAGGAATTGTGAACGTTAGTTTCTATTACTGATATTTAGTTACTTCCAACAACAAATTGCGTTCTGTGAGGAGTCAGTCCTATTCGCGATAAATTTTTACTTTTGCGTTAAATGCTTGAGATACAATCAAATTTAAAGTCTGCATCCGGAACAGCAACAAGCAATTTTGTTTTGTTTGCATTACGCTGTTTATTTTATATGCATTTACGTTGCTATTGTTATTGCAAATTTTTGCAAGCCTCTTTGACTTTTGGTAATTTTTCATTAGCTTACTTAAACGTTTTTAATAGGCATAGAGCATAAAAAACATATATAAAAAAGCCGTTTACTTCAAAAAATTGGCGAAAGTTGCCAATTGAAACTTTGAATTAGCAGCCGCACAACGAGTTGGCAACGCTCCTTCCCCGACTACGCCTCGGGACTATGGGCAACTTCATTAGGGTTGCCACGCCCACAGCGAGAACAACAGCAACAACAACAATCAATGAGAGATGATTAATTGATCAGTCGAATGCTGGAAAAACATTCGACGGCACAATCAAATTAAGGCAGCATATAAATGTGAGCCAATTATTAAAACTTAAATTTGATGTAGACACCATCGCCAGACTATTCCCAATTTCACAGCCTCCTCAGCGGCACCAGACTAATGAGCCGCATGCACTTGGCTGCCAAAACGAATGTTGTTGCTATTGTTGCTGTTAGGTGATGTTGATGCTGCTGTTGTTGTTGTTGTTGTTATTGCTGCTGTTGCTGCCTGTGAGCTGTACAACTAACTAATCAAGCTGTTCGGGCTGCCAACTTTGATGCATTTCCCAAATTGATGCCCCAGATTGATGGGCATGCGGCTCTGGACACTCGACTCTGACTATGCGTCTCTTCTGACATATGCAAAACATTTTGTTGAACGCCAGCGGACAAAGCCAGAACAACAAGCTATGCAAAACAAATGAGCTGAAAATGCAGACAAATGACTAACAAGAAGGTGAAGAAGTAACCAACTAAAATGGCTACAAGTCCGTCTAGACGAACCACTCAATGAGCTATGGTTGTAAGATATGAATTTGGGAGATATAACTTAATATACCCATCATCAGTAACGGAGTTAAACACCATAAAAGCCTGAACAATATCTGAAAATTATTTAATCTTTTCCCGAAAGGATCTTTACGCTTTAAACATTATGTAATATTGATTGTAATTGTATGAAGAAAAATTTAGACATAATTTAGTATTTAAGGAGGTTTTAAGATTTTCAACTTTTTTTACATTTTTTCAAAGCTAAACTTATTTTTCTGCTTATCACAATTTACCTAAATAGTTTTTGTCTATTTTGCATTTTGAAAATATGACTAATTATTATTGTGGACAACAAACAGCACAAAAATTGAAAAATCGATCATAGCTTAAGCTGAAACCTATATGCCCTACAAATAACGAATAACTTGAGTAGCGCAACGGCAAGTGAAATAAAGATATACAAACATATTTCAATTTCGTTGTTATTCCAACATGTATTGAACTGCGCTAAATTAACCGCAGGCATTCATTTTGGGTTTCGTGTCCGAAACGGAGTTGGAGTTAAGATTCTATGGCCGAGTCATTTTGATGAGTATTGATGAGTTTTAATAAATTGCTGATGAGTTTTTGTGCGCGCTTGCTGCTTTCCCAAGCAAGCCACGTAGATACAGATACAGAATACATATAGAGATACAGATACAGATACATCTGCTCGATTCTCCATCTAGTTACTTGTTTTGGGTATCTGTAACGACTGTGGGCCCATAACAAGCCTCAACGCCTTACAACATTTTGAGTGATGCGTTTTTGAAAGTGGCGTCGAATTTCTCAACCGTGAAGCGCCATGCAGAGCAGCGGTAATTGAGACGCTGATGTTGATGCTGATGCTGATGTTGATGCCGATGCTGTTATCCCAGCAACAAATGCAGCATTTCGAAGCTTGGAGTGTGGAGTGCGTGGTGCATGGTGCGTGGTGCAGCCGTGTAGTCGTTTAATTGCCGCCATTATTAAACTCATTTATCGTGTTTTAATTTTAACGTTGAGCTTCATTGCAGAGCAAGCAGCAAACAGCAAGCAGCATCAGCAGCATCAGCAGCATGCAACGTGCAGCATCAGGTGTCTGACGCTGCAGCGGGGCATCACTTTCGGCTCCACACTCACACTCCACGCGGTCTTCTTGGTGCATGCAGCATCTGCTACGGTATAATTAGCGTGGCAGACGGTTACGGCGGCGACTGCAGCTGCCATGATTTGGCGCTGATGCAACAATTTACAGGAAAATTATGTTGTTTGCTTAATTAATAAAAGTAGTTTTTAATAGAAACCCATTAGGAGCAGGCAGTGAGGCGAACGAAAGACAAGGTCCAACAGGGCAGCCACGTGATTGATGCAAATGTGCAACACTCTTGCCCAAGAAAATCACGCTAAGAAAAACGGATTTAATATGGCAATGACTTTTGCCCATACCAGCTACTTTATTATGTGTTCTTCTGTCGTGACAAAAGTTGTTGCAGTTGCACATCTCTCGCCTTGGCCAATGCAATATGAAGCAACTTTGTGTTTGCCAAACCAACTAAAAAGTCGTAATTAGTGGTCTGACACGCCGACTTTTGAGTTCATTCGAGTTTCGGGGTAAACCTGAATTGCCTTCATCTGGTTTTCACTGTAAGCGGATGAAGTCCGCCAAAAGTGTCGCATAAAATAATATAATTAACATAATCATAATCAACAAAGTATAAACGTTAAATTGAGGCTAATTACTTTATAACCGACACTCAACTGCGAAACATCATCCATGACGACGTCAACATCGAAAGCAACAATAAAAACATGCTCACTTGTGGCAAACTCGTTTCAATTATGTGGAATCACGCGGTCTAGGTACAAGCTCAACCTCAACCCGGACCGGCCCCGTCCACGGCCCACAGCACTGACTCCGGCTCCGTCGACAACTGGACGCCAACCGGATGGGCCAGAAAGTGTGCAACAGTTCCAAATACGAATATGATTTGATTTCATTTTCGTTTAATTGGAGGTATGACCACGTTTCTTATGTCTGAGCGAATGAAATGCAACTGCCTGAATGCACTCAAAACTAGTAAAACAAAAACACTGAAAGAAATCGGGGTGCCTCAGCTGCAATTGTATAAGCTCAACCAAACAAGGATGCGTAACTAAATTTTATTATTATAATTCTATGACTGCATTTAAGTGGTCGGTTTCCGCATAGCTAAGCTTAATAACATATAAAGTTTCTAATCGCATATTATTAAGAATGTTATTAATTGGATTACATATTTTAGCATATATAAACAAGTAAGAAGTGCTAAATTAGGCACATCGGCAATTACATACCCCTGCATAGTGAAGTAAACCTGTTTATAATGTTTTTAAAGGCATTATAAGTTAATAGCAATCATTTAGAATATAAACAGTAATCGCAGGTCTGACGTGTTCTACAAAAAAAAATATTATAAAAAATATATAAATGTAATATAGAAGACCCGCTGATTGTTCTTATGGCAGCAATAGGATATGGGAGTCGATGTCGATGCAATTTCAGTCAATTCAGTTTTATTCCATAAACATGATTTTCAAACAAAAACTCATCGTTTATTCCAATGGCAGCTAAACTTAGAGCTTCGATCCGGCCGACTCCGATATATGTAATGCCTGTAGAAATAGGATCGATGTTCTGCTAGTTTCAAAGTGAGAAACTAGTTCCCATAGAATACTTACAGTATTAACAAGTGTGTTAATCTTAAATTTTTCAGAGTCCATCCAAATATAATAAGAAGATCTTCAAAAATTCCACATTTCATAAATTTGTTAAATAAAATGCTTTCCAAACAAAAATTCATCCTGCACCCGATCATTCCCATGGCAACTATATGACTTAAAACTCGGATCCGGCAGGCCTGCAGCAACAACACGCATATTTGCTATAGATTCTTTGACATGTTAAAATAAAAGTCAAGTCACCACTCAGCTACTTTCTAACAATACATCGAATACTCTTTCAGTCATTAACTACCTTCTTTTCTGCAGCGAAATGTGGCTAGTGAATTCAAGAGTCAGTAGCTGCAAAAGCTTTAGAAAATTGCAACTATTACACACATAAGCACAGTATGGCGGCTAAGTGGCAAAGATAAAACGTAGCTATTTTAACTGTTTTAAATTTTTATGACAAGCTCATGAATTCGTGTGCAATTGTAAATGCGCCATATAATTTACGGATAATTATTATAATTACTGGTTATTTTTCAGTTAACTTACGAGTACTCGAACTTAATATGTTTGTTTGTTGTTTAAACTGCGCGTGGTTGGTCAGCGCTTTTTGTTGTTGCTGTTGCTGGTCGAATGCCCACAGGCGTCTAGCAACTTTTATTTGCTACGCCAGTTGCTGTCCGTGCTGTTGTTGTTGTTGTTATTTCCATTGCATATGTATGGCTGGCGAGCAATTAGTTGCGATTTCTTCCAAAATAAACATTTTTAAGATTTAATTAGATTTTGTAATTAGAGCTGAAAAAATTTATTTAAAAAAAAAACGAAAACAAATATACGCAAATATAATGAATAATTTAATGACAGAAAATCAGCTAATATATAAATAAAATATAAAAACACAAGTGAAATACTGAGAAAAATTGTCAAGACTATCAAAAGACTTAGACAACGAACTTACATTTCCAAATAGAATCCACAAAACAAACGTGAAATTTGAAACTTAAAAATTTGAATTTAAGGTGTATAACACAACCAGTGCTTAATTATAATAATTTCAATCGTGAAACAGTTTGCGGTACATGAGTCATTTAGTTTAGTCCGCTCATTTTTGCTCATCTCATAACTTCAGGGCCAATTATGCGTTATGGTCGCGAACTCGAAAAAAGTAACAAAAGCTGAATTATGTTTGTAGTGGTCATAAATAAATGTGGCAGTCGAAAATCCAAAAAAAAAAATAAATAAATAAGTATAAGCAAACCACTCGCAATCTATGGACGTTCCAGGGCCGGGCGCGATAAAAATCGCTGGCAATTTGTTAAATTTAACGATTTTCAGCTCAAGCAGAGCAACAACAACGATAACGGCGAAAACTGTGCCGAATGTTGAGCAGCCCGAAAAATGACCAGCCTCCTCCTGCTTCGACTGTTTTATGACCAAATAAATAATTAAAATGATGCGTGGTGTTAAGTGCCGCCACGTCTCACCAGAGCAAATGCTGAAGAGACAGCCACACGCAGTGCGTTCATTTCCTTTGAAAATTTGTCATAAATTTATAGCTTTCGCGCCGTACGGGTTCACTGTACTAACCCCACAACGGCAACTACCATCTCGCCTGGCCTGGGGACAGGGCACGTACGAGCTCTGACACTGCCTCGATCCGGGGCTTAATTGCTTGTCATGTGGCACACAATTCCAACGCAAATTGGCGGCGAGATATGCGAGATCTGGATTCGTTATACGAAGACCACACAACGTTTCCATTCGAGTGCCGCCAAAAACATATTTGCCAAATTTCAAACTAACTGGCCGTGTTCTAGGCCCATCTTGTCTGGTACGCCCTTCAACTTTGAACCGGTTCTTAGATTGGGCAATTAAAGAGAATCGCTTCGTGTTTTAATGAACTAACTGTGGAACATTAAACTAATATGCTTTATGGCTGCTCGAGTTCTGTGCGCCGAATGTCACTTGTTGCAGCTTCTTGTCTTTGGGATCTTTGAATCTCCGAAGGCAACTTGTTTTTTATGATTATGTGCTCGTAAAAGCGCTGCCCCGAAATCGGCGTTATCACTTTGCATCGCCAGGTCACATAAAAAAGAGCATTATCTCAACTGATCTACGGCTCACTTTATCCTTGCATCCGAGTAGCAAGTGGCACATCTAGGAAGTCTCTTAAGAGGTTTCCAAGTATTTTCTGTCAAAATTGTTCATTTCTGTTTTGTATGGGAATTGACATTAAAGATGAATATATCTGCCAAAAGGTGCTGGACAATTTTGTGGAAATGTGCTGTTGTTAAAGAACACGCGAATGAAATTATAACTTACCCAATAAATAAAGAATTTTCCGTTTTGTACAAGATAAGTCAGAGTGAACCGCAGAATCCGTCACATTTTTAACTAAACGTGATAGTCGGCAAATATGTCTCGGACTTAAAATATGTCTTTTTGATCGTGTGGCGTCTTAGTCGACTTTATTATGATTATGTGGAACAAAGTTAACAAACGAAAAATGGTGGTGAAAATAGTGTTGGTCTATAAAAGACTTTTACTTAAATCAAACTCTTCCGAATATAATTCTCTTTTCTGGTGTTGATTTTTGAATAATTACCAACCAATCAGCTTTGTAGATTTCCCAAATAAATTTAACACCACCACAAAATAGCGTCCATTTTGAAGTTCCCTCTATGACATCCTTCCAAAATAAAATGTGTTGACCTTTTATATGCATGCTATATTTAATACTGATATTTAAATGGATCGACCTTACAAGTTTGACGAACGCAATGTCAATCGACTTTTAATATCATCCAAAACTGGATTGAGTAAACTTGCAACTTCTTCGCCCAACTGTCCAGAATTTATTAAGTTAAGTACCCGGACCAAAAGGTTTATTGTACCACTTTCAAGGCAAGTAACGATCCCAAGAGTCTCATCGAGAAGCGGATCAACGAGCTGTCCGTCAACAGATTGAATAGTCACGTGCATTAGGAGCTGTAAGCAAGTAACCGAATTTTATAGTACCAGAACAAGGAGAGAGAGCGGTAATTGACAACATTTACCACAAGTACAAAGCCATACTTCAAAATCGCCAACATTTTTCCAGCTGAATTAGTTGCCACAATGGAACTGGCTATTTGGAAACGTATCTGGTCTATTTATAGGCTGAAACCCAACTTATAATCAAATTTTCGTAACGTCACATTTTTACACTTGTCACGCTTAGATAAGAAAATGAAATGCAATTAGCTTACAGCCTTTAAGTGTGCCATAACAAAGCACATATAAGTTCATAATATTCTAGGTAATCTAGTAAAGGCAATATTTATACAATTCTGCTAAGAGGCAAATGCCAAAGTTTATGGCTCTATTAGCAGGCATCTTATGAAGATCTCGCGAAGCCCATCAAAGCTTATAAATTTGACTACCTTCGACTTCAACTGATATAAATATATTCATATAAAGTCATCTCATTTGTTGTTGTTTTTTTTTTTTACAGATTCTGCTGCTTTTTGTACAATGAAAAATCTTTTTTGCATGCAACATAAATAATATTTTATTGGCAATTTAGTTGGAAAATTAATGTGCATACAGTTGGCAACTTTGGTAATTTATGCAAATAAAACGATCGTAAATTTGGCATTAAAACGCTTATTAAATGATCGTTTATTAGCCAAGGAGACAAGCACAAACACACTTAAATACACTCATACACAGGCAAAGGCTTAGCTTGCAGCGAACCTGCAACAAGGTTGCGATTTGTAGCAGCCGCATAAATTAAGTGATTAACCGAATTGTTCTTAAATGCTGGCAGCTACTTACAAGATTGGTATTATTTACGATGCTGACCAGAGAGTGTCATTGATATATATTTATATGCTACATATGTAGCACTTGATCAGTGGCTCTTTTGGCTGTGCAAAAAGTGTCTATAACTTCTGGGAAATGTGTCAAGAGCGATGGCTGGCTGGCTGGCTGGCCGGCTGGATGGCTCGCATATTGCATAATATATTAGCTGGCGCATTGTGTGTTAATTTGACAATGACATCGGACTGAAATTCCTTGGGAACGGCAGCAACAATAACAACAAGAACAACACTTTACCGCCATGGCGACAAACGAGCCTTGTTGCTGTCAAAAGTCAGAAATATAACCATATAAAATCAGTCGGCATGACCATTGAGCTGCTCGCTCCTGTCGCAGCATCTCCCTCACTGTTGTGCCCATCAACATCCCCATCATCATTCCCATCATCAGCCTTAATAATAATCATCATCATCATCATCATGGTGAGCGCAACAGGATTAGCGAAATTAATGCGGCAACAGCTTTTAAAGATCTCTTCCCCATCTTTCCCTCCTCTCTCTGCCTCTCTCTCTCTTTCTTTACTGAATGAAGCTGCGATCCCAGCTGTCAGTGTTCTGAGTCCTCAACTTATCAGCTCGATATAATCAAACAATTTTGCTTCTTTATATTGCGTTTAGTATTTTCAACACGTTCATTTCTAGTAGAATTTCACAAGAATTCTAATAGAGTCCAGAAGAATCCATCAAAAGAAATATCACAAGAAATCATCAAAGCATCCGAATGAATATCGAAATAAATACAATAATTAACTGTAGATAAGTTTTCCAAAAATAACTACCAAGCCCAGATAGTATGGAAACTTCACAAAAGGTGTTAAAGTTTTGATATCAAACTTTTCTTCAAACACAATACTCTCAAAAACCAACGGAACTTCTCAATCATAGTTCAGTATATTTTAGAAAACAAATAACAAGCTTAATACTATGAGCATTGATCCAAACCTTTGTGACCAACTCTGCTTATAAATCATAACAATAATAGAAAGTTATTAGTTAGTTATTATTATACCATTTAAGCATCGCTGGTAAATGCCTAAATCATTCAACTCAAACTGTGATATTTTCATTCATCAAATTTTTCAAATTTCCCTTGGGGCCTAAAAATCTTCTTGATCATATCCTAAAAGTAGAAATTTATGCGTAAAACGGCAAATTTGAACAGACCTGCAACTTTCTTCAAGCACCTTATATGTAGTCAAAAGTCAAACCTAGTAAAAGTATCTCATTTATTATCAAAGAGAATCCATTGTATTTGAAAACATATTCATTCAGAAAAGAAGTCTTAAGTTTAGGCACTCACACTGAAGTTTGCCGTGGATGATGATGATGATTACGTTGATAATGATGATGATGCTGTTGATTTTGATGATGATGACTCAATAATTGAAATTTATCAAAATAAATTAAGTAAATCGACTTTAAATTTAAATGCCACATTAATTACAACGTCTTAGAGGGAGAGAGAGGGAGACAGGTATTTAAAAAGTGCCTGACAAATGATCCGACAATTTATAACAAACCCACCGAGCACCCAGCAAACAGCAGAGAAAGAAACGGAAAGATTTTTGTTGTCTGCCCACAACATGCACACAAATTTATCACACACAAAATAGACAATGCTCTTCGAAGAGGTCCAGCTCCGGATTTGTAAGACAGGGCGAACCTTTTCAATGTCACAACTGAGGCCAATAAATTTCAACAATTTACAACGGCCAATTCATAAATTTATTAATGAATTAAGTTATAAGATAATTTACAGTTGATGCTGATCGAAACGCAATCTGCTGAACAAAATGATCATCACTGCTGATCGCTGCAATATATCAACAGTGGCGGGACGTGGCCCAAGACCCGCGACCTAATCGAATTGTAGCCAAAGCAGAAGCAGCAGCAAAAGCAAAAGCCAACAAAAAATAAAATAAAAAACTGCAGAAACTACAGTGAATTCTCGGAATTGAACCGGGCAAATGGGCAAAGGCTGCAAAAAAAAAGGAAAAAATTTAAATGAAGCTGTGGCCGAACTGAGCCTGGCAGCGACTGGCAGACTGGGAGAGACTCTTCAGCTGGGATCTCTGGTATGGCAAACTGGCTGCAGTTTGTCTGCTGGCTTATTGGTGCGCGTTTCCAAAAGAAACGAGAGCCGAGAACCGAGAGCGAGGGCGCAAGAGCTGCACATGATTAGCTGGTTAGCTGCGGTTCCATAATCGTTATCAGCGGCACCATCATCGACAACAGACAACATCCCACAGAGAATCGAGTGTTTTTTTTTTTGCATTTTGTTGCATATATATTTTTTGTTGCTTATAAATTGGAATTTAAAATTAATTAAGTTGTCGTTTTGCGCTTTTATCCAATTTATAACTAATATGACACCGATTATACGAAATATGTTCGCTAATTAACGAACAAACACCGCAACCAACAGCAAAAACTGCCTACCAGGCACCCCTCCCCCTGAAATCTCCCGTACTACAAGTCATCTAACTGGCCAAAAGCCAAGGCAGACAGACAGGCAACAGTCGACGACGACGTCGTCTTCTTCTCCATTCTCGACTTCTTGGTCCCAACTTGGGATCGTGTCCGCGTGCTCGTAATCTGCTCGCTGAAGACGCGTTGTAAATTGTCTGACAAAGCTTATTTTATTAATTTAAGCCATAAGCGTTGGCCTCGTGTTGCTGCAGCTTTGCCTTGTTTGTTTGAAGTCCCCCTTTTATTTTTGCATACAGAGCCAAGCCAAGTCGAGTCAAACCAGGCATCGGCAAGCAGCGCCAATTTATTGCGCATCGTAAAAAGCCGTTTGCGTTTTAATAAGCCATGCCAAACACGCGGCAGTTGTTCGGTTTACTCGTTCTTTTTGGCTCTTTTGGCTCAGCGGCTGTTAGCTGAAGGCGTCGATGTTGACGACGTTTTGGTCATTTGACTTTAACCCACAGCCAAGGCAAAGTTTAACTCTCTCACTGCATTCCTGGGCATAGCGAATTACAGTTTCTCTGTGTAATCGAGTGCAAGTGGATTCATTTGTGTGTCGACCAATTGGCTGATTGATTGGCATTGCTTTATGGAACCGAAGGGACGCACAAGCGCATTTAATGAACAATATAATGGGTAAGAAAAAATCAGTTTGGCCATCAAAATTGCAAGTAAGAATGATGGCTATATAATTGAGTTATTACACCTGCTAGCCATCCATCACAGTATTTGTGTGTTTGTGTGTTAAATCGAGACACAACTTCATTACACAATTTAATAGCACACTTACTTGCTGAGTATTGTTGTTATTAAATTTTATTGCAATTATAAATTTAAAGCAAGCATTACTTTCACTGGGTAATAACTAAATCTGATGAAATGCTTAATAAACAGGCCATTTTGTACACCTAAACGGGAGATTAAAGAGTTTTGCATTAATATTTTTTTAAATTAATATAGTTATACAAAATATATTTAGAAAACAAATATACTTTTTAGTAAAACAGATTTTAAATAAGTCATTTCGAAGATTCGACCCAAAAGTTGCAGTCTCCCCTTGCATAAGGTGGCATCAAACGCGACCCGAGATTGGGCCACATTGTGAACGCTGGGCGCAATGCTTAGCGATAACATAATAAAAATAAATATGTCAAAATTAAGTAAGCAACCACAAATTTACACACCAACACCATCACAGTTCAACAGCAACAACAACAACAACTACACAGTTGCGATAAGCTGTGGCACAATGGGTAATCCACAAACAAATGCAGCAGCCAGCAGCAGGCTGCAGAACACTCTCTGCATTGGCAGCAGTATGTACATATGTATGCGTGTGTGTTGTTGGCCCATAAAAAAAAGGCGTTGAAATCAGTAAAAATAGCCATGGTTAAGAGTACACTGCTGCCTGGAGCAGAGGAGAAGGCGGAGACGGCGGAGCTGAGCAAACAAGGCATTGCGCATCAAGATGGGGCCGTTGGCCATTTCAGGGGGAGGCAGGAACAGGCGCGTAGGGTTGGTAAGGACGAGTTGGACGCGCAAAAATCGTTTACAAATAAATCAGAAAGCGATAAATAAGGATTTTGTCTCGTAATAACTCAGCGGGAGCCATTTAACATGCAATCATAACGAATCGATGCTGAACGCTTTAGCGAATGCAAAGATCTCGGCAGCGAGGACCAGGGAGCAGGCCAGAGGAGTATGGGCATAGGCCGGGGGCAGGGGCAACGACAAGGGCTTGTGCGGAACCACTAAACACGCTTTCACACCAGGCAGCCAAGTTGGCAAGTGTGTGTCGAATTGTTGTTGACTTGTTGCAGTTGTCGCTGCTTCTGCTTGCTGTTGTCGTTGATGTAGTTCTCGCGCCTTGGGCACGAAAATAAAGTTGCAAACAGGAACGTATACATTTTTTTTGTACTTGACCACATCGCCTGAGCCTTTTTAGCACAATGGATTTTTATGAGCGATGTTTTTTTAATTTTTGTTTTTTATATGCATGCCCCTATCACAAAACATACCCAAAACATGCACTTGACTGCACTTCATAATTCGCACAAGCGTCACTCCATTTGGTATACCCTTAAATCGATTCCCGCATCCCTTTTTCCTGTTCAGTGTTCCCTGTTCCAGATACTTTAGAGTCAGCTGTGCATGTTGAGGAGCGGTAAACAACAACAAGTTCGCTTAATTATGTTGTAAAACAATCTGCCTTCATTTGCGCTTGCAAGCAACTGTTACAACTGTAACAACTACAAATCCTTGGCTTCGAGGGAAGTAATTAAAATTACAAAAGACAGCGTTGACGGTATGCCCACAAAAATGGCTGCCAGACACGCAGTCGGGTCGAGCCTACACGATTTTCCACGACTAATTGCCAGAAGTGTGTCACAGGAAAAGCGGCCCACTAACAACCACTAACGGACAAGTCACAACCTGAGCCTTTGCACACCTGACAGGTGAACTGCCTTGGCTGAGTGGGCTTATGGGGTCAGGCACGCATACGTGCACGTTAAGGACTTATCTCGATAAAATTGCAAAATGCAGTTAACCTGGCTAACAAGAAATTAAATTCTATTACGCGCGCGTAACTCAATTGCTTGGCCCGGCCAATGGGGGTTGGGTTCTCACAGTGGGTGTATCTAAGAAAAATCACCAATCTTTGCAATGTTGAAAAGGTAGAGTAGATTACTTGAAGGAATTGTGCATATATATATATATATATATATATACTTAAAGGAATTGTGCATATATATATATATATGTATATATAAACTGGTGTACCCAACTGGTGATAGCCTTTTTATTTGTTTCAAATTATCCTTAAATATAATTTAATTTACGCATATTTCATTTTCATTTTAAGCTTATTTAGGCAACAGCGTATTTTACTTGATTAGAGTCTGTTTGAACCACTGTGCACGTAGCTAATGAAGAGGTGGTAATTTATGTGGCTATATTCACCTGTTCCTAGACACACTTTAATAAGCCAGTGACTGAGCCATGAATGGGAACGAGCTGGCCAAACAGAGACGTAGACATTGCTAACCTGCCAAGTCTTTTACGTGGGTCTAACTGCCTCTAGCTGGACGTTGTCTGCTAACCAAGTGCAGGATTAATTAATTGCTTGCTGCTCTTGTTGCTGTTGCTGCTGCTGCTGCTGCTGTTGCTCTTGCTGCTGTTGCTGCTGCTGCTGTTGCTGCTTTTGCTGTTGCTGCTGTTGCTGATGATGTCTGTGGCACGCATGACGTATACGTGACATTTGAGTAATGTTCAGCCGCTTAATGTGCGACATTTTGTTTGTTTTTGCCAACTGCTAACAACTTTTGACAGCCAACAGGCAGGCAGGCAGCTTACTAAATGCTTGAATGTCAACTGATTCCACTTATTTTGCACATGAGACTCTGCTTTGCATATGTTTATTGCGCATCCAAGTTATAATGATGAGCAGCAGCAGCCGCAGCAGCATCGTTCCATTCAGCCAGACGACAGCGTTGTCAAATGACTTGCGTAAATTTATCGTAAATGGCATCAACGGTAGCGACACAATCCAGCTCCTTGCCACATTCGACATGCGTCTGCCGAATTGTTGGCCAAGTCAGTCCGCCAGTCAGTCAGTCAGTCAGTCAGTCGGTTCGGCTTGCCTGCACGGCTAATCCTCGTTAATCCTTTTGACTGCACTGCTGCATTGCTGCACACACATAAATTTAACTCACTGTTGCTGTTATTGTTGTTAAGTTGCAACACTCCGCCACCCCCGCCAACAAGAGTGATATGCTAATGCAACGCAACGCTGTGCAAAGCCCCTTTTTGGTTCTGGGCATGCGCCACTCTGCCACACAAATTTGCATCGAAGCTCAGCAAATGTGAATATCGACTTGAACGCGTTGTTGCGTGTTGTTATTCTTATTGCTGTTGTTGTTGTTGTTGTTGTTGTTGTTGTTGTAGTTGTTGTTGTTGTTGTTGTAGTTGTTGTAGTTGCTGTTATTGCTTTTGTTGCTCCGTTTTTGTGTCGCTTGACACATTTAATTGGAAGTCAATTGCTCGACTGGTTGGCAGTTAATATTTATCGTAAATGCGGATTTCTTGATAAGTGTGATAATATAATTTAAATTTAATATTAAATTACTTTTACTGCCCATAAAATATTAAATTGTTAGTAAAAATACATTTTTCCACAAATCTATTTAATTTTTTATCCGTAAAAATATAAATAGTTTATCCTATAAATAATTCCTCCTTCCTGTAAGGAATATCTTATTATGTAGATCAAATTATGCATGCACAAAAGTTTGTGTTTTAAGACTAAACTAATCCCAAATTTACAGTTATACCAGGTTATTTGTTCTTTGCAAATAATTATGCAACAACTCCGAATAAAATTATATCAGCAGTAAAAGTTACATTTTTCCTGGATGGATATTTTCTTATATATTCAATATTTTCAGTATTAGTTTTAGTTTTATTACTTTTTACTTACAATAAGATTTTTGAGCAGTTTAATTGATGTATCGTAACTATTAATGACAAATATTTTCCTTCACATATTTTAATACGGATTTCAATTAAATACTCTACCCACGTTGCAACTAAAGTCATTGCTAGTTTTCCCAGCAGCTTTGCCAGCCAAGGAATCCCAATGCTCAACAAGTCCAAGATTGGGCTGGACAAGGCGGCGGCAAACGGCGCTCCAGTTGAACACACTTGGGTGACATTCAATGGGTCCGAGGCTTGTAGTTTGTGTCTCATTGTCATGCCCCGCTTATTGATTGGAATACAATGGATCCTTAAAGTGTGCTTACAAGCGCCGTAACTCAAACAAATTGCAGCCGCCTGACTGAGGATGAGCACGCGGACGAGAACGAGAAGGAGACGGTCGACGGTCGACGGTCGACGGGCAACGGGTAACGACACTGATCAACAGGCGCGGCGACGTGGATACACCGAACAGCCAATGCAACCCATTTGGATGGGGCTGGGCCGATGCGTTTTACATGATGGCTACACGACAAGACAGGAGCGGCAAGAGCCAGGACAGCCAGCCAGACTGCCAGCTTAACAAGAACAAGATAAGCCCGCGCCCCAATATTGTTGTTGCTGTTGTTGTTTCTGCTGACTTTGGTTTGGTTTTAAGTTATTCCAAGCTCGCCACGAACACACAGCGGACCAGAGGCGCTACTGACGCGCTTATGTTAAATTTACCAAACAAACGATTTGTATGCAATTTTGCGATCGTCGTATGAAACAAGGGAGTGAAGAGCCGGGGAGCTGGTTAGGGAACCATGCTGCTGAAATCCAAATCCCAGCGAGACATCATGACGTCGTGGATTTGGAGAGGACTGCTTAAGCTGCTGCTGTTGCTGCTGCTGCTGCTGTTGCTGCTGCTATTGTCTTTGCCACAGCGCTGTTGCTGCTGCTGACGTTGTTATTGTAGTTGTTGTCTGCCGCACTGTCTGCATCTGCATCTGCGGCTGCATCGCTGCGTCGCTGCTGCCGTCGCGATGTCTAGTTTATTGGCGTGATTTTTTATTTGCATTCGAAACGTTTGCTTGCTGCCACAGTCAGCGAGTTGTTGTTGTTGTTGTTGCTGTTGCTGTTGCTGTTGCTGTTGCACGTGATGTATGCGATGTGGCCGCCCGGCCCTGTGTACGGGTTGCATTTGCTGCCCGCCACACAATTGCCATAAGTTTTGTGGCCCCGCTCCGCAATTATTTGCGGAATTCCTTTTGGAATATATATTGACTCTGACTCTGACTCTGACTCCCAGTGCAGACTGTTGACTGTTGCAACTGGAAGCTTTTCGTGTCTCTTGTGTCCAAATGTCCGCTGGCAGCGCCTCGGACTAGCTTTGACAGCCATACAAGGAAGCTTAACCCAATGCCAGCTCGTCGTTATTGTCGTGGGTTGGTTTGGGCATTTCTGGTTTCGCTTCCAAACTCTCGACGTTTGCCTTATTCTTCTGTTAATTTGTCAAGAAATTTCGGTTTTAGCGCATTTTTTAAATGCATGCAATTTGTGAAGTATTTTTTTTTTTATTTCATTTATTTTTTTATATTTGATTTTAAGATAATTTTATTTCATTCATACAATGTATTTGATATTTCCAGTCCATTTTACAATGCATTTATTTGTGAGTCTCTAAAATGCATTTATAGGTTAGTCTACCATTAAATGCCTGATCGCCATTCAAGAATGGTTTTTTCTGCATGCTGATATTATAGCCTTAAGTTTCTATCTAATCATAAATTATTTATTCTTCTGTTCAATAAACAATTATTTTTAAAGCTTCAATTTATTGTCTACATAGAAACTGATCCAGCTATCCATAAATAATTCAATCTAAGTCATTCAATTAAATTGTAATGACTATAGAAATTAATTGTTTATTGCAAAAATAGCTTACAAAATATATAAATGAGAAAAGATGGGAAAGATGGGATTATTTAAAGCATTAGTCAAAAAAAAAAAATCAGTGTTCGACGAGGGCGAGATGATTCCGTTTGCCTTTAACACACTTTTGCCCAACTTTAACACTCTGTTTTTCCGATTTTTAATGATATTAGATTATAAAAACAATTTTATTAAGTTTAAATGAGCAGCTAAGAAATCTTATAAGTCGTGAACTAACCATATCAAATGATTAAATGAGATGCAAATTTAAACTGCAGTGAAAAATGACCAACAGTTATTGGCCCCGAGCTAAGTGCTCAATTCTCACCAATAGAAAATCATTGAATCCACCCACTCGCACTAACACCCATTCCAAATGCAATTATTCATTTCGACAAGTCAAACAGATGAGAACTGCGCCACAACCACTTTGTATGCAATTCAGAGGCGCAACAAAAAAAAAAGTATTTTTTTTATATATATATAAAAAGAGGCGCCTCGTGTGCTCCACTACCTGTCCGCCTGCAAGTCAATGGTGCCCCAAACTGCCCCAAGTGTCAAATTAGACAAAGAGCAGGCACAGACTCAATACAAACTTACAACTTGCAACTTGGAACGTACAACGAGCAACGAGCAAATGAAATGTTCGCTGCCGGGCAGTGAAAAACCTGGCGTCTAATTTTCCACGAATCGAATTCAGGTGGACGGGGTTGGCTTTTTGCATTTGCATTTCTGTATGTGGGTGGTCAGCAAATTACCAGAACGTGAGCACAATTTTTAAATTAACGGCAAGTGGTTAGAACAGCAGCAGCGAGAAACGGACGGACTGACGGATGGTTGGATAGGCGGTCGGAACGGAGAGTCGGGCAAAACAGACAATGCGCATTCCAGCCACAAAACTGTTGCAATTAATTGCATAAAAGTTCTAAACCGTCAGCATTTCCCGACTTCCCCCGATTCTTGCCCACAATTTCCACCATAGGACAATGGAGTCTTGTGCAAACTATGCAACGGCAACAACAACCACAACAAGCGTGGCCATAATCGGAGCCACATCGTCGTCATGGTCGTGCCTTTCAGTTTGAAACGTGATCGATAGACTGACTACTAGCGAAGCCAACAACATCAGAATACAGCAAAAACAACAATAACAACAACAACAACAGCATCAACAACAATACCAACAGCAACTGCAAATTGGTCTCTTTTAGCCATAGACGCTGACGTTACCAAATGTTTTGGCCTTAGTCAAATTATGTTCTTTGCCTCGTTTGATAATGAAACAGCAAATTGAAGTTGTTGCTGTTGCTGTTGTTGCTTGCTATTGTTGTTGCTTTAGTTGTTGCTATTGTTGTTGCTTTTGGCTCTCAAAATGTTTGCTCACACCGTCTTTGGGCATCCGAGAGCACAACGTTAATGATTATGTGTTATCGTGTTTGTAATTTTGCATACAGCTCTAATGACGACTCAGCAACGCTGCAGTGCACCCATCCAAGGCACCCATCCATCTGACCGTACATCCATCCATCCAGCGATCGATTCAATGCTTGGGGTTATATGGTTTAGATCATGGCAGTGGACACTAACTACGCTCATCATGAAGCGTTAACAAGCTCATTTTTCTAAACCTGACGTGCTGGGTGAACATAAGCGAATGCAGGCATCGGCCATCCCCAATCCCCGCAACTATTGGCCAATTTTAGTTGCACTTAGACCGTTCATAAATCGTTAATAATAGCAATTATTGTGATAGGCACCGAACACCATTCTTTGGAATCCCAGCAATATTTGGTGTCATAAACTGCACACTGCATTTTAATATATAATTTTCATTCTAGAGCAATCACAATTTCACACCTGGTTAACTAGCAATGGAAGAAAGATAGAATCAGAAAAATAAAAGCAAGTTAGATGAGAGAGAATCCGATTAGGAGATACCATGAACCCTTCTGTCAAATGCAGAGTAGCCTTAATAATCCTTAATAAAATCTGTATTTGTTATCCGATTTTAATGCAAGTTTTAAGTTAGTTTTTTATAGTCTCTGAGATGGCCTTGTTCATCATGATGGACACACCAGACCAACATGCAGCATACTTTAGCTACTTTCTGTCTCTCAATTATATCTTAATTAAGGAAATAATCAACTCTCTGTTGCTCTTCGAATTCATACATTTATTTATCTTGATAATTATCAATTTTGTAAAAGGTGTTAACATTTTACATTCGAGCAAAAACATAGGAACTGTATTTTTATATTATTTTTTACTACATTAGAAATCTGATATACTTAGCAATGGGCTCATACCATACCATATCATACCATGTTCTCAACACACAAATAACGCCAGTCTTCCAGACTATAATATGTGTATCAGCGAGAGCACAGTCATAATTTTGAACAAAACGATCACACTGACAATATCAACAAAGATCATTGAATCTGTTATTCCAACAGCCAATCTACACCTACAACATAATGCTACGCATTGGTATATAAACTATGAGGACTGTAAAGTATTTCGCCACATTGTCGAGGTGAACACGAACATGGTTATCCACATTGATTGAACTAAATTTTCATTAACTGCCGCATGCCCGTAGACAAAACGTTTTCCTGCTAAAAACCCACTCCAAAACCACACTCCAACTCGAACTCAAAGTCGAACTGGAGAGCATATCGTATTAAATTGAATTTTTATGTTCTCACAAAAGCTTGGAAAATGCTGCACTGGGAACGGATCAACCATAAAACCATGGTCAGGGACTGGCTGCTGTTGGAGTGTGTGGGTTAATAAATGGGGTTTCCCCTCCATCCCTGCGCCCAATGAACCGCGACGAGAAGCGCTGGCTAAATTATGGTTATTTAAATAAACAGCACACGATTTGATTTGGCCAAAGCAAAAGTGTTGCCCTGGCCGCGAAATGCAAGCGCCTTGAAAATTGTAAGCAAAAGCAAACGCTTGACAAGACAAGAAGAGACGAGATGAGAGTAGACTGGGACTCTGCACTTCGGTAAAATTATGTTGTAGCTGTGCTGATCGTGCGCAGGGCACCGGCGATAGATTCGTCGCCGTATTGGGGGTTGTACCATCAGGCCATGATTGAGTAACGCCCTGGACCTGGCACTGGGGCGTCTAATTATGAGTGCAGTGCTTGCCAACAACAACAGCGACTGGGAGCAGAAACAGGAATCGCAGGCATCATTAGCTGATGAGCAGCATGGCCTCTGATGAGAGCTGGATAAGCAAACACATAAAATGCAATGTGCGTTTGCCACTCAGACAGGCATCATGACCTTTGCCCCGAACCCCCCATAATCCCCCCTTTGGCAACGGCGAATCCTTAGTCGATGCGTTTCTGGCGTTGCGGCGTTTTGTTGATTTTGAAGCTATAATTTAAGCGAGTAATTGCACGCTGGCGGCCAGAATTTGCAACTAAACTGCAAATTAGCAGCCAATTCTCCAGCCGATTAATAACCATAATTATTGGCTCAAACGCTGACGAGCGAACGTCGCAACGAAGCCAGACGATACTGCTGCTGCTGCTGCTGTTTCTCCTGAGGATCTGGATCTTGATGAGCTAAGGACTGAAGACTCAACTGGGCTCTGTACAAATTGCGCAAGCTCGGCCTGAGCTCAATTGCCAATTCGTGATACAGATACACACCTAGATGGGTACAGGGACGGGGAAGATGGGGGGAGCAACACGTATGAAGAACGGCCAGCAATTTAAATTGTGAGCGCGTCTGGCTTAATTACATAAAACTTGGCCATACAGTAAAAACAGATTTGGGCGCACAGCAAACATAAAGCTAATTATTCATCTAACAAAAGTTTAACAGCTTAGCAATATTTAAAAAAATATATTTTTAGCTAAAATATGCGCCCAATAAGAGTGATTCACTATGCGAGGCTTCACTATACACGGACATGGCCGCCGGCGCAGTCGACATTGTGTTGCTTCCAAGTCTGCCCTGCTTGATGGGCATGTGTCTAATGAAGGGGCCTAATTAATGTGAGTTTGTTGTCCGAAGCAGCATGTTTCTTTGGGCAGGCGCACTCGAAATGGAGCTGAAATTGCCAAACGTGTTGAAAAGCAATGGGGCCCCAAAAGGATTTTCGTCTTTTTCGACTGGACAAATTGCAGGGCACGTTGCAAAAGTGGCCAACTTGTGTTTTGGGCCCAGGACAAATTAATAAACGTCGATTGCCAATTAAACTGTCGGCCGTAATGCAAGCGATAAATTTACAACTGCATTTCGCAGCCTAGAACGAAATAAAGACATCGGCGAGACTATCGCCACCAATTATCAACAACAGATTATTAACTGTGCACCAAGGTCAGAGAGACGAAGACAAATAATGCGATCAGTCACTGAAAGGGGGTAGATAAAAGCAGCATCGCATAATAATCAATTGCTGGAGATAACTTCTACTTCGATAATAACAGCGGCAATTTTCATTCTGACAACAAATATCCTTTACTTAAGACTACATTTTTTTAAATTTCAATAATAATAATTATTACATTCAATTATATGTCATTCAATTTCAATTAAGAAAATATTAAGAAATATATTTTAATGTAGTTATTTATTTAGTTTTTTAAGAATTTCAAGGTTTTCTTTTTGTTTTAATTCGGTATGTCGAATTCCTCTTTTTGGAAGCCAAGCTGCAAAATCAAGCTAAAACTCATGGAAAACGCAAAAATCCCCATTAATCAGCCAGCTAACAGCCAAAATTACTTATCGATGTCTAACCAAACTTAACAGGAGCTTAACATTGCGTTAACAGACAGTTTGCTTGTGCAATAACGTGTTGGTTTTTGTCTTTGCTATATTTTTTGTTTATCCCAAAACTAAATTCTGCTTTACTTATTAAAAAAAAATCCAAATCTTGTACTTAGTAAATGCTCAATAGTCAAATAAATACAAAGCCAAATAATTCATAAAGATCACAAAACATTCTTGTAAAATTTCTTTTATATGTATATTAAAAACATTTATGTACGATTACTTTTGTATAAATATAAATTCAATTAAATAACAGCTGTCTATACATGTTTTGATTGTTACTTTTGCCAATGCTACAACAGCTAAAGATTAAAAATAGGCGATAACAAAATAGTTGACGCTTTTGTTACTTTAGAAATGACACAGTACAACAAAGTTACAGAAATGTGAAAAAGGCAAAACCTTTTTTTTTAGTTTTCGAGGATTATTAACATTGAATGTTAGAAGTGGACAACTACAAACAGAGAACTAAGCGGATCGTTTGTGCTGAACGGCAAAAGGCACTTTGACTTTGTGGGTTTGGAAAGTGGCGGGCAGTTTGTCTGTCTGCCTGTCTCCAATCATACACTACACATTCTTCTTCATGGTCATCTCGTGGGCGTTTCGAAGCCGACGACGCAGCTCGTTGGGGAACCTTTCGTAGCATTTCTTGCACACCGGCTTCTCATCGTACTCGTAAAACTTTGATTTCTGCGTCATTTTCGTATCGCACACGGAGCAGGCGAAATGATGCACGCACCACGCCTTATTCAAAGCGGTAAACACTGTAGAAGGCAAAGCAAATAATAAAGTTATAAACATGAACAAATTGGCTGGAACAGGCTAACGTACCATCGCCACCAATGACCTGGTTGCACACAAAGCACAAATTGCCAAATAGCTGATGATAATGCGTCTCGCAGTAGGCCAGACCGCGTTTCTCGTAGTGACGATGGCCCAGGAAAGGTTTCTCGCACTTGGCGCACACGAAATGCTCAACGTGCCAATGCTTGCCGAGGGCTGTGACCACACGCTCCTCAATCGGTCGACGGCAGGCGCCGCAAATGGGAATGCCCATCTTGTCGTGACAGCGTAGACAATACAATTCGTTCTGTGTAAATTATTATGTGGTATTATTATTAACTATAGTGTCCAAAAGCAAAACGCAACTTTTACCCACCATATCGTTTACAGCCAAACCTGGACGACTCTTCACTTCGCGTGCTGTGGCATCCAACTCTGTTCCACAGGCGGAGCAATTAAAGTGATAGCCATGATACACTTCGCCACGGAAACGCAACGGTTCATCGTCAATCAGACCGCTGCAAAAAGTGTGGATTAGTGTGAAGATCTCAATACATATTATATTCCACGACTACTTACTGACACTTTTGGCACACATATCGACCAGTTATCTCTGCCTTCACCTTGGCGTTGCACTCATGGCAAAGCGCACGATTTTGGTTGCGTATGAAACCGCTGTCGGCCAATTCTTTGGCGCACAGCTGGCAACGGAAGCACTGCGGATGCCAGCTGGCAGACATTGCTTTGATGACGCGTCCAATTACGAACTCGCCACACTTGTTGCAGCACGGTGCAAAGAGCACATGAAAATCCCGTTCACAGTACTTGCGACCCTCGAACTCGTAAAAAATGCCATCCTGGAACGGACGGAAGCATTGTGCACATCTAAAAGGCCCAGGAAAGTGAATCAAATTAGAGATAAACTATTTAAATGTGATATAATACAGTGATAAAACATAAATAATACCACTAAGCATAAAATACAAGCTAAAAACTGATTGCATTCAATTATCTATGAGCCTTGCCCACAAAGCTTAAGACATATTTCATATTGTATGCTTGGGTGATAAAACTTTATGTAATAAAAAATTAAGCTGCATCTTTGACAAATTTCCATTTTCCTAAAAGCATATTTCATTTCTCATAAAATGTAGACGTGTAGAATGGGTAAAAGAAAGCAACCGACAACCGGAAGTATCTCCAAGCCCAATCAGGTATATATTCCTGATCAGTTAATAGCCTAGTCGATCTGTCCCTTTCTACACGCGTGTCACTCTCTCAGAGACTGGAAATATGGAATATAAAAACTCTCTAATTCTCTCTGAAAATTGTAATACAGAAGACAACAAAATGAGTGATAAATTCACGCCAATGAAATTAAGATTCTAACTCTATATTCTCCAGCCAATTAACCACTGTGATGACTAATCACTTGTACATTACAAATTACTCTTTCTCTCTCTCTCTCTCGCTTGGAGTCCATTGACTTACACAAAACACTGTGTGTGCCACAGTTCGCCGTTGGAGTTGACGATCTTTTCGGTGGGCTCGAAACCGTCGGCGCATCTCGTGCAATGCATTGCACTCAGCGACATATTGTTGGCCTGGACTCTGTAATAGAAGAAATCAATTTAAGATCACTAAATATATAAATATATAATAAAGCAAAAAATGGGATTAGTTGGCAGTTACACTTCAGCTTTGGAGTACATCATGATGACGATGAAGGCTTAAGCGCACAACTGCAGCGCAGCGTATGGCAAAAGCAACTGGAAATGGAGACGGAGACGCTGAGAAAGCTGAGGGCGCACAAACATTTATTTAATTTTTTGTTATTTTTTTTTGCGTGTTTTGCTTATCAAGCGAGGCAGGCAATGTTGACTGACGGCTGAATCATATTTCTGACGAGTGCACAAAAAGCTTCTTCGCATTCCTTGTGGACTGAGAGTTTTTGGGCGGTGTGTGGACAACAGTTGAAGTGCAATCGTTAAGCAGTGCAGATGTGTGCAGCAGGGTGACTTAAGAATAAATCATTACAATTTAAATAAACCGCCAAAGCAACAGACTCACACACACACACACACACATGAAACAGTAGGTAAACAACACACCAACACACACACACTCAAATGGGCAATAGCGCGTTGGCTGCGTCGTCTAAAAATAAATTTGAATGTTGCCCATGACGTCATCGGTGTAGTAAACATCTGGCGCATTAACACCAAGAAATATGCAACTTATGCGGGCAGAAGAAGTCCAGCGTTTGTTTTACTGAAGAGCAGTGTGCACAAAAAACATTAATGATTTGCATAATTGCAGTTTAAAGTATGGTTTACGATGTGTTTTCGGTCAGTTTGCACCTTGACCAATTGATTGAATGAGTGAATGAATGAAGCACGCAGCGATTATAAATATTTGGGTCACATTAAGCACTGATGATGATGATGATGTAATTTCGGTAATATTGGATATATTCAAAGCATTCTGCTTACTGAACAACGGGCGGCATTTTTCTTGGTAATAATTGGTAATTGGCTTTCACTTGTTGAACTTTACAGCTCGCGTCAATCAAATAGTTTGTCGCTCAACGTTTTTAACTGACTGAAAAACGGCAAACAAAATATGAGAAAATTGTGTCTCTTCGGTTGAGATCAGTAACGCTGGCAACTCAGCCATTTTTAGGCTAAATCCGGTTTGTTAACACTTTAGTTTCTCTCATTTCACGCTAAAATGGCCACCACTGACTAAAATTGTGTTTGAGAGCAACAAGAACAACATCAACAAGAACAACAACAACACAGGTCTTGCCAAATTGGGCGTACACGCGAATCTTGCATTTATTTAGTTTACATTTGTCATGTGAAAATGTGAATTTTCACTGCTATATGCAGTTGTGTATTCTATTTACCTATTAAAACACTTTTACAAATACCTCTACAAAATATTCGCTTTTTTAATCAAGATTCTCACTCAAGAAGCAATAGTTGATAGAGTTCGGAATGAGTTCGATCGAACGATTCGCTCAACTGAACGAATCTAGTTCATCTCGTGCTAGCTGTTATCGCTCGTGTCTCTTGTGGCACCTGCAAACGTAACATTCTGCTGAAATGTTATTAACAGAGCGAGTTTATTCCACTGTCCAAGTTCAATTCTCATACTTTTAAATTATTTGTGTAATGTAACTTTAATTTTTACTGTTTGTTTTACAGGCAATTTAGCTTAACAATTATATATATCTTGATTAATGGTTCGGCTTAATCATGCGATTAAAAGATACTGCGCTAGAATACATTTTTAAATTCGTGTTTATATTTAGCGAAACAATCGCATGCAAGCAGGGATTATACAGATTAATAGCAATAACTATAATTTTCTTTATACAGCAGTCGCTCCTTATCTTGTTGAAAAATTTTCAAATACATGGAAAATCATTGCATTACAATTAAGTTTTATATTACAATCATAGCTAGTATGTGACTTAAAGAAAGTTGAATTATATGTTCGCTATTACCGAAAATGAGTCTGAATCTGTAAATAAATGTTGAAAAAGGTGAATAGATTTTTAAGCAACATTCCAGCTTGGTTGATTAGGCATCGGCCTGTACACTCTTAACTGTACGTCCGGACTTAATCTTACAAATGTGTAAGCTATGTGTACGTGAATGTAATTACGGTCTGCATGGCAGGTAAATAATACGCTTGAGTATATATAATATATATGTATTATGCATGTATGTGTGTATGTAACGCAACTTGCAACTGCATCTGTATCTGTATCTGTTTATAGTCTAACTGTATGTGCCTACTCCACTAGCACTTGTGGATCCGGAGATGATTTTGTAGAGTGCTCTTTTGCCGGAACTGTTTGGGGCAGTAGGAACAGTTGTAGGGCTTCTCTCCGGTGTGGATCTTCATGTGGTTGTTGAGCGTGGCCACCTGGCGGAAACTGGCATCACAGATCTTGCACTTGTAGGGCTTCTCGCCGGTGTGCGTCTTAATGTGGTTGACCAGGGTGCTCTGCTGCGAGAAGAAGCGCCGACAGACGCTACAGCCAAACGGCCGATCCGGATTATCGCTTCTCAGCATATTGATGTTGCCCACATTCAAACGAGGACTCTGCTCTGTCTGGCTGGGCTCCGCTTTGGGGCTGACTATCGCCGCTTGCGCTGCGGTTGCCGATGATGCAGCTTGAGCCGCTACATTGCTGGCAACCAGGGAGCTTACTGTTGCATTGCCTTCGAGGAAATGCAACAGCGGATGATGGTCCAGCTGGAGAAAGTTAGGAGTGCTGCCATGCAGATTGTTAGGCAACAGACCGTTAGTCAGCTGCTGTGCCCCAGATGCAAGATGTGCCTGCATCATGGAGTGGTCCACTCGAACGGGCGGCTGGTTGGCGAGATGTGTGTGCGTCTTCATGTGATTGATGAGTGTGCCCTGCTGCCTGAATTGCATGTGGCAGTAGGAGCACGTGTACGGCTTATCGCCGGTGAGAATTTTTCGGTGATTGGCCAGCGTTGTCGGCTGGCTGAAATGCTTGTCACATAAATATATATAAATATATTTATTCAATGCCCGAGTCACACAAGAAGTCGAAGTTAGCTCAGCACCAGCAGCAGAGAAATCGTACTTTATCGACGAGCCACCACAATGTGTGGATATTGTGTATTGCAGTTTCCATTTATTTCTATCGATTAATCCGCCACACAGGTTATCGGTATAGTTTGTCAATCTCTTGTAAATTTGCTTATTGTAACCAACTGAAGTTCTGATTATGCATGTATTAAATGGCAGAGCGTATAATTGTCACATTGAGAAACAGAAATAGGTTTCAAGATGCCGCCATAACCAAACCAATATTTGCCGAATATAATCTTAGGTACTGTGCATGGAGAAAAGAATGTGGATGTTGTGTATTGCGTTTTCTATATAGTTAAGTTAGCAGCCCGATAGAGCTGATTGAAATAGCTATCGATTAACTAAAAATCACACAATTTTGGCGCATTGAATTGAATTTGATTTAAAATAAATTCCTCAAATTTAAATTACTGATACAATTCACAATGTTACAAATTCAGTTTCTAAAGAATCACTCATTAAAATTAAGAAACCCCCAGTAAATCATATCCGATACTTATGTTCTTTATCAGTGTAAATCAATACTATACTTTGATTTCTAATATATTTGCTGACATGTTTATGCATTTCATTTCCGCCTCGCATTGTTTGTGTGGCAGCTGGCAATTTCAGTTTAGCAACAGCTTCCGCATTGCAATTTTAATTGCACATCGACTGTCTTTAGTTGCGATTGCAAATACACATTGTTCATACATTAACCATATACCTTAAGCAAGGGGAGCGGGGGCAGGCGTTATTCGATCAATGGCTTTGTTTGCTCATAATGAAAACAAACAAAGCGCCGGCGAGGTCACCAAAAAAAAAAAAAAAAAATGGGAACCGATAAAAACAAAAACATATACACCAACTTACAACGGTGTATGTTGCGGCGCGACAAATGGCACGTAGCAACAATTGGGACGCTATAATTAAATTACATAAATTTGTTTTTATGCGCTTGTTTACTAGAATATTCTTAGCATACATGTGTATACATCTAGACGGCTCACAAATATATTCGCTTTCCAGCTTTCCACCGTCAAAATTGAATCGATTTTCAAAGCATTTAAAATCGTGTAAAACAGCTCAGCTTAAATCTGTTGAAATTCAAATTACTTGCAAGTATTTCAAATGCATAAGAAAATGCTGTCTGCTGCGAGCGGATACAGTGGGTGTCTAAATATAACTTCAATTATGCTATTTATTATTGCAGCTGGTCGCTCGGAAAACCGGCAAACCAGACAAACAACAAACTCGCACCAGCTCACACACACAAAGGCATATAAATGTGTCGTAGTGTGTGCATTTTGTAACTTGACAAACCAGTTGCTTGCAAACTGTTCTGCAGCCATTGATTGTTTTACTATGGTTTTTTTGTACACAAAAAATGCAAACAATGTGGGTTGGTTTGGAGCACAAGTACAAATAAAAATACGAATACTAATACAAAACTAATCGGCGCAATTCTCTTGTACTCTTATGGTGCTTATCGACTTCTTTACTTTGACTGCCCATTTTAGGCATTTACCTATCATACAATATGTACTTACATACATACAAATGTGTTTCCTAAATATAAATTAAGAGTGCTTTTTATATTTGTTTTGCTGATATTTTTTATTGTGCATTTCGAATGCCAAAAATTACTTAACGGCACGTGAGTATCATCAAAATGCAGTAAGTGTGGAGCAGTGATGTGGTAAAAAGGGGTCAGTTTAATTATAATTATAGCATATTACAAAGCCACATAATTTGTAAAAAAAAAAAAATAGCTGCCTAAAAATTAAAATGTACTAACTTCTATGGAAAACTTACATTTTGTACTATAGAAATTTTGACAATCTCATCGCGTAGTATTTTTTATCTGGAAGCATTTTATAAGCGAACCAACATTGTTTTAATTTTCAGATTACGTACAAAAATGTTTGTATTTTATTACCATTTTTTTTTTTTTTTTGTTATGACAAATCTAATCTTTAAAGCGTATTTATAGCGAGAAGCAAAAATAAGCATTCAAACTTAATTTTAAACTAGCAGTGGTCTTTTAAAACGCCTGTCAAGGAAATCATATGCAAATCATGCCATGGATGATCTTCGCAGAATACTCGCAGCTGGCCTGGCCCTGGTTGAATTAATGTTAATTGAATTTGACTGACGTGGGCGTAAAAGTGAGAGTCAACCCACCACCACCAGCAGACAGAGAAATGCATATCAAAAACTTGCAAAAGCCGCCGGATGCGAGCTGAAACTGATGTGGCAACGACGCCAAAGTGTATGTGTGTGAAAAACATTTGTGGGGGAGAGCAGGGGCGTTCAATGGTTGTTTTGACTGGCCAATTACTATTTCCACGAGCTTATAAACGTACCTACATGTATACATTAGGTAAGGCTTTACAAACAGTCAAAGTCTACGTTTAAACTAAATCCAAACATATTTTGCTTGGCAACAGTTTTAAACAAAGGCCAAAAAGCAAAAACAATATGTATACATATATGTATATATTTTTTTTTTGTCAGGTGACAGGTGTGAGTGTGTGTGCGTGTGAGTATGGACTACTAACGACCTGTTGGGCCAGACGGTCACACCTACAGTTCGCCAACACCAAACAGCAGCAGCTGGGCATACTTTCGTGACCACCCGCGCACTTCAATTCATATGCACAGATAAATATGCACATGTACTTACTTGCATGAGTTAGCATGTGTGTCTGTTTGCAAGTGTTAAGGCAGTGTCATTAGCACTCGAAAAAAGTAGCAAATTACCAAAACAACAGATAAGATGTACATACGAATGTAGCAAAACAAAAATGGCAAGTCCATACACATACACACTCACACACACACACATACATACATACATACACTCAGTATGTGCACTCAAACAACTGTGCACACAAATGCATGTATGTATGTGTGCGTATTTATTTATTTAAAAATAAAACTATTTAACCTTAGCGAAGTGCGTTGCCATAGTGACGTTAATTTGACGTAGAGACAATAATAAAAGCTCTTTTGCCATGCACCCGGGAGCATAAAAATAAGAACAAAAGTGAGGCTGAGCCTGAGTTAATGATGAAGTGGAAAAGGGGGACGTGAATTCCCAACTCGGCTTTTGACCAATGTTAACCAACGTTTTTGGATCGTTGAACAACAAGAAGTATGTAATTTCAAATCTAAGAGGATAGGTCAATATAATACTCAGCTTTATACATATATTAATCTTGTTTACTAAGCACTGAATGAGTACACTCACAAACAAAGTGAGTTTTTTGAAGACACTTTTCCAAGAACTTAATTATTCGAAATCGTTTAGTAATTATTCCAAGTACTCAAGTCATTAAATCTGAGACACGAATTTGGTTCCTAAATTAAGTACTGAAACATTTAAACAGCGTGTAATTAGTACTTTGAAGTTGATTCCAGAATTCATGCTCGATTGTAGAATAGTGTTTTGAATAGTGTTTTTCGCCGAGTGCATATATATATTGTATTAATATATATTTCTTTGTGCACATAGTATGAATTTGACAGCTTCCCCGGCAAATATCAATGCCAAACAAGTTTCAAGGTTAATCGTAGGACAGATTACACAAACAATCCTGTCACTAAATAAATAAATAATTATATATGCATACGTAATCGTGATCGTCATTGTAATAGGGCAATGTTTCTAAGCTTTAGCAAAAAAAGTCTCGTGATCATTAGCACCAATAAAAATATAAGCGGTTTACGTTTTGATTAACAATTTAATATAGTTTTTTATTATTCCTTTATGCATTTGGATTAATAGTATTTACCAATTATGATGATTAAGTTTATACGATTTGTATAAATTTGAATAAGATGCAAAACTTTGCTGCTTGTGGAACCAATAAATAACGAAGCGCGACAAATACAATTTTATAGAATAGAAGATAAATGTAGAATATTTTACAATTTTGCAGCTGCTTTCTTTGTTCTCTCTCCCTCGCTATTTACACACACATTTATATATATATATATATATATATTACCGTACGATATTTTGTTAAACTAATTAAGTCTTTCGTTTGACACAGACATACATATATTAATATATTTTGATAATTATACTTATAGTTGGTTTTATCTCTCAACAAATTACAAAACACTTTTGTTTAATTTTGAAACAAAGGCAACTGTTGCTTCTTAATCATTAACTTAAAACTAACTCTTACAATTAGCTCAATATTCCATTTACTGTTTTACTATAACGGCTGCAAAATGAGTTTATCAAAAAGTGTAAGCACGTGTTTTATGTACATATGTGTGTATGTGTGCTGCTACAGTGATCACTCGTTTGTGTGGATTTTCATCGGATTGAAATTGACCTAAGGCCATTATAAAATTGCATATGTAATTATTATCAATTGCAAATAAAAATCCCAATTTTCAGACGAAATCAATAAGTTTTAATTAGCGAGTGAACCTGTACACATAATTTTGTATACGTATGCGAATTGATACGAAAGCAAACCGAAGGCACATTAACAAAGAGGGGAATAAACGACCAATTTTAACTGTTGCACTGGAAACGTGAAACGAGATAATTGATAACTGAATACGTAAATGTTTCTGAAAGCAATGCAAGCCTACTGACAGATAATAATATTAATAATAATAGTAATTGTAATATCATAGTAACTTAAATCCAGTTTAATTCAGAAAGTTGGGTGTATTTTTTGTGTGTTTTCAGTTGCTCATCTGGAGGCCACCGCTGCTCCGACTGCCCGTCGACGAGGAGCCACTGAGCCCGAATTGAGAGACGAGCTTATCGTAATCATCGAGCGATGTTTCAAACTGTTCCAGCTGTCGCGACAAATCATCCATGCTGCCACCACCGCCACTAGCCGATGCAGCTGCTGCACTGCTTGCCAAGGCAGCGGCAGCGGCTGCTGTTGCCGACGCTGAGGCTGCTGCTGCCGAGGCAGCTGCTCCGCAACTAGCTACATTAGGCACCTGCAGCTCGCTGAGGCCGCGCAGCGGTGGCGCATTGTAGCATTCCCGATAGAATTTGGCCAGATCGTTGACATGCGATGTGGGCGAGGCGAACGGAAAATGCAGCTCCTTCAGCAGACTGTCATCATCTGGCGGAGCTGGCTGCGGCTGCTGCAGCTGTGCCTGCAACATGGGCGCCGAATTGTGACTGCTGGTGGGGATAAGTAGACTCTTGATGGGTGATGTGGCAACAACTGGCTTCTCAAAGCTCTTAAATGCCGCCGAGTTGTTGTTGTTGCAATTGTTGTTAATGTTGCCGTTAATGTTATTATTGCTGCCATTGAAATAAGTCGAATTGTTGTTATTGTTGTTGACGGGCGATTCACATTTTCGATTCAGCGACTCGATGGAACCACTGCCATTGCTCTCGTGTCGCTGACGCCGCAACAGCCACTCGAAGGGGGGCGTCTCTGGCAGCACAAAATCAAGTTCCGTAAACTGACGCAATTTGCCGAGATCCGTAAAGGCGCCCGGACGCAATGGCTTCTCGATATCAATGTAGCGTTTATCGGACGCCTGCCCATTGGAGACGACTCCCCCAGCAGCAAACTTAACTGTAGACTGCTGCTGCTGAAACGTTGGTGAATTGGCATCACTTGCTGGTCGAAAGTGATCCGATTTGAGCATTATAGTATTATGTTGTTCCGCCGCCGCCTGATGAGCAGCAGCCGTTGCAGCAGTTTGATTGCCAGCCGTTGGTGAAATGGTCAACTTGGTGCGATAGGCAACGGACATGATCAGTGAGCCCACAATTGTGTTTAGCTGACCGATTTTGACGTGTTTGTGGCCCTCGCCCAGTGTGTGCACCTGCGGTCGATCCACATAGATACGATAGAAGATGACATACGAATCGGGACACTGGCGACGCGACAACTTATAAGCGGGTGTCGTTCGTGTGAGGGAGATGAGGGACTTGAGCATGATGCCCATGCGATTGTAGATGGCATGTGAGGCTTTCAACGTTTGACTCTCGTTATCCTTGCAATCTTCTCCAGCTACACCTCCGCCTCCCCCTCCTCCTCCGCCGCCAGCAGCTGCTAATGTTGTTTTATTGTTATCAACTGGAAGCAGATCCAATGACCACACTTCGAGTATCATTTGATCGCCTTCGCTTGTCTTCAGCGAAATCTCGACGCTCAGCGGCAGACGCTGCAAAATGCTGTCGCCTGGCTTAAGGGCCAGCGCCCGCTTCGTCTCATCGAGCACATCGGGATGATCCTGGACGACAATGTTGAACCAATCGTTGCCCGCGAGTGGATTGCATTGTGTCTGCATCTTCTGTCCCAGCCGCGACTGCACCACAACTTGGGTGGATTTCAGTACCAGGAATTTAATAAACTTCTCCAGGTCTTTTTCTGCCGCATTTAAACGTTGCGCAGACATATTTGTTCTTTTTTCGTTTTATTTGAGTATTCTTTTTAATTTTGTTGTGATGTGCAGCGTACAAAGTTCGTATTTCTTTTTATTTTTTTGTCTTTCTATTTTACACTGCTTCCGCGTATTGTCTGCTTATAGTCCCATTCGCAATATTCTGTGGAATTTTTCCCCTTTTTTTGTTTTCGTTTTGTGCACTTTATTTGCTTGCAGCAAAATTACCGCTTAACGCGCACGCTTGGGCATTTTATCAATCACTGCAACTTGGCGTTTGCCTGAATTATTTTGTTTGTTTTCTGTTGGTTTTCTTTCAATTTTAATTTGTCTGAATCATTTAATTAAAAAGCACAACAACGATCACTCCCACTTTTTTCATTACCGTCCGCCATTGAACTGAACCAAATACGAAGTAAATATGCTGGTGTTGCCATACGCTCTGTTGCGTAGGCATAATAAACAGGGTTGTCATGCATTCGCAAAATGCGCTTATTTGAGAGAGAGAATTTGAAAAGTTTTTAATTTTATGTTTGTTTTGTCAATTAAAGGTACAATATATTTAAAATTGTTTGTTGAGTACGTAGTAAATTTTGTTGTTTAGTTTCATTTACAGTGAAAAGAAAAACCAAAATTTGTTTTCACACCCTTTCTAGATTTACATTAATACAATAAGATGTGGTTGTGCATTTTAACAGCATACTAAGCTCAATTGTTGTTTACTAATTGAAAAAAAAGTATGGCAACTCTAAAGTAGCGAATGATACACGTCACGTAGACACAGAGGGTGGCGCCTGTATTTGAAATACCAACTAAGGATTTTGCCAGAACAAACTAAATATACATAAAACAGGTGTAGCATAATTTTAAATTTACAATAACCTTGGTCTTTAATTACTTGAATCTCTGCTGCCCTTTTACAGTCGCGTTGACTGCTTTGTTGTCTATATTAAAATACTTGCGATCCGACTCGGAAAGCACGTGCTTTGGTAGATATTTCAGCACCGACGGTGGCACGGAGCCCAGAATCTCGAGACGCTCCTCGCGAATGCGTTGCTGCAGCTCAGCCTCTGATTTGGCTTTCGTTTCGAAGAATTTCATATTTTCCGCCGCCGCATCGGCACGTTTGCGGTGGTTCTCCTCAATCATAGAGAGCAGTAGGGCACCATGCTCTTTCCGTCGCAAACGCTCCTGCAGTTCGCGCTCCTTAATCTCTTGTATTGTGGTGCAGTCGACGTTTTGGTGCACCGCCTTTGCCAGTTTGAGGCGCGATTGCTCCATATCCCGCTCAGCGACCTCGGCGCGATACCGTTCCAATTCCTCACGGGCACGACGACGCTCCAATTGCTCCTGCTCGAGCTGCTGCCGATAGCGTTCATCGTCCTTGGCCTTGTACTCTGCCTGCAGCAGATCCAGCAACAAATTGTCACGTTGCCGTTTCCGATCCTGCAGGAGAAACGCTTTAAAATGTCTGTGCTGCTATTGGACAAACCTCAACTCACCTCAATTTCAAAGACCTGCTGCCCAATGCGCAAACTAATCTGCTCCTGCTTACGCTGAGCTGCAAGTCTGGCCTGATCCATTCTGTCCTGTTGCTCAAGCATTTCCGATTGATTCTGCAACACCTTTGCAATGTCCTCGTTGGACTGCGCCCTTTGCAGCTCCTTGTATTCACGCTGCTGTTCAATGAGCTCGACCATTTCGTTGCGTTTCTTCTGCTTCTGCCGCTCGAGCTCCAGTTGCTGCAATCTGTCCTCCTCCTCGATTTGTCGCTGCATGGCCATAAGTTCCTCGCGTTCCGACAGCGATTGCACATATTGTTGCTGGCGACGCTTGCGCGTCTCCTCAATTTGCGTTGAGAGCGTCGCCAGCAGCTCCTTTTGCTGCTCCTTTTTGCGCAACTCCTGTTCGACTTGGCTGGTCAACTGCTGTTGCCTCTCGGCCTCGGCACGTTGAAATTCAAGCACTTGGGCATTTTTGGCCAATTGTCGGTTTTTATTCATTTCCACAATGCTTTCGTCGAGGTCTTTTGTTATAGCCGCCAATCGCAATTGCTCCGCAATTTCCCGCAGCTCCTCGCAATCATTGCGCAACTGTTGGCGCCGCTTTCGATCGATGAACTCTTTGTGTTTCAATTTCTTCAGCTCATCAGACATTGTTTCCTCGACGAAGGCGGCACGCTGCCGCAGACTATTATCCTTGGACATCTCGGTGCTGCGGAGATCCATTTCGTTTGTGGTAGCGCAATAGTATTTGGCTCTTTGGTACACAAATTTCTCGTCGACCTCCACATTAAATTTGGACCTGCCTGTGATATGAATTGCGGGGGTTGCATCCCTCGCGTCCATATATCTCCTTATTACCGCTGTCATGGTAGCAAAATCACGTAGAAACAATAAACAAAAAACAATGTAAGATACAATAATGTAAAATAAAAATATAAAATGATTAACTATAAAAGGAACAAATTACTATTTGAACATACTCTAGAATTTATTTTCTGAAGCTGCGCGAGCATAGTTTAATATTTATATCGATATTTCTTTTGTTATCGATAAACTGTCGAAGGCTTCATCAAAATTTGACTGAATATGTGCAGCACGGTAAAACGTTAAGGATTTGCCTTGGATTTGGCTTATTGCGCTTTAAGTTTTGATAGAAAAACACACAAGACTCAAATATTTGGCAGTAAAAATATTTAATGATTTTTAATATATATATTTTCAGAATCAACATGAATGTAGAAAATTTACAGCCGTTTTACTTTGAATATGCAATCGGAAAGTATTTCTTGTCTTTCTCAACAATTTGCTCCAGCAAATCATCAATTTCAGTGGTCGGATAACGCTCCACCCACGATTGAATGTAGCCCTCGTGGGTTGCGTCGTATGTCTTCAAATCGACGGTGTTGCCATTGATGATCGTGTTCGCCTGAACCAGAATAATACGTGGCTTCTTGTGTGCCAAACATATATCACGCCACTTGGCCCAAGGATGCGATCCGGTCTCGTTCACCTCAGAGTAGTGTTCGTACATTTTGGAAGCGGCTGCAATGTCCGCTGTGGATTTGTAGACCTGGAGTTTGGTTAGGAACTCGCCCAGCGCTTTCTTGCCTACTGTTTGGATTTTGCTACGGTCCACGGTTAACAAGAGATTCTTGCCGTTTTCGGTCTCCTCAATGGTAACGAATCCCTCGCCCGTCTCCAGCAATACTTTCATGATAACGAAGCGGGCACGCGAATGTGCCTGAAGCCACAGTTTCGATTTGGGATTGTACATTTCGAGGGCAACGCCCATGCCGTTCCAAATTAGACTCAGCCAGTTGATGTAGATGATATCATCCTGCTCTGCGGCATCCTTGAAACCAAATATCTCGAGTATATCCTGCTGCAGGGATAGATAAAGACCGACCGCCTCCGCGCGGCACTCCTCGTACGATGAGCCAATGGCTCCGAATTTTGTGTCGTACGTTTCACCAGGTAGATACCACTTGGTGATGGGGTCGCCAGTGATGAGGTTCTTCACAGTTTGCACATCAAAGTTGTGCGTTCCGTTCTCATCGATGCGGAACAGTTTACCACTGCCATGGCCCAGCAGTTCGTGTAAACCGACTTGCACCTCGAATGCCTTCACCTTGTACTCCTTCATTAGTTCCTGATCGGCGTCTGATAGAAAAGGTATGGGATCCTTACGATTGATATTAGCCAGCACATTACCCAGCGAAACGTTCTTAAAGCCCTCATCCTGACGGATCTCGTCATCTGTCACAAAAAATATTCATTGTAAATAGATATGATACTGATAAGGAAAGTAATTGCTAACAGTTGGGTATATTAATGCCAGCGGGAACACCGCTTCCAGCAAAAGTAAGAACATCCAGCGATGTGAAGTCTGGCTTGAGATACGAGTCCTTCTCGTACGGCTCTGTCCAGGGCAAGTACTCCAGCAGTTTCTCGGCTCGGTTGACCAGCTCAGAAAATTTCGCCGAACTCTCCTTGTTAACCATGGCCACAAATCCCTCGAATTCGGCGCGTCCGCCAGCCGGATCGCGATACGTTTCAATGAAGCCAATGTAAGTCTCAATAACTGGTCCCTTGTCCTTGATCCACCATCTGGAGCCATCTTTATGCTCGGCCAAAGAGCCTTGCTTAAATGAATTAACATAATGCTCAATCATTTTCTCCTCATTAGTATTTGCAGCATATTTCTTGGCCTGAATTAGATTATCGTTTACACGCCTCAACAGCGGCTGATAGTCGCCGCGGGTAACACGAAAACTATTGCCCTGATATTCCTCCAAGGGAAGCGTGATTCCCTCTTTGCTGCTCTCCTCAACAGATCCCAGCTTGATGTCGTAGATTGTCTTCCCGCCTTCAGTCACCTTAAAGGTGCGACACATATACGGCTCGATGCGCTTCGATGTCAGCCATGCATTGACCACTTCCGAATCCTCTTTTGTGCAGTTATCCGACCAGTAGGTGGTAATACCATTCGGTGCAAAGCCGAGCACTTCATTACGCGCTTCCAGTGCGTAAATCAAATCCTTCACTTTCTCAAAGATTTTCGAAACTCGCGGCTCAGCCGCAAAGGCGCTCGAAGATCGCACAATTATCCCGAATTTGTCCTCTACCAAATTTGGTAAGATTTTGCTGTCACCCATGCCCTTGTAGTTGCCAGCATTGGCGAAAACGCCGCACGCATACACAAGGAACGCCTATAAATGTACAACAAATAAAATATTATTAACAAGATATTTTCATTAATCTAATTGTGATAGTCATATCTTGCCAGATAAGTATCAAGAAGATATAAGCATTTCAGTGACCCAATCTCACCGTAAAATCATCTTCAGTTGCTCCTGCGCTCAATGCTTTGGTTTTCAGCTCTGCAATGCTTTCGGCAACGAAAATGCGATGCAATAGCGAAAAGATGAGTGGCGCCTCGGGACTGGATTGTATGAGGGCAACAAGGCCACCATCCCAGGATGCCTTGCTAAAATAATGAGCGTAAAGCTTCTCCTTATCGGTCAAGTTCTCAAAGGCACTCTTGCAATCCAAATCGGCAATCGGCTGCGTGTTTGGCAATACGAAATGGGAAGTTTTGCTGGCCATTGCACTCGGTTGGGGCAAATTAATAGACGAGCTGCATATAAAGAGAGAAATCAGATAAATGCTGATAATGCAATCAAACTAATACCTGTAATTCACGGCTAAAAATGTTGCAGTTTTGCTTAGCTGACTCGAATTAAGAATGCGCACTGGCTGCTTGTGGAACTGCGACTGCAACTGATGCACTGCTACTGTGCAGCTGCTGGACTTTCTCATACGTAAACTGAACTGACAAATGCGGCCCAGTTGACGGCAACTACGAATTTTCTGAACTAGCAACATGATTGAGAATTTTAACTAAACTATTTTACAAGAAATTTATATTTCACTAAGAAATATGATGAATGCCGAAATGAAACGAACGAAACGATTTACCGCCGCATAACTGTAAAATTTAAAATGTTTTAATTTAGGTAATTGTCTAAAAAATGCAAACGTCGAAATGTGATTTAATGAAACTGTTACAAGAACAAAAACGCACACACACACACATATACATATACGCATATGTTTGCATGTAAGAAGAAGCACGTATATATGTAGATAGCTCTAGGTTCCCTCCTAGCGGCCATGATTGTAGTTGTTTTCTTGTGCATAGCAAAACAATAATCAAAGTAGCCTAAACAACTTGTAGCACACACATTAATTTAAGCTGTTACATACCTTACGAATAATAATTAGAAATGCAATGTAAGAAAACTCAAAACGCCGACAAAGTGCAAGTTGTCATTAAAGATGGACGATATTTTCTTCAGTCCGATATATCGATACAGTATACTGTATTGGCACGAAATCTGGTGTGGTCACACTGTTTGGCGTTTGAATATTATTTTGCTGAAATTTTGGTTGTAAGGAATTAATTAAAATTCGGTATATCCTATGTTGAGCTGTAGTACAGGTGTAGGTAGGTTTATAGATAAATATTCATACGAAGAGAAATATTTAGCGGTTATAATTTTTATCGAATTGCCGCGCAATCGCATACCCCCATCCACCCCCACACAGCTGTTGGAATCATACGTGTTTTGTTTCTTATCACCTTCAAGTTGACCCCCGTTGCGCGAAAAGCGTTTTTCCACAGGTATTAAGCAAAAAATGGAGCTGACTGGATGGGTAAAACCGTATGAATGGGGAAAGGTGGGCATTAGCTCGACCGTTGCCCAAATGGCAATGGCCAACGATCCGGACTTTGTCCTGAACGAGAAAGAAACGTACGCCGAGATGTGGATGGGTACACATTTCTGTGGCGTTTCCATTGTCAAGGAGACGGGCGAGACTCTGGACCGTGTGCTGAAGAAGGATCTGCCTTATCTGTTCAAGGTGCTGAGCATCAATAAAGCACTCAGCATACAGGTGCATCCAAACAAATGCGAAGCGGAGCGTCTACACAAGGAGCGCCCAGAAATCTATAAAGATGACAATCACAAGCCGGAGCTGGCCGTCGCCCTGACACCATTCGTAGCGTTGGTTGGATTCCAGCCAGTCGAAGATATAATTGATTATATTGATGAGTTCCAGCCACTGTCAAAACTAATCGGCGAGGAGGCCGTGGATGCACTGCACCAAACGCGAAACGCAGAGGGTCTGAAGGAATGCTATGCGATCTTAATGAAATCCGATGAATCGGCAATTTCCAAATGCATCCAAGAGATTGCCAAAAAAAACAAAGAAGGCAAGGTGTCGATTAACTTAATATTGCTACTCAATTTAATTAATGATTATTATTTTAGAGCTGAAGCGCAATGAACTGTTGGATGTATTTAACACGATCAGTGCGGACTTTCCCGGCGATGTGGGTGTGCTGTCTCTATTTTTTATGAATCTGGTGCGACTAAGGCCCGGGCAAGCAATCTACTTGGGCGCCAACGAGATACACGCCTATCTTTCCGGTGACTGTGTGGAGTGCATGGCCTGTTCCGACAATGTGATCCGTGCGGGACTCACACCCAAATACAAAGATGTGAACCAGCTCATCTCGTCGGTGATATTCGAGGGCAAATCGGCTCAGTGCAAGGTGTTCATGCCGTATCGCATCGATGATACCGTACAGGTGTTTGTGCCACCCGTCGACGACTTCGCCGTGATACATGTTTCCATCAAGTACATCGTCGACACATATAAACTGCAGATCCAGCCCTTTGGTTCCATACTGCTGACGTTGACGGGTGTGCGCAACCTGAAGCTAAATACCAAAGAGGGTCGTAAGCAGATAACTTTGACACGCGGCAGCATTGTCTACATTCCAGTCGAGGCAGCGCCAGAGATTGAGTTTGAACATGCCGAAGATTGTAACGAGGATTTCTCCGCTTACATTGCAACCTATAATTATTTTAGAAAGGCTTAGAAAAGAATCGGGTGTGTTTAGCGTATTTATAAATAAAAATAAAACGAGCATCCTTTTTCTTGGTTGCGAATGGGTTATATTTTATATTGTTGCAATCTATGTAAAGCTAAAATATAAACTAAACTTGCAATAATAATCTTTTTAAGCATTCAACGCATCAGTTTATCAATATATATATATTACAATATACATCATTATGCAATATACAATAAACATTCAAGTTAATTGTATTTTTTGTGTACAAACATTACTTTTTTCTTCGGATTATTGCAAACAACACAACACGCTGCACTTACTATATCTAAGGGAAAACTGGGCTTTCTAATTTTGTTGAGTTATAATTAATAATATTATGCGTATGCTATAAATATAATTTTGGGGGGGTAGCACACATAGTAAATATATATATGTAAGTAACTTGTAAAGTATCAACAAACTCGCGTACACAAAGAATGCACATAAATTGGCTAAGAATATGACACTACCCTTAAATAATTAATTGCTCTCAGCCATCGATCGTTCGTCCCATTTGCCTCCGTCTTTCTTCCTTCTTTTAAATGCCACACTTCGGGGTTGTACAAGTTGTAAATATTTGTATCATAAAGACTACATACAAAGTTTGCTTAGTTTTGTAATTTCATAAAGGTCGTAAATTGCCTCAAAAAGTTTGTACCAAAAAACATGAGTACAATTTTTTTTTTTTTTACATACATACGAAAAATCTCATAAAATTTGTGTTTGTTTCTTTTGATGCTTTTGTGTAAAGTTTGTTAGAAAGTTACTCAGTTAGTTGTTGTATAGACGATATAGGTATACATATAATATTGATGGGTTAGTTGCAATAGTTGTTTTCTCTTTTTTTCCGCGTTAGTTTTTTTGTGTAAATGTGTAATAAATAAAGTTTTGATATCGCGCAGCAACAGCAACAAAAATTAAAATATCAACTAATATTGCCGCTACTGGTTCATAGTAAATTTTTGTGCCCACAACATTTTGTTCCCTGTTGTTGTTGTTGGTGGTGAAAGTTAATGTGAGATAGTAAATTGGTTCGAGTGGGTGAGCAGGTGGAGAATGGGGAGTTCAAGGAGGAGAAGCTTTATGATTAAGGTTATCATCGTTATCATTTTGAGTATTTTGATAATAACTATGCCGTTTAACTCTTAAGCAGATGGTTTGCTCGCTTATTAACACCATCCATGCGAGTGTTGTTGGCGTCGCCTTTGGCATTAATGCGATCGACTTGCTTATTTTGATTCTCCAACTCGGAGCCCATGTCCAGCGCCATGTTGCGCAAATTGCCCAGCATTGAGTTGACCTGTCCCAAGTTCTCGTCCATCTCATCCTCGCGCGCATCATTAGTGATGCGTGCCACATAGCCGGATTGTGGTGGTGCTCCCATGCCGCCACGTTCGCGTTCATCGACGACCCGTTGCGGCTGACTGGCCACCACTTTGCCATCGTCGTTGGCCTTCCAGGCATTGTCGCCGTCATCCTTGATGTTCACCTTCTTCCAGGGCAGCACACAGACACCGCAACATTTCTCCATGCCGCTGAGATTCTTTTCAGCTTCACGCATATCCGCATTGATGCGATCCATGCCCTCCTCGATGCGATCCAGCTGCTCGCCCTGATCGTCCAATGCAACCAGTGTCCGTATGCCAGCCTCCTTTGACTCATCCATCAAGCTGAGCATGCGACGCGTGCTTTCCAGCGACTCATCAGCAACTTGAGCAGATTTCAACTGCAGCTCCTGCAGCTCCGTACGCGGCTCGTTTTCCATGCCGGCCATTGCGTGACTCTTATAAGATGAGATGAGATGAGCTGTTTACGTCTTACTGATGACGTTTAATTGATGAGTTAGCAAGTGGTTGTGAACTTTTTGAGTAAGCCTGGGAAAATTTGTGCCAGTGACTCACACACGATGCTGATGCCACCTCTCTATGTTGACTAATATTATCTAGCGTTATTTAAGCTCTTCTTTTTTTAAAAACAGGAACTTGAATTTAAATTAGTAAATCGAAAGTTTCTTAAATTTGTACAATATTTTGGCAAATCTTTTTATGCAAGTACGAATTGTGTATATACAAGAACTATCGAATTTGCATATATATATACAAGATAAACGATAAACGATAAGCCAGGGCTGTCAAAGATATCAGTGATAGTAAACCGAATTCAAAGTATGCCTTTACAACTGATTGTTCGACACGAACACGAATATATTCGAATATATTAAAAAGAGCAAAACTGCTCGCTTATATGAAGTTATAAGTTATCGAAATTTCCTTTGGCTCGCAATACGAGGCCGATATTTATTTACAACGCCGTTTACAAGTGCAAGTCGTGTTCAGTGTTCAAAAATTCATTTGAAATATTAACGATTAGTTGTTGGTACAGCCAGGCGTCTTCGGCGATCTTCAGCGCGAATTCAGTAATAATAGTGAAAATTCAATTTCAACTCAAATTTGAACAATAAGTGTGCATTGTGTGCACGAACAAAAGTGAAATCATGGATAATTCACGTCGCTCGATTGCGCCCAGCGAGGACAGCATCAGTATGTATTTGTCCTTCGACACTGATGCCGATGAGACGCTCGCAAGCAAATGGCAATCAGTGATGGCTACCCAAACCACTCAGTATTTGGAGATGCAGAGCATCGAGTTGGACTTGCAACACAATGACACCCTCGAGCAGAAGAACAAAACGAAGAAAAACATGCTTGAGTCACTGATCAAGAATGATATGGGCAAGGATCATGTGTCCCCTTTGCGTCCCTTTGACAAGAGCATTCTAAGCAAACACAACGCTTTGTGCTCGACGCCCACAAAGAATGTACGCTCGGCTTTAGTTGCTAATAATGGCGATAACAAGGAGAACTCGCAGCCGGATGAGCAGAACTCCACACTGTCATCGAGTATAGACGCCACTGCATCCACAGTGAAGACCAACACAATGTTCAATGAAGCAAATGCGACACTTGGTGATACTTCAGTTAAGGAGCATAGCAAGACCAACAATGTGTATCCCTTGAGCGCCGATGTTGTGCTGGAAAATATCACTGAAGGTTTGTAATTAAATATGATGATTTGGTTTTATTTATATTCGATTGTGCTTCTTCAGTTTCGAATGAGGAGCCATCGATGATGATGCCATCACCCGTCATTGACACTGGATATTCTGACATGGCGATTGTAGACCAGATGAAAGCAGGTGCTGTAGTTGCTGAGATCGTAAAGGAGGAGAAACTGATGACTATGCCAACACTATCAGAGGCCAAGGTGGAAGCAGCAGACACTGGCGTTGCTGAAATGGTAAACGAGGTTTCCGAGCTTATTGCCAAGGCTATGAAATTCAGCGAGAACTCCAAAAGACAAGCGAAGCCCTCGCAGAAGGTGCCTGCAATGGTCTTGCCCCGACCACGTCGCTCCTTTTTGCCTACAGTTACTGGGACAACTTTTAAGCAACGCATGTCCATCGTGGTTAAGACCACCTTAAACAGCCCCGCACGGAAACTGGCAACAGGCAATACTCTTGCTCGTCGCAGCTGTCTGCCCGCCCCTAGACTGAACAATGGCGGTGGCACTGGCTACCGCAAGTCGACTATGATACGCTCCTCCATAAGCGCCAGTAGCTCATCCACAAGTACTTCACGCTCTGGGAAATGTGCTGTGGCAGCTCCTTCATCCACTGCTAAATCCCAGTTGGTTACTCAGACTTCAGCGGCGCAGTTCAAGTGCAAATTGTGCAGCGCCAGCTTTCGCCTGAAGAAACTGCTCGATACGCACATTGAGTCACACTGGAAATGCCGGCCAGCAAGGAACAAAGAGTCTGAGTCGTGCTGCAAGTATTGTGACAAGAAATTTGTGCTGGAGCGTGCGCTTCACATACATCTAATGCAGAATTGTGACAAGATTCCGCCGAGCGAGAAGCGTAAGCTTCAATTTACGGAGCTGAATCACGTGGAGAAGGCAAAGCTGCCGAAGCTGATGATTTCTGGCAGCGACAGCTCCAAGCCGCGTGTGAGCATAATGCCAGCGATTGAAAAAGTATCGACCATGTCAATGGGTAAGTTTCATTCGAAAGAGACCTCTACAGCCTCGTTTGTAGCTGGCAATGAAGGCGCCGCTACAATCACAATGACAAAAAGCGAACCAATGCCGCCGCCATCAATCAGAAAGTTGACCAAGAAAGTGGCCCACTCGGGCGTCTATCGTACGCCGACCAAAACGGTGCCGTGCCACATCTGCAAGCAGTCTTTTAAGACCGTCCTTGACTACACTACACACAGTATGGCAGTCCACCCGAAAAACCAGAAGCAGGACTCCGCTAACTTACAACTGAGTGCTACAGATCAGGCTTAAATCAAATACCCTTTAGTTTAAGTTGTGTTTACTTTAATACTTATAAACAGTTTATATCAAATATACGATTTAACTGCAATGTAGTTCTTCATTTGGATTTCTTTTCTGGCGGCGGTTTCATATCTATGCTTTCTGTAGCAATATCCAATGGTCCATTGGCATGATTCTCGGTTGAATTGGTCGCAGTGCCTCCATCGGCACCCGTTGCATTTGGCAGCTGTCCGGCCGGCTGCAAATTCTGTAGCATTGGCGGTATTGGCGGTGGAAATTTACGCAACAGTTCGGCCAGCAACATGTCCACGCGTTGCTTTTGGAACAGCGTGCCACTGCTGTCATCCTTGGTGGCACTCGAATCCTTCTTGTCCGACTTGGACTTGTCTGACACTGCAACACACCATTATCAAGATGAAAGCGATATCATTACTTAAGGATCCTTTACTTACAAATTTTGTTGGATGAAAAATCCCAAGTGTATCCTTTGTTGGGATGATAGCGCGCATAGCTGCTGGCTTCCTCGAATGCAGACTGCAAATTAACAACGGTGTTGAGCTGAAAGAAAGTGTTTCACATGAGAATAGTGCTGAATAATAGACTAATATTATGCTTAAAATATAATATTACATGCAATGGGGAAGATATCATTGAAAATTAAAAAAATTCTACAAATAATGAATGTAAAGTATAAAAAAATTACTAAATTTGTAGCCAACATTTTTCTTAGAGCTATAGTTATCATATAGTCGACCGACTCAGTCAACTTCGATATATGTGCATTATTGAGAAAGGATGGATGAATGCCAAATTTTAACATAGAAAAAATCGACTTAGCTACTGCTGCTGATCTCAGGGTCTTATTGAGATCGATAATGTCTTCTTCAATTCGTCACCCAATCACTCTTTAACACTTACAACGCGTGCATTTATCACATTCGCCAGATCGGGTGCTTTGTATATGGTGCCTCCAATGATGTAGTAATCGGCAATGGGGGTTGCCTCTGCTGGATTGTGGCGATGCTGCTTGCGTATCACATAGAGAATAGGTTCGGCGACGTGCAATAAAATGTACTCCAATCCCAACATGTTGCTGCAAGAAAACAGGTAAATTCGCAAGGCATCATTTTCGATAGCAGCATATACTTACTGCAAATGCTCAACTCCCAGACGTTGCATGCGGATGGTCTCGTTATTGCACATGTGGTCATAGAACGGATTGCTTTTGCGGCAAAAGTAGTCCATAACGGTCTGGGGACTCAGTGTGGCTATCATCTGGGTATCGTGCCAGGAGAGACGTAAATGATTCTCTGGCGGTTGTGCCATTTGTCGATTCGCCATTGCTGCTGCGGCGGCTGTTGCACGTGAATCTGCTTGCTATGCGATGCGCTGATTTATTTGCGTCAGCCGACGGCAGAAAAGTATTGGTAATCAGCAGGGTCAGTGTCAATGCCTGGCACGCTATTGAAATGCTCTGGCGTCTTTCCTCTTTGGCGATTTGTTTACATATTATTTATAGACTACACGGTGCCAATTTTAAAATGTTTCACATTGTCGACAGGTCTTTATTTGATTTATTTGTTGTGTAATAAATATTTCAGTGTCGCGAAGAGGAAAATTCAATAGCTGCTGCTTTTCCAATTAACTGTAAGTTCACCGTTAAACTATTAATTATATTATTTGTAAATTTGTCATTTATTTCATTAACTACCTGCGTGCAATGCAAGTAACCCACGTTTTTGTAGTTTTTTATATTCTGTTTACAATTTCCGATATATTTATAAATGTCCGATAAGTCGTGGAGGCCGACCGATACATTTTTGCTCAAAGTTGGCAGAACGGGCAATTTACATGCAAGGTGGCAACATACACCTGCATCGCTCCACACATGAAAATATTAAGCAAAATGTTTAAAAATAAAACAAATCGTAACGGCTGTTGTTCAAACTAATCATATATATTTAAAATAAAAGTATATAAGCAGGAGACAAACACATTTACATATCAATCCAATTCTTTTGTACGAAATCAACGAAGCGTGCGTTGCTGTTGCCGTCAACGTCGTCACTGCCGCCACAAACACAACTACAAACACAGAAAATTATCATCAACATCGATTGTATATTAAACATTTTGCTCGGCCAGCGGAACTTGGCCCATTTCTTGGATCGCCAGAATTGGAAACTATATCAGTTCGCTTTGTATATTTCGCCGTGGCGCTCGTGACGGAAATCAACGCACAGAGCAACGATTGCTCGCAATGGTAAACATCCGACAAAATCAATATTTAATAACACATTCTTTAACAATTCAAATGAACTGAGTTAAAGTCTGTGCGTCTGCGGTTTTCGCACAGCGCATTACAATTATTTAGCACTGCATCTGTACATACATATAGATATATATACATATGTCGGTTATTAACTGTGTGTGTCGCACAAGCAAATCATTTCTAAGTAATCCTTATAAATGTGTGCGATTGTTCTGCTGCTGGGATTGGCCAGTCAAGGTCGGACAAGTGTCGTTAGCATTTAGAAAAATTGTTCTTTTTTATGCCTCACCTTGATTTTCGCGGACAAAATTATACGCACACAAACATTCATACAAACGAAACAAATTTGTGTACATTTTTATTTACATCTATACGTTCAGATATTTGGATATATATGAGTTAACGCCTACACAGTCTCGTTCCCAACAGCTAAATAAATTAATAAAAATGTATGCGAGTAATGTAATTGTTTTATAGATAGATGTAAATTCTTTCTCTATTAACCTTAAACCAAGGCTGATAATTTACTGTTGCCCAGGAAATTAGGCTCAAAGCTATTGCTTAAAGAATGAAAATATATTTTAAGTTTTAAATAAGGCAAAAGTGTTGGGTGCCTACTTTTGCCAATTTCAATAATGTGTTAAACGACTTTTTTTTGCCAGATTAGCTTTTAAGAATCAATTTATTTAAGAGGTAGCATAACATGAGAATCCGAACTTTGAATTTTCTAATTTAACACAACAGGAACACAAAATCGCATCCTTGCTTTAAATATTTATAGAAAAAGATTTCGCTCTTAAATTACTGTCCAATATGTAAAATGTTTTAATGAATATTCCCTTCATGATCAAATTGTAAATAATATATGTCTGTGTACATATTATATGTTTTTCGATTCCTCCTGTGTAAATAAATCACAAATATTTTAAGAAGTTGTTGCGTAGAAACGAATAGAACTAAATTTGTTCTCTTTTAGATATTGAGATACTTTCGTAGCCTGATGCTGGCACAACAACGACAGTCAGCCCAGTTAGTTTGTCAGTTAAAGTGATATGCGCTATATTAAACTGGAGCCGTACTATGAGGTAGTAGCTGGACTGGTGGCACACAAGCACAATTGTTGAATAGATTCAGCGCCATTTGAATTGGTTTGCACTAATGTGTGTTGTTTGTTTACAGGGGCTTCCACCGTTCAATGTGTCTGGCAGTCCCTTTGATGTGGTGCCCATACACAATTTTCCGGAGCTAATGAAGGATACATGCGCGCTCATCAATTCGGAATGGCCGCGTTCCGAAACTGCGCGCATGCGCTCCCTGGAGGCATCATGCGACACGCTGCCGTGCAGCCTGGTCCTAACCACGGAAAACATGTGTCGTGTGATAGCGCACCTGAAGCTCAGCCCCATTACGTCCAAGAAGAAAGCATGCTTCGTGGAGTCTGTTGTTGTGGACAAGACGTACCGCGGCCAGGGCTTTGGCAAGCTAATTATGAAGTTTGCCGAGGACTATTGTCGTGTCGTACTGCAATTGAACACCATTTATCTGTCCACCGTCGATCAGGATGGCTTCTACGAGCGCATTGGGTATGAATATTGTGCGCCCATTTCCATTTACGGGCCGCGTCACTGCGAGATGCCTAGTTTACAAATTCTCAAAAAGAAATACATGAAGAAGGTCTTATAGATGTCAGCACCCGTAGTAGCAGTGTTGGCTTAACCAAGCTGCCAAAGCTTCCAGCTTTAAGAACGGAGCTTACCAGTTAAACTAGTCAAATTGGGTAAACGCTCTTTGGCTTTATAAATATATACATATAAATATGAATATATATATATATATAAATATATAAATATATAAATATATAAATATATATATATATATATATATATATATATATATATATATATATATCAATGCTGCCCAGCGGTAGAACAGTTACAGCCTGTAATATCTCCAAGAGCGTTTGCTTCTAATTCCATTACGATTACACAAAACAAAACAAAACAAAACAAACAAACAAAACATTCATATTACGCTCGTGTTGATTTTTAAATACTACTTTTCGCATGTATTTTTTGTTACCTCTTCGTAAAAAAAAGCTTGAGATGCACCAGGCACGTTATTGGCCGTGTTAAATAATATGTATATTGCTCATAATATATACAAGTTAATTTAATTATAACTATTTATTTTTAACTCATATCCTTATGATTTTTTGTGAGGGTTTGCTCAAATGCTTGCTAGACAATATCTAACTCAATTATCTTCCAAATAAAACATAGCATAGATATACATATCGAAATGGAAACGTAGTGGCATTAAGCAATCAACGAAAGGCAATAAATTATATTAAAGATGTAGATATTTTAAACGCTCTGTTGTCATTATTTAACGTACGGAAAACAAAACGGAAACATTCGTCTGCAATCTGTCTAAACAAAATCTATGACAAGTTCAAGTTCACGGTGTTCTGCTTCAAGCCAAAAATTGATGTGTGCCCCGGTAATGTTATTTTTATTACAGCTGCATCAGATATAGTCGGTGCGGGGACTTCGGGGCCGCCTGCCTGAATGCCCAGCGACACGACATAAACGTAAAGCTTCGTAAAGTTTATTTTGTACAAAAATAAACCAGAGACTCTGCAGGCACCGGCTACGCATTTGTTTGTCATCCGTCTGTGTGTTCGTCTGCATTTTAAATAAATATATATAGTGAACTGTTAATATAATGAGAATCTCCTATGTCCTTTTAATCAACAAGAAAACTTAAATACTTGACAAAATTATTTATTGAAAGCTGAGGAATTCCTTGTAGCAAATAATAATATGTTTGGTTTGCCATAGTGGACTGTACAAAAAATCATTTATTGAAAGCTGGCAAATAATAATAAGATAGATATGCTAAATTGAAAGTTCACTGTACCCCCAAAGTTCATGTGTACATGTAGTAATTTTCTGTATTCTGTTCTTTGTCAACGACATGTTTGGCATTGGACCTCAAAGCGGAAGCTGTTGATTTTTGGCTTCTCATAGATCGTCTGTGCATTTTCTACAGGTGCACATTTTCGAAATACCTGAATGACGTCAAAAGCGACAGCTGCTAATGGCTTTGAATTCTTGGTGTCTGACCGCCGTATATCCGACGATTGCCAATTGATACCATGACACGTAATTGCAATTAAAATTTGTTTATTCTACGTATTAAAATGGAAAGTTTATAGTGCGCATAAAATAACACACACGCCATTTTGTATGTACATAAAATTGAGTAGTTATTCTTTAAAAGGCTTTGTAAGAATCGTTATTTGTACGCTTGAATCTATTTTATTACTATTTGTATGCAAAGTAGTTGATGGGCTACTAAATTAATTTATAATGGGCTTAGGCACTCTTTGCAATACCGCACACTTTGCCATAATGCTCGGGCTGATCCAAGCTGTCCACAATGAATTTGCCCAAGTCATCTTTGGAGACGAGGCGTCCAGGTGCTTCATCGTGCACCACTTTGTAACCGCTGGCCGGCTCATCGGCAATGTGCGGTGGCAGTATTGCTATGTAGTCCAATCCAGAGGCCTTTGTTAGATCCAGCATGCGCTTATGCTCCTCGTTTAGTTTGTGGAATACAGCGGGTACCTCGCTAAGAGGACGCAATAAAAACGAGGACAGGACAACGGAGAATTTCGTGAGCTTTGCCTCTTTCATGGCGTTAATGACGTTCTCGGTGCCACGGGACAATTCAGTGGTGGCCTCCAGTTTATTGCGTGTGCCCAAGATGATGCAAACGCCATCCACTCCTCCATCGCCCTCAATCAGACGTTTCACGTCGTCCAATTCTGTTGCATCGCCCTGCACCAATTGAACTTTGTTTTTGAAACGTTCTGGAACTGTGGCTTCAGTGCGATAAAGTAAACGCACTTTGAGACCTGCAAGTAATGATGAGTTAATAGAATTTGAAAAAATGAGAGATTGTTTCTGTACTTTACCCTTCTGCAATGCGTAGTCAACCACACATTGACCGGTCATGCCGGTTCCACCAATAACCGCAATCCGTTGCATAATCTTCTTTGTTCACTAAATATCCAGTCTTTGAAAACAAAATTGTAATGTTACCGTTGCAGCTAGCTCCAGACTGGTCGAGAACTAATCACAAAATATCAAATGTTTGCTATGGTTTTACGGCCGACTGTGCTCACCTGAGACATCCAGCTGATTATGCCACTTGACAAGCGAACAACGCACACAGACACCAGAGAAAAACAGAATCGAAGTAGAAGTGTTCAAAAATGCCGTTGGCTTTCAAAACGTAAATAATTACCATCGAGATAAGTTATCATATTGCCTCTACACAAACAAATTTATTTACACGTTTCACTGCCAAAAGTAAATTATCATTAACAGTTTATATATAGCGATAGCATTTCTTATACAATTGCAAATATTTTTGCTATTTTTGATTGTTTTGTCATATGGGAAATATCCCAATAATTTAAACTCATTGTAGATAGCACAGGATTTCTTAGATAAATAAAATTAAAATAAATAATTTCTCTGATAAACATTAATTTTAAATTGTGATTGCAGAGTTACTGCAAGTGTTCTTAAGAAAAAATAAACCAATTTAATACCAGCTAACCCACCAATACAAGCGTTGCCAAATCAACAAACAATTTCAAAAGTTGCGCGCGCATTTTGTTTTTCCTTTTACGCCTTAGATTCTTCCGTCGGCGCGTTCGTATCTGAATACGGATTATCTGTCGGATTTTTTACACGCCTGAGTGTAATGCCCAATTTCAGTTCGCTCATGAAATCCATTGGCACTGGCTTCCTTTCAGGTCGCGGTTTAATGCCACTTATTGTAGCCGCCTTCTTATCGACTTTCTGCAAGTAGATCAAGTTTAGTGACGAGCAAGTTACTCCAATTAATTTATTACCTTTAAAGAGACGCCATTGCGAATGCTTTCCAGGAAAGCATCGCGACTATCGCCTGTGCCTGTGGCCACCTTTGGGTGCTCAGCCTTTTTAATTACCAAAGGCGGAGCAGGTCCACCCATTGGTGGCGGTGGTGGTGGCATTGGTGCACCACCCATAGCTGCTGGAGGTGGCGGTGGTGGTGGCGGTGGTCCTCCTCCTCCCATTACTGGCGGAGGTGGCGGCGGCGGCTGTGGAACCACAGGTGCCTGTACAGGTCCCACTCGTGGCTGGTTGGCTGTTGCCCTTACAGAAGCAGGGGCAACTTGCAAAGGTGCCGCTCGTGACGGCATGGGTGATGCCTTAACAGGAGTAGGTGCAACTTGTAGAGGCACCGCCCGTGGCATCATAGGTGATGCCCTCACAGGAGTTTGCTGAGTTGGCTGTTTAACCGGTGCATATTGCACAGTGGTGCGATTCTCGCTTGGTACAATCGTTGGCTTTGGCGGTGCTGGTGGCGCAACTCGCACTGTGCCCGCCTTACGTTGCGTTTGTGGCGCAATGGTGGCATATTTTTCATTCGGCGGCTTTGTGCTGCGCGGGGCATGCACTTCAATGGCCGCTGGATATGCAGAGTGTGTATTGGCTGCCGTCACTGCTGACGGCGGTGGCGGAATCTTTTGTCTGTTTGGCTGCACCTGAACTGGTATAACGGTGCCAATCTCCTGCCTAGGTTGCTGCTGCTGCTGCTGACTGTTGGGCATGTCCACGTCGGAGATATCCACAAAGCGCGATGTAAGCGATGCATAGTTGGAGTAAGAGGCGCTTGGAGGTGACTGCTTGGCCACAGCCGCCGCTGGTGGTGGTGGTGAGGGTGGTGGTGTAATCTGATTGTTTGTGGATATGGTGGCATAAACCAGTTTAGGCTGTGCCTTTTGCATTTCTTGCTTGTTGGGCTGTCAAAGCAATAAGAAATTAAAATAAAGGTTTTCGAATTATTTTTGTGCATCATACCATCCACGTGAAATTGGAGTGGACAATCTTTCTGATGAGCTCCTGGCGTCGTATGCCGGCCACATCCTCCTCGGCAATGCCACGCTCCATCATGTACTTCTTCAGCACATTATCATTGGCTCCGGCATTCAAATCGAAGGCATTTCGCGTGCGATCCCGTGTCACATCACCGGATACATGTTGAAAACCGACTGGTCCGCTAATCTCGTACTTGGACCCCTTGTTGCTGACGACAACGCTGGTGGCAAAACTGGGACCCGGCACGGCTCCACCACCGCCAAAGCTACTTAGGCTATTCGACGACGAGGATTGACTCATATTCAGGCTGGCGGCGTCGGCAAAAAAGCGTCGTTCGCTTCCCGGCGAGGCCTTAATTGTGGGCGGAGGAAGAACGGCGGGTGGTGGCTGAGCGAAGACGTCGCTGTTCACCTGCATGCAGGGTGGCTAAAAAAGACCAGTAAATAAGAAAAAGAAAAGTTCAGCAGCGATTACAAATTGCAACTGATGTATTTAAGTATGGTGACTGATGATGCTGTTGTCTTGTTCAAGAATTGGCAATTACCACCCAGTAACCGGGGCTCTTATGGCTTCTAATTATGTCATAAACATAGGTGCGTCGCTGCATCGCCGGCATGTGCTCCACATCGTCGGATATGTGTGCGCTGCGCAAATACAATTGGAGCATCTCATCTGTGCCCAAGCCCCGCACATCGAACGTCTTACGGAAATCGATGGGCTTGCCCAGCACCTGTCGAAACTCGACGGGCTCGGAGATGTAGGCGTATGTCGCAATATCCATATCCATTATCCTGAAAAGCGATACGTCATAGAACTGCTATTATCCGTTTTTTTTCTTTTCAGTCGTGCATTATCTGCGAGCCACTTTTTATTTTTGCAGATAAGAAGTGAGCATTGTTATTTTTTGTTATCAATTTAATTTTTTCGGATTTCTTTTGGGTTTTCAGCTTGACGGGTGAATCATATTGGGTAGCAAAGGCACAGGTACGCAAGAGGGCAACCTACACATCTACAGATTATTCATTTACCGTTTGAAGAGAAGCGTCTGGAGGTGACCCGATCCGGCTTGAAGCAGTTTAATGTTACGTTTAAGTTTTTAATGCTCTGGGCATATGTTTTTTATATACATACACACATATATATATATATATATATATAGATATTATTGCGTGTCCGTTCAGTTCAACCCAAGGTATCAAACTGATTAACGGTACTGTTATGTCGCCGTGTTTACTCATTTGCTGCCAGGCATCGTTATCTGGGAACGCAGGCACTGATAACCACAACCAAGTAATCGGTTTCACCTGGGCGCGGTGCTTCGATTTTGACAACCTGAGCCCAAAAGAAAACAAAAACAATTAGCATCGACTATATTTTTGAAAGCCTCTGCAAGTTGGCCAACAATTGTCCATTTGGTTAAATCTAGTCTAGTTTTATTTTTAAAAGTATTATAGTTAAACAATCTGATTTTAACTGTGTAACTAAATCTGCTTCGCTGATAATATTTGTTCAATTCGATCAGAAGTGTTTTTTGTAAATTAACTCCCTTGTTCTAAGGATGTTGTATTTCTCCAAATTTGATTACGTAATGCTACACTTTTAATTGCATAGTTTCCATCAACAAATGACAGCTAAAGAGTTTCCGGAAGATAACATGGAATGCTTATTGTTGTGGTATAGTAGTTGCTACAATTAACTTACTGATTCATACACATTTCGATGCGATAATTACTAAAAACATAACAATTTGGGCTGTTTAATGAAGAAATTATTTATTTTTTTAAATTTGCACAGAGTTCTACACATGTTTTTATTGTTTTTGTATTATTTGCTGTTGAATTTGAATTGCTTTGCCTACCTCAACTTTTATGGATTTGTAAAAACTGATTTAAAAGGCGCAGGACTCTTGGGTTGTTCAAAAATTTCGTACGTTTATTAACGTCATTGTTTTGAACTATTAATTTGTTTTATATTCTGTTTATTGTTTATATATTCATACATGTTGTATGCTTAGTGCTTAAGTTCAATGTTGTTGTTCTCAAAATTGTTTATTAAATGACCAAATAAAAATATTTTATATTAAATAGGTAAACTAGGCAAAACAAAAAGCTTTGAATTTGTTCATTAGCATTCAATTGCTTTAATTATTTATTATTTATTTAAGAAAACAGAAATGCCAATGCCTGTCAAGCCTACTACGTGTGGAGCAACCCTTGTTTCCATTTCCATTGACATAACTCTCTGTGAGAAATATTAACAAAAAACATGCCCGGCTCCTCAGTTGCTTGTGAGCTTCCAAACGAAAATCATCTTAAGAAAATCGGAAATCGAACATTTGTATAATTTTGTTTTTGTTTTAAATTTTTATTTATTTTTTTTGTGTGTTAGCAAAATGGATTCAAGATCAGAGCTTTACGATGATGGTGAATTTGTGATGGCCGAGTTCGAGCTCGATGATGATTTGATGGTGGACAGCAATGGAATGCAGTCAGGTTCCACTCTCCTGGTGTCCAATGAGAGCAATGGTCTCCTCGGTCACGAGGATTTGGCCAAGTTCTTTGAGCAGCAGGGCGGCTTTCAGATACCTGCCGAGGAGGTTGTGGAACGCACGTTGACAGATCCAACACTAATGGGCATCCTACACGAAGCCAATGGACAGATGGATTTTGATCCGGAAGCAGAGCAACTCAAATTACGCGAGTTCTTATCGGGCGTTAACAATTGCATGGAGCTGAATGCGTTGCCAGGTGTGGTGGTCGAAGAGAATAAAAGTCCAGTCCTCCGTTTCATCCTGTGCTCCAATTGCAACGGAATCTTCGATACGCCCGCATTCCAAAATCACATTTGTGAATACGATGCGAACCAGAAACAAATCGTAGCTCAGCAACTACCACCACAGCCGGAGAAGAAGGCGTCTTCGTCACCAAGGATAACGAGCAGCGAGCGCATAATCGTTGAGAACCAGGTGCGCATGCGTCGCTATATGAAGGATGAGCTCAAGTATGATATGGAGACGGGTTACAACAGTTCCAAGGTGAAAGAGTCGACGGTCAAGGGCACCAACGAGTGCAGCATCTGTGAGCGCAAGTTTGTTCACTCCTCCGGCTTGGCGCGTCACTTGGAGAAGCATGCTCTGGACCTAATCCCCGCACAGGCAACGCTGCAACAGCATCACGCATCAAGGCTTGGCGTTCTTGTTGCCCTCAAATGCAAACACTGTGGACGCATTTTCTTTAACGTCAAGCTGGCGCTGGAACACATCCATGTGCATCGCTCGACCAGCGACGTGGTCAAATCCAGCAATGTGGATAAACTAAAAATAAAGCATCATCTCGCAATGCTGATGGAGGAGAAGCAACTGCAATTGATTACCAAGCTGGAGAAGATATCGCCGGATCGGCAGAAGGAAATGTTCAAAAACCATGTGGTGGCTAATGTGCTCCAGTGTGAGTTTTGTGACTATATCTTTGCCGATGTTGCCTGTCTGTTGCGCCACTCGGCCACCCACATGCCGGAGCAGCGGTTCGAGTGCACCGCCTGTGATCTGCGCCTGACCACCGCCAAGGAGGCCAGTGTTCATTATCAGACCGACTGCGTCTATATGCGCGAGGAACTCAAGCAAGTGCAAATTGCGCTGAATCGTCTATTTGTGTGCAATGTGTGCAAGCTGAAGTATACCAATGTGGAGCTGCTTCAGGAGCATCGGTAAGTGATCGAAAATCTGACATTAACTCCATCAAATTTGGTTTCATCTGCATTTCTGGCTATTCCATTCTATTGCATGCAGCTACAGTTGCCTTCACTTCTTTCCGCGGATCAGCGAGACCGGCTCTAGGCTGATTTTGCCCTGTGAGTTTTGTGCCACCAATTTTCAGTGTGCCAACGAGATACAGGCCCACTACGAAGAGAAGCATTTCAATCGGAAGAAGCGGGAGAAGGAACAGCAGCGCAACATCAGCAGTGCATCATCGTCCAAGGTCCGACTGCGTCAATATCTATGCGACATCTGTGGCAAATCCTACACACAGTCCAGTCATTTGTGGCAGCACCTCCGCTTTCATCAGGGTGAGTTTAATCTTTTGCTATGTATCTTAGTCGAGGCTATTACAATTTGGTCGTCAAATATATATATTGTTATATATATATATTTTTTTTGTATTTAAGGAGCCTATAATTTAAGTATATATTGTCATACATGAATTATTCATTTCATGCTCTTTTACGCAGTGTTTATTATGTTGACAATTTGACAAAGCTATGAAAATACGAAAATAATAAATCACTTTATCAGAATTATAAATTGATCATTGTTTACAAGAATTTCTTGTACTTGATAATATTCCTTTTTTCTTTTTATTATCGCTGATAAAAATAAAAATAAAAATTGCTCACAGGTGTAAAGCCATTTGTTTGCCCTGAAGCAAACTGCGGTCGCAAATTTACAATACGTCCGGATCTCAATGATCATATACGAAAGTGTCATACTGGGGAACGGCCGTATCATTGTCTGGTTTGTGGCAAGCGTTTTCTCACCGGTTCCGTATTCTACCAGCATCGACTCATCCATCGTGGCGAGCGGCGATACGAATGTGAAGAGTGCGGCAAGCGTTTCTATCGCGCCGACGCGTTGAAAAATCATCAGCGCATTCATACGGGCGAGAAGCCCTACGACTGTCCGTTCTGCACGAAAACGTTTCGGCAGCGTGGCGATCGGGATAAGCATGTGCGGGCGCGTCACTCCCACTTGGATGAGAATGCTCGCCTAATGATGCGAATGCAGAAGTTTGAACTGGAGAAGGCGGCTGCGCTGAAGGCTAAGCAGATGCATGAGGTGGGAATTGAATATTTGGTGGAGGCGGGGGATGCAACGTCTATTCATTCGGTAGCATCTCCGTCATCACTTGAGCCACATTTCGATTATAGTGAATACCCCGAAGAAACTGAAATTGTATCAATGCCAATTAAAACTGAGGAGACAGATATATTGTCGTATATGGAATTTGAGGGAGTAGAATCAATCGAACCACCACCGTTCAAGCTGGAAAATAGTGGAAACGTGAAGGTTGTCGTAGTTGAAAATAATTCTTCGCAGCCATTCTATTTCTAATAAGATGTTCACTCATATGTTAATTCTAAATGTTAATAAATCAATTTTAAATTTGAATTTAAAACGTTATTTTTAGTACAATGGCACTGCGCGGCTATTATCGATAACATCGTATTTAATTAATCGTTGGTAGTGTTGAAAAGCGCATTCGACCAAAGCGCCAAGTGGCAGCATTAGCAAATGACAGTCCAATTGTGAAGCTGTCAAATTTTGCCTTCTCCTTTCTTTTCGATTTTTCCATCGTAGACGCCAACATGGGTTTCGCTACTCTCTGGTACTCGCATCCCCGCAAATATGGCCAAGGCTCCCGTTGCTGGTAAGATTTATGTAGACCATAAAAATATACATCATAAAATGTATAATTTGCATGATTGCCTGCTATTCTATTTCGTATTTTGTTGCATAGTTGATTGCTTTGAGTAATTTGAGGTTAAACACGCCTAGTTTCGCATGGTGCCAACTTTCCCAGTACAAATGATTTTTTATGCACGCATGTTGTGAGTGTCCGCTCCCCGCTTTAATGTTATTTTTTGCCCCCGGTTGAGTACGGAAATATGTGTAAGACTTCTTTAACAATTTCCTTAATAAAGGGTGGCCAAAGCAAATGTTGCCAGCTGGCGAGCCTTTGTCATTTGTTAATTGAATGACGCACAGCCATCGGCAAGAACAGCTATGCAATTAAATTCGATTTAGAAGCTGTTGTTGAATGAATTAAAATTTCTCGTGCTCTCCGTGCTATTAATAATGAGCAGCGTTTGTTGAAATTTCAGCCGTGCCTGCTCAAACCGTCATGGTCTGATCCGCAAATACGGACTGAACATCTGCCGTCAGTGCTTCAGGGAATACGCCAATGATATTGGCTTTAAGAAGGTAAGCTACAAAAAAATAAGTAGCAAATTTGCGCTGTGGTTTCAATGCTATTCTCTTGCAGCTGGATTAAATGTCCTCTTCAATTTGTGACGCTCGTCACACCACTTAAGCATATTAATATAAGCAGTCGCTAAAGGAGCTCAATCTCTGGAGGGGACTGAATACATTAATATGCTGACAACAGAAACAACAAATATAATCATTTGGAGATTTAAATGACACCAAAGGCATCCCACGCAGCGGGGAATCAACAACCAGGAACACATGCGCTAAAAAAGCTGCTGGCCACAGAGAGAGAAATCTCTAAATCATCTCACGCAACAAATCCGACGTTTTTCACGCAACAGAAGCAGAGTTCCAACTCACAAATCAGCGTGTCCTCTAACACAATAGCGTAATTCCTCCTGCCTTCTACGAAGGTTCTCTGTTTAAATCTCCTTCTGATTAAATACATAACAAGTAACGTAAACAACAACTGTTTTCTCCTTTTTGTATTGTTAGTTTGCATCCTTAATGCAACATGTGTCCAGCACTTCATATCACTTGAAATGACGGAAGCTAAGTGTTACAACTTCCTCATTTCTAAATAATATTGGGTTAGTAGTGGTATCCACTGGGCGCGCTGCAGTCAAGCTGCGATTTTTTGTGCCGGCGCCATCAGTACACACAAAATAAACAAACCAACGGAAACCAGTTTGCTGCTGCTTAGTAGCCCAACTGGGTAAAAGAGCGAAGACGGCTGAGCTTGGCGCTCTCTTGTGACTTGGCGCCTACACTGCTCTCAGTTAATGTTGCTGCTGCTGCTGCGTTGGTTTGTTGTATCTTTTTTTGCCAAAAGTCACAATTTTGCACATTTGCCTCGATGAGTTGCGTTCGGCTGTTTGAGGTATCAGCAACAGCGCGTCGCGTGTGCGGATTCAGCTTGGAATTGTTTTAGGTGTGAAAATGTGAAGTTTTTCATAATTGATAAACATTTAAATAAATACAAGAATAATTTAAAAGAAATACATTTAAACGAGAAATGGAATTGCCTGTGTATTTTTTATTGCTATTGCCACTGCTGAACAGCTTGTACATTGTGTCCACAACAAATGATGCAACAGCGGCAGCTGTAGCAACGCGACGTCACAGAAATGCAACAGAGACGAACACATCAACAACAGAGGAGGCCTTTGTCCAAAATCGTAGTCACAGCCGTTTCGGCAACAGTTCCCGTGCCCACAACAAATCGCGCGCTGTTGCACAATACAAATTGCCGCTAGATGTTGCGCTGGACGGCAACGATACCAGCAGCACTCGACTGCAGTCCGGGCGCAGGCGTACCCAAGTGGTTAAGCGACGCAGGCCTGCGACAACAACAACTACATCTACGACAACAACAACAACAACGACGACGACGACAACAACAAGTGAGTTGCATTAACTGGACTTTAGCACACATGTGCATTTGACCGCTGGTAAGGCGAGCAAGCGACAAGTGCTGGCACTGACCTAGCTTTCAGTTTTTAAGATTGGTAAAGGCAACAACAGAAGCAGTCTGAACGCAAAAAAAAGAAAAAAAAAAACAACAACCATACTTCGATAATTATGCGGCCGATAACTGGAGCAGCATCAGCAGCAAGCAAAGCTTTCAAATTCATTTTGTTGTCTTGTTTGTAGATGCAGCGGGGGAAAGAGAGACCTTGACTAGATGCTTGGACTGGCGCTTGTAAATTGTAAATGATCTGCACTTATTCAAGGCTCATTCATTTGGCACTGTTTATTTGCATGATTCGCACTTATCAAGGATATTGATTTCGGTCACCTATTTTCTTAAATAAAGTCGCGGACACCTTTTAATTAACTACCTTGAACTTGACTAACAATTAACGCGTGTTTTATGGCACGCGATATTTTTAGGTATTTTTGTGTGTTTTGTATTTGTCATTGACGCTTGAAGATGACGCTCATCGAGACAGTTTGGGTCGTTTGCCAGTCTCTCCGCAGTTTTCACAGCAAAGGCATCCATTGTGTTACTAATGTAACTAAATCCGCCAACTGTTGTAATTGCAATTATTTCGTTTTCACGCTAGGCTACTTACTCATTATAACTACTGAATGCTGAGCAATAAATAGGTGCCATCTGTGCTAAGCCCAGATTTATGCGGCCTCCATTCAAACTCTTCAATCTTTTTTTTAGTAAACATTTTGATACAAATAATATGCATTTAAGGCATTAATATGTAAATATATATGAAAAATACTTTGAGCTGTGTGTATATATTTTTTTGGTATCAAAGTTTTAGATATTGTAATGAACTTAATCAATCCGCTGACATCATTTGAAGACAAATTTAAAATACGCAAATGCTTTTTAGCCAAGTGAGAAAATTATTTTGTCGTAATTTCTCTCTGTGCAGTGCTCAGATGAATGCCCACAAAGTTCACCCAAAATCAGCACCCATAGCTTATGTCGTTAAAAACATCTTTTTACTACAAAAGGTTTATAAATGTTTGGCACTCGTCTACTGTGGCCTTTCTAAAAATTATTTTTGTTTATTTCAGAAATTTTATATAAAAATTAGAATGTATTAAAAGGTACTTTCTGGGAAGAAAAGGTTTTATCTGGATGAATCTTGAACAGGTTTATATATCAATATTCCTGTAAACAGACATATGTGTTGCATGTTGCATGTTGCACGTTGCATGTGCTGATCAATTTGAAATGAAGCACTCATTGTAGCCATTGTTAGTAAGTCTAAGTAGGCCAGCAGAAAGAGTGAATGGCCATTTAAAATCTGCTACTATTGGCAAACAGGCAACACTATGGATGGGTGAAGGGGAAGGGGGGGGGGGGGATTATATTTGTTCGGCTGCTTACGGCGGGAAGGGGAGGGAGGTGATTACACTTTTCGCTTCAGCGCCAACAAAAGCACTTGTTTTATGACTGGGCTGACTGGGTGGCGGGAACTGCGCTTTAGTTGTCTTGCAATGGTTGTGATTTGGAGCAGAACATCAGTATGACCATTGTTGACTAATCCATCTTCTTTGTGCCCCGTCCATATATCGCACGCACAGCGCCTCGTCCGAGTTTGGCCAACGGGTTCAATTTCTTCAATCCCAGCTTTTGGAATTTTGGCCAGCAGAGTGTTATTCCTGTGAGTGCTCCCACAAAGCATCCGCATTCGCATCCGCATCCGCCCAAGAAGTTTACCCACTCCACGGACAGCAGCGGCTCCAAAGAGGAGAAACTCAACTATCGCAACAGGCAACAAAAGACCACACAGAAGCCAAGACGCAAATTGGGTGCCACACCGCCAACAACAGCAAACACTACACCAAAAACGACGAGAAGAACTACAACAACATCTCGTCCAGCAACAACGGAGGGACCATTCCGCATAGCGCTGCCAACTTTAACGTTTCCCAGCGCCTCGGGCAGCGAGAAGGAGAAGGATAAACGAGCCACTGGCGATCTGCGCCAGCGTTTCAATTGTCCACGGGAGAACGAGGTGCGCTTCCAGCTCTTTCCCAAGATCTGCAAAACGGACAAGGATTGCTTAGTGTGGCAACGTGACGAGATCTGTTGCGATATCTTCGGCGCCAATAGCTGCGTAGCTGGCATTGCCAAGCCACTGGAGGAGGCGGCACACGCACGTATGTGGATTGTCCATAAGTTGCGGCTTGAGTTTCTGAATCTTTATTCTCCATGCAGCAATACTTGGCTGGATACCACGCAAGTGTCCGACACGTCCGTTGGCTGAACTCTGGTGGGATGTGCAGGAATGCCGCTCGGATATGGACTGCTGGCCCCGTGTCTGCTGCCCGGACGGACGCCGTCGCTATTGTCGCACCTCGCATCCAGAGCTGGAGACGGTGCCGGTGCCGGTGAAGCGCTCCTTTGACTATCGTATGATATACCCATATTATTTGTACAATTTGATTAACATAACTGATTATTATAATTGCGCATTGCAGTGACGGAGTACTTGGAGTGCACCGCTCCGCCGCCGCCCATCTTTGATCTGCATCCGAAGGCGTGCACCTCGACGCTGGACTGCTTTCCGAATGTTTGTTGCCAGGAGGCGGGCTTGCGGCACTGTCGTCCACCCAAGAAATCGGTGCTCACACTGATGGCCAATTTTCTCAACGTCGACTTTGTGAAGCGGCTGACACAAAACATTGTTATCAAATAAACAATTGAGCAAACAATTACATGCAAGCATATGTACATAATACATACAAACGGACAAACAAAGAGACATACATATATGCGCACACCTATTTATACATACGTACATACCTCGTTTATACGGTTCACTTATTGTAATTTGTCAATTAAACGTTTACGTTAAACAATTTAATATTTTCTATTTGTTATTTGTTTTTTAATGTTCATCTTTCCAATCGATGTTTGATTTGTGGCAAAAAGAAAAAAAGTATAAATAAATCAACATCTTAATATTTATCCTGACTTACTTAGTTTTAATTCTTGCTTCTCTTCAATTGTGTGTTAAGAATTGAACGTATAAACGAGGTAATTCTTGCTGCGCACTTCTGTTTACACAACTTCAAAATGACCGCCTGATAACCGTTATGTGTACCTTGATATAGCTGTGCCAGCAGTGAGACCTACTTAAACTGTACTTTTAGTCTTAGATAATAAAGTGAGTTATCAACGCTTCCACTTGCCTCCTTTTTCAATGGCCAAATTGCGCCTCAGTTTTTGTGTGACTAAAGCCCAAAGTTAGCGTTTTTTTTTTGTTTTTTTTTTTTGCCGAAAGGTTAAATGGTGTCTGGTTGCCACTTGACACATGCATACCATTTAATTATAAAAATATAATCAGCCAAGGCCTCGTTCTTACCTTGGTTCGACGCATTAAGTTCCCCTTTGCCACAGCACATTTGCAAATTCACATAAATGCATATATTTTATGAACAATATAGGTATCTAAAAGCATTTGCACATATAACTTATAATCATGCATGTGCTTAAATGTGTGTCAAGCGCCGTCTCGTTTACTCTCCATCTGGCCAAAAGTTTGTATTCAATGCAAATTGACGCTCTGAGTGCGTGGTGAACACGAAAACCAGTTGGCAAAAAAGCAAAAGCCACAAACTGAACTGTAGTAAAAAGTTCACTCGGGTTACGAGATATTAAGTGCAGGTGTCTTTATTTAAGCAGTTGCTTTCAGTGTTACCTCTCTGTTGACGCTCCTTGGGTTACATGTTCCTATGCCTATTCATTTTAAAACTCGACTAATGTTTGTTCGATCAAAATATATGTAAACCCAATGGGAAGGTACATTTTGTAAACACATATTTCCAATCACTTAGGAACAATTGAGCCCAGTACAATAACAGTCTTAAGCGACTAAGTGTTTACTTTAATATAGTATTACTTAACTTAATGCAATAAAATACTCAACGACAGCAGTGACAAGCTCTTGTCCGCTCCTCCCCGCACTCTTCCAACGAACTCATTAAACGGTTTCAAATTTCTCACACGCTGCGAAATAGAAAAAGTGGCCTCACCCAGAAAAAACAATTGAATGATTACACAATTTGGAGGAAATGGCGCAGTGCAACTTTAATTTAAATTTAGTTTATTCAATTCATTGCGACAAAACAGATTGTTGAATAAGTGAAATACTTGTTTGCATGTATGTGTTAATTTTGTAGAAAAATCTTTAGGTTCTAGAAATAGTACAGTTTCTAGGTTATTTAGACGACTTCATTTGGGAGAGCAGCCGCACTTTCTATTTCTTGTCACTGCCGCACTTGCAATCGCTGCCACAATTGCAGGCACCCTTGTTGGTCTGGGACGAGCATTTGCAACCTTCGAAGAAATAAAATAGGACAATAGCAAGGACAATTATTAATAATGATCAGCAATAGGAAATTCGGGATATATTTCTATAACCCAGATCCTTTAACAACTTACCGCTTCCGCATGGGCAAGGCATTTTGTATGATGTTTTTTTCTTAAGTTTTCACTTGACACAAGAAGAAAATTTAGTTTTTCACTTTAGTGATGAGTCACTTTACTTTTGCTGCAGAAAACAACTGATGCCAATTGACAGATGTTGGCCGATTTTATACACTTTCGAATCGAGGCTTTCCACACGGCGGGCGGGCTTTAATTCCAGTTTTGCACACGCCGACCGGCCGGCTAAATAACTCCGAGCCGTGCGCAAAATATACGGCGATGCCGACAGCTTTTGCAGCTTGCGTGGTTCGTGACTCGACTAAGCTTTTTTTTGTCTATTACTTATTTTTTTGGACCGTTACGCTCAGAGTGGGCTGCTCTGCGCAAGCGTTTGAATGAAACGTGTGAAAAGTGTGGTGAGTTAATGGGCGGTACTGGTCTGGTCCTCTTATCGTACAACGTTCTCAATGTGGATGGCTTTCCCTTGTTGTCAGTCTGTCTATCTGTCTGCCTGTCCATTCATCATCGGCTTCGGCTGTGTGCGCGCCCAGTGTGCAAGTGCGAATGCGAGTACGTCGGAGAGTCAGTGTTTTTCCGATTTCTGAGTGCTGCGGCTGCAGCAGGCAAAGTCGTGCCACACATTTTTTTGACCAACGAATTCAAGTGCAACGAAATGCAAGAACTGAAAGTAAATAATAAGCAATTTTTTATGGTTATGATTGGTCCACAATGTTATCCTTATTGACACGCAATTGGCAAGCGAAAAACATTTTGTGCGTGTATTTTGTATTTTGTATTCGATAGGCAATTAAGTTCAGCGTGTGCGTGTTTGCGTGTGTGTGTGTGTGTTTGTGTAATACAATTTACAATGTATGTAGGTGAAAATGCAACACACATAAAATCAATAAATCCAAGCCAAAATAATATAAGGAAAAAATCAACGGCAGGCGCGGGTACAAAATGTTGTGCGTGTGCTTGCCTGTGTGTGCGTGTATGCAAAAGTGTGATTGTATGTGTGTGTGGGCGTGGGAAAGAAAACAAAAGAGCAAAACAGTAAAAGGTGGCAACACATGACACAGGACACACACACAGTGTGCGGAAGTGAACAATTTAAAGTTTCTGCTCAAATAACACAAATACATTTAAGCATATGTGTGTGCGTGTGTGTGTGTGCGCGCGTGTGTGTGTGTGTGTGTATGCACAGGAAAAGACAGCCAGCGATTATTTTGCTCACCCACGCATTCAACTGATGTTGTTCCTGTTGTTGTAATCGCTTGCACTTCAAAGCTTCTATTTATACGCAATACATACATATGTATTATATAGGTGTGTGTGTGTGTGTGTGGGCATTGAGCGGGGGCGTGTATGGCTGCCAAGCTGCCCATAATGTGGCCGACCGACCTGATACCTGAGAGCCCAATCACAATCACAAAATCACCAGTGACCCGCGCAACCCCCGCCCCTCCCCCCTCAAACAGCACCACACTGAGTGCCCACGCAGTAATAATAGTATGTAATCATAATAATAATGATGATGATGATGAAATTTGCCAATGACGTTGGCACTGGCTACCATTTGGCCAGATCTGTGCATTGGTTAAATTCGACAACAAGAACAACAACAACAATAGCGACAGCAACAACAAATAGAAAATCAATACCTTTACTTAAGTTAAACCCAAAAAATGGCAAACATATCTAAAATTAGCGCTCACTCACTCGCTCATGCAGGCAGTATAGCATTTTCCTTGATTTTCCTCTGCAGACGCAAGCCGAGCGTCTGGCAAAAAGGTTGTGCGTGTGTTGCCAATTGATACGCTTGTTATTCGTTGCAGATAAACCGTAGCATGGCTCTCAAGTGAAGGCAAACGCACACAAACACAGACAGACACAGGGAGACACAGGGAGACAGACAGACACACACACATTCCAGTGGTCTTCGACAGCGCTATCAAATTTTAGGATAACAACGAGCCAAGCCAAAGCAAAACAATTCCTTTCAAGATGACGGAGCAAAAGAACCAAGTGACGCGCGCAGCGCCGGAGCAGAGCAACGATTATCGTGTCGTCGTCTTTGGCGCTGGGGGCGTTGGCAAAAGTTCCCTGGTGCTGCGTTTCATAAAGGGCACATTCCGAGAAAGCTATATACCCACCATAGAGGACACCTACAGGCAGGTGCGTTGTTATCACTCAAATCTCGACATATCAATATGAATTCAATATTAACTCATGCCAATTATTGTTGCTCTCGCAGGTGATTAGCTGCAATAAGAACATTTGCACATTACAAATAACGGACACGACAGGATCACATCAGTTTCCGGCTATGCAACGATTGTCCATATCAAAGGGTCATGCATTCATATTGGTCTACTCGGTGTGCTCGAAACAGAGCCTCGAGGAACTGCGGCCCATCTGGGCGCTCATCAAGGAGCTTAAGGTGCACTTGGAACACTCTCGCACATTGAGTTGAGATAATCAATACTTGAATTGCAGGGCGATGTTAACTCCATTCCGGTGATGCTTGTGGGCAATAAATGCGATGAGAGCACCGAGCTGCGCGAGGTGTCACAAATCGAGGGTCAGGCCCAGGCGACCAGCTGGAGTATATCGTTTATGGAGACATCGGCCAAAACCAATCACAATGTGACCGAGCTGTTTCAGGAGCTGCTCAACATGGAGAAGACGCGCACCGTCTCCCTGCAGCTGGACACGAAAAAGCAAAAGAAACAGAAAAAGGAAAAGAAATGCAAGGAGTCAAATGGCGCCATTCCGGAAAACGGAGAGGCGAGCGCCAGTGGCGCCGGTGTTAAGGAAAAGTGCGGCGTTATGTAACGTGTTGTTGGCAAGCTTAACTTGGTGAGAGACAAATACTCGCATACTTGGGACAAGGGCAGGACTCAAATAAAATAATTAAAAAAAAAAAAACAAAAACAAAAACAAAATACAACTCATCCCACACCCAGACAAAAGAAACACATATGCATATACATATACTATATATATATACTATATATATACCATATATATATATATATATATACCAATTTGGGACTGATGTTATCAGAGAACAGCCTGCATAGTAAACAAAACATATATTATTAATTATAGATAAAAACAAAACAACAAACAAACAAAAGGGAAAACAATAAGTCAGCATTACGAGTATATTTTGCATACATAGATTTTATCCGCAACACCTTCCCCACTCACAGTATATAGAAGGCAACCGCCATCCTCACGCCCCACCCATGCATAAATACATAAATACATCCATACATAGACACGATCGAATGATTTCTTTGGATTCTGAAATAAAAAATATGAAAAACAAACTAAATCGGAAATGTAACGGCATACATATCAAATACATCACATAAATACATGACATACTCGCACATGCATAATATATATGTGTACATTATATAGATTTCATAATGCTACATAGTATTCTATTCGTACAATACGAATATACCACTCACACTCACACTCACACACACACTCTCACACACACTCACACACACACAGAGACACATACATGCACACATTCGTGTATCCCAAAATGGAAAGCCAAAGTACCTACTTAAAAGACATACAATTTTATCTACTTATGTACTAACTACTACTAACTACTAACTAACGATAAACCGATTACTTAAATAATTACATCAAATCCCATTTCACAAAAAAAAAAAAAAAAAAAAAAAAAAACAAAAAAACACAGAAGAGTCGAGAACAGTACTATTCTGGAGCATTTGTGGCGATATGATATCGAGTGTCCTTCGGGATACGGGTCCGTTTCGTTGACTGCAAAATGTCTCTTTTCTGACTATCAATCAATTGCTGTATAACTATTTACCACCAAACCAATTTAAACAAAATGGAAAAAATGCCTAAGTAATTGCATCACTTATATTGTATGTATAAAATAATAATACTCACTCTCATACCCAGCATGTTGATGATCGATGATGATCCGCAGAAGGGACGCTGAAAATATTGCGTGTTCATTTCTTAACAATTGTTTTCATTAGGAAAGGTTTAAAGGAGAAGATTTACAATTATTTGCTGAACTTTATTAACATTTAAAGCATAATGCAAATGGAAACTAGCTTTAGTCAAAATGGATAAGCTGAGCATGGGGATCCGATGTTTTAGGATAGTCACATTAAACCGTATGCGGATCTTTGTGCTCAGCAATAAGCACAATTTTTGTCGTTCATTCAGATAATGTAGAGTTAGTGCCGATGAAAAACAACAAAATATATATATATATATATATATATATATACACAAAAATTAATCGCATGTACATCGAAGGATATGTGCGAAATGGAATATATAAGTTGCCTGTTTTTTAAAAACAACTACAATGTATGTATGATTAACTTGAAGTAAAAAAAAAACAATTCACAAATTGTGGTATTTGCTAAATTTAATTGTTTGTTGGCTTATGCGTAGGCGTAGGAGTTTAAGTCTATTAGACGATTAAATAGTTTCCCGTCGTTTTGCTGTTGTTTGATATTACAAGAAAAAGGCATTAAAGTCTTAAATTATGTATACCCTATCCAGCTAAGAAGTTATATCAATTTAACTGCTGTTAAACTATGGTAATTTTTGCCAAACTCGTGGCGAACATTAAGGACAAGACAAGTAATTATATTAATTATGACTTTGCTCATTTCTTATGCACACAGTAACTCACACAATATAAATGAAATCATCTACAAATACATATATATGAACAAAAAAAATAATATATCTAACATAGTACATACACTTGCCTATATTGTTGAATTTGTGTAGTGAAATTATTAACCAAGATTTTGATAGCGGACCAATTTGCGTATAAGATTTCAGAAATCAATTTAGATAAACTCTCTCAGTTTGCCATAGAAAACAATGCATGCGGTACATATTACATATACATATGTATATATATATGTGTATATGTATATATATATAAATATATATATATATATATATGTCTATATATATATGTGTGTGTACATATATATATATATATATATATATGTTATATGTAAATCTAATGCCAGCCTTAGTTGAAAATTTAGTACGATTAGCAGGATCCTGCGTGCTTTAGGTTTTCGCTTAGTTTCCCTAGGTTTAGTTAGGTTTGTTGGGCTCTTTAACAGCGAAACTGGTTATGGCTTAAGTGTACGTGCCGTGTATTGGAGTACAATATAATAAAATAAAATACAATACAATACAATACATAAAATGGATCATTAGTTGCATAATAATATTAAGGAGACATGTAATTAAATTGTAATACAGCATCAATGAGTAATTTGTAATATGTAATTCAAAAGTATAATTTAAAATACAACGAATGAATATATTTACACCGAATTATTTTTAATTTTTTTTTTATGAATATACATATACTTATTATACACACAACACATTAGTTGTATATTGAACTAGTTTATTCATGACAAATATTTGATTATTGCTTACATTTCAAATATGCAAATATAACACTCAATGCTAACAAGATGTTGTAAATATAAACCAAAAATTCTATTGACATTCTTGGTGAATACAAATATACAATTTTAAAGCAGCATCAATTAAACAGTTTTAAGGGAAATTGAACATTTTTTACTTTTTCATTTGCAATCTCTCAGAGAACAAATGGTAATTTTCATAAATACATACAGTAAAAATGACAGAATTGATTCTACTCGGGTAATGCAAACAAAATACAAAAATTTCATGTATTACTAAACTAATTTGTTTCATCTCACTCAACTCAATGTGCAATGTTCAAAATGTAACATATTTTCAGACGTCGATCATCCACACTATTAACGAATAAATTTATTACCAGTAGGTTTTCATTTGTAGACAGTCTAGCTTGGGAGGATCTTCATTGTTTTGCCAATTGCGTCTCTAGCATGTGTTACATTTAAGTTTTTGTAGATTTCTAGGTTTGCTGACATACCAAAGAGCATCTGCAATGTTTCTTAGAACCATCTTTGGGTATATTTTGAGTATTTTGCAGTCACCCACAGCTGCATTGATTACGTCTACATTGGCTGGAGCATTGCCTTTTAAATCGGGCTAGCAAATCGATCAAATCAATCATGGAAAAGCGGATGTGAAAATATATTAGTCGTCATCTTCAAGTTGCCTTTATACGGATTTAATAACGCCACTTTGCTGCCCAAAGTCTCTCATAGATACCCTGACTCTTTGATAGCAACTCATCACTAAGTAACAAGGCACGATGAGTTAAGCAAGTATCCTTCTGACTGTCGCCTGTGTCCTGGCCTATTTTGTCCAACGAAACTGAGATATTCCGGGGAAAATAGGTACTGTGCAAATACTGCGGGTAAAATTGTTGTGGAAGGCTGCTGGACGCCGAAGTTAGATATTGTAATATTTTTAGGGCTCTGGGCTAATAGATATCTGTAACGTTTTTGAATTAAATCAACAAGCTCTACAAACCTTTACTGGTGGCAGCTAAAACATTATAATATAAGTTTTCATTACAAAAAGAAGGGTTGTTACTCATTTACATACAGAAAGGTGCAAGATTTAATTAGAGCTGACTACATATATACTTATATTATTTATACATTATATAATATTATATTTATATTATAAAATTCAAAAAAAAAAAAATCAAGCAATTATTTAACAATATTATCTGAATTCAAAATGACTTTTTCCGATTGGTAACAAATTAATATAAATGATCATAAACATCACATTAAAAAAAAGTAATTTTTTGACAAACGCTAACAACTTTCAATATGTTCATCATCCTCATTATCATCTACAACCGTAAATCCAGCTTCCTTAGCAATATCTACTGATGAATTACTGTGATTGGGATTTACGTTTGATACTGGATCGGAATTTCGATGACTTTCAGATTGTGATTGTTGTGGTTCCACCAGCTCTTCGACATCCGACATGGGGAGTTGCACTTTTTTTTTATTTCGGGATGCAACGTTTAATAGCAACAATTTTTCAGATTGTGATTTGTTTGATGGCCATGATAGTGATTGTTGTACATCCACCAGCTCTTCTACATCCCACACGGGGAGTTGGGAGTTTTTTTTATTTTGGACTGCAACGTTTAATAGCAACTTAAGGTTTTCACCAGACAAACGATCTTCTACTGATGGTTGCCTGTTTGCGGCAGGTGCAGAGGATCTTCTATGTATCAGTGCCAGAGGACTTAATAGGAACTTGAAGGCTAGATATAGCAAAAAGGCAACCGTGCCGATTACGATGACTGGAGCCAAGAGGTTGAAGGGAAACGATAATTTACCTGAAGCAAATACAATTCATAAAAATAGGGGCCTTATAGTTTGTTAAATGACATTTATACTAACCATTTAAAGTGGTGATGCTTTCTGCTGTGTTTTCTATTATCGTATTGACTTGTGTGAGGAATAGATCGTTTATATACATAATAAAAACGTGATCTGGTCGACAGTAAGGCATATTCCAGTTGTTTGCTTTTCTGAAATGTGTATGAATTTCTGACTTTGTTTTGTACTCCAAAATAAACTACTTACAAGAGTTTTTGCTTCTGATTCCATTCTGGAGACTGAAAATAGCTAAAAACTCTTGAAAACCAGTTTTTTACAGTATTCGTGGACTTCTGATGGCTATCAATTACGTCGATCATTTGCTCAACTTCTAGTTTCTAAAAAGAAGATAAATTGTAATAAACCGTATGTTTTGTATTTGTAATACACATACCGTATTGCACCGAAAATAAGTAAAAAAGTAGCCGTACAGAAATACACCGATTATAATAACGCCTGCAGTGGAATAGCGATAGCGTTTTTTCACAATCCATCCGCAGGCAATCGCCAGAAGCGCTGTCGCCGCGAATTTCACCTGGCAAAACAAGTTTTCGTGAAGCGTATACGTTGAGCATAACCATAAATAGTCACTCTAACCTCCGATATTCTGAGCAACTGAACAAAATACTTGAATATGTCTGTAATAAGCGCAACCACTTCCATTGATTTATGTATATGGTAAACGTCATTATATTCCGAGGGTAATGGCCCATCTGTAGCTTCCTCCAGTATTGTGGAGAGCATAACATCCAGATCACGTACATCTTCCACCGCTTTAAGCTCATCAATTTGCGATTTCCGCAATGTAAATAACAGCGATCGTTTAAATAGCGTCGATTTTCTGCTATACTAAAACGATGTAAAACAAAAAAAAAAACAAATTACAAGCATTGACATTGTATGGCGTCACGCGTCTTAACTTGACAACCAAACACACGCCAACTTACCTTAATTTCATTAAGATTGAATAAGGTATTAACAAACTTTCTGAAATACATAAAAGCCAGTTGATCTCCTATAATTAGTTTTTCTGCAGGCATTTGAGGCGGGCATTGGCAGGACTCTGCCAAATTGTTATTGAGTTGATCTGTCCATTGTTCCGCCCAAACGTTTGGCTCAACCCAGTCATCATGGTTGCAGCACACATTGTGGAATAACAGCAATAGGCAACTTAATATCGCGCTTTGCCGCATAGTAACTATCTATACAATCTATTACGCTATATGGTAAAATATAAGACCAAACAAAATTAGCGAACCGAACACCTGATAGCAATTACACGGTTGATGCACGAGTGTTGTAAAGTGCGATTGGCATGTTGGCAAATGTTTTCGAGTGATGTTTGTTGGTTGGTTAATGCGTAGTAGATCATGGTTTACATATATAAAGTAAAAACACTTAATTCTAATTGAGTAACGAAAAAATCATGCTTCGAATCAGTTTGGTGCAACTTGCATGAGGTAAAAATTAAGCTTGAGCTTCGTACTGAGCTAACACAGGAGCTACCAGACTGCTGCAAATTGAATATAAACAATGAGAGAGTGCTGCCAGACTCACAACAAAAATGACTCACGAGCAGTGTTAAACTAAATAGTTTGTACAATTTGTTAAATATAAGCGTACCGCTATACGAAGTGCGAAATGGGATTATTTGGCAAAACCCCTAGCAAAGACCTTAAAGAACAGGTTAAGTGTCGTTCCGCTGTTGGTTAATTTATCTTTTGCGCATTAACAAGGCAATTTGATGGTCATAAAATGATGTCATGTTCCAGTTGTTTTGATTCTAATTTGCATCATCTCTTTCTCTCGCCGCGCTCTCGATTGCAGGTGCAAGAATGGACACACAAGATACGAAAAGAGAGCAATCAGTTGGATAGGCAAATACGCAGCATACAGCGAGAGGAGGATAAGGTGAAACGCTCTCTCAAGCAGGCTGCGCAAAAGAATGATCGGGACACATGCATCATTCTCGCCAAGGAAATTGTGAATGCCCGCAAGGCCATTAATCGGATTTACACATCGAAGGCGCATCTGAACTCTGTACAGATGCAGATGAAAACTCAATTGTGTATGTACGTTTAGAGCAGTCTATTCTGTGATTACTCAACTTGTGCCTTTTTGTTTTTAGCCACTTTGCGGGTTGCTGGTTCTTTGCAAAAATCCACGGAGGTTATGCAGGCCATGCAGAGTCTCGTTCGATATCCGGAACTCGCAGGCATTATGCGTGACATGTCCAAGGAAATGATGAAGGCTGGTATAATTGAAGAGATGCTGGACGAGACCATGGACTCGCTGGAAGAGTCCGAAGAGTTGGAGGAGGAGGCAGCCAAGGAGGTAGACAAAGTGCTTTGGGAAATTACGGACGGTAAATTGGGAGAGGCGCCATTGCCACCAGAAGCAACGCCAGCTGACAAAACGCCAGCAGCTGCATCCCGCGTCGAGGTCCAGGTCGAGGACGATGACGACGAGGGCGAAGAGCTGCAGGAGATGCAGAGCCGCCTGGCTTCGTTGCGCTCATAGATTAATTTCAGTAAATTGGCGTAGAAGTACATAAATATATAAGCATAGCAATGTTTCGATTCGAATTTGAAAATTAAGCTTGTGATTGTTTCTCATAGCACCTTGCACGCCACCCAAACTCAAAATATTGCATAACATTTATCCCGACAGTTGATTAAAAACAAAAATGAGATAAGGGTCAAAATCCATAAACAGTTTTTATAAAATATTTCCTTTTGGTTCATATTGTGTTGAACCTGAAACTATTTTAACTTTTAATATAACAATTTTACATATTATTTATTGCATAATTTAAACTGTATTAAATGTAAAAAAGACACTTATGTTAATTATTGGATTTTAATCATAATTATTATAAGGGAGCACTTCAAAAATGCCATCGAAACATGGAATGCTTAGCAGATTTGTATAACATTTTGAAGCATATTTGTAGGCTGAGTACCAAAATGACTTGTTTCCTTGCCTGAAGCCCAACAAATATAATTTTATCCCTTTTCAAAATACTAGAAACTCGAACCAATTTGCAAGGATATGATAATTGTTTTTGGATAAGTATAGTTGATAGACTTGTGCTTCGAATTCGAATATTTATATTTCTTATGCTCATGCGGCAAGAGCTTCAATCGCGATTAAATATATATCAATGATATAAATAAATGTTTTCAAGGCTGCAGCGAAGTCTGTATCCAGTCCACATATGCCCCGACACGACTATAGACACCTGGCCAGCCGTTAAGGCCGCATGGCGTGGGTCCAAATGAAACGACGCCCGCAAGGAAATAGTATGTATTCACTTTGTTTGTGTTCTGGCCAATGAGGGGACCACCAGAGTCGCCACGACAAGAATCCACACCCTCCTTGCCGCCGGCGCACATTTGTGTGTCTTCCAGAAAAATGTTCTGGCGACCGTAGACGGACTGACACTCCTCCAGCGTGAAGCCATCCACGGCTGCCTTTAGCTTTAAATTGCTCACCGAGAGCTCCTCGGTCTTACCCCAGCCAGAGACATCCATTGAAATGCCATCGAATGTGGCTGAGCGTAGGTTTGTGTCCAGCGGCAAGCAAATGGGACGCACAAAGTCGGTGTACTCGATTTGGCGCGACAAGCGCAAGAGGGCGATATCGTTGATTTGGTTCTTGGAGCCCGGATCGTACGAAGGATGTGGTATGGTGCGTTCAACCGGCACATCCAAATGCGGCGGCGCACAATCCTTCATGCCACGTATATCGATCTCGCAATCGGGATCTGTTGTGGTATCCCATTCTCCCAGACGCACACCTGTCAGACGCCAGTCGACTGGCAGGGATTTGCCATTGACGCAATGCGACGCGGTCACCACATAGCGATTGTTGATGAGTGAACCACCACAATGATGACCCTTGTTGCCGCCACCTTAAAATCGATAGCATTCATTTAGCAAAAATCTCAGTGATCAAATATCAAGTACCTTTGGTATACTCGATCAGTGCCATCCAGGGAAATTCGTCGATTTTTGTATTGACACCCCCATAAATGCGATTCGAAAGTAAATTGCCGCATTGACCCGGTAGGGGTAATAAATTTGTATTCGTGTTATTTACGGGAGGTCGCGCTGTTGTCACCGGCAAACTGTCCCGATAGCGATCCGGACAGCAAATCTGAAATGTATGCAATCAATAACATTTCAAGTAATGAAATTAATAAGCAAAATATCTGTATCTGGGTTTGCCCAGTATAGATATTTTTTTTTGTTTAAACTGATTCCCATCCATTTTTTCCCCATTTCGCTTTGATAACGCCAATTAAATGTTCACTAGAAAATGACTTTGAGAACAATCCGATGATTAAATAAAGTCATTCAACCGATCTTCATGCATTTCATGCATCGAATAGATTGCAAATATGTTCCACAATTGCTTTTCGATCTTCCCGCCAATCAACATTAGTAATCAATCAATTAAGCAGTCAGTCGGGAGCAATTGCTATAGATTACTTACCAAAACCTTACGATTATAATAGCCACACTGGCTACGACTTAGATATAGTTTGTCCTCGTTGCGCAGGGGAGATGTTGTCAATATGCCATATAAATATTTGCAATCTTCCAGATGAATGCAGAGAGCTCGCTCCCGGTTTGGTGTAACGCAGCGTCCATAATTTGGTACTTGGGTTGCCTCATTGGGAAAGTATAATTCTGGGCACAAGTTAACGAGAATCACAAAACTGAATTATCATTGTATAGCAATATTTATCGAAAGGCATTTAAATTGTTAATTTTAGTTACTGCTACTTAGAGAAACTGGTTTTGGAATATTTAATCGCGTGAGATATGTTAAGGCCCCCCCCTCACATACATGCATGCAAACATATACATATATACGTAAACAAATACTTATGCATGTATTGAATCATTACTCTTTTCGCTTCTATTGAATATACGATTCTACCAACTTTTCTTCTCTTCCCTTGCGTGTTTTTATCTACTTACGCGAACTTGCCAAATTTACACTTAAGCCAAAGATCACACAGAAAGCAATTATTTTGAGCATATTTCCAATATGCTTTATATAATACACAATTTTTATTAACTGCGTCGTCAGTTGTTTTGCAATATTTTAATATTAAATAATGAATATTATTTAACGCCGCAATAAGAGAAATATGATGACTAAAACGGGATTTCCGTGCAACTCTTCCTCAGCCGCCCGTAACGCACATATATAAAGTTCACAAAGCAAGGCTTGGCACACGACTAAGGCGCTTCAGGCAGTGTGCGCAGCTTAACACAGAACATCGATGAGCTTTTCTCAAGAGCTTTTTTTGTATTTCTTTTCGTTTCTGCTTTGATTACTGATCTAGTGATTGTAACAACCAGATTAAATATGCAATTATTTTGTATTTTGATTTTTATTGTATATATTGTTTTTTCTTTTTTTTTCAAAGTATTATTAATAGGAATAATACACAAGCAGTGTTAGTTCCACTTTTGTAAGTTTTTGGCATTGGCGTCTAGAAAAGCTTTGGAAAACAGTCGGGAATCTCGCAAGTTTCGCCCCGTTCATAAGACATTTAGCGTTGGCATTTGAGCTACGCTGCTGATGCTATCGAAAATCCACTTCATGTAAGAGCTAACAGCCGTATAGACGCCCGGAATAGTGGTGACGCCGCAGAGTGTTGGTCCGAATGCGACAATGCCAAGGAGCGTATAACGTCCATTTGCATTTAGGAGGCCAGAGGTGCCGTCGTCCATAAAGGGTCCACCGCTATCGCCACGACACACATCATTCATCTGCTGACCCTGGGCGCACAAGTGTCTTGGCGTGATGACAATCGGCTGCTGAAAGTTCTCGCTAAGTGTGGCATAGGTAATCGCGCAACTTGTCGTATTAACTATCGGTAATCTTATAAAACGCACAGAGGTTAAAGTATTATCTGAAAACGACAAAGTAGGCAGAGATCGATAAATTTGCTGTCAGATGTAGTCGTGTTTCAGTCCAAAAAATTATTTTAATCTGTTCAAAACATACTCTCTGCAGTTGTACTCCAGCCGGCAACGACACCAATTTGGCCAATTAGTCTATCCGCAAGAGCTGCTGTATTGTTCAAAGGTAAGCATATTGGCATAAATTGACCTGCAAAAATGAAAACGTCTCAGTTCTATTTTTGGGCCACGAGTCATTTTCCTTGATTTACCGCGACTATTGTTGAGGCTTAGCAGGGCAATATCATTCGCATATTTTGGCTGATCGTAGTTGGGATGCACCAGCACACGACCAATATCGAATAAATTCGGTCGACTGCAATTGGAATCAGTTGGCGAGCAGTCCTGCTCACTGGAAGCATCGTCACCAATACGCACACGAAACCTGTGAATGGGTTAATGGTTAATAGATGGGCTTGGGAGGGTTAAGGTTTATGGTTCAATGACTTTTGCTAATCGAAAGAAGTTGAACAATCTAATTGAAATTTGAAAGGTTAACAATTGCAAATGCCGTTTTAAAGAAAATGTTATTAAGTTTCAAATTCTAAAAAATTAACTTCTTTTCTTCTAGATTATAAATCTTTAAATTTGTAATTTAATGTAAGCATTCAGCTTCTTTGAAGTCATTTGCATTTTAACTTTATAACTTAAAAATCGAAAAGTGTAAACAGTTGTAATTTGATTGCATTACGCTTGACTTACAGCTCCAGATCGTTGACTAAATTGATGACACAATGAGCGGCGGTCACAATATAATTATTTGAGATTAGGGAGCCCGAACAACGATAGCTGACGCGATTGCTTGCTGTTGTGAATAGAATTTATAAATGATATTAATTTGTTTATTGTGTGCATATGCATGCTCGAACAGATATTTTCAGAATGAGTGATGGATGTTCCTGTAAGAATGCAAAAGAAATGAGCAGTTCTTGTGCTCGTTGTAGAGGAAATGCTACTTATCAAAGCCACAACGAAGGCAACATCACCGATGACTATCAAAATTATGATCAATGTGGTAGACAATATCCAAATTATGGATACGATGATTACTATGAAAACGATCAGTATCAGTATTATGAAAACGACCAAAACAATAGAAACTATCCAGGTGCATATCCGGTAGATGATGACAATTACTATGGAAATCAGTATGGTCAAGATCAATATGGGCCCAATGGCGATGATGAGAACGCAAATTCTCCAAACTCAGATTCAAATAAATCCCTTCTTAAAGCTATTGCTGTTTTCTCTGCCGGTTGTTTTTTAACCATGCAGTTGACTTCTGTAGCCAATGAGCTGGGTTAAGTGCAATAGTTTTAA